>JARFIW010000787.1:6170346-7404416 GCA_036346225.1 Platerodrilus igneus | reverse complement strand
TAGGGAGAAATTTTTTCAAATACACACGCAGCACGCAATTTTTCTTATTGACACCTGTAATAAAAACCCTTGCGGTTATTTTCCCCAGCCTTATTCTCCTTATACTTCATCATAATTGCCTACGACATATCGAGCGTAACATTTTCAAATTATTAAAAGATTACTTAAAACGTCTTGCACGTGTCCGATGAGATATTCGTGACCCCGTTTTTTTTCTCTTGCCCGACGATCTGAAATCTCTGCGTTATTTTAAATCTTTACAAACTCGCATACAAAGAAGTCGCCGCCTACACACATACTTGACCTCTACATCGACCTCTCATAAATAAACGATTCTTATTACCCCGACACGTCCGGGCGGCGGGAAGTTGATTAGTATTTAATTTTTTAATTTTTTAGTTATTTTAAATTACTACAAACCCGTTATCGTCTCTATTATGCATTCGTCCATACAATGTATACGAATTAAATAGCGCACTTTCATCATCTTCTCTCTCGGAGGGCGGTTATTTACCCAGACTTATTCTCGAACGCGACCACCGCCCCCCCGAAAACACGCTCTTAAAACAAAAACACGTTCGCACCACTTGCGCGCCCCTTACGATATTTCGTCTTAGACTAAAACACGCACGCCCCCCTACACACCTATACGCATAACGATACATACCTTTCTCTTCGAAAATAAAACAACAACAACACCGCAACCCCACACCGATCGATATCTACACACACTTTTATCATGAGGGCGGCACGACTTCCACATTAACTTCACCGACAAACCATACATACCCTACACCCTACACGCACACACCTGCACATACATACCTCTCTTTATATAATACGCACACCCTTTACAAGATATTTATGATCCTTTTAAAAAGGGCCGGCCAGCTTCTCCATAGCCATACTATTGTTATCCTCAAACCTAACTAATACCAACACACACACACACCTACACATACATGACCTTCACACATACATACTTCTCTTTCCATAATACACACACCCTTTACAAGATATTTATGACCCTTTAAAAGGGCTGTCCCAGCTTCTCCAGAGTTATACTACTATCTTCTGTAAACATAATGACAAGAATAATAACATAACCTGCCTCTATCTTAACTGCTTAAAACTAGTGGCGCCAAATTCAAATTTAAATTACAAGATTACCACAGTTCGGCCTAACCTGACATTAATGATTGACCTCAATCATTGTGTTATTCATTGAAAATTCAATTTTGTATAGAACTGTATTCCACTTGTGCTTGTCGTCGGCTGTTTTACTACACATAGCGTTCAATGACCTATTAAATACCTCTACCTGCCCATTTGCTCGTGGAACACTTGTAGCATAAGTGTACGATGAATCTCATTAGCTTCCATAAAGTCGCTAAATTCTTGGTACGTGAAAGAACTACCCCTATCGGAAATCACTCTCAGAGGTTTAGAATAATGTTTGAAGTAAGAATCCAAATGTTTTGTCACCGGTTTAGTTTCAGTACTAGTGCATGGGTAAAAATTTCGTAAAACCGTCAACTAGCAAAAGTACATCTTTATGTCGAGACTGAGTTTTCTCGAGTGGCCCGTAATGGTCGGTATGTAAAATTTGGAAAGGTAGGTCTCCCTTCGGTATAGGATTTAGAAATTCCTCAGGTTTGCCAGTTAAAAAAGAACAACTAATACACCTAAGACAGTCACCGATATAATCTTTAATTTATTGTCTCAGTTTTAATTGTCTCTAAACATTTACTTTCCCCATGACCTAATTCATTGTGGTATGTCCGAATCACACTATTTTCCATTGAAAGAGGAACATAAAACAACAATTTACCTTTATCAGTTTTCTTGTAAACTAAGCCATTTCTAATTTCGAATAATTTACTCTCGGATTTGAAAAGAGAATCCCTTATCTTTAAAATTTCTGGATCACAATCTTGTTTTATACTCAAGTTGCGTTCAAAAGAATTATCGTCAATGACTAGTACGAAATACCTGCTTAAACAGTCTGAATGTTTCATACCATCTGCTTTTCTATGCTCAATACTATAACAATAGTTCTGCAGTTCTAATGCCCAACGCATAATTTTAAGATTGATTTCCTTTTTGTTTAGTGCTAGCTTTATGCTATCACAATCGGTAAAAATTTTGAATTCTATACCTTGCAGGTACACACGAAATCTTCTTAAGAAATAGACAATATATAACATTTCTAACTCGTAACTGTGCATCTTATTTTCACTCGGACTGGTTTGCTTGGAAAAATAAAAACCAGGATGAAATTTATTATCCTTTTGCTTTTGGAGTAAACTGCTGCCGAAACCATGACTTGAAGCGTCACAATGTAATTGGGTCTCTGCATGAGGATTATAAATAGCTAGAACTGGTTCGCTTATGAGTAGCAATTTTAATCTTTCGAATGAAGCAAACTCGTTAACTTGAAATTTAAATGTAACGTCTTTTTTAAGCAAATCGTACAAAGTGCTGGCAATTAATGCGTAATCTCATATAAATTTCCTAAAGTATGATATTAGGCCTAAGAAATTCCCTAACTGCTTCTAGATTTGATAACGATGGCTTAATCCCAGTGCTACTAATAATGAATCCTAAATATTGTGTAGTAAAATAGAACAACGAGCACTTATCTATTCGTAATTCAAGCTTATTTAGAATTAAACGGTCAAAACTAAGTTCGGCACTTTTAAGTTTTCTCGAAACGTTTCACTAGCGATACATAAATCGTCAAAATATATCGAAACTAATTTTTGATCAATAAGTCACAAAAAATTATATTGATGAACCTGCACCAATTGGCTGAACTATTTTTCAGCCCAAAAGGCATTTTAAGATACTCAAATTGGCCATTAGGAGTTACAAAAGAAGTAAGTCTTACCGACTCCGGATGCACACTAACATAATAAAATTCATCTTTTAAATCTACTCGTGTAAACCAAGATTTGTTCTTAATTGTTCAACCTGATCATCTAACGATGGTACTGGAAAGTTATCTCTTAAAGTAATCTCATTTAATTTTCTAAAATCAATACACATGCGTAAACTACCATCCCAGTTTGGCACTAATACAATGGGTGAAACATATTCAGAATCGCTGCGCTGAATAATACCTTGCGATAATAAATCATCTGTAATCTTATTAACTTGCTCTTTTTCTACAAACGAAAGACGCCTCGGTCTGTAATAAAATGGTTCTTGGTTGGGTTTTAATCGAATTTTTATTTGATAGTTATTTTCTGGGTTTTCGGGTCTTTCAGCACACACAAACTGATTAAAATCTTAAGAAATTGTTGCCTAAGGTTAGGCTCTAGATCAGGATTAATATTAAGTTCTTTTCCATCAGAATTATCTATATCTATGTGCAAAAGTTCATTTTCAAAATTATTAGCTTGTATAATTTTAATTTTTTCTCAAAACGTTACAGTGAAATTGTTTTTAGCAATAAAATCTCACCCTAAAAGACAATTATATCTCATTGTGTGAAATGGCACAACATGACAATCAACAGTTAGACTTGAATTATTATCTAAAATCACTTTGGTATTAAATTTCCCTAAAACAATTGTTTATACCCTGAAAACATTGTTCATCAACGTTTTTGTTAAGTAAATTTTCTGGAATCAAAGACCGACCGTTGTGCTAAACATGAGACTCACGATATCTGTAAACACTTATAAGCAACACTAAGGGTATCGAATGAAATTATAATAAATTGGTACATTGAGCTGCAATTTAAACCGAAATACAATTCAGGACCCGTACTATCTATAATACGTAAATCTTAATATTAATTAACGTGGTCGGTGAATTAAGATAATCATTCACCTTTCACCATCAAAACGCCACTCTTTCACTATCGCCGCTTAACTCCTAGCCATCGCCGCGTTTCCTCTCTCTAAATTACATATATACAATGCGGTTACAGTGGCGCAGAGCACAACATGACATAAAAGTGAAGCAGGACTTCCAGTGTCCAAGATTGGTAAAATTTTAAGAAGATTGTCTCCTACGCTTAATTCTAAATCTACCTGATAGGAAGGTACTATATCAACTAAGTTTGTGCTGTTAGTGCCTGTTGCTTGCAGTTGAGCATATGTATTGATGTTACTTCCACTAGGTTGGCTGTGTACATTTGTGTTCATATCACTGAAACGGGTTTGATAGGTCGTATTGCGTTGTGGACAGGAACGTTGCTGATGATCCAAGGAACCACACGTAAAGCATTAACTCTTTTCTCTCTTTGGTTTAGGACAAGACGACACTGTATGGCCTTCTCCAAAACAGTTATAACATTTCTAATTATACGACGTTTGAGGCATGTTATAGTTTCGTACGGTGCGACAATTAAATGAGGTACATTGATTTGAAACGAGGCTTACTTGTATTTAAGTTGCTACTTGATGATTTATTACGCCGTTCATTCACAATTCTGTCATAATTTATTAGGTCGTGATATAACTCGTTCCCATTTAAATGATCCTTTGTTAACAACATACTGGCAAGTTCTCGTGACTGCAATCCAATAATGACTTCTTCTTTTTGTTCTGCAAAACTGAGCCCCAGACCTTTACATAATCCAATTTTCTCATGATAATAAGTACTTAAATCTTCGGCTGGCTTCTGGCTACGATTTGACATTGCTTTCCAGAGCGAAGTTAAATTTCTCTGTGGCATAAAAGTATTTTCAAATTCTGTGCGAAATTACTCCCAATTTTGCATATCGCTTCGATTTGCCTCGTACCAATGTAATGCTGCTCCAGTTAAATTTGATGTAGCGGTTTCCATAATAAATTTCGGCTGCCAGTGGTGCAGGGTTGCTGAACTTTCAACTGTTTCTAACCAAATTTTAGTTTGTAAGGTCATCGCCCGTAAAAGTTTAAATGGATTTTGAAAAATCAGGTATAACCGCATAATTCCGCTGGTTTTGTT
This sequence comes from Platerodrilus igneus, assembly GCA_036346225.1. Lineage (NCBI taxonomy): Eukaryota > Metazoa > Arthropoda > Insecta > Coleoptera > Lycidae > Platerodrilus > Platerodrilus igneus. The sequence goes on along the minus strand of JARFIW010000787.1, from coordinate 7,399,475 downwards.
GTAAATTCATGTTGTTTGTAAGGACTTGCAATACCATAGCATTTTGCGTAATAACCTGGTTCATTGACGACAATAACTCGTTTATATTAAATGAATTATTTTGTGGAACTTCATTTTGTGGATTTACCCCTACAGCTAAATTATTAGACCTTGAGTGTTGTCTAACAAAATTCTCAAAAATATTTTCCGGAAAGCTTTGCTTATTTTCTTCCATCTCATAAATTCAAGGTAAAACGTGGTGACAGAAACCCAAATTTATCTGCCTCACGCACACCTGAAATTGTTGTAATTCGTAGGTTGGCCTAATATTTAATTAAAAGAATAATGCCACACAAAGATTTTTCTTTAATATTAACTATTTCCCCTTTAAAAAATTTACAAACATAACCGTAAACTAGAAACGATCTTTTCACCATATCTTCTGTAAACATAATGACAAGAATAATAACATAACCTGCCTCTATCTTAACTGCTTGGAACTAATGGCGCCAAATTCAAATTTAAATTACTAGATTACCACACTACTCTATTTTTATTTGGTAGTCTATAGTCTAAGACCTTACTAAAACGTCCTTCATGTCTTAACTGGTGCCCTATCATCTCTTCTGACCTTTAATTGTTTCCACATACAGAGTTCATCACCTATCCTTCTATAAACTTCCTCATTTGTTACTCTATCTGTCCAACTAATCTCTAACATTCTCTTATAATACCAAGTTTCAAAAGCTTCTATCTTTTTCTTATCTACTTCTTTAATTGTCCAAGTCTCACCACCGTATAATAAAACGCTCCATAGGAAAAACTTTAAGAAACTTTTTCTATTACCTAAACTAATACTATTAGCTATTAGTAAGCCTTTCTTTTTAAAAAAACATTTTTCTAGCTGAAGCTATTCTAGCTACTATATCCCTTCTGCTACGTCCGTCCTTTGTAATTATACTACCTAAATAGCAAAATTCATCTACCTCCTCTAACTCGGTTGGTTTAGAACTAGGCTGTAACTCACTTTTAATTATATTTGTCATTTCTGAATTAATTCTCATACTATAGTTAATCTATAGTATCTCATCTAAAATATTTAAAAACTCTCCTAATTTATTTCTAGACTCTGCTACAATGGCTATATCACATGCTAAACGTAACATGTCTATTTTCTGTCGCTGTACACTAATACCTATCTCTTTTCTCTCTCTAGCTAAGTTTAAAGCTTCCTCAATTTAAATATTAAAAATCAAGGGAGATGGTATATAGCCCTGTCTAACATCATTTCTTATCTTAGCTTCCTTTTCTATTTCATGAAATCTAATTACTAAGGCTTTGGTTTTTATATAGATTGTAAATGATTTTTTTATTCCTATGAGAAATTCCTATTTTTTGCAAAACCCTGAACATAACAATCCAATTAACCCTATCAAATGCTTTTTCTAAATCTACAAACGCGAAATGAGTCTTTTTGTTTTTTGTAACCCTTTTTCGATGATTACCCTAATCATTAGTATCGATTCTCTAGTTCCTCTGCCTTTACGAAAACCATATTGGTCCTCGCCTACATAATTCTCAGTCACAGCTTCTACTCTATTTTTAATTATTATTGTTAGTATTTTGGAAGCATGGGAAGTTAAACTCACCGTTCTAAAATTCTCACACCTATCAGCTCCTGACTTTTTTTGGGATTGGGATAATAATATTTTTTTCAAAATCTATTGGGACCTCACCTGTATCATATATTACTTTTACTAGTTCATATACTCTATCTAAAGTTTTCTGACTTGCATATTTTATTAATTCTGTGGATATATCGTCTATCCCCGGCGCTTTATTTAGTTTAAGATCCCTTACAGCTCTATCAAATTCTTCTCTTAATATTGAAAACCCTTCTTAATCTTCTTTGGGTATTAAACCACTCATAGTTTTAAAATTATCTTTATTAACGTTTCGATCCATAACGTAGGATCGTTTTCAAAATAATAAAACTTCAAGTTTGACATTTATGACATAAATTGAAGGTGACTTTGATTTATTGATGTTTGAAATATATTTCACGTTAAGTGTATTGGCTACCTAAAAAAGTCGGTCCCAGGCCGTAACACAAATTGAAGGCAATTATTCATTTAAACTTTAAAAATTTTGCTTAGTGTACTCAAACCAAATATTTCAAACATCAATAAATCAAAGTCACCTTCAATTTATGTCATAAATGTCAAACTTGAAGTTTTTATTATTTTGAAAACGATCCTAGGTTATGGATCGAAACGTTAATAAAGATAATTTTAAAAACTATGAGTGGTTTAATACCCAAAGAAGATTAAGAAGAATACTAAACAAACCACAACAAACATACAGGGAGTATTGAAAACCCTATTTCTACATCCTCTTCTCGGTTGTTCTCTAACTCATCTATATCGTCTCCCTTATATACATTTTCTAAATATCTTTTCCATCTATCTGCTACCTCAACTTTATTTATTAAAAGGTCATCATTCTCATCTTTAATACCATTATATTTTTTCCTATCTTCCCCGAAAAACTTTTTAACTGACCTGTAAACCCTGTCTGTCTTACCAACTCTCAAATCATCTGGTATTCCCTTACAATTCTCTTCCATCCATTTATTTCTAGCTTTTCTACACTCATGTACTGTCTTATTTCTAAGTCCATTATATTTTTGCTTACCTTCACTATCCAATTCTCTGAAAGGTTTAAGCTTTCTTCTATTCTCTATTAAATTTAATATCTTCTTTGTTACACACGGTTTTCTCGCTTCTATTTTTTCTTACCTATAGTCTGTGTTGCTGTATCATGTATAGCCCTTTTTATTTCTTTCCATCTATTTTCTACGTTTCCTCCTATAGCTATCTCTATGATATTATTGTCTAATACTTGTTTATATTTCTCTTTTACCTCACTATCATTAAGCTTATCTAGATCGCATCCCTTTCTTTTAGCCTTTCTCAGTTTTTGTAATTTTAGATTACACATCATTTTAACTAAATTATGATCGCTATCTATGTCAGCCCCTGGTTAACTACGACAGTTCATAACTTGGTTTCCATATCTTTGTTTAAGTAAAATATAATTTATTTGGTATCTAGCCCTATCACCTGGCGCTTTCCAGGTATATCTTCGTCTAACATGTTGTTCAAATAAGGTGTTTACAGTTACTAATTTATATTCCTGGCAAAACTGAACTAGTCTTTTTCCTCTATCATTGCGTCTACCATACCTAAATTTTCCTATCATTTTTACATCACTACCTGCTCCCACTGACGCATTAAAATCACCCATAACTATTAAATTCTCATCTCCTTTTACTTTTCTCACTATACTATTTATATCCTCGTATAACTTTTCTACTTCCTCATCTTCGTACTGAGTTGTTGGCATGTAAAGCTGAACTAAAGCAGTGTCTGTGGGTTTCAATCTAACCATAATTATTCTTTCACTAAATTGTAAGTATTCTTTAACTTTACGTCCTAATCTTTTACCTAACACTATTCCTACCCCTGCCTGTCCATTAGTTGAAGAAGTTGTAATTATTATATAATTATCTTTCCAAAAGTCATTACTTACCGGCCATCTCACCTCACTAATACTTAAAATGTCCAGCTTTCTTTTTCTCATTTCGACTAATAAATTCGTTAACTAATCTACTGTAAGTAATGACCTTACATTCCAAGTTCCTATTACCAAATCAAACCGTTGTTTCAAATTCTTACGATGACGAGCCCCAAGTACCCCCTCCGGAGACCCGAATGAGGGGGTATTTTACCTCCGAACAAGAATTTTACTTGTCAGCTCTCCATCATACATATTTCGTGTTTTAGGCCACGCATACCTGGGAAATATTGTGGTAGGTTCTCATATCTTTCCACAACGCAGTTTTTTACAAATTTTAGCAAAAAGCCGTATCTGTCACGGCCAACCCCCAACAACCTTGTAAATTATTAAGGATCGTCCGAGACCAACCGACTTTCCTCCAATATCTATTAGCCAGCAAGGCTGCTGCCCCTTGCTGCGCCTAGTAACCGTCTTTTACGATAAGCAGGCTTACTATAGTAGTATTCTTTGTTCCTTACTATAATAATAAAAATAAAATTAAATTTGAAAATGATCACCTGGCATGGGGTTGAGTAAAAAGAATTAAACGTGTCATTTTAAAAGCACGCAGCAGCTAATTTATTTTAAAATTAATTATAACGTAAATTTCTTAATGTTAGTTTTATTTATTAAATATTATTATAGGAAACAAATATTTGTTAACAGTTACAGTTACAAATATACAAAGCCAAAGTTACTTGCAGCTGATTTTTTACTTTGTCTTTGGAGATAATTGTTTAGAAAAACGTAGATTAATTTTTTTCTGTTTTCTTTATTTTCTTAAACATAAATATCGATTTGCAGCAAGTTCAAATCTATGCAGTACTAAATAAACACTAGTTTGTTAATTCACCCGCATGCGTTCATTTTTAAATATCAAACACAAACCTTATAAATATTAATACAAATAAAATGAATTCTTGTCGGTATTGATTCCAAACAGGATTCATCATTAGGTATGTCGTACGTGCATTCGTATAATTAACACAAACCTACCGCATTGGCAACAACAATAGGTATTTAGTTGCGTTTTTAGCCACAGAGCTCGCTGTTTTTTCATTACTTGTGGTGGTCAGAGCATGTGCTGTGTCTGGGATACCACGTTACCATCACCATCAACATAAGCAGTCACCGTTTACTTCGCGAGGAGTTGCGAGTTCGTTCGGTGAACCTGAGACTTAGACAACACGTCAATAACTTCTTCAGTCTGGCCATTGTTAATTAATTCTGCGAATTAACAACAATTCGGGCATTGGTACCAGAACGCGTTTAGTTAAAGTGGTTTGTGGTTGCGGAATTTTACCACTTAATAACTTATGCCAAATACATTTATTTAAGTGTTGTGTATTATTTAGATTATCTTATCTAACGGAATTTTCTACATACATTATCATCTTGTTGGGTGAGTTAAACACGCTATATTTCTAGTTTTGCATTTGATTGAGAGAATGATGAACTCGAATGTTTAAAGACGCATGCTAAGTTTCCACTCGGTGGTCAGAAGAAAAAACTATCCCGAATCATTCTGTGGCTATTACTTAAACGCCGAATTCCTAATTTTTCACAACCGCAACTTATTGAATTTTCGGTTTAGTCACAGCAAAAAGTGTAGCGATTCTGAAACTAATCGCATTGGACAGAGAAAGTGAATCCGACGTTATTTTATTGTAAACTTTCATTTATTCTTGTAATACAATCATTTTTTTAAGTGCTTATACATGTAAAGCCTTCCAAAAAAGTTACACAGAATTCCATAGCTGTTTTTGATAGAAAAACCAATTATGATACTGTAATATGCATTAGGGATGTTGGAACAGCACGAATTTCTTTCATTTGACTGCAGAACTTAATTGCATAATTGTAACACGTTTTGGTAATTGATTTACTGTTAGCCTTGCTTGCCTTGCTTTCATGTAATTCAAAATACAATTAACTATCCGAGATGAGAAAAATCTTGTTACACATAACTTGTGTAATCAGTAGAACTTGCATAAAATGAGCTAATCATACAATGCAAGGAAATCTTTTGATATGTAGCACGCGGGAATTTTCCCCGTTTTAATATATCATTGAAACAAAACAATATTAAGTAAGAGTGTTACAACTGGAGGAGATAATTTGCATTCTGATATAATCTCAACATTTTAAAACCAAACTAATTTTTAATTTAGTCATTAGTATACAAAAAAACCTGTTGAGATTCTTGAATTTATAGGTTTTTGTACATCTGAAAACGCTAAAATAACAGGATGACGTTTTTAAACGTAAATATTAAACGATGGTAAACGCAACAATTCTGAACGGTTACAAGAGAAGAAAAACAAATAATCAATAACACATTAGAAAAGTGGAATGAATAATTTATTGGTTGTATGTGTACGTCTATGTGATTTAAATTTTTATTGGTTGAAACAAGTATTGCTTTGGACTGATGACCTAAAATCTGTAACTAATAAAAAGTTATCTAGTCTAAATACATAGTTATTTAATCCAAATAGCAGAATTAGTTTGTTCAAATAAAACAATTATATTATTCACATAAATGCAATTCCAAACCAAATCCAAATAAAGGTTCCTGACTTAAATAACAAATTATTTGAATAGTTGAAACCATACAAATATTACTAAAATATAGGTAAAAATGTAAATAAAGCAATAAAAGAGTTACATAATTCAGATAATTGAATTACTTGGTTTCAATAAATGCTTATTTGATCTAGATAAAAGTAGGTCTGAAGAATTTTTAATTTATAACATATACTTTTGGAGTAATTTATATCACTTTCGATTTCAAAATATATTTTATTTCTAAAACTGACGCTGCTTACCGTGGTATAAGACACAAAAAAGATTAGTATTATGGTATCATAAAGTGAGGGACTAATAATGGACAAATGGGGTAATAAGAGATGAACGCTTGTAATATATAAAACCATGTAAATCATAGGATGTTAAAACTTTAGCCCTAGACCGTTCTTTGCCATTGGTATATAATAAAAATTACATTGCTCTGTAGTGTTATTAGGGAAGCCTACAAACGAAATAATATTTTTTTATTTAAGATGTGTCTCTTATTTCCCCATGAGGTAATAAGAGATGAGTTGTATATATTTGTAATATAGATAATGACATCTGGCAGGGTAATGAGATACTTTATAGCACAGTGTTCCCCAACCTTTTTTCCCTCGCGAACCAAAAGAAAGGTCCGAAAAAATTTAACGAACCCCCTATGTAGTCATTAATGACAGGTAAAAAACGCAATAAAATTTGATAGAATATACATATTGCAAAATAATTGATTATATTAATCGTGAAACATTTAAATAAAACATTAATAAGACTAAAATGATAGCTATAAAAGTTGAAAACAAGATAAATTTAACAAACTGGTTCTTATGTTTTACATTTGGAAAAACTCTTAATGGGATATTTGTGGTTGTTTGATAGAACAAAGCAATTCAAAGTTAGGCTCAATATCTGACAATTTCAGTCTTAGATCAGGTTCTGCATTTAACCTGTTTCTGTATTTATCTTTCAGATAAGTATTTGTTGAAAATCCTTTCTCGCATAGATATGTTGTGCAAAATGGTAATAGAACTTTAATGGCTTTTTTTGACAGAAGTCAATTAAAGATTGATCTTTAAAAATTGCTTCTAGAGAACTGTCACAAGATAAACTCTATGAGTTTTTATTTTTCTAGTATATTTAGAGAGGTTTCTGAACTTACATTTCCTTGAAATGGATTACGTATCCAGTTGTTTGAGATGAATATATTGCATCTGTTGGGAAAATAGTCGTCGAAAGTTAATCAAAGATAGTTCAGATGTTCGCATATGCTCCTTTTAATGCTTTCTTCAAGTTTAATTGAATTTTCTGATAAAAAAGTGCTGACAGAATCGAAACATCCATACTCATTCATCTGCATGCATTGAATCCAAAAATTGATCTTTTTCAACATAGCCTCAATTCTATCATATACACTGAAAATGGTGACACCCTCGCCTTGTAGAGACATATTTAATTCATTCAGTTTACAAAAAATGTCAGCTAAATACGCAAGCCTTTGCAGTCAAAAGACATCAAATATACAAGAAGACAAATGAAACGGATGATCAATAAAAAATGCTTGAACTTCAGACTTCAATTCAAACAAACGCGTCAAAACTTTACCACGGGAAAGCCATCTAACTTCTGTGTGAAGTAGTAACGTGGAAACTTCCAAAATCCTCACAAAGCGTACGGAATAGACGGCAATTTGTAGCACGCGATTTTATAAAGTTCACAATTTTCACAGCATCACCTAAAGTAGTAGATAACTCTGCAGGAATACGCTTACATACTAAAGCTTGTCTATGTATACAACAATCAGTCCATTGAATTTTCTTGTTGATCTTCTTCACCCGTGCCACAAAACCAGAAAATTTTCCTGTCATTAATTTTGCACCATCTGTAGACACACCTACACAATAAGACCAGCTTATTCCATTCTTTTCAAAAATACCCTTGATAATATCGAAAAGTTGTGTAGGTTTTCAAAGGTTTTGCAAATAGTACATCTTCTTGAACAAATTCGTAAAAAAACATCTAACGTAGACAAGCAAGACTGCGGCATTTGTTACATCCGTCGATTCGTCAAGTTGAATAGCAAAATAATTCAATTTTATTCTTTTTAGAAGTTTGTTCTCCACATAATTAGCCAAGTCAGTAACTCTACGCGACACCGTGTTGTTTGATAAGAGAACTAGCTCAATTTTCTTTGCTACCTTTCCCCAAGCATACATTTGGCGATATCTTTTGCACATGGTCCAATTAAATTTTCTGCTATTGTATGCGCTTGTCCAAATCTTGCAATTCTATAACTTACTCGAAATGATGCTTCAAGGGCCATTTTACTATCTTCGTTTGAAGTCAAGAAAGAAGAAAGGCTACACTTTTTGATATCTGCTAATTTTCTTTTGAAATATTCAAGAGGTTTCTTTGTGTGTCGGATGTTTTGTTTCAATATGTCTACGAAGAAGTGATGGTTTTAAACTGCTGTTGGCAAGAACTTCGTTACATATAACACAAAGCGGTTTAAGTTCCGACTCATCCCCAGTAAAATGAAAACCCAATGGTAGATAGTCGCTGTCATATTTTCGCCTTTTCCCTTTTCTATCATCATTTCCCTTGTTTTTCGTCTGGTGAAACGGTACCTAACTACAGCTTTCAGTACTATCATCTCGATTATCATGTCTCGTTTCTAAACGACCCTTTTTAACCATCAATCCATAATAAAAATAAGCTATAATAATAATTAAATTAATAATTATTAAATCATTTACACGAGAACTTGACAGTCAGAGCATCACTATCACTCAAGCTTTACAAGTGCTAAACCTATGTATGAACGTCGGTTAATACAACACTACTCTCCCGGTTCTCGGTTGTGAACAAGGTGTTACGTTCAAAACCCTGCAAACAATTTTTCCTGCATTTATTTTTAAAACGCCTTAAAATTTCTCAATAAATTCGATTTTCCGCCATTTGAATTAGTGTTATTTAATAAAATTTCTGAAGTAATTACTCTATGTACAGGTTTGCTTCATAAAATCAAACAGCTGCTTAGGAAACATTACGTTACAAAGTAGTTGTAATAAATTCTAGCACCTGCAGTGATTACATTTTAATTGAAAGCTGCATGTAAAGGCGCAGCTTTCTTCTAAAAGATAACACCACTCACCACCTGCCTACATCTGCTTACAATGGACTTGTTATCTGGTATTTTGCAGCTGTTAAGATGTTACAAAGTAATAAAATTGTTTTCCTTTGTCTAAAAATCTTTTGATAATTGCGTTATCTGCTTGTTGGCAGCTGTTGTCTGAGAATTCTGCAAACTTGGTTCTTCGGCGATACCTTTGAAAGCCAAAGCCCTACCCCCATACATGATTCTGGCCTTATAAAATAGGGACCGTGCTTTGAAACAGGACATTAAAAATTAACGATTGAATACCACATCCTCTTACCAAAGATACATGTAAAGTCGCGCTACTAAAAGTGCTTTCTTAGTATAAGTGAAGTTGGTGGTTCCAGCATGCAGCCAATAGAGAAATGCAGCCGCATTTTGCCAGCCTTAAGATGAGACTAGCACGAAGCTGATTGTTCAAGGTACAGTTTCTCTTTCCATAATTCTTTTATGCTGGCACCACCCCGTTACAAAACTTACATGCACGATGCACGAACAACTATGTTATTATTCTATAAATTAAAAATTAATTAATCAATGTTTATGTTGGAGTCCGTTTTACTGTTTCTTTTGTCTTTCTGTATAAACATTAACTAAAAGAACTTATGCCTCAATTTAAAAGTATTTAATATATGATTAATCCACAAAGCAGCATGTACATATAATTTAGGTATATTTCTTTTTCTAGATTTACTGTACAGTTTATGCTTAATTTTCTTTGATATGTATTTAAGGTAAACCATTAAGTAAGTATTTAGATTATAAGATGTTATATATATATATATATATATATATATATATATATATTTTGCTTACTAATTTTTATATGTTATGACGCTTTGTTTATAATCACGATTACGCAACTTATTTGTTTTATGGGTTTGTAAATATTCTTTCAAGATTCGATGTTAACAATATAGTTTTAAAGAGGTTTCCAATGTATTCTTTCTATTTCACCCACGCCCCTCCCCGGCGTTTTTGAGCTAGCCCACATTCTACCATTCTGTCGTTCTGTTGCGGTATTCGGCGTAAACATTTCTTTACTTACTTTTACTGTTTTCTTTTGTGTTTGCGCGGAATACCGTAACAAAAGATCTAATTCTAAAATCTGTAGTAAACTGCCTTAACACTTTCACTGCCGATGACGATGAACTTGCGTCATGCGAGTTTCTGCGCAGAGGCCAATGACGACTCGTTGTCGTCAAATGTAATATAGTGATTCTTGTCTCAGTATTAAACCGGCTGCTGCTTGAGATTGTCGTGAGCTTGTTGGCCTGTTAGGTACTGTATAGAGTTCGTTTTTAGGTATTTGGTTTTTTTTTTATTAATATGGTTTTTTTGTTATGGAGGATCAAAATCCGGGTTGTTCAAAACTGAAACGTTCACAATATGTTCAATAAACTTTCTAGCTATATTGTGCATGACGCAACCATTGCGTCATTAGCCCCTATGCTTAGAAATTTATATCAGGGGCCAATGACGCATACCTTGCGTCATAGTTGTATTTTCATTATTGTTTCGAAAAAAAGCTTTTTTATAATAGACTATGCTTATAACATCAAAACTAATAGAATTTCACAAAAAAAGTTGTATGGCCTCTGGCGGGACACTATAAATTTGGGGTGGCAGTCAACGTGTTAATTCCAATTGTGTTGTAAAAAAAATATTACATAGAAGGGAAAACTACTGAAATGATTTTAAATATAAAGTAGAACATGATACTAATCACATTGATAAAATGTTTTAAGTATAAATAAATGTTTGTAATAAAAAGAGAATAGTATTTGATTACTTGAATAAGAGGAATAAATTATAATGTATAAAATTGTTGATATAATTTGATATTGATGAAGTAATTTTGAAAAAAGAAATGAAAATATTGAAATTTATTATAGATTTCTTAACAAACAGGCAGCGAACAATTTGTTTTACAGTGGGTGTGTTTTTGTTTTGTTATTTTTTGCTTTTGATTTTAATGGCGTTTAAAAAAATCCGCCATTACAATATTATTTTCGCAAACCCCCTTTGCAAACACTGCGAACCCCCAGGGGTTCGCGAACCACCGGTTGGGAATCTCAGCTTTAGCATGTTATAAATAAATGCTCCAAATTTGGTTTTTCTAACTTTATTAATTATTGAAATATACGACAATAAACTTTAGAACCTACAAATTAAGACTAAAATTAAAGAAAGAAAAACTTTCAATTTGAATTTTTGAACTAAAAAAGATTAAAGCAATTTTATATGTAGGTACTTCGCAAGAAAACAACTTTTGTTGAATTCTAACACAATTTTAACTGGTACAATTATTTCTTTTGGGCGAGAAACATTTTGTTACACTTTTTATATCGATGCTAACACATAACAAAATGGCCCAGAGCCATGCAAGATTATAGGATATATATATATATATAATATATATATATATATATATATATATATATATGCCCTTCGCCAAATGTACAACGACCATTTGCCTGTTGACCGCCCCCTCCCCCTCTCTGCACCTTCAAAATAATTTAAAATTAACACAATTAAATTTATGCCTCGACAGAGTGAACTACAATATGATAACGGAATTTTTATTCACTCCTCTGCAACACTCGATACCTCCGAATAAGACAAACTAAATTCACCAAAAATTACGTAATGAACTATATATAATTAGAATTTACAAATGTACGCCCTTTTTAATATCATTTACCTTTTATAGAACTTTTAAATCAAAATTACAATAAATATTTTTATTGAACAAACTCTTTACGAAGATTATATCTTTTTACACCTTTTTATAGCAATTAAAGCCAACAAAAATAATTGTATATACCACGAATAGTTTCGTTAAACGTTTAAAGAAATATCCCCTTTCTTAAACATAATTCTACGTACCATCAAATTTTTGTTGACCTCTTACACAAAAATATTTTAATCACATGTAGCCTCTACGCTCATTCCTGAATACACAAATTATGTAAAATTATAAATGTAACATGGTATAAATTGTATAAATAATTCTAACTTATATTTCTCCTGTTTCTTCTTTCTGTAGCTTTCTGGCCCAAATCGGTCATTTGTTCCGTGGCGTCGCGTCGTTAACTAGCAACTTAGCTTATTAGCCCAGTACTTTGAAATATTTAGCAGCAACTTGGAGTTGTTTGTCCAATTAACGCCAGTATTTAGAGTATTTTAACCATTTGAGTATTAAACCATTGAAGTAGTGTATTATCGTCGTAATTTGGATTAGCCAGTGACTTAGAGTATTAATTAAAGTCGTTTACCCGCAACTTGGAGTTTTACTTGAAATTATAAATTTTAACTTTTAGTAAATTTTATTTACGTAATAATTTACTTTCAACTAGCACATTTGACGCGTGTATTATTAAAAATGATGCTCTTTTAGACTACTTCGTAAGTTTTATAGAATCAAATTCCTTCCAGAATGTTCCACGCGTTCTCATTGGTTGACGCAACGCTATCAGTTGCTCGTACATGGAGAAAGGCGTTTCAATTATGGTTGTATATTTGCAACCTGTTGGATTTTGGACGATCTATTGTATTTACGTTCTAAATTGCATGTATTCCGTCGTCTCTAATATCCAAACCTTATTTTAATACGCTGGTTTTATTGAATCTGGTATTTTATGTACGTTTTAAATCGCACGTATTACCGTCGCCTCTAATAGCCATAGTACTTAAACATGCTTGTTTTAAATGTTTGATTATTACAAACTGGTACAAATTACAGGCATTTATTACTTTTTTTACGCAAACACGTTTAGAAATTTCAGTTTACACTTAATTTTCTTCAAATATGTCAAAGTTGTATTTGTATTTGAGTCGAAAAGTAGAAAACTTTAAACCAAACCCATAAAATAATCGCATAATTCTTTATTTATTCGACGACTGTAGTTTCGAATACCGATGTATTTATTATCAATTACATGTACACTTAAACAAACTATTTACATGTCATATAAATACAATTATATAAATGAAGTGATAGTTAAAAATAAGTCATTTTTAATTTATTTTTAACTGTCACTTTATTTATATAATTGTATTTATATGACATGTAAATACTTTGTTTAAGTGTACATGTAATTGATAATAAATACATCGGTATTCGAAACTACAGTCGTCAAATAAATAAAGAATTATGCGATTATTTTATGGGTTTGGTTTACAGTTTTCTACTTTTCAATTTAGTAATTAAAACCCATTGTAAGTATGTACTACAAATACGATTTTGTTTTTGAGTTTAGGATCATTTTTAAGTGTTCTAAGATGATTGGATTGCTTCCGTAATTGTTTATTTAAATGAATGTGGTGAAGTTACTACAGAATGAGTTTTCTTTAATTGATTGTAGCTTGTTATTGATTTTATACAGGGTGATTTGTATTTGCTTTTGCATAATGAGTAAATTATACATTTTATGATTTAAATGTTTGGTTTTCGTGGTTATTATGATATTTACTTGAGGTATTCCTCCCTTGTGATCTTATATGACCTTAGATAACCTTGTTTTTATGGCAATATATATATATATATATATTATATATATATATATATATAAATACTTGTTATCAACAATATCAATATCTTTTCAACTGGGCCATTCCAATTCATCTAAATATTAATGTAAAATTCCAAAATTGTTTTTTGGTCAGCATGTGTATTTATAGTTCTACCTATAAATCAACTTTTTTCATAATAACTGCATAGTAATATTCTTGTTTAAGTATTACATCTTTACAGTTTATCACCAGTTTCCTCTTCACTTGAAAAATTTAAATTGTCACTCTCGTTCTGAAAATTAATGTGTTTATTCGAGCAGGAAGAGGTAGATTTGTTTTCTGTCATATTTTGATGGTTTTGATATTTTTGATTTAATGGTTTAGATTTCAACCCCTTAATTGGTTTATTTGTCCCTTTTTTTTAAATCAGTTTTGTACTTTTGCTTTTATTTTGCAATTTTTTTTAAATATTTTAACAGTTTCATTTGATGTAAGGAGAGCTCCAGTGCCTGAAAGTTTTCTTTTGCGTGGTTTAAATAAGCTTTTGAAAATTGCTAGTAATTTTTGTGCAATGAGAGTCTAATAAAACTTTCAAAATCGGTTTGTTATTCTGGCGCACTTTCATCTTGACCTAATGGACATGTGAATGGAATATTTGTATTTGGTACAACATATTTCTTTTCTACTATAGGTTGCTAATCAAGCGCTCCAGAAGTAGCTGTATGAGCGGCACTAAATTTATTTGAAAAACTAGATTTAAACTTTGTCAATTTAATTGGATCGTATGAATCAGAACAAAATTTAATAGTATCCAGCGGATGCAACCCTGTAAACATGAAACCCGATATTAAAAAGTCTTTTTTAAATGCATTTTTTCATAGAATTTCAATGTGCTTGGCAAATTCAGTATTTGGTAAGATGGCTCATGTATTTTCCCTATTATATTTTAACTTCAGCCCATTCCAATAAGTTTTGAGAGGCTTGCAAACTGTTTTGTTAAGCGATTGCATGTGATGCCACTGACTGGGTGGCAATTTAACAAGATCGACATCATTTGCAAGTACTTGCTGAATTAATTTGTAACATTCCTTTGAAATGTTTATAACCAAATTTTGTTTTAGTAGTTTGGTAAATCCCACAAATAGGGCCAGGGTTATCTCCTTTAAGAAATACAATTTTTAAAATACATGCATTCTTGATCTATCGAAGAATTATTTTTGTATTTTACTTTATTTATACTCAAAGGTTGTCAAATTCATTATGGCAATTTTAGGTTAGAAATGACATCATGGCAATTTTGTATTCTAAAAGTAGTGTAGTTTTATGATTAATTTGTTTTGATTAATAAAATATAACGTTGGAACCTATACTCTCTTTATCTTGGAACGAAAAGTTTTACACGCAAACTTATGCTTATTCAGAAATTAAAAACCGCTTTCTCTAGCTCAAGTTAATGTGTCAGTAAGATAATTTTCATATATGTTAGATAAAGAAAAACGGCAAAAGTGATTTTGATTTGCAGTCTTAATTCGTTTGTCCGAATTCTGTCGCAGATAACCTCACCATTTATGGACTGAAGACATCTTTTTTATAAAGCACTTTGTCATTATCATCGAAATAGATAACTTGAAACTGGAGTAGGTTTAGTTTATCTTTAACTCATAAGGTATCGAACGCATTACTGCGATTATTTAATGATGTTCGGAATTATACCCTACGAAGTTGGTTGCTTTTAATTTTAGGAGAATTGTACCTTCAGTAGACAATTTTATGTTGGAAATAGTCATGTTAAATAAGAACATTAAACTGGTATACCAAGTTCCAGAAGTCCTGTACGATTTGAGTCCAGGAGATAATTACTGTAGTTGTTTTCGAGGTATCTACCTTCAAAAATGACTCATCAGGTATTTATAATAAACTTTCTGAAACTATAACCTATAGTAACCGCAAATAAATACACATGTTAATTTTATTGCATAAATTTATAAACGTACGCATTAGTACGTTTTTGTTATTAGTTTAAGAATTTAGAAAGTAATTTTGTGCCAAGGGAGGAGGAGTTTGAAATAAACTGTTTAGGGCCGGGAGAAGGCTACAAGAGAGGGGACGAAATTATATGAAGAGAATGAACGAAAGGGTGAAAAAGCGAACCATCTTTCAAATAGGGGACAAGGTAGTCATCAAAAATCTGAGAGTGGGAAAGCGATCCGGGGCAAGTTTCACATTAATTTAATATATCCGTATAAAGAGGGGAATTAAGATGTAAGAATAATGGTATATAAAGATTAATTAGTTATAGTATAGATGATTTTAGGTAGCATAGAAGTAAATAGCTAAGGGACAAAAAAATTGGGAACAATGGGATAAAAATAATTGGGTGTTGTATAAATTTAGCCAGAGGAATAAGATAGAAATATAGAGATAGGAAAATAGTTGTAAGATTAGTCAGGCATTGTAGGATAAATATAAATAGCTAGGAGGATTAAAAAAGGGAATAAATAGGTAAAAGATAGTCACTTATGGTATAAAGGATTAAGGGGATGGAGACCAATTCTAAAATAAAAATACAAGAATTTTAGGATCAATGTGGATTTTCTAGTCACGTTGGGCGCCAAAAATGACATCGGCCAAAAATTTTATATTTTAATTTGGAGGAATAATGCTATGATAATAGGGTTATTTAGGGGTACATAAAGACACAAAGGAGGTATACTTCATGTAAACAACCCAAAAATCAAGAAAACTAAACATTTGAATCATAAAAAGTAAATAATTCGTTAATTATGCAAATAGCAAATACCAAGCACTCTGTACAAAATCAACAACTAACTACAGTCAATGAGAGGAAGCTCCTACTTAATAATTTAACCACATTTAGCAAAATTAATAGCTCTGTGTACCATTCAAATCATTTTAGAAACAGTAATATATTTACATAAATACAAATTAGGCGTATCTAAAGTAAAACAAACGTGAAACAAATTTTTTTGTAAACTCGATGAATTGGTGTAAGAAAATAATCAATGCGTACTCATAATACACAGGCCTTACAAAACACGCATATTTCATAACGCAAGAAGTCAATAAACGCATCTAATTTACCTCATACAGGACGGTCAATCAATTACAACACGTGGGATGGCTTGCTTATATAATACACATCAAGCTAATAGCAGTCATTTATTCCTTAAACCGAAGCACGAGCTATACTGATCGAAATAAAAGTATTACGCAAAGTTCAATTACGAAGTGAAACATAAATTTATAAGTGAAAATAACAAGAATTAAAACTTCCAGTAAATAATACAGTCAAGTGCACGTTCAAACATACGAGTGTATAAAAAATCTGCCGTTGGCATAAAACGTAAGTTTAAATTTAATTTAGGAATAAACAAATCTTTACAATTTATTAATTAGGGCACTAACCTACTCAATAAGAAAACGAACTAAGTAATTCAATAAAAAAAATCAAGCTAAGCTACTCAATAACAAATCGAACTAAGTTACTCAGTAAGAAAACGAACTAAACAATTCAATAAGAAAACCAACTAAGCAATTCAATAAGAAATCGAACTAAACAAATCAATAAGAAATCTAGCTAAGAAAACTCTAAATCAGGACGTTAAGCTCAAAGCAACACGAGGTCACTGGTTAACAACACGCTGTAGCAGTTCAAAGTATTGGGGTGCACGCAGAGCTACGCGTTCACTAATTGGAATCCACTAATCTAGCAACTGATTCAAATCAGGAGGCTCCCGTAGGAAATCAATCGGAAAAACACCAGGTTAACAATTACACTTAACTAACAGCATAAATCTTTTTTTTTAATATTTAAAACTTAGGTGTACTTTGATATCTGTGTAAAGAGTCATCAACAATTTGGTTGATACGTAGAAAATACGTTATAAGAAAGATGGGTTCATTGAACGTTCGAGGAAACATTCGAGATAATACATAGTTAGTTTTATTGGCTTTGAGTGCTCAATTAGTGTTATAATTTTGTGATAAACAGATTTACTTTAAATTTGATTCAAAGGTTTTAAAATAGCAAATGACATTACGAAGGTTGTAGAGTTGTAAATTGTACATATTTCTCAGTTCATTATAAAAAGTTTGGTTAAATTCGTTTATCTTATTCAGGTATGAAGTGTTAGAGGGAAAGTGGCAACAATTTTTTGTTGTCATATCGTCGTTCACTTGCAAAGTAAAACTGAGCTAGTCAAGTCATAAATTTTATTGTGTGGATTTTAAAATTATTCTAGATTAATTAGAGGCACAGAGAGGTGGCTGAACGTTATAAATACACCGTTGTTTTGTAATGTTTTATATAATATATATATATATATATATATATATATATATATATATACATATATATTATGTCGTGGAAATTATAGGTTAAGAAAGATAAATAGGTCAAGAAAATAAATTTGTAACGACTGGGTATATACGAAATAGGAGTAATTTATTTACACGCTAAATTAATTAGTTTTGACATTGAATACGGACAAATAATAACATATTTTGTATTTCTAAATTGGAATGTTAAATTTGCATAACGTGTAAAAGCTTTGGAGTACGTGAAAACTCAAGGATACGCATAATTAGCTTTAATATTTTAAATCAAGCGCATCGGATAATAAACAGAGCTTTTGGGTGTATAAAATCAATAATGTAAACGTATATTTTCCATTAACTAAACTAAACGTTTGTTAATACAAATCCTAAGAAACGCTAAAACTTGGAAAGACGATTTCAAACGGACAGTTTGCTTCATAGAAAGACCTGGCAGTTAAAATAATAAGTTCAAGGAAACTTAAATGAACCTTGGAACAGGATTCTGTAGAATTGTATTTAACGGTCAATGTATAAGCTACTAAAACTACAGATGGTTTTAGGCAAAGTGAAACGGAATATCCGTAGTGTAAATCAGACAGAGAGCACATATAATAAACGTGAGTTAAAACACTCGTTTAAAGTACGCGGCAGGTTTGGAGGTCTACCACAATATCGATTTTCTGTAGCTTGAGTGGGATTCTAAAAGAGACAGCAAATATGGGTTAAACAAGGAAAGATAGCTAAAGACTGGACGTAAAAATGGGGGAAAGGAGTCTGATTGGTCGAAGGCTAGAAATTTTCAAGAAGCTCGCGACGGTTATATGTTGTTGAGCAGTTTTCAGACTTAAAGCACGGTGGAAATTTTTAGAATCTGTTATGATGAAACGAGCTTTTCGACTGAAATAGGGTCCGAGAGGGGTGTATATAAATACACTAGGAGATGTAGTAAAGCTCTCTTACTCTTACTTATTCTCGTACGTCGCTCATTCGTTTGACTTCGCTTTGCTTGTAATACAACATCCTAATCTAAAGGTGTATAAAACGGTGTTAGTACAGTACGTCGATAGTTTACTAAACGTGTGAATTGCACAAGTGGGTGCTGGCTAATAGACGGTGCTGTTACTACATTTAACAAACTAATGGAAGGATGTTACTAGGGTAAGCGAGATGAGAAGTGTTTGAAACAAGAATGCGTGAGGTTTAGTAATTACGGAAGGTGATTAACTTCGTCTAGACAATTATCGGGGTAGAAACACTGAAAGCGGCTGCAGAAATTTGTATAGCGAATGAAAATGGGTTAGATCTATGTATAACAGCGAAGTGTATGGACGCAACGACGAGGGTTTTGGAACACATCTTTAGAGGTGATGATAAAAAAAGCTTACTCCAGGTAACGAAATTAATTTCTCTTGCTTTTGATTGAACATTTGTGCGGTGTTTTGTGCTTGAGTGATTTAACATATTGGGAGTGTATTTTATTACCATTAAAACTCACTTGAAGGGGTATATATAAAGGACAATTGGTTTTTATTATTTATAAGTGTTAATAAATGACAAAAATTTTGATGTAAGGATTAATCGGGTCTTTAAGTTTGTTTTAAACAAAGAAGCGATGTATTTAGGCATTTAGAGTAACTGGGTTTATACTGAGCTTACCATAAACCAGAATAAACGTCAATTTAGGGTTTCACGACGGGCCCATCTACTCGTATAAAATAAAACGGTTGAAATAAATAGAAATCATGAAATTTTAAAAAGTTTAAGGATTGAGATTGTAACATTTTATGAAACAGTATATACGAATGCGTAAATATTTTCTTGGTAATGGAAACTTTTTAATATGTATAAATAAAAAGGTTGTATGTCTCGTTGCATTATTTGAGTGGTAATTTTATTTGACTGTATATGTGAGAAAGAATGAACTTAGGATGGTAGGTATCCAGGAAGAAGCAGATTTTAGAGCTAGCCGGGGTGTGCAGAAATAAGGAGGCGTTCCCGAAGTATTGGAAGAATTTTTTTAAATTTTTTTTTCAGAAAATTTTTGTGACGGCCCAACAACGCTGGGACTCGAAGACGATCCCGATATCTTAAGAAATTAACCACAACAAATTTTATGCAGCCCAAGCGTGGGGCACGATTGATTTATAGAGTTAACCACTGCATTTTTATGGTGCCCAATTCGTGGGGCGAGAATTGAGTCTAGAGACTTCCACGGCAATATATATATATATATATATATATATATATATATATATATATATATATATGTATTAATGTGAATTTTAATAAGAAATGATCTTTTCAGCAGCGTATCCGTGTAAATAGTTAGAAAATCGCATTAGTACCTGAGTACCCGTCGTTATTCACACTTTTTTACAAACGCACTTTCTTTAGATACATCTACTGCGATTTTGGCTTATTTGTTTTATTGCACCTATGTGCAATTACTCTTCTGCCTCTATATTTTAAACCTATCTATTGTAACATTTCGAACACCTTACTCCTTTCGACGTTACCAAATGCTTTTTTAAATCTTCAAATATCAAAAATGCTGCTTTGTGATTCTATATTCTTCTTCTATTAGTAATATTTTGCACAGAACTACCTTTACTGTAATCTTACCTTTTCTAAAACCATGTTGGTATACCCCTAACTCGTATGCTACTTTTCTTTCCATTTCTCGCTAAAGAATGTGCTTTAAATCGTTTACCCTGTGACGCTAAACTAATAGCTTTGCCATCTGACTAAGCTTTCTTTATATCATTACAACAACCACTTTTTGTGTGATCTGACAATATGTGTTGAGTGTCATAAAACCTACAAACAAGTCTGAAGAGCAAATCTCGTGCACTTTTCCTTAAAGTTCTTATGTTCCTACTATTGCACCAATATTCAAATCGTTTAATCCTATTCCGAATTCAGGTCTTAAAATGAGGTCTGCTCCTTATCTATCTCAACGTCTTCTTCTTTTCCAATGTGCCAATCTTTAACGCATTCCTTTATATGTTTTCAAAGTGTGCTGTTACCTATTTGCTTTTCACTTACAGCTAAATAAAGGATTTACATCTATGTTTAATACATTTTTATTACATAATTACTTTTATGAAAAATATTTTTCTATTTTCTTATATGCATTGTTTTATATTACCTACAACTACTGTTCTTTCAACTTTCAAACACTTTTCACTAATTTGCTCTTCGGCTGCCTTACATTTCTCATTTATTTTATTTTGAAATGCTTATATATTATTTTCTCCAGCTCATTGTTAGAGTTTGTAAATTTCTTTGATTGATTCTTTTCTACACAAAACCTTCGACCAATCTTCGACCAATTTTTGATACACGAACATTTTGTCTAATTTTCGTAGGAGTTTTGCTATTAAAACCGTTTGGTAATATGTTTCTGAAAAAATTTCCTTTCATTCACTCTTCTTAATGTATTCTAAAGTTAACTTTTTTAATTTAAAATTCCTTCTGTCAAGTTTTTTAAAATTTAATTGCCATACCATCATAACTAAGTTGTGATCACTATCTACGTCTTTTCCTACACAGACATTTCAGTCTTTTCTTTGACTTTTAAACTTTTGCAACTATAATATAGTAAATTTGTGGTTTTATCTCCTAGTTTCCTCTATGTGTATAATTTTTCATTGTGATTTGAATAGAGTGTATTTGTTCATATGTTGAGTAGAATTCCACTACCGCTCTTCTCCATCATTTCAATCTCCATGTGCCCTTAAAATTCGTTCCTCCTTTCCCCTTTCTTGAGAATTTCAATTACCCATTATTATTAAATTTTCATTTTTCTGTAATGTACTGTATCCACTCCTCTATTTCTTCCTACAAATAGGTAGATTTTCTTAATCTCTTGGTTAGTTGTTGGCGTATAATTACATACTATTGTAGTCGGTGTGGGTTTTATTTTAATTATAATTAAAATAATCGCATCACTTATTTATAAAAATCTACTTGTTTTTCCTATTTGTTTATTACACATTCTTCCCCTTCCTATCATTAACTTGACGAAGTAGAAATTATCTTACAGTTTCCTGGTTAAAAATCCTTTTCTTTCTATGGAACTTCACTTGTCATCACATTATTTATATCAAACCTACTTATTTCAGGTTTAAGATTTTCAAATCTACCTACTTTATTTAGATTCTTAATATTCCACACTCGTATTCATTGAGTGTGAAATTTTTTTTTAGATTTTTTGATGATTCCCCTCTTGAGTTGTTCCAATCCAGAGATCCAAATAGGAGACGAGTTTACTTTTGGAGTATTTCACTAAGATGGACGCTACTATAATTTGTATAAATTTGGAAATAGTATGTTTTTGGGATATGGAAAATATCTTTAACGCAATGGTTTTCCGCTGCCTTCGACATTCTTATGTCGTAAACAAAAGTGGTAGTGTATAGTCTGTCAAGGACGATTTCCCTTTTCTAGAACAAGAGTGCTTAAATCTTTTATTCGCTTTTCTAATCTTTTTTCGGACTGTTGCTATTAGAAGATCGTAGTTTATAAAAGAGGTAGCAGATAGGTACATTGTGTACAATTGCTGTGCTTTATTAAATTTAACTTCGAACGAAACGTAAACAATTATAAAAACAAATAGTAACACTTATACAATTTCTTTATGAATATACATTAAAATTCGGGGCAACATTAGCATATCAACTTTTACTATGATATTGTAGTAACAGACTCTTTTAAATTCAATTGATATTAAAATAGGTTTAAATAGTTTTAAATAAGGTTAAGGTTAAATACGTACACAATAATAAGAATCCATAGAGGGCGCTCCTCTTTCCTTTGTTTCAATCATATAGGGTATGAGGTGTATCATTTATCCAACTAATGCCATATATTTTTTGCAATTCTTTGCAGTATGAAACTATAAAGTTTTTTTAATATTCATGAACTCAACCTCAATACTAATAAGTTGGGTAATATAATTAAACTCAATTGCTTGATCTTATTTTTGACACATTAAAGTAGATGTAAAATAGTCTTCTCTTTTTAGCAACCTCTCTAAGTAGCTGCTTGAATTTACTGATTTGCGTTTTCAAAAAGTTATTCTTTTCAACTTACGAACTATGTTAATGCATTCTGGGTATTTAGATTATCAACGCTTAATGTCAAAATTATTGCATGCGAGAAAAAAATAAATTTTTATTTTTGATTAAGTAGTCATGGAAATACCTTGATATTATTTTGGAATATTTTTTCGTGGTATGTGGGTTAAAGTTGCGTAAGTGTAAGTTAAAAAATATTGTACTTTTATGACTCAACGTCGATAACAAGAAAGTATTTTAGTCACTTTTAATCACCAAAGTCTAATTACCAGAAAAAAGAAATATTGTAATAATGATCAAATATTGCCTAACATCTACGAAGATCTATTTCAAAATGTATATGTCTGTAAATAAGTGGGCCATTAAAATTGCGTAATATTTTAAAATGTATGCAGGGTTGGGCAGAAAAAAAGCCACGATTTTAGATGAGTGTAGCAAGGAATGCAGTAGGGATAGAAGAATGGGAACGTTGTTATTTCGAAAATGGGATTAATACGAAATAATAAAAGTTGTTACGTTTATTTTCTACCTAAATTAAATACCATTTTCCCCCTGGTTAAGTCATTACCGCATGAATAAATTCCATTTCTATTCTTAAATTCTTCAACAATACCCTATATAGTGAACCTGTTCAGTATAAGCCCCCTTAACATAATTTTAACTCAAATCCACTTTGCTTTTAAAACAAAAATTTATTCGTTAAATTAAATAGTCAATACCTTGTTTTAGGTATCCGGTAATTTGTCGAAATAATAGATCCCACTATTCTTTGATAGAGCGTTATCCAGTTTTGCTAATCGCGCTTCGATAACGCGAGGATTGCAGTTCGAACTCGTGTTATTTGAACCCATTTTGAATTTGATTCTTTAGCTTGTGCGTTGAAATATTTTCTACAATATTTGTCACAGTACTTCAAAAGCAATGCACGTTTTTCGTTCGACAAGTAGGAGGTATCTTGCGTGTATTGGTGAGTTTTCCCGCGCTTACCCATTCTAATTAGAATCTCTTTTTAGCTCTTAGTTGGAGGCCAAATTGGTTCTTTCTTTATGTAGGCCCAACTGTTCGTTGACGTAGACCAACTGCTTTTGTCTGTAGACCGCTGCTGCAGTTACGGTGGCAGGGCGAATGGATCCTGACTACCGTAGCGTTGCTGTGCTGACTCATCCTCGACGGGTTGCAAGCTAAGTATCCAGACACATACAGTGATACAACTTGTGTTCTTTTGTGTATATCAATGGCATATTCCGTATCAGCGTTTGGTGTAGTTACGTGATAAGGAACGTTACACTGTAGGACTATTGTTTGTTGCTGCGAATCGATATTATCGCTCTACAGGTGTGATGTACCATTGTTAAAATTGTTTGACAGACACGCGCTTATTCTTTTCTACTGATTGGTTTATTTTACAAACGGTATTATGTACAATTTAAAAAGAATGTTTGACAAAAGCTCTCACACGTTAATTCTTTCCTACTGATTAGTTTATTTTACAAGAAGTATTAGGTGCCATTTAAAAAAAAACGCTTGACAAAAGTTCTCACATGTTTATTTACTACTGATTAATTTTATTTTGTGTAAAATACGAGATGGGCACTTCGTATCTAAAGTACTAAATTTTTCGTATCACATAATTGTTTGCTTTGAAATGGTAACGCTTAATTTATTGCTTTTGCTTGTTTGTATAGAATCCTTTATTTATTTTTATTTGTTAATAGATAATTGTGGGCGACGTGCTTTTCTTTTTTGGTTTTCTTGGTATGTAGGAGAATCTCCTACTCTCTGCGTTTGGTAGTTAGCCTTTTATTTACGTTTCTTTCGGCTACGTTTAAGTACGTAGCATAAATTCTGACGTCCTGGCGTGGGGCTGCGAGTTTGTTATAGTTAATTTTTTTGTGCTCCGATTTTCTTTCGTGTAACTTTGGCCCCGATTTTGTTTTAGTTAACGGTTACTTCGATTTGGTTTTGATTATTTTTGTTCAGAGTTTGTTTTAGTTAATTTTTGTTCCGATTTTTTTTGTTGTTAGTGCCTAAGTTCCTGCATTACCCGCATTGCTCGGCCTAATGCTACTTGTTTTTTCCTCCTTTACGTTCGACCTATTGTTTATTTTTTTCTTTTTCTTTCGGCTCTTTGGTGTTCTTCATATGAGGATCGGTTTTCTTTATTTCTTGTAAGGGTTCAATTTTCTTGAATTTTGATTTTGTTCTCTTGCGTGATTGCTAAATATTCTAGGTTAGCTCATGTCAGATTATTGAACTTGTGTTTTCGCCAATATCCTAGTCCATTGAAAACGCTAGCGCCCAAGATTTTTCTCGGTACATTTTGTTCTCCCCGTCAAGTCTAGAGTTGATTTCTTTCTCAGATTTTTTTTTTATTCTACAACCCTATTCTAATTTCTATTTTGTAGTTTCGCTTCCATTGGTGTTCCTGAAGTTTATCCCTCGGATATGTTTTAGATAGCTCCGTATTCGCAATAATTTTCTTTTGCTTAGCCTTTATTTAGTTACTTTCTACCAATTTCTTTCTTGTTCGTATACAAAATGACTTCTTTTTCGGCTTCCCATCAAGGTCTTCCTGTGTGGGAGTAGAATTTGAAATTTTTTGGTAACCCAAACACTCTTACCGTACATGATGTTTTGGGACGGGGCGAAAAACTCAGACGAACTCATCATGTGTCAGAATTGCAGTTATTTGAATCTGCAGTGGACTTGTTCGAGGCTAAAGCGTTACTTTGGTATCGTGGTTATCGGTATAGGTTTTCTGACCGGAAGTCGTTGTCTAATTTACTGATTCAACATTTTGAATCCACGGATTTTGCTTATAAGTGTGCTACTATTGAGGAAAATACTTTTACTTCACATGACCGAATTGTTAAGATTTCTCCTACGCCTACGGGTAGATCCGATACTTCTTTCGTACGTTCTACTGTTCTTATTACTAGTTCTGCTTCTACTCGTCAGGTTATCTGCTTTAATTGCGACAAACCTGGTCATGTTTCGACACGTTGCACTCGTTCTCAAGTACTCCATTGCCATGATTGCGGACATAAGGGAGTTTCCCGCCGCAACTATCCAAACTGTCATCCTACTACTAATAGGTCTTCAAATAACACCTCAAATTCTGTTCTCAGCTCTAGAAGCCAAACTTCTTCTGCTTCTAATTCTACGTTCTCTTCTGTACCTCATCCAGGTCATCCTGCTCATACTAGCAAAACATACCCTTCTTCAGCAAATGTAGCTAGTTTCGAACAAACTTTTTCCGTTTCTAGTTCTACTCCTCCTTCTGCTCGCCCTACTTATTCACTTTCACCCCAAATTGTGCATTTTCCACCATTTCAACCCATGCTTCGAATTAGTGACTTGCAGGTAGCATCTCAAGAGTTTGTTCCCGCTTTCTTAAACGATTCTACCCAAGAAATCCCTGTCGTATCTGCAAGCACAAATGTCGTGGAAGTGACGATAACTTCTAATTTACTCAGCGAAGGTCCTGTTGAAGTTCATGAACCTGTAGCTTTAATGTCTGTTGCTGTTGTTGTCAAAATTTTACATGTTCCTGCTTTGTTAAATACCTCGACTCAAGAAATTTCTGTCGTGCCGGCAATAACAGCCGTAGCTAAAGTGATGGTAATTTCTAATACGGATAGAGAGGGTCCTGTTGAGGTTAGTGAGCCCGTAGCTATAATGCCTGTTGCTGTCGTTATCCAAGTTTTACCTGATACTGTTTCGTTATCTACTATTGTTAAGGAATCAGTTTCTATTGTGGCTGAAGTTTCGTCTGTTCCTACTCTGTTGTCTTACAGTGATGTAGTCCTACTTGATTCTACTCCTTTATCGGACGTTTACGAAACGTTACCTACTCTTACTCATTTTTCTCATGCTGACAAAATGCTACTTGCTTCTGTTCTTTTAACTAAGGTTAATGCAATTCTAGCTGATGTCTTGTTATGTAATGTTGACGAAGGTCAACTTGATTCTGCTTCCTTATATATCGTGGGTGAGGTTCTTCCTGATACTGTTTGTTCTTGTAAGGTTGATGAAATTCTGTCTATTGCTGCTCTTTTCTTTCATGTTGATAAACTGCATTCTACTCTTTTATCTAACATTGACGAAGTTTTACTTGATGCTGTTTGTTCTTGTACCGTTGATGAACTTCTACCTGATTATGTTTCTTTATGTAATATGGTTGAAGTGTTATCGTATTTTGCTCCTTTTCCTAGGGTTGATATTCCTACAGCCAATGCTGTTTTCTTTCCTAACTGTGATACTTAATAGTCTTCTATCTAACGTCGTTAAAATTTTATCTACATTTGTCCCTCTAGCTGACGTAACGGAAGTGTGCTCTGACCGTATTTCTTTTCGTAAGGTTGATTCTCGTACATCTCATACTTTTTCCTTTTCTATCGTTCACTTTATTACCACCAATTCTAAAAACAAATAACCTTCTTCCATAACGTGTTCTGAGTTCCATAAATTACGACAACCATTGCTACCTCCACCCTCGCCACTACTTTCTCAACCTCGTGCTACAACTCCTATACCCCCTGCTGTTCCTGTGTGGCAGAAAACTGCCCAACAGAGACAGACATTATTCTATGCTGCTTCAGAACCGGACTATGTATGTCGGCGAAGTCCTAATGTCCTTGATCTCGTTTCGTTCTCCTTCTGGCGGCGTAAACGTCTTAAGCCCAATATCTAGTCCTCGCGCCCCAGATTCTTATGCCGACTATGCTCTCCTTCGGACTTGATTTTTGGACGTTACGATTTCGTTTTACTTCCCTGTTTTGCTAGGTTTTCTTTTGTTTTCTTGCTTTTTCTTTCACCCGTGTGGGTCCGGGAATAGAATAGTCCCATGGTACGACCTGCCTGTCGTAAGAGGCAACTACAGCGGTCCAACACATTTATTCACACACACTTTATACACGTCCAATCTATTCCCACACACTTTATACACACACTTGCACACACACACACACACTTTATATACGTCCAATGCATACCCACATACTTCATATACACATACTCCCACACACTTCATAAACAAGCAGTTCTACTTGGTTTATTTTTCTTTTGTTTCCTCCTTGTACTCTTTGAACCCGTGTGGATCCGGGAATAGAATAGCACCATGGTACGACCTGCCTGTCGTAAGAGACGACTACAGACGACTACACTTTATACACACACAACACATACACACACACACACACACACACACACACACACACACACACACACACATATATATATATATATACACGCACGCACACGCACACACCTACTCATACATAACTACACTGGGATTCTGTTTTATTTTCTTTTGTACGATTCTTAGTTTCTTTTTGGTTTTGTACTTGGTGCCTGGTAAATAATCCCTGTATGTTTGTTGTGGTTTGTTTAGTATTTTTCTTAATCTTTCTTCTTTGGGAATTAAACCAATTGGTGCTTGGTGTTATTCTTTTTGTTTTTTTTTCTTTTTTGTTCTCGTTCCTTTCGTTCTACATTCCTCTCCTTTTTCTGGTTGCTGGTGTTCATTGCTGTCGGTCCCTAGTCCGATTGTGTTTCGTTCATCCGCTCCTGTGGGTGGTGCTTGCTAGTCCATTTTTCTTTCTTCTGAAACCACGACTTAGTCGACTTTAGGACTAGTTAGCAATTCTTTTCTTTAGTTCTTCGGTTTTGGTTACCACAGTTAGTAGTACATCGTTTCCTTTTACCAGCTCTCTCCCTCTCGTTTTCCCTTGTTGTCTCTTTATTTACTTGAAGCTTGACCTTTGGATCCTGTTTTGGTTTGCACTGTTGGTTTTCTTCCTCGTTCCATTTCTTTTCTTGAGGTTGATGACCTGATGACTTTACTGTTTCTTTTGAAGAAAAACATGCCACTTTTAACGACTTTCTCAGTGTTAACGCCATTCTACCTTTGTGCTCGGTGATTGATACATTCTACTTTTCTTTTTCCTAAGCGAATTCTTTCTTTTCCCTCTCTTTCTATTACTATATACTGG
Organism: Platerodrilus igneus; assembly: GCA_036346225.1. NCBI lineage: Eukaryota > Metazoa > Arthropoda > Insecta > Coleoptera > Lycidae > Platerodrilus > Platerodrilus igneus. Next base: position 7,370,232 of record JARFIW010000787.1, on the reverse strand, counting down.
TTCGTCGATCCGGATGAGAGTTGCTTTTTTATTATTTTGGAGTGTTTCTTTTCTTCTTTTTTTTTTTTGTTGTTTTTGTAACGAATTTCCTTTTAGTTTTTAAACGGAATTTTTTGTTTGGTTTTTTCTTTTTGGTTTTTTTGGTCCTGTCCATTCCTGGATTTTGGCGTTCCTACCTCGACCTGTTAATTTTGCTGGGGGGATTTGTTATGTTAAATACTCTTTTTCTCCTAGTTAAGTCATTACCCGCTCGAATAAATTCCATTTCTATTCTTAAATTCTCCAACAATACCCTATATAGTGTACCTGTTCAGTATAAGCCCGCTTAACATAATTTTAACTCAAATCCACTATAAAATTTGCGTATGTGCATAATTTGAAGTATATCTATAGTATCTCGTAAACGAAAGAAATAGAATTAAATGGAAGAAGATTTAATTGCTCTGTCGTTCTACGATTGTTGGCGTGGTCATGACCCACGGTGTCTGCGGATTACGTTTTACTAACCATTTTCTACGAATTTGGGCAAATAAAAATGTGCCCTAAAAACATTTGTATATATGAAGCTTCTACGGAGGAATGAGGCAAACTTGTTAATAGGTTCCAAATAATCGAATACGGTTTTAACTTTCCATCATCAAAAAATAATGATGGCTGCTTAATAGACCCTGTATTTGACCGTAACAGAGGGCATGCTAACAATGAAATAACATAAAAAAGTTTTGGGATGTTTTGGCCAAATAAAATACATTCGTTATTCTGTTGCGCAGGTATTTATATTTTTTTACATTAATTTATATGAACACTTAAAAGCATATTATCTGGGACTCTACTACACAGTGCATATATAAATTCGGTACAGATATTTATAATTCCTAGTAACTTCTTTTCGGTTCATCTATCTACATGTGTATATAGGCCCGAAATGTTTTTCAGTGAGCTTAGGGCTTAAGTTGGAGTATTGATAAATGATGAACTTCAATTTAGTAATGCAAGTATTTTTAATTTGTACGATTTTGCAATTGATAAATGAAGCTACAGATGTATTATTACTAAACATCAAATAATGTTTTAGTGTAAATACTCCTTGTATGTTTCTTGTGGTTTGTATTGCATTTTTCTTAATCTTTCTTGGGGATTAAACCACTCAAAGTTTTTTAAATTGTTTTTATTTACGTTTCGATCCATGGCCTAAGATCGTTGTCAAAATAATAAAAATTTTAAGTTTGACATTTATGACACAAATTGAAGATGACTTTGATTTATTAATCTTTGATTTGAATACATTAGGTGAAAATTTTAAAGTTTAGAAGAATGAGAGCCTTCAATTTGTGTTGCCCCTGGGAGCGCCTTTCTAAGGTAGCCAATACGCTTACTCGAAATCAGCTGATTAATTTTTAGTAGTTAAATTTCATATAAATTTAATAACTTGATGGTTGGAAACATTTTTTAACATGTTTTTATTTATACGATTGAAGGGATGGTTATTAAAATTATTAAAGTAATCACACACCTCTTTAATAACCATCCCCTTAACCGTATAAATAGAAACATGTTAAAAAATGTTTCCAACCATCAAGTTATTGAATTTATATGAAATTTAGCTATAAAAAAATTAATCCGCGGATTTCACGTTAAGCGTTTTGGCTACCTTAGAAAGCTGCTCCCACGGCGCAACACAAATTGAAGGCACTCATTCTTCTAATCTTTAAAATTTTCACCTAATCTATTCAAATCAAAAATTAATAAATCAAAGTCACCTTCAATTTGTGTCATAAATGTTAAACTTAAAAATTTTTATTATTTAGACAACGATACTATATCATGGATGGAAACGTAAATAAAGACAATTTTAAAAACTTTGAGTGATTTAGTCCCCAAGAAAGATTAAGAATAATGTTTTATTCCCTTGTAAGAAGGAACCAAAAGTCACAAATAACAACTTTACCACCGATAGACAAATCTCTTTTACTTTGCTTGAATAACTTACCAATATACAACACTTTTCCAATAAGGTGCTGTCTCTGGTACATGCCTACAGACTGGATTTTCTGAACTGGTAGTGTACAATTTACGTAAGTCCCAGTCTTGAGTTTACACGTCTAAAGATAGGTTTCGATGACTGTACTTCAAAACCAGTGAACCGCCTGCTAGATCCATTTTCCTGATTTCGTGCGCTTGTAATCTTCACGTTTTCAGCCAGAGTTACTTTCGACAAAACCCCGTAATTATCAAAACTAGGTGGCGCCCAACAAATTTAAACACGTAGTCCCCCACAATAGTACGTCAGCCTCATTTAAGCATTTGCCTTTTCTTCTTGAGTTAGTTTGCAAAATTTATCTTATAATTTTGCAGATTACAAGATCTTGAGTAATGTATTCATCGAGCTTCTCTGTGAAATATCTACCTAATTTTCTGAACCAAAACTATACATAACCGTTTGAACGTCTTCCCTTTAAGTACCTAAACTTATAATTCTTTTAATCTAAAATTCAATAATTTGAGCTCATTTCAATGCCCTTGGTAGATATTGCACATTTCTACAGAGAAGAGAAAATACCATAGGAAATATATTTAGTATTACAGAGATGTGCAGTGTATTGTAGAATGAAAAATGAGATACGAACTTGTTTTACCACCTAAGAATAAATAATGTTTATGGGAATGACTGCTTTCTTGCATAATGGGATGGGAATCGGTACATAAGTTGTTATCTGCCTATCTGAATATGCATGCAATATTGAATAGTGCTCAGTATTACCATATTAATTACAGTCTTTTAGACATTCCGTCTTTCGGTTGCTTCTTCCTTCTAACTTGTAAATTCACTGATGAGTAAGTTATGTACATATTATTTTACCACGAAGGTGAAATTCTAGCAATAAGATATTTAAATTTTATACAGAGTTTCCTTGTTTAGTTTATGTCATTTGGGCTGTGGAATTCGTTACCTAAGACATGTCAATAATATTTTAAAGGAGAGCGTGTGTGACAACTTTTTTTTAAATAGATGGATAATTTTGGACAAAGTAGTATTTAAGCCTCGTTAATATGCAAGTTTTAGGTTACGTTTTAACTTTTATATATGCAATGGCAGTATATTCTTCTAATTAGGTAATTAATAGTAAATACGGCGTCTGTGATACGATTCAAAGCAAATATAATTAATACCCATTAACCACAATTTCTTTAAAAGGCAACTAAAGGTGTCGTTCAGGATCTCTTCTGAGGATATCTTTCTCACCACGCTATTAATCAATGTTGTTTTGAACATCTGAATATGTTTTTCTCACCACACAAGGTGGTGATTCTACAGCATAAAGAGTTCCTGAATAACACTGTTATCATTTCTTAAAGTTCTCTCTACTAATGATGACCACTTGATGATCGAATATGTATCTAGTCATATTAATTTACGGTTAAAATTTTTTTATTAAATTTAACTTCTAATTATTAGTAATTATTTGAAAGTTCAATACAAGGTGTAACTGGAATGTATGTTCTAATTGTTATGTATAAAATGAGCGGTATATTATAAATTTAGATTTCCCCAAAGAAACGGAAATCCCGTAACAATATAAGGATGCGTTGGCTAACTGCAGCGGTGCAAGAGTGGTTCCTATGAAAAAATGTTAAATGGCTGAACTACAAAAACTACGTTACAATAACAACTTATTTTGAAAACCTTTTTCTATTGTCATAACTAAGGGCGCCAAACCATCTTGTCTCAGCAATCTCTTCGATATTTTCCCTACACGGAAACGTTTATTCCGGATAGGTCTGCTGTGATTTTGGTTTCCTAAATTAATTACGTTATACTTTACGTTGTTCTACAATATCTTAAAAACACTCATGAAATTTTGTCATATCAAAGAAATTTTTAAAAATAAGGACCTCACAAATACGACTTTATTACTGGAGTGGCTGTGTATACTTACACAAATTTGATTGTTTAACTAGTTCATAAATAAGTCCAAGTAAAATTTAACTTAAATTTAACTTCTAGTAGTATAGTTTTTAAAAAACTAAATTTCCTAACATCAAACTCGTCAGATATTACCAAAAACATCCTAGAAACATAAATTAAATCAATCAATCGTACTACCACACCAATGTTCCCGTTTTGAATATTGATGTACATGACATTCTATATCCAATTTTTGAAAATGTCCTTAACAGCAATACATAGAAAACACTTAAATACCAACTTTTAGGTTTATCATTCCATTGTCGATTAAAAATACTCAATTTTTACTCTTTAACTAACAACAAACTCCACCAATAAAGCTTACAGTTAAAAATCAATACGAACATATGTTTTAAAATTTTCAAATGTTCCAAACTTTCTTTCATGATAATATTATGCTTAAATTTAACTAAGACTAGTTCCGTCGCTAACTCATAGTCTAACAAAATAATATCTTTCACGGTTTTTTCCCAAAATACAAACGCATTTACATTTAAAATCGCGTGTACATAAATAAACTATAAACATAAAACCTCATATTTTACTCGCCGTTTATTTTTCAATACAACTTGCAACCCAAGGATGTCCAAAACATCAGTATTTCAACTTTCTTTTTCCAGTTAACACAGCTCCCTTACACAAAACAAAATTCAAAAAATTTGTGGAGTGGGCTCTTAAGTTTGTACCCCCTTTACCCGGTCGTCACGACCTTAACTTCACAAACACGTGATTGAAAAATACCCTGCCCTTGCAAGTGTAACGCTTCCGCTGCGGCAAAGACTATTCACATCTTGAAGCTGTATTACTTTCTACTTTCAACTCAAATTAGTCTTTTCAGACTTATTTATTTTATAACATTATCCCATCTTCTAGTAATTTCTTTTAATTGCGTTCAGAATTCGCTAACACAATGTAACATATTTTATTTATACTGATTAAAAGGTCTTTCTCACGTTAATTACATAAAGTCATGTACTTTGTATTGTTGTTGCAATTGCCATTATTCGTTTAGCCATGTCTTCGATACAGTTTTGCATGTTAGCAGTTCTACATTAATTTGTTTCCTCATTGTACTCTGTGGATTTGTTTACTGCATGACGATCCGTGTTTTATTGTAATACTAATTTTCAGTTTCACACTTTAACATTCTTGTCTTACAATATAGCCTTGAATTTATTAATGAATAACACATTGTATGTTTTAAGGAACGCTTTACCTCAGTGGCTTTTATTGTTGCGACTTTGATCCTATTTGATGTCTAATGTGGTTATGTTGGTATTGTACGGGTAGCGGAATTGGTTAGCGAAGATACAGGTTCGAATCCTGTCCGGGACCTTAGTTTTTCCATCTTTTACTTACTGGCTCGATTTCAAATGATCATTTGGGCTTTGCATAAAAGTCTAAGTTATTATTTTATTTTATTAACTATATATGTATATATATATATTATATATATATATATATATATATATTGACGTGATAAGGGGTCATGAGAGGTCATTGAAACCCAAATTCTACATATAAAACCCACTAAAAATAAAAGAATCCGGAAAAAAAATTCCGAAAGTTTACGGTTACACCCTGTAAAATACAAGCGAAAGCGCAAGTTCCATGTGTAAATATTCATTCTAAGATAAATACAACGCGATTTATATTCACTTATTAGCATAAAAAAACATTTTCCATTGCATATAAAACATTCGTTCTAATTAGCGTAAGGACCATATCGATCTTGTTAAAAAATATCGCCTCAATCTTATTCATGTGTATTAAAACATATTTTGCCGTGAAAACCAATCTTCTTATTACAATTATTAAGATGCGAGTCTTTCTGCATGTGTGAAACCCGTGGATAAAACAATTAAAGTTTAAAATAATTAGCCAAATTGACTGTACAACGTTAATTCAGTTTAAATAAAACATGTTCTCGAAATTTCGAAAGGAATTAAGAAGAAATACGTCAATTTCGTTTGTCCTAATTAATAAAGAAACGTTTATTCCAAGAATCGGCTGGAACATTATAAAAACCTATAAAAATAGATAAGAATTATTTATTAGCTTTCGCAATCACTGTAGGAAAGATGCGATGCGACCAGTAACCTAATATGTATTAGAGAAAGACGTACAACGAACGTCACTAATAATTGAATCACGATAATAAAGAAATAAAACGGAAAATTACCAGAAACTTGCATCGTTACCGTGCACTACGTTCTGTACTGAGCTGGAACGTACCAGAAAAGAGATAATTTTTATATATAATCAGAAGTAGTCGACAAGAGATTCATTCATAAATTCGATCGCAAAAATGTACTTTGAGGAAAGAATTTCGAAACTGTTGTTTTGAGTATGTGGTATGTATAACTTAATTTAATAATTACAACGTAACAGTGAATATACCAGTCAATCTTTCAAATGCAGTTATTTGAATTTGTAATATACAATGAAGAGGGGAAAAATTCTTCGAAACACAAAAAACTACTTTAAAAATTTAATTAAATAATTGGAAAGAAGATTTAAGCGAATATACATGATTTTGTAAACTGGGATTTGAACATCAACTTAAAATAAAGTCAAAAAGCGGAAGATATGTTAATTACAAATTGGAAAAGCGCTTTGTGAATTTTTGCAAGTATTACTTTTAAACTATTGGTTGTAACTGATATTGGAGTATATGCCATTTTAGTTTAAGATAGAATAGGTCTTAAATATTAATAAGTTTTTTGTAAGGGTATTTACCAAGGAATGTTTGTGCTTATAGTTCGAAACACTCTGACCTTTTTAATAGATTATCTGTCATGGATTTTTTTTCCAAACATATAATATAATATAAAGTATTATTCTTTTGATTGTCTAAATTTTCGAGTTGATTTTGTTTTCTGATCACGTGCACTAAAAGATGTAAAATGCTTTTAAGCTGGTGCAATGTAGTTATATGTTACATACTGTACTGAAATTTCTTCAAACTAGTTATCAGCTATATAAATAATAGAAACAGTTCTAAAAACAACATAAATATAATACACATAAAATAAAATTAAAATTCAATAAAAATGACAGCTTTAAAACAAAACTTTTGTTACTCTTATTTATTTGGAATGTGTATCTGATTTAATAGTAAAGATAAATGCATGCAACTAAGCATGTATTTTTTACGGAATGAGTGTAGTTGTGTTTGTTATTACTTTTTATTTTATTGTGTGTATGTAGGTGTACGAGCGTACGCGTGTGCATATGCATGTGCACGCTCGCGAGTGTGATGTGTGCACGTGAATAAAATCATATTATATCTATAATTAGGTACTTGGATTCATTATGTAACAACATCATTTTGAATACCTGATTTTGGATTCGGCTGATTAAATTTGAATAGTTTTTTTGTTGCAAAAGTCCATTTTATGATTATTTTCTAAAATCTGTTATGTCGCTTTTATGTCGAAATATTTTGTTTTAAATTTTGTGAAGTTTGTCCAATATACATTTGGTCACAATTCAAACAATACCTTTGATAGACTAAATTTTTTTTTTTTGTGGTTTAAGAATTTTGTATTTTATGTATTTATGTATTTATTTTGAATCGAACTTCACAGGAAAAACTCAAGAAACAAACCTAAAAAATTAGTAATTGAAATGTAGCAAAAATTAGGCATTATTAAGACTAAAATAATTAATCGAAAAAATGTCAATATCAGTTGAAAAAAATTGTTATAATTTTGCATTAAGCTGTCCAGAAACGCATTCATGTCATAATAGGTACGGTGGCTATTTATTGCAAATAGTTCGCATCTACGAGTAGGACGTTCCGGGACTCGGAACCTAATTTCACTAAGTAACTCGTTACATCCTATAATCTGATGAAGAACTTTATGTAGGAACAATAAAAGAGATGTAAGAGATGTGGTACATCTAACTTGTAAAGACTTATACCTAACTAATTGTCGTCCCACATCATGCGGAACATCTATATAGGGAAAGCTAAGTTTCCATAAAATAAATTTCAGAAATTTATATTGCACCTGTTCAATTTTCTGCTAATAGTCCATTCGCTTTAACTTTAGGATGACGTCACAACTGGATAACGTGCTACATTGCCAATGTTAGTTTAAATTATAATATATGTAATGAAAGATACACAAATATTCCCAAATGGCAAGAGGAAATGGTGGCAACACCGTTCAGAACTGCCAACCTTTATGTGTTAAATGACAGTATTGTTCAAGCGGAATTCTTGGTATTCATTTACATATAGTTGCTAACACTTTATTACTACATTTGACGTCATCCTAAAGTTAAAACGAATAAACTATATGAATCGTATAAATAAGATTCCATATTCCACTGTTATACTCTAATATACTGCGCAGTAGTGGTTCTGTACAAAGATTTAAGAGCTTTTACGTCTTGAATATGAGTTGAGTTTCTTCTAACAAAACCCAGTATTTTAAAAGTTTTCGCAACTATGGTTCATATATGCTCATCGAAAAGGGGACGAGCATCAAATAACACTTTCAGGTCGGATGTGGATTTGACAACGTCAAATCCCATCTTATCAAAATTACGCTCAGTATCCGGTGATACAATGTATTAATTTTAATTTATGCTTATGTACAACATTATTATCACACTGATTTGTAGGTGATTCGTATTAATGTTGTAATATGGTATTATTTTCAAGTTCTTGGTGGTTGGAGCGGACGAGATCTGCCTAGTGTAATTTATCTTGTTTATGGGAAATGCATATGCAAGTTTTTGTCATATTGAGATGTTTTTATTTGCGGTTTTAAAATAAGCCCACGTTCTGGATTATTACGTTTATAATATAATTAAAAGAAATACTGTTATACCTTTTAAAGTTAAAGTTTGTGACCCGAATGACCGTTATAGAAACAAAATTTGAAATAAAATGCATAATTAAAATTAATTATTCGTGAAATCTATCATACATGGTGCGTCTATATCTTTGTCTATTTAAATTTACTAAATTCTCCTTTTCCACGTCTCACAATACGCCAGAGACCAAATCGGTTACAGTTAACGGCTTAAACGTAGACTGAGTGGAAGACAGTCGCGCTACAACTAGATGGAGGTCTCTACATCCACGGCCCAATTTCGTGAGATAACAACCTTCTAACTATACAGTGACTTAAAAAGTAAAAGAAGAAAAATAGAAAAGATAAAGAAGGGAGATGGCATATTTGGAGCTTCATAGCAAGTAGGTAGAAGAGAGAAGAAGAAGAGCTCGCATTGAGCAAATTAGATAGAAAAAACGATGGATAGCAAAGCACTACTCAAACAGGCAAAATATAGTCAGCAACTGGGAGTGGGGGAAAACCACTCCTGTGTAATGGACAGTTGTCTCGGGACTAAAACAGGTCCATCAAAGGAACAAAATAAGATTGAAACGGAGATAGGGGGATATGAAAAACTAGAGTTTTAGTATAAGCACCTTAGAGAAAGGGTAGATGATAGAGGATGTTCCATTAAAAACAAATCGGTCTGAAGGACCACCTGCAACTTAGCGATAAAACAAATACCCTATACTACTACGTCGATAATTAAAAATAACTACGCTCAGGATGAGATCTACACAGATCATCTTCCTGCCGAGCGCATCCACTGCGATACGAGAATCAGACAAAGGTAACACAGCGAACTTAAATGTACCCACACTATACTTCCAAAAATGGAAACTATCGCAAGCATATAGAGATAATAGTAAAATAGACATTATACAAAGATAGAAAAAATCTTTTAAATACCGAAAAACAATAAGGGATTAACATTGAAAAAAACAAAGACAACAGCCCTTCACCACCACATTTAGAAAAAAAACAGAAAAACTGTACAAACGTTCTTATGATATAAAAAAACAACAGTTGATTTTTTGCGAAAGAAATCACCACGAATAGAAATGTTTTATAGTTACAAGTGTGTAAATTGAATTATTTTTGCACTTTCTTTTATTTTTTCGAACGTCTTTGGGGCTTCAAATCGCCAAGGAGCTAAATTTTAATTTATGGAGAATAATATGTTTTTATTTGCTGAAGATAATGGTGCAATTATTTTCTTAAAATGTTCTTGATTAAGCTGAAAATATGCAAGAGAAAATTTTTAGTTGTTTTATTTGTAGTATCCAGTTGTGTTTAGATTCTTACGAGTAAGGTTAATTTTATGTCAGAGAATCTATTACATGACTATTTTGTAATATTAAGTTAACGTGAAGCATCTGCTGTTATCCATTATTTATAATTATAAATCCTGTTATTCCAAGAATTTATAATAAAATCAATTAATTGAATGGAAAGATGCATAAACCTATTTTCATATTTAAATCTGATTTCACATTACACAATAATGAATAAAATACCTGATGCAACTTCGTGTATTTTGAGGAACCGGTTGTTGCGTTTTACCTACAAACAGGACTAAAATATTTCCGGAATCTGGTAATAACATTCATTAGATGATCAAATACAATTTTTAAAATCATAAGAACACGTACTAAATAGATAAATGGACTTTAATGAAGCATGAATTGGTTAACGTTTAAAAAGTTTTATTCCTTGTTTACATGCTCAGTTCAAAAGACAAATCCGCCATTGCGCTACTGCTCCTTCCCTTCGTCTTATAATATATACACATATTTTTTAAACTAGTGTATTTATTATTAAAATCTTAACTTTTGTGTCTTGTCATCAGCATTTCTTTAGGTTATTTTTGGGACCTTTACCATAAGATATTGACTACAAAAGAAGCTCAGGTTTCCTGTTATTAATATATGACCCGGAGTTAGGAGTGTTAGAAAACGGCTTTTGAAAGACGAAAATCAGATTTGCAAAACGGCTAACTGATTTTCTAGGTCTGCGGTGAGTTAAAGGGCCTAATCAATAAACTATAGATAAAATAGTGGGCGCCACTATACCCTGTCGTAAGATGGAGATTTAAATAATACGTTTGAAGATCGGTATAGAAACCCTCAAGAACGACTAACATCGATCAGCACGAAATTCCTAACAAAATTATCAAACAACACATTTACGTACTCATCATCTACATATGAGCTGCTCTACAACGTCTTAGCTTGATCGTGTAATATAACACTAACAATTCAAAATATAAATCTGACTGATTTGTTCAAACACTGTACTAACCAAAATATGGATATTTTACTAAACCGCTCAGTTTAATTCTAGACCCACATATAATTTACAACGGATGTTTTAATAAATGTGCTTAATATTATCACTTTAAATTTAATAATTGTTAAAGGTATAATCTTAAAAACTCTAAATATTTTTATTATTTTAGTTTCTTTTCAATTCAGTACATAATATTCGTATTTACATTCAAAATATGAGAAATTAGGATATATTCTTTTCTTAAAATAAAATATTTTTCTTACATGAATTTTGGGCACAGCTGCGATAAATCTATCAAGTTGTGTAACATTCAGTGTTTTAAATGTAATTTAAAAATAATCACTTGAGAATAATTAAAATATTTCTTTTTAATTACAACTTTTAGTTCTTAAAATGCAAGACATAACGTGTTCAGACTTTAGGTGTTAAATAACATTCTAAAAAAATTTAAGATGTTTACATATTTAGAATCAAAACTTTAGACACCGACGGCTTCTCACAGGAATTTATTAATTCCCTGAAGATGAAACTTTAGTCTGCTTTAGACATCAGGTATCTGCTGTTGGTTACAAGGCCATTGTACATTACGTCATGCGAACAGGGAAGTAAAGGTGAAAGTCGTCAGGTGTTGCTGCTAAGTAAGCATCAAATGATTCTACATTTGGAGACACAAAAAATTATCCATTATTAATTGGACTTTGTTTTCCTCCAAGACGAATCTCGATCTGCATATAACGTGAAGGTGAAAATTTTTATTAATTTGGATCAACATAAAATAAGTACCTCATTTGTACATTATAAACTCTCATTTTTAGCGCAATCTTAAGTATAATCTTTAGTATTTTCCTAGTGCATTTTTAGTGAACTCCAAGTACTTTCCTAAGTAGAATATTAGTGCTTTTTAATACTTTCGCTGGAACAAAGGAAATAATTTTTGTTAAATTAAGACGAGTTTACCTTACAGTGAATTGAATAAATACTATAGTTTGTCCGATGAACGACTACCCTACATGTAATTTTCCAATGCTTCGCCCAAGGGTACTACATTGACCAGGAAGCGAGTTTCTTTTTACCTGAAAAATTTTAAATTTTGCCGAACCATTGCTGTTCCAAGCAAGGTAGGGATCTTTAACGTGCTTGACAACACTCACACACTGCACCTCCATTTTACCTCTCATTCGAAAGAGGCGTATTTTTGTGAAAAAGGCTCGCTTAACATTTTTCAAGCTGAACGTGTCGAGATTCGAACCCGGGACCTTGTGCGTAATAGTCACATGCACACCAACTACGCTACGGAGCCGCTCTGATGAACGACTACCACTGAAACGTTTCATAATAGAACATTTTCCAGGAGTGTTTCGGAACCAACCCATCTATTAAATAGCTACACGCAAGTTAGCTATTGAGAGGGACAATCAGGACATCTTCTTATTGCGATAAGAAAATACCAACTGTCCGTAAACATTGTATAACCACTTGTCGGACAAGGAAATCAACCTTGCTATTGGTGCATTCAAATACTACGCTAAGAAACCAAGGTTAAAATAAAATGTTGGTCTATAGATAATTCATTTAAAGAATGTTTGTTTGATAAAGCGAGAAACAACTTCATTTCTGAAGACCATATGGCCATTGCTCTACATAAATATTGTACAGTTATTTCAAAAGAAAATGTGGGTAAAATAAATTTTACATTTTATAACTTGCGGGATTTATTGTTTCGGGAAATATAAATACCATGAGTGTTTTATGAGGGAATATGATTCATTAGCACTAAAAATACCATTTAAAAATCTCAAATTGCCCATGGGAATTTTAGATCGTTACAAAGTATAAAAAATTCGAGTTACGCATTTAACAGAGTGACAAGCTTAATTAATTAATTAATGAAGTTTCGATTTTAAAGAGAATTCGGATTGTATACTAATTTTTATGAAAAAAACATTGCCTGACATGCTCACAAATACTAAGTATAACACATCACACATGGAAAAAATATATACAGAAAGGAAAATATGAATATGCAGTATGCATATACGTTAAAACAATTTGAATAGCAAACATTTATTATTAGATTACCATCACATGTATTACTATAGTTCTTGCACTTAATAAATTATAGTATTTGTCTTTTACTTTCAAGTTCGTCAGTTATTGATTCTAGGTTAATTTTTTCTGAGAAATCATACTCTATTGCTATTAAACCAACATTACTTAATCTGTTGCGATATTCATGATTTGTTACCAGACAACAACCCTCAAACAAACTTAAATGTATTTTGTTTTGTTACTGTTACTCAAAACTTACTTCTTTTTATTGTGTTGCCAGCACATGTAAAACTTGCTCAAACTGTATTCCATTTTCCTCGATCACGATAGTCACACTCACTCTATAAAAGATAAAACATAATCGACCAGGAAGTCTTCATTGTGGTCTATATCCAAGGCCAGTAACTATTAACACACTTGTGATTCATATCCAAGAGCCGTCTAGTATTACGCTCTCTACAAGCTACGCTAATTAAACCGCGCATTACACAAATCTGTGATTGTTATTCTGATTAAGCACACACCCACTTTTTGATTACACAATTGGTGATTGTTATCCCGATTCAACCTTTACACGTGCATTGAATGATATCCTAATAAGCACGCACTTCATCATCATCACACAGTCAGTAATCGTTATTCTGACGAGCACTTAATTATTCTATTTTTACACTGACAAGCACCATTACTCATTTTACTGGTATCCACTACATTACGAGGCGGACGTCCTCAGCGGCTCAGCACAAGCAAGAACGAAATACCTTTCGCTTCTTGAAACGGTCACCTGTTCTACCGCCGGTGTCATCGTTGCCGCTGGAAACGATACCGTTGGTTGTCGCTACTAGGCTGTAAAATTGGTTTACTGATATTAGTCTTCAAGTCGTATCATCTATTAGATGTAGAGGAAGCGAATAGGACTTTGCACAATATTAGAGAATCGAACAGTCTTAAACACTGTCTTGGTTGCGTCGTTCACCACCAAATTTATGGAATGAGGTACACAAGGTATATACATAGCTCTTGGATTAACATTCTTAAATCTACTTTGTAGACCACGTTATTTTCATCTATATCTGGTCACTTATGTTTTGTATATCTCATTACGTACCCCCTTACTTAATTAAATATTAGGGTTTGAAAAATACAAATTGCTATAATCAGATTTTTAAGTTATAACACTTACAGTTTACTTTTTGTCGACGAGTTGCTCTTAGGGTTTTCAGTGGTTCGGTTTTCTGCAGATTTCTTGACGTGGTGTTGGCTGATAATAGCTGTACCGCCGTAAGGGAAATGTACGAAAAAAGGTAAAGAACGAGAAACTAGAGCACTACATTGACACACGGTAACACACCCCGAACAAGACAGTTACTTGTCCAAATTCCGGTACTAAAGTGATTTCGTTTATATAAATTACCTCTATCATTTCAACACTTATTCCTCATTTCAGGATTCGTTTATTCAATTGGTTGACGTCCTACAACAAATTAGAATAGGGTTGTGTCCACAGTACAATTCCGAGAACAATGAAACCCGAGAGTATCTCAATGTATTTATACATATTGCATCATTCTAAGCCTACAAAGTAACTAGTAATTTATAACATACACAGAACCGGATTCAGGAAATAAGGGAAATTACTTTACTTTTATACAAAAAATAACAGATATAATGAATATAAGAAAGAGTAACTGGTTATCCAACAGTTGAAGAAGGCACGTTACGAGTTAATCCACTTAACACTTAACAATCTGAATCATAACTAACTAGCAACTCATTGATAAAATAATTACACAATCCTTTTCTAGTTACATATACATCAAAAACAGAAAAATATCATAGGAATAGCTCTCTAATTTCAAACAAAGTATGCTCAACGTGATCTCAATCTGAAGTATACTCCAAAATAACTATATTGTATTTTGCTTTTTTCACGAAGCTCTGAATTTTCGTTTTCACTGAATTACTTAGTAGTTTATTAATTTAATTTTGGAAAGAATGTCCAAGATAATCAAATATGTAACTTATTATATTTTTACCTTCTTGTGTTCTATCAATATGATTTGAAATAATGGGATCCAATTTCGTTAACGTTTCTATTGATTTTAGGAAATTCACATTATTCCTTTCAAATAATATTTCAGAATTACCTATAAAAGTTAAACATTACCCCGCTAACCATTGGACAAACGTAATAATTCTGATAATAATTATACTATTACATTGTTTTCTCCGATTCAAAATATCATTGCTGCTAACAATCCACACTTAAATTTTTAAGTTATTTAATTTTTTAAAATTTAGCGTACGGGATAACTGAATAACCAAGTGTTGCTAGTCGGAAAAACCGTTTTTTTTCTAAAAATCCATACGTTTTGTATCAAATAATTTACAACAGTAAGGCTATACATACTCTTTGCCATTGATGAAAATGTTAACTAATTCTTTTAACTTTTTCACCTTTTGGCAAACCTAAAATACCCGAAAGTCGAAAACGATCCTCCATCACTGTCGGTGGTAGAAAATTTAATTTTATCTTTTGGACAAGGATTTTCAATAAATGATTGTTAATTACTGGCCTAGTAGATGGGCCTTTTGGATCAACTTTTGCAATACCGTGTAAAATGTTTTTTTAAATTTCAGCTTCTACATTTTCCATATATTCGGATGCACTACCTTACCCCATACTACTTACATTTGACTAATTTTTAAAAAGAACAATTGTAGTGAATTGTCCTTCGTGCAAAGTTGATGCAGTTCTTAAACAGTAGTTTACTTTGAAATTATCGTGATTCAATTAAACAAATGTTAATAAAAACATCTGTCAATTTTTCTTTTTCTTCATCATTTTCGGCCTTACGTCGTTTCGTTTTTCTTTCCGAAATCTTCAAGATGAAGTTAAAGAAAAATTTTAGAGAGAGGGCAGTGACTCTTTCGGTACTTAGATTGGCAGAAACACACTAAGACACACTACCGCGATGTGGAAGGCAACAGGAGACCACCACATTACCTCACAAGTACACAGCCTACTTCAATTGTAATAAACATGATAGTATTCTCTGGGAGTAAAAGATTCCGGAGTTAAAATAGTCCCACCATTCGGATCTCCGGGAGGGGACTACTTCGGAGGATGCGATCGGAAGGTTCAGAATAAGAGTCGGGAACATTTTGCGATACAGGAGCAGAGGAAGGAAATTCGGGTGTGGAGATAATTATGCAAAAAATGATAGGATACTGTGCAGAAAATGTGCAGAAGATGTCGAAGACATATTAAGATACGTAAAAGGACATGAAAATTTAATAGTTACGGGGGATTTTAATGTAGTGGTAGATGAGGGTAGGGAAGGAGCGGTAGTAGGTTTACTTGGTATAGGCACGAAAAACTACAGGGGGAAATAGGCTGATAGAATTTTGCGATAAGAACAATTTAATAATTACAAATATATTATTTCAACATCATGCTCTAGAAGACGATATACGTGGAAGATGCCAGGAGATATAGGAAGATATCAAATAGATTACATTCTTTTTAGACAACGGTTTAGGAATCTAGTAAAAGACTGTAGAGGCTACTCAGAAGCAGATATAGAAAACACTGACCACAACATCGTAATTATGAAAGCCGATCTTAAATTTAAAAATTTGAAAAAAGGAACAGAAAAAGGCACTTTGACTTTGAGAAACTAAAAGATAAAGATATCCATGAAAGATTCGAAACAAAGTCAAATGAATTGCTGAAAGATATCGGGAAAATTTCTTATACTAAGGAAGTGGAAATAGAATGAAATAACATTAAATCCAGCTTAGACATGGAGACCAGAGATATTCTGGGGTATATACAAAAAGAATTTAAGAAACCATGAATAACAAAGGATATCCTGAATCTAATAGAACAAAGTCGAAAATACAAAAATAGATCAGACGAAACAAGAAAACAGATACAAAGCCATAAAATGGGAAATTATTTGCAAATGCAGGAACGCTAAAGAACAATAGATTGATGAAAAGTGCAAAGAGGTACAAACTAAGATGTAAATAGGAAAGACAGATGAAGCATACAAACTTATTAGAATCACTTTTAGGGATACAAAACCGTATAGCAAAAATATAAAGGACGCGGCAGGAAACGTCATTATAGAAAATGTAAAGAAAGTGGTTAGATGGCAGAAATATATAAGGAATTTATATGCAGGAGAGGAACTAACAGTATTAGAACAGGAGTCAGACATTGAAAATGATGATTTGGGATATCCTATACTTAGAGATGAGTTTGAATTAGCATTAAAAAGTCTGAAAAATGATAAGGCACCGGGCACAGATAAGGTACAAGCAGAAACTCTAACGCTGCTGGACGAGCAGTAACAGAACGTCTCTTCCAACTTGTAAGCTATATGTATAAGACAAGCGAGATACCCAAAGATTTCAAACGTAACATCATAGTAACTATAACAAAAAAGTAAGGCGTGGATAGATATGAAAATTTTCGAACAAGAAGTTTGCCAGCACACGTGTCAAAAATATTAACTAGAATTGTACAAAGAAAAATGGAAAAACGAGCCGAAGAAATACTAGGGGAAGATCAATTTGGGTTTAGGAGAAACAGGGGAACACGGGAGGCTATTTTAGCTCTGAGAGTAATAATGAAGAAAACAAGAGAAAAAAGGGAAACCGTGTATATAAGGTTTGTAGATCTGGAAAAAGCATTCAACAATGCAAAATGGAAAAAAATGTTCGAAATACTCAAAAAGATTTGATGAGTTATAGGAATAGACGAATAGTACATAGCTTATACAAAGAGCAAACAGCTGTAATAGAATTAGAGCAGGAACGTAGAGAAGTAAACATTAGGAAAGGTGTGAGACAGGGATGTGTCCTATCCTCATTAATTTTTAACTTGTACATTGAAGAGGTAATGGATACTGTCAAATTCAGGAAGACATTTGGAAATACTATGCAAAAAATTGATATGCTTAAATTTGCAGATGATATAGCGGTATTAGCATCGACCAAGGAAGAGTTAGAAGCTGCTCTTAATGAAATGGAAACGGTTCCTACATATAGATACGGTATGCAAACTAACAAAACTAAAACTAAAGTACTAGTATGCAAAGGAGGGGAAAATAAATCAAAAATAAGAATACAAATATGTAACACGAACTTACAAGAGGTTAAGGATTTCTGCTACTTAGGAAGCCAAATAACGCAAGATGGGAAAAGCGCAAAAGATATAAAACAACGACTAGCACAAGGTCGTGCTACATTTAACAAGAAAAAGCAACTACTGTGTTCAAAGACAACAAACATAAAAACAAGGAAAAGATTGCTTAAAACATATGTGTGGAGCACAGAACTGTACGACTGTGAAGCCTGGACAGCAGGAGAAGCGAACAAGAAAAAGGTAGAAGCCTTTGAAATGTGTTGCTACAGACGTATGATGAAGATGTCATGGACAGACAAAGTTAAGAACGAAGATGTACTAAAAATGGTAGGAGAAGAAAGAAATATGTGGAAAACGGTAAAAAATAGGCGAGATTGGATAATAGGTCACACACTACGGCATGAGGGAATAGTGCGGAATATATTATAAGCGGAGATAGGAAAAAAGAGAATTAGAGGTAGACCTAGGTTAGACTACTGCACACAGATAGTGAAAAGATGTTTAATCTCGAGGAATTTCAGGGAAATGTGTAGGCTAGCTCAGAATAGAAATCAATGGAGGTACGTATTCAACCAATCCCAAGATGGACAAACTAATGGCAAAAAAATAACTTAAACATGATGATTATTATAAGTAACTACAAGTATTGGTTGAGCAATATTCTCGAATAATGTTAATTGTGTGAAAGTATTTACGGGAAAACTAATAATTCGGACAATGTCTAAGTTTGTGGGATCTTGGCAGCTACAGTCTGCTTAACCTTCTTCATATACCATGAATCTCGATGAAATAGGGCATATAGTTAGAAAACAATCGAAGGGGAACCGAGCTGTATATAGGCTGTGTGGTAATTTCAGGGAACTGTGTAGGCTAGCTCAGAATATAAATAAGTGGAGGTTCGTGTCCAACCAGTTTTGAAACGGAAAACCTAGTGACGAAAAATAAGCGCAGGTAAATCTGATGATTATTATAAACAACTACAGGTGTTGGTTGTGAAACATCTGCAACTAATATTAACTCTGCGAAAAAATATATTGAAAAAAATATTAAATCGGCAAATGTTCAAGTGCTGGGGGAACTTGGCATCCACAAGCTGCTTACCCCCCCTTCACAACCACTGAATGTCGGAGAATAGGGTATATAATTGTAAAACCTAGAGGGGGCCCGAACTGCATCTATTAAGAAAGAACAGCGCCTATGATCAAAGACAACAAACATAGAAACAAGAAGAAAATTGTTGAAGCATATGTGTGGAGCACAGCATAGTATGCCTATGAAATACGGCCAGTAGGAAAAGCAGACATAAAAACGGTAGCAGCCTTTTGGAATGTTATGCTTCAGATGTATGAGGATGATAGCATGGACAGACAAAGTTGATAACAAATAGGTTATGGAAATAGTAGGGGAATAAAGATATCTGTGGAAAAAAAAATTAGGAGAAATAGAATGGCAGAACACAATCTAAGGCATTTTTGTAAAATAGTATGGGATATATTACAAGCAGAGATAGGAAAATGGAGGTACATGTAGACCTAGATCAGATAGTGATAGATGCAGACTGTGCAAATTTCAGTGAAATGTGTAGGTTACTTTAGAATAGGAAACAATGAGGGTACGCGCCTAACCAGTTCCAGGACTGAAGACCTAATGATGATGAATTTATATTACTGCCAACGGTGTGATATAAATAAATAAATATAACAAGGTTGGATGTATAATAAAATATTCATATAAAGGGTGTTTTTAAAATTTGAAAAAGGTACAACTCTACGGATCAAAGTGAATCGTGCTTTATTTTGAAGTTTAGACATTGCAGTTATGTTCAGTTGTTAATCAATCTGTCAAACATAAGTTGCGTTATGTCTGCGATAGCCTGACGAATGTTTGTCTCCAAATGTTCCAAATTTTGCAACTTGTCAGCATAGATCTAGGCTTTGATGCGGTCACAAAGAAAAAATCCATATATGTTAAATCACACAACCGCCGCGGCCAATTCACAAATCTATGTTTTGAAATGATCTGGTCGCCGTACTTCTTCTTCAGCAAATCGAGTGTAGCACCAGCTGTGGATTTGTAGCGGTTGCAATTCACGGTAATGGTTCTTCTCTCACGTCGCTAGAAATATGCAATGAGATCCCATAGAATACTTGCGGATTCTGGAAGCACACAAAAAATATGTTAGAAATTGGAAATTACAATTTTAAAAAGTATTACTCTTAATGAAATGCCCTTTATTAAATAAAAAGAAAAACAGTATAAATAAAACTAAGGCCTGGAAACAAAGCATGCTCTAATTTTAAACTATGGAAATAAATATTTACTTTTCATGTATTATAATAAATCCAATTCAGTGTTTGCATAATCCCGATTGCACCGAATGTGACGTTAACAAAAATAATGAATATGACTAAAAATTTCAAATTTTTCTCTTAAAAAATTTTAGGATTTATAGTAATATTAATGAAGCACTATAGACTGACAAAAATGAATACATTCGGATAGACACGTCTTGTTTTGTTAAGACCATTAGATGATGTCAGCGTACGCTGTAACGGCTATAACCACTTTGCATACTTCTAACAGTAAACCATCCCATATGCCTCAACTGAATACGTATTACACGTATTTACTGAATATAAAATTTTCCATATATTAAATACATATTAAATGCATATTATTATTGCAATATTTTGTACACATGGAGTTGTGCACGCATAAATGCATATATTTATCGTAAAACTAGTGCAGGTGCATTTGATATAAAAAAGTAGAGTATCAACAATAAAAAATCTGAATGAAATTATAAATCGATATTTCGATCATTCGAAATGAGAATGGAATAACTCTTTATTTGTATATTGTATTATTCATTTATTACTACAGACTACTATATATGCAATATTTTAATGTACTTTACCTTCTAATTTGCAAATAAAACGAGCTGCAAATTAATACGTACAATGACGTAGTCGGACGAAACGTGAGTACCAGGCTAGCTATCATTCGCGGAGAGTGGGGGGATTCACCTAAATACCAAAAAATAAAAAATAAAAGTAAAGCACAAAAAAAATTAAGCACATCGTCCACGATTAGCTATTAACAACTAAAAATAAATAAAACAAAAAAAAATTTTTCTTGATTCGCATGGACAAATAAAAGTATTAAATTTTAGTGATATTGTAAAGGACAAATTTGATGGTGAATCCACGAAGTGCGCATTTCGCGGCTAACATGTAATAAAATTCATTGAAACAAAAAAAAGGTTAATGTTTCGATTTTCTCAATAGCAATAGCAATTGCAAGTTTTAAATGTAGATTTTCTCAATAGTACGGGTGTTAAATTTAAACATTAAATGTAAAATTTACTCCATAGCGAATATGTTAAAAATTAAAAATAGCGAATGTTGATTTTCTCAATAGTACAGGTGTTAAATTTAAGCCTTAAGTACAGGCCACGTTGTAGTAAAAACTAACGAAGTATAACCAGAAGTACCTGCACAGCCAGCTGTTTAACAGGTATTGTGAATTGGTTTCACACCATCAACCGTTGATAAATAAAAATCCTTGACTTGTATAAAAGAAAACAAGGCACACACCTCTATGCGTCAGGATAGTTATCTTGCCAACCGTGGAGGTTGAGTCAACATAGCGACGTAAAGGCCATGGTAACTACAGTAGTGATCCACCAAAAAAAAAACAGCTGCTCCACGGCAACAAACAGTCGGGCCTGCACAAAGGGGGAACCCCTTTGACCTCCAGCTAAAAAAAGTTAAAAAGAAATTCGGATTAGAATAAGTAAGGGCGGGAAAACTCACAAATACACGCAAGCCATCTCTATCTTGTCGAACAAAAAAAACCGTGCATTGCTTTTAAAGTACGGTGACGAATCATGCAACAAACATCTCGACGCACTAGCTGCAGGGTCAAGTTCAAAAATGAGTTCAAATAACACGAATTTGAAGTGCAAACATTCGCTTTATCGAACGATTGAAACAGGAAAATACGGTTGAATCGGAAGAGTTCAATACACTATTTAAACGAAGGTTTAGAATGAAACAACAGAGAAAGTTATTATATGTTATCGAAATGTTTAACAAATCAACTGATACCTCCAACAAATTTTCGTTTTTAGAATGAATAGATTTGACTAGAAATGTTATAATTGCGCGTACTATTGTAACGAGGTAAAATATAGTATGGGGTTTTGAATAGAAACAGAAGCTAGGTGAATGAAAAACGAATTACCACAAAAAGGGTGCATCTGAATCCATCGTCGAAAATAAACGTAACAAAACATATACGGCAATTTGTGCTAGTGCGAATCGTAAAAATTGTAGAAACAAACAGTTCTAACAGAGAGTTACGGTATGAAAATTAACAATAATAAAACTAAAGTACCAGTACGCAAAGGAGATGAAAATAAATTAAAAACTAGAATACAAATAGATAACGAGAACTTACAAGAGATTAAGGACTTCTGCTACGTAGGAAGCTAAATAACGCAAGATGGGAAAAGCGCAAAAGATATAAAACAAAGATTAGCACAAGGTCGAGCTACATTTAACAAGAAAAAGCAAATACTGTGTTCAAAGACAACAAACAAAGAAACAAGGAAAAGATTGCTTAAAACATATGTGTTAAGCACAGCGCTGTACGGTTGTGAAACGTGTACAGTAGAAGAAGCGGACAGGAAAAAGGTAGAAGCCTGTGAAATGTCGTAATACAGAGGTATGACGAAGATATGATGGATAGTTAAAGTTAAGAACTAAGAGGTACTAGAAATGGTAGGAGAAGAAACAACTATGTGGAAAACAGTAAAAAAAATAGGAGAGATGATATGATAGGCCACATACTAAGGCATGGGGTAATAGTGCGGAATATATTAGAATCAGAGATAGGAAAAACGAGAGGTAGAGGTAGACATAGGTTAGACTATTGCACACAGATAGTGGAAGATGTAGGATGTGGGAATTTGGGGAAATGTGCAGGCTAGCTCAGAATAGAAATGTACGTAGGTATGCGTGCAACCAATTCCAAGGTGGAAAATTTAATGACGAAAAAAAATAACTGTACTTATACCTGATGATTATTATAAGCTACTACAGTTATTGGTTTCGCAATACTTTCAACTATTGTTAATTGTGCGAAAGGATTTACTGAAAAACTATTAATTCGGCAAATGTCTAAGTGTTCGGGGATCCCTGTTAGCCACGGCTGCTTAACTCTCTTCACATACCACTGAATCCTGGTAGGGCATATAATTAGAACACAACAGAAGGGGAACCGAAGCTGTAGAAATTTCAGGGAACGGTGTAGGCTAGCTCAGAATGGAAATAAGTGAAGACACGTGTTCAACCAGTTTCAAGACGGTAAACCTAATGACGAAAAAAATAATTGCACTTAAATCTAATAATTATTATAAACAACTACAGGTTTTGGTTTTGAAATAGTTTCAACTTATGTTGATTGTGCGAAAGGATATATTAGAAAACTATTAATTCGACAAATGTTCAAGTGTTTGGAGATCTTGATAGCCGCTGGCAGCTTAACTCCCTTCACATGCTACTGAATATCGGGGAGATATGCATATATTTATAAACAATACAAAGGGAACCGAACTGCATCTAACAAAAAAGAGCAGCGGCTATGTTCGAAGGTAACAAACATAGAACCAAGAAGAAAATTGTTGAAAGCATATGTGCGGAGCAGAACACAGTACGTCCATGAAATAGGGGCTGTAGGGGAAGCAGACAAAAAACGGTAGAAGCCTTTTGGAATGTTGTGCGTCAGATGTATGAGGATGATAGCATGGACATACAAAGTTAATAACAAAGAAGTTATAGAAATGGTAGGGGAATAAAGATGTCTGTGAAAAACAAAAAACAAATAGGGGAAATAGAAAGACAGGATACGTACTAAGGCATTTTTGGGAAATAATGCGGGATATATTACAAGCAGACATAGGACAAAAGAGGTAGAGGTAGACCTATATCAGAGTATTGCACACATATAGTGAAAGATGAGGATTTCGCAAATTTCATGGAAATGCGTAGGTTAGCACAAAATAGGACACAATGAGGGTAGGCGTCTAACCAGTTCCAGTATTAAAGACTTCATGATGATGATGATGTTTCTTTTATAGATACTCGCAAGTTGGCCAATTAGGGTTTAGTTTATTTGTGTTGATTGCGTTGTTTACTAATGACATATTCATGTTTAATATAGATTAGTAAATATGGTGGAGTGTTATTGTTGTTTCTACTTAGTTTAAATTATGAGGTAGAAAAAAGGTGTATACAGAGTTCCATCAAATTGCGCGGAGCTGGTGAGAAACTACAGCTCATGAAAATCTTGATCGAAGTTTACCAGTGGTGTTTGCAGGTTAAGGATTAGCCGTTTTTACAATTTTTCAGAGCCGTTTAAAAACTAAAACACCGGAAAATCCCAAACGGGGTGCGACACTGGGCTTACAGGGTAATAAACAACCATTTTGAGAGTCTTCCGGGATCCTTGAAAATCCGAAAATTATGAAAATCCTAATCGGGATTTGCTTGTGGATTCACAGGGTAAAAAGCACCCATCTTCACAATCTGCGGAGACCTTTGAAGAACATAAGCTTATGAAAATCCTGATCGGGGTTTGCCAGTAGGTTTACAGGGCAAAGAGCAGCCATCTTCACTTCCGAAACTGGCGAGGAATTGAAGCTAACGAAAATCCTGATCGTAGATTGGCCAGAGGGTTTACAGTGCAACAAGAACCCGAGCTTGAGAAAATCCCGAACGAGGGTTCACTAATTAGTTTATAAAGAAACGAAAAGCCATTTAACGTCGTTCGGAAACGGAGAAGAACTAACGCTCATGAAAATCCTGCTCGGGGTTCGCCAGTTGGTTTACAGGGCAAAGAGCAGCCATCTTCACAGTCTTCGGGAGCCGGCGAAGAACTAAAGCTAATAAAAACCCTGATCGTAGTTTCACCAGAGGGCTCACAGGGCAACGAGCAGCCATCTTCACTGTCTTTCAAAACCGTTGAACAACTCAAGCTCATGAAA
The DNA here is from genome assembly GCA_036346225.1 of Platerodrilus igneus. NCBI lineage: Eukaryota > Metazoa > Arthropoda > Insecta > Coleoptera > Lycidae > Platerodrilus > Platerodrilus igneus. The sequence continues at coordinate 7,344,874 of JARFIW010000787.1, read as the reverse complement.
ATCCCAAACAAAGGCTCACTAATGAGTTTACAAAGAAACGACCAAATTTCAAGTGCATTGCCGCTTAACAGTTTTATTGGACCTTTCCAGGGATGTGAAAGTGTGAACGTTGGTATACCCCCAAAAGATTTGCAGTTGTTTTCATACAATTCAGCTCTCGCCACTGCAAGCTAGCAGGTGCATTATTACTGCTACGTCTCTTTGGTAAAGTAAATTTTATTCAGGTCATTAGCGTCAATTTCATCCGTAATACATTATGGCAACATTTAAATTTTTCTTCAACCACCTTAGAGGGCACTAAATAGCCATTTTGTAGAAAATGTTGTTACTTGATGAATGAAATGGTGATAGCAATTTTTTCTAAAAAGTTCGCAAGTTCATAACACAGCTGAAAATGTGAGAAAGTAAATTTTTAGTTATTTTATTTATAGGGTTAGTTGTTTGGATGTCTTCTAACGAGGTTTCCGTTACATCAGAGAATCTACAAGATGTTAATTAAATTATAATATTAGGTTGCTTGAAGTAACTAATTTTATTTGACATTATTTATAAATTACAAATCCCGATATTCAAAGAATTTGTAGTGAAATCAGTTAATAGAATGGAAAGGTGCATAAACTATTTTTCATGTTTAAATGTGATTCCACAGACATTGTGCAATAATATGTATAAAATACCTGATGCAACTTCGTATGTTTCGAGGAACCGGTTGTTATTTTTTAACCACAAATGGAACTAAAATATTTCCGGAATCTGCTAATGGCATTCATTAGACGTTCAAACACAATTTTTAAGCATAATTACAGGAACACGTTCTAAATAAGTAAATGAACACTAATGGGTACATACGAACTCGTTAATGTTTAAAAATTGTTATACCTTGTTTAAATATTGGAATACTTCTTATAGGCTCAGATCATGGTTGCTGTGCTTAAGATGCTAATTTCCCTGTTAAATTTTATACTTACGGCAAATGCCTATGTAGAGCACTGCTACTTAGTACAAGTTAGCTTGTGGGGACTTTTATTACTGAGGTATGGATAGGCAAAACGTTTTAAAGCAGGGTTTTGCCGAAAAGTTCCAAAAGATGTCAACGGGATATTTTTTGAGTGAAAGTGGCATACGGTTATATATTAGTGGAAATAATGGCCAAAAGAATTTAGAAAAACTCCGGAAGAAGAGTCTAACCAGTCTTCACAATCAAAAAGAAACAAGGAAAGATGCATTAAAATTTTGCAAATTTTTATCTGTACGCAATCCATTATAAAACTTTACCTCAAGTCAAAATATCCATACCCGCGCTAAAATAAATGGACACTAGATATAGAACAAATTATCAAACGCTTGAACAATACAAAAAAAAACTCCACATAAAATTCACATACGTATCGAGGCTATGAATTTTTTGTACTAATTTAAACATATTCTTTACTTGTGGATCATATCAAGCTGGAACGTCCGATGTCTAAGATAACCATGTGGATTCCTAAATTTCTATTTAATAAATAATTTAAAGCCAAATATGTAGACAATAATTTTAATAGTCCTAATAATTTCGCATCAGAAACATGCTTATGCATATTTGATAAAAATTTTAGAACAGCACAAAACAGGATGCTAATAAATAAACATAATTTTTTTGTGCAACTACTAAAAAAGCAATTTTTTTTTCTTTAGTTTAAAAGGCCATTTCAAATGGATCTGCACCTTGCCGAAGTTCTAGATTACTAGAACAGGTGTGAAATGGCTTGCGTGTTCTAATGAGCTAAAGAGCCAAACTACAGGTCCAATCAAAGCAGTAGGGTCGTTAGTGAGGAACCAGACTGACAGGTACCCGAAAGAAGGCAGCGGCTCATGTTTGAGTTCTAGCGCAGTCGTAGTTAAATAATCATGCGCGTTGAAATAAAACGTAGAAGATCATTCTTGTCGTTGGCATGTAGTCACTAGACACGTTTTTTTAAAAAAAGGTGGTGTGTGAGTTTTAGGCCATCATGAGTTAAAGAAAGCACCACTCGTGGCAATTGCACTTAGCTTGGCGTTGGGGCCATAGCACCGAGCTATGTTAGAACGTAGTTCTAATTAAGATTAAGCATTTATAAAACGGTTTGTTATTTAAAATATGACGTTTTAATTATTACTAAAGGAAGTTTTAATTTTTATCAAGCAGCTTTAGATATATATAGTTTATGGATACAAATCATTGTAACTCAAGATGTAATTCTTAGTTTTTCTAAAGAAGTTCTCGTGGATCCTAGAAAATATGGCGGACTCCAGGTGCTTTGTTAGACAGGTGTTCTGTATTTTATTGTTATTTCATAATGCCGTCAAGCTTTGGTGAGTACAATTCTTTTTTTTTATGATCCAGAGGAATCAACACGTAAGTGATTAACGTTTTGTTTGAGAAGCTGAGTTAGCTAAACTGAAAGTAATTAGTTAGCAAATACGGAATTAAAGATTTTGATTTACAAGTTTGAACGGTATCTTATTAAAACAAATCATATTTTATTTGGTGTAGTTTAGATAATTTGGCAAATTTTTATGTCGTCGTATTCGTTTGTTAAATATTTGTTAAGGACAACACCTCGAAATAGCATATGCAATGATAAGAATCAAGTTTTGCATGTTTGGCTTAATAAACAATACATATCAAAACTTGTTCATGACATGGTTGTGAATTAACAAATTTACCAACAGTATCATATTACTAATTTCTTACATTACTAACCTAACAAATTACATGGCTACCATCAGGTTAGCTTCTTCACTCAATATTCTGAAAATAATTCCTACGTCTGATGGTAAATACCAAACGTTAAAAAGATAAAAAAGATAAGGCAAAATCTCAAGTTATTATCGAAGATAATAGGTAAGATAACGATATTAAGCTCAAGTTATTATCAAAGATAATAGGCAAGATAAAGATATTAAGCTCAAGTTATGATCAAAGATAAGAGGTAAGATAAAGAAATTAAGCTAAAACTAGATAACAATAGGTGGGTCCGAAACGTCCCAGCACGCTAAGACACGCTACGACTACATACACTAAAAATATAGCGTAGAATTCCCCAGCTCACCAAGCCGTTTTGTCATCCATCCCAAAGACACAAGATAGAGTGGCTCCTTGAATCCGTTACATAAGAAAAATATTCGTACCCCCTAAAAGAGAGCGACCTGTGAAGCAGGCCCGTTTATAAAAAACGGTACGAGGGACCGAAAAAAGGCATTTGGGTGCATTCCTGCGCCCGGCGTTGATCGATATCGGTACGATATCCATACGTTTCTACATACACTCACACATTCATACACTCATACGTACATGCACTGTTAGCGGCCATGTGCGCTGACAGCGGCACCGCATGACCTCACGAAAAATGCCCAGAGACGTGGTCCGGGTGTCTGTGAAAACCCCCCGCGCAACCACACGGTGAATAACGGAAATGAAAAGGCAATAGAGATATAGGAAAGGTAGAAAGAGGGAGGTAGGCATTTTGGAATGCATAAGAGACACTTCCAGGTAGAAGAGAATATAGGAAGGGCTCGCATTGAGCAAAAGAGACAGAAAAGGTGGATAGAAAAGCACTACTCAACCAGCCAATGTGGTCAGTAGCCCGGAGTGAGGGAAAAATCACTCTTATGTGGTAGACGGGTGTTCCGGGACAAGAACAGGTCTACCGAATAAAAGATAAGGCAGAAACGGAGACAGCAGGATATGAAAAAGTAGAGATTTTGGACAAGCATCCGAGAGAAGGTAGGGAGTTGTCCCTATTAAACACAAGTAGGTCTGAAGGACCACCTGCTATATTAATCAGACAAGTTAAGATACATAATAACTTAAAAAATTACTAGACTCTTAAGAGAACTAGTACAATCATTTTCCAACGAGTGCATCCAGTACGATAAGAAAATCAGACAAAAGTTGAAACAACTTAAAAGTATCACTACAGATACCTTCACACAAAAATCAACTGTTGCAAGGTAATTTTTTAAAAACGGTAGCGCCATAAACACGCAAGAATGCCTAACTATAAACAGTTAAATACAGACACACTGTCCTAATATGCTAAAACAACTGAGGATTCGATAGGATATCAATCAAAAGCGATAGCACCTCACCACGAAGTTCAATAAAAAACAAGAAAAAAATGTTTATATGTTATGGTAACTTAATAGAAAAAAAAACAAGTAATGATAAGGATAAAATGGGCGACTGTAATAATTCAGAAGAAAAACGCATGGAATAGAAACTCCTAGCTTTTTACAACTGCGAATATGAACCATTTCTTACAATGGCATAGGCCGCGTCTCCTATGTGAGCCCAAAGAAAAAGGCATCCACTCAAAACATCAGCTAAAACCAATCATAGAAATTCAATGAGTTATTGCAACCAAAGTTACGACAATAACCAGAAAATAGAACGATGTAAGATAAATGCTGTAAACAAAATAATCTGTTGTAGAAAAGGTGCGAGGATTAATTAAATGAAGCGACAGAGTTATACTGGGGGACCTAGACAATAAACCGATGTGCCTAACAATGAGTTCAAGGGGAAGCCAACAAGTAGCAAAAAGATAGCTAGTTTACGGTAAATAAGTTAAACGTGTAAAAGGTAGGTGCTGTATAAGAAAAGGAATGAGTAAATGAAGTTAACTAATTCATAGTAGGGACAGAAACATTAGGTAAATCGTTAAAGAAATGAAACGTTAAAAATTTTTAGATGTACGCAAAGCTTAAGTGATTTTAAAGATAATTTCCTGCCATCTAGTGTGGTTTGAATCGATATATGAAGAAATAGCAGTAATTAAAACTCAATTTACTGATAAAATTGTTGAAGAACAAAAATATATATCTTACAACGCATAAAATTACTAGGATTACGAGCCCTCTTTTGAGCTTCACCTAGACTAATAAAGAAAACTTAAACATCATTCTTAAAAAATGATTCACAAATTGTTAGAACGACAAACTTACCCCGAGTCTCGTCTAGACTTATGTAATGCTGTGCGACCAACTCTTCATGAGTCTCGTCTAGACTAACATACTGCTGAGCGACCAGCTTCGACGGCAAATCTCGCCTAAACCAAATAGATCTTAAAATGCTGCGTTGCAATATCGATATATCTCAAAAATATGCTATCAAAACAAAATCATACTTGCTACAGAAAAGCAATATTGTACGATAGAAAAAAACAGTATTCTAAATTATTAAAATATTCCTTTTATATCGAGAGAATTTATCAACAACCATCGTAGCGAAAGGGGATAGTAAATGAAGTTAAATGCAAACCATTATCATCAAGCTCATTATTGTAATGTTTAAGGAAGGAGATATAACAAAATCAAGTTTATTATAGCGTTTTATAAGGTAAAAGTAAAAATTCAGTTAATTGCATAAGCTATATTTAAAAGCAAAATTTTCTTTAAGAAGGAATTCGTATGTTATAGTTGATTATTTAGATTGTTAAGCGAACGTTTTAGAATCATAATAAGGTAAGATTATATATGAGTTATCTAAACGACGGCTTTTAAAAAGTTAACCTAAAAAACAAGTTAGAATAGACTAAGAAAAATTTCAGGATTAAAATAATTATTTTAACTAAATTTAGTGTCATTTTAAGAGATTTTTTCCTTTTTTTAATCATAATGAATGGTAAATAAAGCTATTTATCTATAATTAGAATACTTACATAAAGAATTAGTAATCCAAAAGCACATGCTAAAGTGAGGTTATGTAATTTACTAGACACATTTGAAAGGTATACACTTTAGTTTCATTGTAAATTAGATGAAGTAATTATTTAAGAAAATTTAAAATATAATTACACTATTTTTATAAGGGAAAAGCCAATTAATTAAATTTAGAAATAACATATATGAAGTAAACAAATACGGTTCAAACATGACTGCCTAAATGTTTAGATTGACACATCAGCTGTATTCAATGACATTTCAACATGAAATAGATGTTGCCACATTGCAATGTTGCCAGATTATATCTTTTCTATTTAAAAGTTATTAAAAATTTAAATATTATTATTTTTTATTATTTTTGAGTGAAAAACCCAATTTCTATAGACATTCAAAACTAACACCTTATAAGATACACATGAGGTGAGGACAAATTTCAACACAACGTTAGGCGCGCCACTGTTATAGTGCATGGGCGACTGTTATAGTTTAAGGTATAACTGTTTAAGTCCCGCGCGCGCGTGTTCAGAGCTACTACAATAGTTGGCAATACATACTAAAGCGTACAAAATATTGCGCAACAAGATTTTACGTCAGAATTGCGTCTCAAATTGTATCACATACCAAAAATGTTTACAGTAATACCAAAGGTGCCTTTAAGAAAAAGATAAAATGTACTCACAAAATAATGTAGAGCTCTTCACGACCTTGCGGTTCTTCTTGCGGCAAGAGCCATATTCATTTCCATTTTGGGCGTGGGTCGGGCTTCGCCCTTGTTGAAACCAGATTTGTTTTGTCTCCCTCTTCTTGATCGTAGGTAGGACGGAGCAATAAAGTGAGGGAACGATACCAGGTAGAGATACGATAAAGGAACCTACATTATCTGAAAAAGAAAAAACAAAGGCACGACACAGGTAACGTCACTGTTCGGCGTCTCGTTCGTTAATAAATGTCGTGTCGAAAACCGCCACTTACTTCCTCACTCCACGTCTGCGTAACTGCGCAACTGTCCCAAGTTACGGAAATGCACAAGTCTTTTTTTAAAATATTGGCGCGAATTCAGTCACATATTTAAAACTTAAACCAAAAATGATACATAACCGATTTTCGGCATGTAACACCTTTCAAATGTACTCTCTGCAATTTTAGTTTTACTGTAACTCCTAACTGATTACTGATGATTAATAAGTAATTTTGTAGAAAGTGTTGCAATAGTACTGAAACGGTATCTGCAACGCTCACATACGTTTAGTAGCTACTCAAAAGCTCTATCACAACATTAATAACTGTTACTTTTAGATGATTTCTAAATTTTTAAGATATTAAAAAGCAATTGTCGGTTTGACTAAGTTAGCTTGATGTTTTAACAATAAATTTCTTCAAACTATGGTATGTAGATTTAATTTTTAGAAACATTATATTGGCTCCAATATACTTCTCTTAAAAATAAAACTAAGTCACAATTTGTTAGTCTCATCACAGACCAATTGACCCTAGGAAGATAGTTTGGAAGAATATGAAAGTTTCTCTAAATCAAAATTGATGAAAAGTCAACCTCACCATAAGTAAGTGTGCGTGTCATTTTGTAAATATTTCTTTCTTCTAAAAAGTATTTAAAATAAGCCACAAAATTTTGCTATGAACACGTTCCTGTGCATGCGCATGAGTTTCGACAATAGTTTTCGTATCATTTAATTTTTTTGTTGACTCAATCTTTTACATAGTTGAGTTCAGATTGCTAATTCATTGAGCCACATGGTCCTGATTTATTTATTAATTTCTAATTTGATATAAGTGCTTTGGATTAAAACAAAATAGTTTGGTTTATATTGAAACACCTCCTTACACGTAGGTTGGTATTCAAAATATTAAAGAAAAATTTTTCTCATATTTCCTTACCTTTGTATCAAATGGACGTTATTAAAATTACAATTTATACTTTAGATTAGAAGGGAGGGGGACGCATGAGGAGCACGAACTTAGTAGCCGCTTGTAGGATCTTTGACATAAAGAAAATTTCGTTACTGTATTTCTTACGATAACGGTCAAGGTTTGAAAAAGTGACCGAGTTGAAACTTAACTTAACACCTTGTTTGGTGTTATCTGCAATCAGTTTAAATTTTGCAGAAGGTTGGTTGGTTCTGAACCTTAAAACAAATATTCAACCTAATAAAGGGTAGTGCGGAGATTATAATTTCCTTGCTAGCGTTTCAGATCGAGCAACTTGACAGAGACACATTTGCTCTATCTTAACTTAAGGAATCCATGTTTTTTTATATAGTTAAATTTCATACAAATTCAATAACTTGAGGATTGGAAAACCCTTTTTAGCATGTTATTATGTATACATTAGATTTGTTTCTTTCAAAGTTAATGCATGTGCTATTACATCATCGAGAATTAATTCTAACAGTTTAAAATTAGATAGAATTTTATTTTGGGTTAGTTATGAGATGGGTAAGGTGATCATTGTGAGAGGATATCCAGTTATCCCAATGATGAAGTCTTATTCGGAAGAGGTCGTTATTTTAAAAAATGTTCTAGTGTGATAGAAGGTCACGGAGTGGATTTTTAAAGGTGGGGTTTCAAAAGATAATAGCTGAGGAGGCGGGATTTGGGAAAACTGACAGCAAGCAGACCTATCCTGAATAACATTTTTCCAGGTTGCGAATATATCAATGAAATTGTTGGATTAAGGGCACTTTAAAGTAGTTGTGTATTTAGGCCAATTTTACATGTTTATTGTATTTGTTTTTCATGTTTTTCATAGGAACCCACCCAGCACCACTATAAATTACCTGATGCAACTTTGAAATTGTTATGGGGTCTCCGCCCTTTCTGGGCAAATCGAAATTCTTAACGCAACATCATTTTTACTTGCAACAAGCATTCCAAGCTTATGTCGATTGTATAATTTCTATTGAAATTGTCACATTGACCTAAATTAAGGAGGCGGTGCTGCTGCACGAAATAATGAATATACTGAGACGAACACAAGCAAGAAAATTAACACCCTGTACCCAAAAAATTTAAGTCGTTGTGGTATATATTCATATGAATTTTTCCTCAGAAAAGTACAGCACGTCATTAAAGATATGTAGGTATTAACCGCCATATGCATTTTTAGCTCATTACGATGCGTTTAAACGCGTCTTAACTAGCTGGCGGTTCAAGACTTTTCTGCAGGCAATTTTTAATTAAATTGTTGCTTAAATATCGGATAAGTACTTACATAATAATACATTTATCGCCATAATTATTATTAAGTTTAAATTAAATAATTATAAACTCTATTACATTACACCCATAATTTATGCAGACCTCGATTTAGTTTCACGTCTATTAATTTGTTTTTAAATTTAAAACAGCTTCATACCTTGCATACCCGTTTTGAAACACCCATGTAAAGGCCATTGTGCCAAAACAAAACGACTGTCTTGGTGTAACTGCAAATTGTATAGGATTAAGCCGGTAAACGTGTAAATAAAGTATGTGTTACGTCATCATTGAACAATATTACATAACCTCTACACTGCCATCTGTATTGCTACATAATAGCAATTGGTCCTTCCCTATCATTACCATTTCTAGATTATTCTTATCAACCTTATCAACCAGTATGTTTCAGGCAATGTTTGTAGTTTCTGTGAAACCGATTACTATAGGGATGTTACCATCAAAACGGATTTTTTGAACTGAGTTTTTGTAATCAGTGGTGTGGGGATTTGCTGGCTAAAACGTTTTCATTTGTGGTAAATGTTCTTTCCACATACGATCAAAACACATGCTTATTTACCTATGGCACACACGCATGTAGATTTTTCTATGCTCGAAAAGAGCATGTAAAATGGGGGAACTTTAACAGCCGGGGTAACTTCGACAGTTATATTTTTAACATAAAATTTTACTCTTTTTTATTGACTGTTTCAGGTTATTGATTGATTTGTTAATTCTTTTTTACATTCTACACTATTTTTGTTGATTACACAAATAATAATAATAACAATAACAATAACAAGATTTGTCATTACTATGGTTATTAATATTATTTTGTTTTTGTTATTCTTTATCCTAGTTTTTTTTGTTTCAGATTAGTTTTTTATAAAGATATGTCTTGTAAGTACGTGAAAAATTTGGGAAGGAGACTTTATCTCAACTATAACAAGCAAAACATGAACAAAGCCATCAATGCTGTAAAACATGGCATGTCGAAGCTAGAAGCGTGTAGAAAGTCTCCAGAACAACCTTGATCGATAAAATTCATGGACATCATCCTTTAAAACCGGGACGTCCGTGTGTGTTAACTACTGATGAAAAATATTTAATAGCAAAAACATTTGGTACGGTAAACGATTTTGGCTTTCCAATGATACACTAAGATGTTCGTCAAGTGATAGCTAAATTCCTTACCAAGCAGGGCAGGACCATTAAGGAATGAAAGAACAATCAACCCGGTATAGATTTTATACAAGCGTTTGCTTCAAGGAACAATCTGACTAGCTGCTTGGATAACAACATAAAACGTCAACGAGCTGCAGTAGGTAAACCGGAGCTAACAGAACTTTTTTAGCAACTATAAAAGTGCCTTAGAAAATGTTTTGCCCAATCATATCTATAACTACGATGAGACCAACATAATTGATGATCCTGGTGCAAAAAAGTGTTGATTCCCAGAGGAGCTAAAAGAGTGGAGCGTGTTCAGAAACACTCTAGTACATCTGTGAGTTTGATGGTATGCGGAACAGCTAAGGGCAACTTGTTACCTCCCATGGTGGTTTACAAGGCACATCACTTGTACGAAAATTGGACGTCTGGTGATCCTGCGGGTACAGTGTATGATGTTACGCCAAGTGGTTCGTTCAATATGACTACATTTGAGACGTGGTCTTTTCAAATTTTGATGCCCCACATAAACACTAATAGCACCCCAGAGCAAAAAAAGTTGTAATTGGAGATAACCTCGCCTCACATTTTTCTCCCCGTGTTATTGAAGCAAAATTAGCAAATAATATTTATATGACTCCATTACCAGCTAATTCAACTCATATAATGCAGCCCCTCGATGTGAGTTTCTTTGCTTCTATGAAATGAAAATGGCGACACATCTTAGATTCATGGAGGAAGGAAAGTCGTCGAAAGGGGAGCATTCTCAAAGAGCAATTTCCGAATTTGCTAAATCGATTATGGTGTCACCTAGAAGGAAATGCTCTTAAAAATCTACAATCTGGTTTTCAGACAACAGGCTAAACCCCTTTAGTCCTGAAACGGTGTTAGTAAAAATTCCTAGCAAAACATCTAATTCCGAAAGGGACCTAGATTCAAGTCTACTAGAGTTTCTAAAGGAGCCAAGAGGATATAGCGAACAATCTATAATGCTTTCTAAGAGAGGGAAAAAAATCACAACCAGACTAGGCCAACCAATGCGAGTAACGTGATCTGAAACGAGCACGCCATCCTCCTTACAAAAAGCAGCATAGGAAGAAATTGATGATCCGGTGATTTTCTCCTAGTGAAAAGACCAAGAAAAAAGAAAGAAAAAAGGTGAACAGCCGCTCTAAATCTAAAAGTGATAAGCCTGAACCTAAAATTAAAATGAAAGTTGATGAGCCTGGACCATCGACTGTTCGTGGAACAAAAAACAGAATTACAGACACTAATGATGACTCTTTCTGCTCTGTATGCACTTGTTCTTATGCAAATTATACTGACGACAAAGACTGGATTTGTCGTGTTTCTTGTTTGCAGTGGGTGTGTGGAGTTTGCAACCTTGGCTCGAATAACCCCCAGTATGAATGCCCTACTTGCAGCTCTTGTTCCATTTGTATGATACAATTCTCGGAGTACACAAATCAAAATGCCTGGATCAAGTTGGTGACTTGTGGAAAACGGGTGTGTGGACATTGTACGGGGATTCCAAGTAAGTGAGCTACGAATGCGCCGCATGCTTCGACGACGAATAAAATACCTACATTTTTTATGTTCTATTTTTATATATATTTATCTAGCCAAGAAGATTATTTGTATAGATTGCTTCTAGGGTTTATAGTTATCATAGAAATATGATATTTAGTTTTGATAGGTGCCTATTTTTATACTGTTTTTTATGACTTTATAATAAATAAGTTTATGCAAATATGATTTTTTTTGACACATTTGCTTTATTTAGGCTTCAGACTGTTTATTTATATCTATCATTTGTTAATTATAATAATTTATACAATATTCTCATGTCGAAGTTGCCCTAAAGAGACTTAACTTCGCATTCTTTCCTTAATTGCATCTTGTGTCGAAGTTATCCCTTGGTTGGGGTAACTTCGACACCAAAATAGAACTTTAAAAAATATGGAAGCGGGTGGGTGGAAGAAAATAATTTTTCGGCAATAAAGAGCCAAAATATCAATTGTTATGATGGCATATCAGCGACGGTTCTAAAGTGGTTAGTGTCCTGCGGAGAATGCAAAATATCCTGAAAACATGTCGAAGTTCTCCCATTTTACTGTAACAATCTTAACTTCAAAAATGTCTTACGTAAAACATTTTTTATTTTAGGAGTAATAAACAGTTTTTGTTGAACTTGTTTAACACTTGCTACGTTGTATTTATGAGACTATTTATTTTAAGTGTAATTTTGTGTACCGTATTGATGTACCCAATATTGCTTGAAATGTCCGAATTAGGGCACTTTATCATTTTTAAGTCATTGGTATGTCGGTACATTGACATAGATTTTTAATTTGTTTTCCGTGTAGAAAAATGATTGCAAATTATATCATAAATTTTACAACAGCATTAATTCATTCTGAGTGTTGCATAAATTTCTGTAGCATTTATAAATGATATTTATGCACTACTAACTGCACACTAGATAAAGTAGCTTTATTAGGACAGTCGTCCATTTAATGGATTTTCATATCACATTTATAAAACATTTGGAATTTCATTTGTCTTGATAAGAGCATATTTCAATAATTGCCTATAAACCTACACCATATTTGAAATTAAATCTGATTCTATTCTTTTATAAAAAATACACGACTATAAATTCATTGTAATTTATTTATTTCTTCTTAATGTAAATTTTAATAAGAGAAATTGTAATGACATGGAGAAACTGGTTTGGTTATAAATTTGCGAAATTCACGCATACATTTTTATTTTTGCATTTATTATCAATCATTTGTATTATTTATACAGTTAAACAGTTTTAGGTTTTTGGGAGCAAAGCCTAAATTTAAATAAAACTGTAATTTACCATTCAGCAAATCGTTATTTACAAACCACAATTAAATCTGCAAAATTAAAGATATAATTTTCTTTAATGTAAGGTTGCTCTGAAGGCAATTATTGTTATAACGTTATAAAGGTAGTTATTCTCTAAAGTAAACTTTAATAAATATAATTGTTTGACATGGTGGTGACCATGTTGACTATTATATTGAATTTGACTTTACCTACAAGTTAATGATATTGGTAAAAGGTAAATTATATAAATAAGCCACTGTACTCTTTATGTCTTTCAGCAGGACCCATGCTATACATTTCAATATTTTTAAGGCTTAATATGGTACACAACTATGAATACCCGCACTTCTAACATTGTCAAATATTTGTAAATTCTATCACTATTACTGAATTATTTAGTTGTAGATATGCTTAATGATAGTAATATCTTAATTTAGTAAATTCTGTTGTTGAGTCATAATGCTAGTAATTTTAATTTTGCTACTTGGTAGTAAATAACTATCTAATCAAATTATGAATACACAATATTTTTAAGCATTTGTAGTATATATCTTCTTAGCAGTGACGTAACTACAATTCGGGGGCCCTCCCGCAAAAATTATGATGGCCCGATTTACTAAAAATTTTTAAGAAACAAAATTCACGATAAACTTTATTTAGTGTCAACACGAAACTATAAATTAAATTTTTTGCGGGCTTTAATAGCAGCGAAGTTGTCAATAATATCCTGGAGCTCCATTTTGGCGGCTGTTTCTGTTGCTATGTTAAGCAAAGCTAACATACATAACCCATCTTGGCCCATTCTATTACGCAGATAATTCTTTATAATTTTCAATTTTGAAAATGATCTTTTCGCTGAAGCAGCAGTTATTGGTGTTGTCAAAAATAAAAGAATTACTGAAACTAAATCTTCTAATGTGGAACACCTATCGTAGTGGTTAACAATTAGTAGAAATCCAATATCTTTTATTGTGTTGATTTCCTTCAGTTCATTTTTAAAAATTTTGGTAAATAATAATATTTACAAACCTAAAGCATCTGATAAGTCATTTGAATAAAATGAACAACGAGATTCAGCTTTTGTAATTATTTCGTCGTCTGCCATTTGAAGTAAATTTTGAGGAATAAGGACTGAAAACATATCTGCCACTTCGTGAAATCCTTTAAAACGTGTACGAATTTGATTAATTGCAATATCAACTAATCGAAGAAAAATATTAATTTTAAAATACAGTTCCTCATCTGTAAATCGATGATCTTCCGCTAATTCATCAAACAATTTCATCCTAATTTTAATTCTCCTTTAAGAAAAATTTTCCGAAACCCCCCAATTTATAGTAATATGTGTATCCTCTGTTTTCAAAGCTTCAAACTTGTTTCTTATTGCAGTCAATTTTTCAAATATTTCCTTTAAAGTTTCGGACGCCTTTACTATATCCAAATCTTCTCTTTGATGTATTTTTGAACCAAAATTTATTTCTCCAAACAGATTTGTCAGTACAACCGTAATAAAACAAATTCAAATTTCTCCAAATACTCTTTATTTTGTTTGCTTCAGTCCAATTAACAATGAGGCACTATCACACTATTGAATTTACAAGCACTAATATCTTCTTAACCATAGATCTTTTAACAACACTAACACAACTATTTGTTTATTACACTTTTGTCTATTTATGTATTCTACAAGCTGCATGTACGTTAAACACGTTCACATACCATAACATTTATGTTTACTCTCTTGGACTTTCAAAAGCTCAACTATTTAACTTTACACGATATAATTTATATTCAATATTCTGATATAGACTAACTCCGTACTTCATCATCGGTCTTATTTATACCGAGAATTAAAAAGGATGATTTATCCTCCAGTAATTGCTAGAAGACTCCCGGTCCATGGAGAATATACAGTGCTTGTGTGTTTGACGGGTTGCCTAATAGTAGCTCGCAACACTGCCCCCTCTTTAAAACCGTTACGTCTTGTAACTGTTAATACATTTTGACACCAATTCGATGACTGATGACGGTATCGGCAGCTATCTCCTCTGGTGCATCCACCGCGTCGTTGGAAATAACAGTCAACACTCTTTTCTTGGTCTTGGTAGGCAACCGGTTTATAACAACAAACAAGGACCTGGACGTTGGTTCCCTGGAAAACTACTTCTAGCATATTTCGGACTATCCTCCAATCTAAGCGGTCCAGTCCACAGCCTAGCTTGTGCACCGCTAGTCTCGTTACTCCATTTTCCATTATCTGAGCCTTAAGATTTAGCGAAGCCTGCAATAGATGTTCATAATTAGGTCTCTGCCATGAAGAATTTTTGGTGACCAGATAGTAAACAACGATTTTTATTCTGAAGAACCAAAGCTTTTCCTACAGTTGGCTGCTGTTGTACTAATTTATCTACACATCCAAAATTTTTCTTGAAAACAACAGTTATTCTGCTTGACATTTCTAAATCTTGAGATACGCAACGTGCAAGAGAATACTCTTCTGGTGCTCTAAACAGATCTTGCTGTTTTTCAACAACAACGCCAAATCTCGCCTTAGCGGAACCACCATACGATGCCATAAAACTCTTAGAATCTACATTTGGCTCATGATTAATAACTTGTCGAACACCATTCTCATTATTCGAGCCTTCCTGGTTGTTGCCAGCGTAGGATGTTAAACGGTCAAAGTGTACCACTTTCGGTTTACCACGGGGAGATCTTCTGATCCGGTACACTACACCATTAATTCTTTTCAACACTTCGTACGGGCCTTCCCATTTTCTTTGTAATTTTGACAACAACCCACACTGTCTGTGGATTATACAACCACACTAAATCTCCAGATTGATAACCACCTTCTTGAGCTCTCGTGTCATATTGTGATTTCATTCGATCGCTTGCTGCCTGGATATCCTTTCGGACGTTTTCGTGAATGCTATTTGATCTTTCACGAAGCTTACTAACGTAATCTTCACCTGCAATCTCTTCTACAGGTTTAAATCTAAACTGAAGATTATATGGTACCCGCAATTCACGTCCTATCATCACTCAAGCGGGAGAGTATCCTGTACTATCATGTACCGAAGATTGGTACGCCAGTAGGAACAAATGTAAATATTGATCCCAGTCTCGTTGATGTTCAGAGACAACTTTGGCTAGGTACTTTCCTAACGTCCTGTTCATTCTTTCAACCATTCGACCCAATTGAGGATGAAGTGGCGTGGTTCTAGTCTTCCTGATTCCAAGATGCTTGCAGACGTTTTGCAACAACACTGATTCGAAGTTCCGACCTTGATCGGAGTGTAATTCCAACGGAACTCCAAAGCGACAAAACAACTCCTTCACTAGTACATCTGCAACCGTCTCGGCTTCTTGGTTATATATAGCATATGCCTCCGGCCATTTGGTAAAATAATCCATTGCAACCAAGATGTATTTATTTTTTTTCTCTGATTCAGGAAACGGACTAGCTATATCAATGGCTACCCTCTTAAAAAGATTCCTCACGTTATACTGTCTCATTGGGGCTTTCCGTTTTATGCCAGCGCCATTTGCAGAGGCACACAACTCATATTTCCGGCACCACTCCTTCACATCTTCTTTGTAGTTCACTCAATAGAATCTATCTCTCACTCTTTCGAGAGTTCTTTTCACGCGAAGTGCCCTCCGGAAATACCATCGTGCAAGTACTGCAACCCTTCCGGCACTTTGCTTCTCGGCACTACCACTTGGAGTCTCTCAGTGCTATCTTCACATTCCAGGCGTCGTTTCAAATTTTATTTTTAATCACCAAGGAGTCCCACTGTGCCAAGTATGCCTTCAGGCTCCTACTTGAAATACTAATTTCTTCCCAAGCTGGTCGTTGTCCTCTACTTTTCCACTCAATAATACGTCCCAATTCAGCGTCATTCTCCTGGTCTTCTCGTATTCTTTCGGGTCGCCAAGTATCATTGGTTACCGTCATTCTATAAATGACACTTATTTTCTTTTCCATCTTGGAGCAATGATTGCAGTCTACCGGACAAGGTTTCTTTGACAGAGCGTCTGTATTCCGATTGCTACTTCCTACACGATGTTCTGTGTCAAAGTCATATTGCTGCTGCTCAACCGGTTGTTTCTTTGGTTGAGTACAGTGTCTCTGTACATGACCAACCTCACCGCAGCTCCAGCATCGCAGACCCCATCTCTGTGGTCGTTGTCTTTCCAGCCTTTCCGCCTTTCGCTTTTTAGACACACGGTTGATTATTTCATCTATGCTGTTCTGCGCTTGACCAGGTTCCTCTAACGCAGACCGAACTTTGTGACTCCTCCTGTGTGATGTCTGCTTAGCTGCTTCAAATTCAAGCGCATGAGTCAGTGCGTCATCTAACATTTTTGGCCTTGCTAATCTTAGCGCTTGCTGTATTTCGCTATCTTTATCGTCATCCACAAATGTTTGAACAGCCAGTTGTTCGAGGAAGCTATCTGGTGCCGTTAGGTATACCAATCTAACTAATCTGGCAATGTCAGCTTCGAATTCTTGCAGGCTTTCATTTGTCTTTTGCGAGCGGATCTTAACTTGTGCATGGTAAACTTGTTGAAGGTGAGCGTGTCCATATCTCATCTCAAGCTTCGATGTTAAAAGGCCGTAATCATTCTGCTGGTGATTGGGAATCGTTTGTAAGATGTTAAGAACTTCCCCCCCGTAGGGCTACTATTAGAGAGATAGCCTTCTCTTTGTTCCACCAACCGTTGGCTATTGCAGCAGCTTCAAATTGTTTAAAATATGCGGGCCGAGGTGTTTTACCATCAAATGTGGGTGGTTTCACTTTAAATTTTGACGGTAATGAATGACTCGCTTCTTTCCATGCTTCTTATTTCTGGAATGTTCTGATTTACAACTTGGTTTACTAATTCAAGTGGCCGCGTTGTTAGTGAAATCACTTGTTGTTGCAGCCTCATCACATCTTCTTCCATTTTACCAATTTACTGTCCAACTTTTGCTCAACTATTTTTACTTGTTCAGTGACATCTTCTTTCAATGCGATGGAGCTATCCATTAATCTTTGTTCTAACGTGGCCGTCTTTTCATTCAACTCTTCCATTTTCACCGCGTTTTCACTAAACCGTTCTTCTATTTTCTTAGCATTTTCACTTAACCTTTCGTTAAGGTTTGATTCCAGTTCAACTGACCTCACTACGTTTTCATTTAGTATCACTTCCAGTTTAGCCGACCTCTCCTTCATACCGGATTTAAAATCCTTGAGGAAATTCATTAAAGTTTCTGCCTCCATTTTACTTTGGTTTCTTGTAACTGGCATATACAAACTGCTTAAATACCTTTAGACTTGTGTGTTCTCCTTTTAAATTAATCACTATACACCCCACACAGGCCTGACACCAGTGTAGCGGGCTACTACTACCGCGTTTCATTAATTTAGAACAAGTAATAACAAGAGTCTTTATTACTCACTGTTCACAAACCTAATTAACAGTATATGCCTTATTTATAGATGTTTTCAGTCCAATTAACAATGAGGCACTATCACACTAATGAATTTACAAGCACTAATATCTTCTTAAGCTAACTTCTTAACCATAAGTCCATTAATAACACTAACACGACTATTTGTTTATTACACTTTTGTCTATTTATGTATTCTACAAGCTGCATGTACGTTAGACACGTTCACATACTATAACATTTATGTTTACTTTCTTGGACTTCCAAAAGTTCAGCTATTTAACTTTGCACGATATAATTTATATTTGACATTCTGATATAGACTAACTCTGTACTTCATCATCGGTCTTATTTATACCGTAAATTAAAAAGGATGATTTATCCTCCAGTAATTGCTAGAAGATTCCTGGTCTATGGAGAATATACAGTGCTTGCGGCGCTTGTGCGTTTGACGGTTTGCCTAATAGTAGCTCGCAACAATATCTATAGCTACGATGAGACCAACATAACTGATGATCCTGGTGCAAAAAAAGTGTTGGTTCCCAGAGGAGCTAAAAGAGTGGAGCGTGTTTAGGAGCACTCTAAAACATCTGCGAGTTTGATGGTATGCGGAACAGCTAAGGGCAACTTGCTACCTCCCATGGTGGTTTACTAGGCACAGCAAATGTACGAAAATTGGACGTCTGGTGGTCCTGTGAGTACAGTGTATGATGTTACGCCAAGTGGTTCGTTTGAAATTACTACATTTGAGACGTGATCTTTTCAAATTTTGATGCCCCACATAAACACTAATAGCACCCCAGAGTAATAAAAGTTGTAATTGAAGTTAACCTCGCCTCACATTTTTCTCCTCGTGTTATTGAAGCAACATTAGCAAATAATATTTATAGGACCCCATTACCAGGTCATTCAACTCACTTAATGCAGCCCCTCGATGTGAATTTCTTTGCTCTATGAAACGGAAATGGCGAGACACCTTAGATTCATGGAAAAAGGAAAGTCGTCGAAAGGGAAGCATTCTCAAAGAGCAATTTCCAAATTTGCTAAATCGATTATGGCGTCACCTAGAAGGAAATGCTGCTGAAAATCTACAATCTGGTTTTTAGACAACAGGCCTAAGCCTTTTTAGTCCTGAAACGGTATTAGTAAAAATACCTAGCAAAACATCTAATTCCGAAAGGGACCTAGATTCAAGTCTACTAGAGTTTCTAAAGGAGCCAAGAGGATATAGCGAACAATCTATAATGCTTTCTAAGAGAGGGAAAAAATCACAACCAGACTAGGCCAACCAATGCGAGTAACGTGATCTGAAACGAGCACGCCATCCTCCTTACAAAAAGCAGCACAGGAAGAAATTGATGATCCGGTGATTTCTCCTAGTGAAAAGACCAAGAAAAAAGAAAGAAAAAAGGTGAACAGCCGCTCTAAATCTAAAAGTGATAAACCTGAACCTAAAATTAAAATGAAAGTTAATGAGCCTGGACCATCGACTGTTCGTGGAACAAAAAACAGAATTACAGACACTAATGATGACTCTTTCTGATCTGTATGCACTTGTTCTTATGCAAATTATACTGACGACAAAGACTGGATTTGTTGTGTTTCTTGTTTGCAGTGGGTGTGTGGGGTTTGCAACCTTGGCTCGAATAACCCCCAGTATGAATGCCCTACTTGCAGTTCTTGTTCCATTTGTATGATACGATTACCGGAGTACACAAATCAGAATGCCTGGATCAAGTTCGTGACTTGTGGAAAACGGGTGTGTGGACATTGTACGGGGGTTCCAAGTAAGTGAGCTACGAATGCGCCGCATGCTTCGACGACGAATAAAATACCTACATTTTTTTATTTTAACTACAATTTTTATATTAGGTTATTTATAAAATTTTTGTCTTTTTTGTTTTTAGACTTTATAATAAATAAGTTTATGCAAATATGATTTTTTTGACACATTTGCTTTATTTAGGATTCAGACTGTTTATTAATATCTATCATTCGTTAATTATAATAATTTATACAATATTTTCATGTCGAAGTTGCCCTAAAGCGACTTAACTTCGCATTCTTTTCTTAATTGCATCTTGTGTCGAAGTTACCCCAGCCAAGGGGTAACTTAGACACCAAAATAGAACTTTAAAAAAAGAGGGTAGGGGTGGGTGGAGGAAAATACTTTTTTGGTAGTAAAGAGTCAAAACATCAATTGTTATGATGGCATATCAGCGACGGTTCTAAAGTGGTTAGTGTCCTGCGGAGAAGGCAAAATATGCTCAAAACATGTCGAAGTTCTCCCATTTTACTGTAACAATCTTAACTTCAGAAATGTCTTACGTAAAACATTTTTTATATTAGGAGTAATAAACAGTTTTTGTTGAACTTGTTTAACACTTGCTACGTTGTATTTATGAGACTATTTATTTTAAGTGTAATTTTGTGTACCGTATTGATGTAACCAAAATTGCTTGAAATGTCCGAATTAGGGCACTTTATCATTTTTAAGTCATTGGTATGTCGGTACATTGACATAGATTTTTAATTTGTTTTCCGTGTAGAAAAATGATTGCAAGTTATATCATAAATTTTACAACAGCATTAATTCATTCTGAGTGTTGCATAAATTTCTGTAGCATTTATAAATGATATTTATGCACTACTAACTGCACACTAGATAAAGTAGCTTTATTAGGACAGTCGTCCATTTAATGGATTTTCATATCACATTAATAAAACATTTGGAATTTCATTTGTCTTGATAAAAGCATATTTCAATAATTGCCTATAAACCTATTGTCCATTTATTTGAAATTAAATCTGATTCTATTCTTTTATAAAAAATACACGACTATAAATTCATTGTAATTTATTTATTTCTTCTTAATGTAAATTTTAATAAGAGAAATTGTAATGACATGGAGAAACTGGTTTGGTTATAAATTTGCGAAATTCACGCATAAATTTTTATTTTTGCATTTATTATCAATTATTTGTATTATTTATACAGTTAAACAGTTTTAGGTTTTTGGGAGCAAAGCCTAAATTTAAATAAAACTGTAATTTACCATTCAGCAAATCGTTATTTACAAACCACAATTAAATCTGCAAAATTAAAGATATAATTTTCTTTAATGTAAGGTTGCTCTGAAGGCAATTATTGTTATAACGTTATAAAGGTAGTTATCCTCTAAAGTAAACTTTAATAAATATAATTGTTTGACATTGTGGTGACCATGTTAACAATTATATAGAATTTGAATTTTTCTACAAATAAATGATATTGGTAAAAGGTAAATTATATAAATAAGCCAACTTTACTCTTTATTGTCTTTCAGCAGGACCCATGCTATTGCTATACATTTCAATATTTTTAAGGCTTAATATTATACACAACTATGAATACCTGCACTTCTAACATTGTCAAATATTTGGAAATTCTATCACTATTACTGAATTATCTAGATAGAAATTCTTAATGATAGTAATATATTAATTAATATAGTAAATTCGGTTGTTGACTCATAATGCTAGCAATTTTATTTTGCCACTTAGTAGTAACTAACTATCTAATCAAATTATGAAAACACAATATTTTAAGCAATTTGTAATATATATCTTCTTAGCAGTGACGTAACTACAATTCAGGGTCCCTTCGCAAAATTATAATGGCACCGATTTACTAAAAGTTTTGAATAAAAAATTCACGATAAACTTTATTTAGTGTCTTTAAGAAACTATAAATTTAGGTTTTGGTTTAATAGCAGCGAAGTTGTCAATAATATTCCTGGAGCTCCATTTGGTTGTTTAAATTGCTATGTTAAGCAATTAAATACAGAACCCATCATTGGCCCATTCTATTACGCAAATAATTCTTTATAATTTTCAATTTTGAAAATGATCTTTAAGCTGAAGTTGCAGCCAATTGGCTTTGTCAAAATAAAAATTACTTGAAAATAAATGCTAATGTGTACACCTATCGTAATGGTTAACAATTAGTAGAAATTTAATATCTTAAATAGAAGATTCCAAAAGTTCATTTTCAAATTTTGGTAAATAATAATATTTACAAACCTAAAGCATATGATAAGTCATTTGAATAAAATGAACAACGAGATTCAGCTTTTTAATTTATTTCGTCGTCTGCCATTTGAAGTAAATTTTGAGAATAAGGACTGAAAACATATCTTCTACTTCGTTATATCCTTTAAAACGTGTACGAATTTGATTAATTGCATGGAATAATCAGAAAAATATTAATTTTAAAATACAGAACCTCATGTAGAAATCGATCATCTTCCGCTAATTCATCAAAATTTCATCCTAATTTTAATTCTCATTAAAGAAAAATTTTCCGAAACCCCCAATTTATAGTAATATGTGTATCCTCTGTTTTCAAAGCTTCAAACTTGTTTCTTATGGCAGTCAATTTTTCAAATAAAAGCTTTAAAGGTTTCGGACGCCAAAAATATATCCAAATCTTCCCTTAGATAAATTTTTGAACCAAAATTTATTTCTCCAAACAGATTTGTCAGTACAACCGTAATAAAACAAATTCAAATTTCTCCAAATACTCATTATTTTGTGTTGCTTCCTGAATTTCGGTTACTGTTTGCTTTCAAACATGATTTTGGATAAACTTCTTCATTATATTAATGTATTTTAATATAACTGGTAATATCTAACTTAGTCTTCCAGCCAAAAGGATTGGATTTAGCTTTAATGTAATTTGCGAATCATTTGTTATAGAACTTAATTTCTTCAAACCTATTAATACTAATTTCCAAATTATAAATGTTTTCAAATATGAAAATCCTGAATTTCTGGAATTGCATTTGTTTGCATCACTAATAACTAAGCTTAAATTATGTACTTTACAATGCACGTAAAGGGCTTTAGGTTCAATAAATATTAAGTGGTTTTGACCGCAAGTGTACGGCTTATGTTACTTGCAGCGTCATAACTTTCCCGACACTTATTAATAATTTTCATCATTATTATTTATAATCTGGTTACTAATACCTCCACCAGTTTGAGAATGTACTTGAAAAACCCTCAAAGTATAACAAATACCATCTATGATCATAAGTTTAAATCTTCAGTTCCTACATTTGGTTGGACGCGTACCCTCGTGTTTCCTAGTCTGAACCAACCTTACAATTTCATGAAATTTCCAGTCTGCATCTATCACTTATTTGTCAGATCTCGGTATATCTTCTACCTATCTTTTCCTAACTCAGCTTGTAATGTATCGTACTATTCCCAAGAAATGCCTTAGAACGTATCCTGTCCTTTTATTTTGCATATTATTATTGTTTTCCACAGATATCTTTATTCCGCTACTATTTAAACAACCTATTTGTTATTAACAATTGTCTGTCCATGCAACCAACGACATACATCTTGAAGCACAACGTTCCAGAAGGCTTCTATCTCTTTATGTTGTTTAACTCTGCCCCTATTTTATAGATGTACTCAGCAGTGCTCCACACTATGCTTTATGGTTAATTCTTATATCTATGTTCGTTATTTTGAACATAGCTGCTGTCCTTTCTAGTTTGATTGCAGTTCGGTCACCTTCTATTGTTATACAGTTAAATTACCATACTTTCCCAAAATTCAGTTGTATGTAAGGTAGGACCTAAACAGCCTTTGGCTACCAAGTTCCCTAGTACTTGAAATTTTGTCGAATTAATAGTGTTTCCAATTTATCCTTTTGCACAATCAACATTAGTTAAAGATTTCACAATCAACACCTATAGTTGTATATAATTCAGCAGATTTAAGAGCACTTAGTTTTTCGTCAATGTTTTAAAGCGTTGAAACTGGTTGGACTTTGTACTTCAGCTTATTTATGATTCTGAGCTAGCCTTCACGGAAAACGAAATTTTGTCCCGAATCCTTTATACAACTCGATTTCCTTCTATTGTTTTCTAATTATTGCCCTATTTCACCGAGATTTAGTGGTATGTGAAGGAGGTTAAGCAGCCTATCTGCCAAGGATCAACACTTAGACACTTGCCGTATTAATAGTTTTCTAGTAAATCCTTTCGCACAATTAACATTGGTTGAGAGTATTACAAACCAATATCTGTAGTTGTTTATAATAATCACCATGTTTAAGTACATTAAATATTATTGTCATTAGTTTTCCATCTTGCGACTGGCTGGAAGCGTACCTCCATTACATGACGCCACACGATCTCGCGGTAAAATTTGCCTGCGTTTCTTCACAGAAAAAACAAATATGTTAATTTTTTTTATTCAAACAAATTTCTTTGAGAGAATTTTGTTTTCCTTTAAGTCAAGACATTTGTTTCTTCCTTCAAAGAAATTTCTTTGAAGGAATTTCATTTGCTTTAAGTCAACATACTTGTTCTTTCTGTGTTCGTCAATCTGTCGCGCCTAGTGACGCTTGCTGAAACTTGAATGCTCTATAAAAATACTTACTTTTGGATAATTCAGACTTTTGTAAAAACTCCGGTTCAGTATCAGGTATCGTCGCTTGCGAGGGTGAAGAACTACTTAATAAAACATCGTTATCAATGGCAACTTCAGACGAACGCAGAAAAGAAGTGCTGATGGGGATTGTTTCTGTACTGAATGAACATGAGGGACTTGCATCACTTTCACTTGGAGTAAATTCAAATTCGGAGGTAGTCGTTTGTTTGAAAAATGCTGTTAGTTTTGGTATTTTTTCCATAAACTTTTCCTTGCTTATTTGTTTGCTTCCACTTTCTTACGCTTAGCGGAACCACTTTCATAGTGTCTTTTCATTGTGTGTTAAGTCTCAATGATTTATAAATTTGCGGTAATCGAAAATGAAAAATAACAAAGGTATTATTTTCGTACAGTTACACAAGCAACACCGACAGCAACATGGAACGGACTAAAATAATAATATAAACATACAAAACCTGCATGCATCTGCAAGCAGGGTTAGGACAAAGCTGGCGCGTCGACGCTGACGCGGCACTTTAACACCTACACCTACCTACTAGATTTAAGATTTCAGCGGTGATTGGTGAGCCGTCAATATATACATATTAAATTACAAACATTATAGACTAGACCTTAGTGTGTGGGTTAACCATTTGAAATAATAATGTTCTGCTGATTTTCTTTTGAACTGTAGGTATAATGTAAAATTTTAAATATGTAATTATTCAGTGTTATATTATGTGGCATTGTGCTTCAATTTGTATTCTCCATTCTAGCTCTAATTTTATACTAAACTTTTTCTTTTGGAAACTTATAAAGTCGAAAGCACATTCTACTAATACAACATTCAGTAGATGAACACTAAACACTTGTTTTTTTTATTACGCTATTATTGAAATATTGTCAGATAGGCCCTTGCGTGAAATATCACCTGGGGCCCCTTAGGTGCCGCCCCCCCCCCCCGCGGTTGCGGGTACTGCGGGTACCTAGTTACGTCGCTGCTACTTAGTCAAGTTGTGACATTCCTTTGAAACGTTTATAATCATATTTAATTTTAGTAGTTTCCAAATTGATAAATCCCACCAATAGGGTTTGTGTTGTTTCCTTTAAGAAATATAATTTTAGGTTACACGCATTCTTGAACTAAGGAAGGATTATTTTTGTATTTCCACTGTTCATACTCAAAAATTGTTAAATCCATTATGGCGGTTTTTAAAGTTAAGAATGATAGCATGGTTATTTTGTACTCTAAATTATTATAGTTTTACGATTTATTTGTCTTGATCAATAAGGTATAACGTTGACGCCAATGAGACCATTGTCATAATTTATGCTGATTCAGAAAATAAAAAAGCTTATTCGTTAGTTCAAATTAATGCGTCTGTAAGATAAATTTTACATATGCTAAATAGAAAAAGACGACAAAAGTAATTTCAATTTGTCCGAATTCAACTGAAAATAGTCTCGTCGTGGATGGAGAGAAAATAATATTTTTGTTAAACACTTTGTCATTACCATCAAGACAGATACATGCAATTTGAGTAAGCACAGGTAACCGTTGATAATATGGTATTGAAGTGATTAATGTTATTAGTTAATAAGGTTCGGAATAATACACTATCAAGTTGGTTACTTTGTACCATACCAATTGGACGAGGCCTAGCCATGTTACAACGTGCGTTGCACTTTATAAAATACTTGTGTTTACCTTACTCTAAAAACCCATTTTATTACTTATTGGAATTAAGTATGATTCCAAATATATATTTACATTTATTCTTATACTAGAAAGTAAAGTCAGACACAGATATTACTATATTTATTTACGGTTCTATTATTTATCTACGTTTTATAAATAAATACGTTTAGTGTAATTTTTTGACCGGTGGATTCTTCTTTTAAAACAAAACTAGTATGGATCTGAACCCATGTCAGAAATGTCATTTCTCTATTTTTCCTTCTTTGTTTTGTGGCTATCATAAAGATTCATATATAGTTTGCTTTTATTACCTAACTGTCTGTAAATGTGGACGTCATTCATATTGACTTATTTTGAAATTGCTACGAGGTTAACTATGGCATGTATTTTCTACCTAAAAGCATAACGTGCTAATAAAAATAATTGTATAGACGTCTTACCTCACATGTAAGATGAATTTTGTCTAGATAGATTGCCTTTTAAATTAATGATGGTAAGATATAAATAGATTAATTTTTCATTGTCTCATGGAACCATGTGTTTTATATAAGTCGGTAATAAAATTGATTTTTGCAGTGACCGGATAATTTGCTTCCTAAATATATATTATTCCAAAAATATATACTACAATGTCTTACTCCGAGATCCATTTCAAAATGCCAAAAGAATAAGTAGCTAGTAGGCCAGGAATTTCTTGCTAAAAACATATTTTTTGCCAAAAATTTAGTATTAAGTAATTTAGTACAAAACTGTTTTCCCAATAATAATGGAAGCCCCTCAATATTTTGGTTTTCTTCTGTAATTTTACCTTTTACAATGCTAAATGTATAGTGGTTTTTGCCATCGAATGTAGCATCTTTTTAGTTTCTGCATAAAGTTTTATATCATCTATAAAAATAAGTGTGTTAATCTAAATTCATTTTGTTTATAATTCATTCTAAATCCTCCACCAGTATATTGCAGAAAATGTGATAGACGATTTATAGATAGACAAAACCATAAAGGACTGAATAAGTGTTCTTAAAATATTCCACGTTTGATTTGTACGTCTCCTATGTTCATTATTTAAAGTCAATTTAGTATTCAATGTGTTCATAAGATTATGTAGAAGTCCGATAATTTTTGATCAGATCTTATATATTTCTAGAATTTTCAGTAACCAGTATGAGGTCAATAAGGTCAATAAAATCTACGTGAAATTTTGTTTTTTTTTATTTTGCGTAATTCATAATAATTGAATCAATTATTAACTGTTCTTTACATCCCATTGCTTGTTTATTACAACCTTTTTGTTCGTTTACAATGATCTTGTTTTCAACGCAATGAGTATAGATTTTATCGCTTATAATTGATGTTAATAATTTATAGATTACGTTTAAGCATGCAATGGGTTTGTAATTTTCAGCAGATTTCATATCACTCTTTTTGTGGATTAATATAGTTTTTCTTGTGGCTATAAATTTTGGTAGTGTCACGGCCCTTTAGAATGCTGTTGAAACAAATTGTTATATACGTATGAATTTTATCGAATTTCTTTAGCCAAAAGTTATTAATTCCGCTAGGACCTGCAACTTTTCAATTAGAAACATTTTTAGTGTATCAAAAAGATTTTGTTCCGAAATGTTTATATTATCGTTGATTGGTTCTATTTTTTCGTAAGAGTGTTCAATCGCTATTACTGTATAGGATGTCAGGTCTGATTTAGCATCATTTTGCCATAGTTTTCCAAAAATTTATAAATGCATTTGGTAATACTCACGTTATTTGAATTTTCAAATGTTCTAGAAAATCTTGATGGAGCTGTTACGAAAAAGAAATTTTGTTGATTCCTTTTAGTTGTTAAATTTTATCGCAGTAATCGTGCTCCCTTTAATTTAACTTTCTATTTTAAAAAATCGCGATAATCGATAAGCCGTTCCTTTAAGTATTTTGATGAGTATTGTAATTTTGCACCTAAAATCATATTATTAATATTGTTCCGATCTTTAGGACTTGGATTGTCTTTCAAGAATTCACCGTTCCTTTAAGTATTTTGATGAGTATTGTAATTTTGCACCTAAAATCATATTATTAACTTTGTTCCGATTTTTAGGACTTGGATTGTCTTTCAAGAATTCACTAATAATATCCATTTGCCTAGCAATCCCTAAATTATTATATACCCTAAGATGTTATCCCACATGGTTAAAAGAAAATTTATTGGAATCTTTTGATAGTCTGTTACGCAGGAGTTTGGAAGAAATTACTAATGTTCAATTTAAGGATATATAATGGCTACAAGCAACACTCCCTGTAAACAGAGGCGGACTTGGCATACGTTTATCGAAATCTCTTTCTCTGCCTTCATATCTGTCCTCTTTCAATACATCACTGTCTTTAATCAAACAAGTTCTATCAAGATTTAATGTAAATTTAAATAACAAGTATTATTTAGCAGGAGAAAATTTGTGGCTTTTAAGAACCCGAAAAACAGTAATAGAGCACCCAAAGAATATCTAAAAGAACTGGGACCAACTATTGTTAAACACCGTTTCGAAAATTCTACTTGAATCAGCAACTTCTCAATCCGACAAAGCTCGTATTCATGCGGCGGCCTCGAAATACGCCGGAGCGTGGTTAAATGTTCTACCAGCTTCAACTCTGGGCACACTTTTAGATAATGATTCCTTCAGAATAGCAATAGGTTTACGGCTAGGTGCACAATTATGTATCTCACACAATTGCATCTGCGGAGCATTAGTGAATGAATCAGGAACACATGGTTTGAGCTGCCAAATCAGCACCGGACGACAATCCAGACACAGTGCAGTCAATGACTTAATTCGTCGGGCTTTAATTTCCGCTAAAGTTCCATCAATCTTAGGACCAAGTCATTTATACAGAAATGACGGAAAGCGCCCAGATGGAATTACACTCATCCCATGGAAATACGGTAAAGCCGCGGTTTGGGATTTCATTTGCACTGATACACTTGCCCCATCACATGTTGCCGATTGCTCAAGTAATGCAGGTGCAGCAGCTAAAAAAAGTGAAGCTTTAAAAGCAAGAAAATATTCAAATTTAACCGATTCATACTTTTCTTATCCAGTTGCAATAGAAACCTTTGGGGTAATTGGAGCTATTATACAACAATTTATTAAAGCAATCGGCAAACGTATAAGTGAAAATACATTAGAACACAGAGCTACATGCTTTATATTTCAAAGAATAAACATTGCCATTCAACGCGGAAACGCTGCCGCAGTCATAGGCACAATACCTCCCTCAAAGTCTTTTGAAGAACTATTCCTCATACCCCGACGAAGCTTTCCAAACTTTCTCAAAACAAAATTCAACCAAATAAAAAGTAATAATAGTAATACAAACACACCTTATACACCCAATGACCCAATTTACCCTCAACACTTCTTCCATTGGGTGATTCTACAAATACGAGCTATTTAGACAATTGCATGTGGAAATAGTCAAACATTTCTAGAAAGACCTGAATCTTGATATATAGCACAAATATTTGATCCTGATCACATTTTATGATCAGCAGAGCTGAATTTAAATTTTTACAAAATCTAGAGGATTTTAAAAATTCAATTAGCCATGCTAATGACATGTTGTCCATTCTAATGACAAATATTCATATTTATCTGTGTCTGTGTCTATAATAAGCGGAATAAATAAAATATTTCAAAAATTTTATTAATAGTAATATTATTATTTTTAACTTAACACAAATAGGAATGAATGTACGAAATTGTTTTTTTTATTAACAGAGTCAAATGTGGCAAACCAAACTTCTGATAAGTTGTACTGTGATTATAGTTAAAGTCCAAGTATAAAACTGTAATATTTTTACATCTATCATAGGCAAACCTCGTTTTGAGTAGAACATGTTAGGCTTTTAACCATGTCTTCAGCATCTTTTACACGAATAACATTTAAAATGTAAAGCCTTTTTAATCTGATATTTTCGTGTTTAATGCATAAACAAGTGTCTCGACCATTTAATTTTGGTTTCACTACCCAGAAGGGATGCAGTCTACAAATTAATGAATAGCTAATTTTCAAGTTCTCACATTGAATAAATTTAGTATGCAGATTTCGCATGGTGTCTGTCATGAAACGTTTTTGCTGCACAAATCTTCGTTTCATTTTGAATTTTTTTTTCCTGGACAAAGTATTGAATTTTCATTACTATTCCAAAAAGAAACCACCTTGCCTTTCACGTATTGTTTTCTTGGTGTTAACATTTTGTCAAATGTCAAAGATTTGCTTCGTTTTTTGTTTGCAATAAATAGTTTATGTAGAAGAAAAGATTGTCATTCTTTCAACAGCTTATACTTTTTAACATTCTCCCATTAATCACCTTGGTGAAGATTTGTTTTTCTTTTTGCGTTTTGCACGAATTGATAGAAGTACTTAACTCAGTTTGTAAAACTTCCCCAAATAGAAGTTTCTTTTTAATAATAGTAGAATCAATTGAATTCTTGTTCAATAATCTATTTACTTTAGAGTTAGGTGTCAGTGAAAACGAATCCTTAATTTACTTGGTCTTTTTTTCTAGTCTTTGCCAACGTTTTTTATACTTTGCTGCTATTTTTCTTATTTTTTTATTTTTCTTTTGCATGAGTTCTAATTTTCTATAAGCCTTAGCTCTATCACGTCTAACTGCTTTCCGTCCCCCTTTTTTCTGACTACTACCTCGTACAGTTGATGGTACACGTAACTTTATTCATATTTTTAATTCGTTCTCGTCTATTCCTAGTGTTGTCCCTCTACTTTTTACGTTGAGCTCGTTGGTCCCTGTTGTTCATATCATTAATTGATTTTAACTTTCCTGTCTTTTTTGCTTTCAGGTATATTTCATGTTTTTGTTGTTTTAGGTTCTGCAACTTTTTACTATTTGCTTCTATGTGCTCTCTTCTTTTCATCTCACATTCTCTCTTTCTTTTCACCGTTTCTTCATTACTCAACACTTTACACTTAGCCATTTTTCTAATACTGCAAAAAAATTGTTCTCAGGTATTAATTTTGTTAAACACTGCCCAGGTATTGTATGATATATATCTATATATATTTCATTAAACAAAGAACTTCAAATAACAAAAGTACTGAAACAATGTCATTAGAATGGACACAAGTCATTAGCATGGATATAGTACGTCCATGCTAATGACTAAGCATCTGCCCATGCTAATGACAAAAATCAAGATGGCAGGCATTTTTAATCCCAGGTGTTATGTTTAAGAAACTATAAATTCATGTTGATTATTTACGTATCATATAGTACTTACCTAGCCGCAGTAGTAGATTGTAATTATTTTCCAACTTTGTTAAAACTTGACCATGCTAATGATACCTAATTTATGAACTATCAAACTTGTTGACACATTTATTATAACTAGGACCACAATGAACAACAAACAAGCAGGTCTACTTCACTCTCAGAATGGTTGTTGAACAAGACTGATATATGCAGTGATGTATAGCTTAAAACATAAATTCCATAGCTTTGGTTGATATTTAAAAAATTTCCATGCTAATGACAGAAACCTTGAGGGACATCCTTGGTGCCCTATTTGTGCCACTAGATAGAGTAAAATAAACACAAAAATGGTTTCCCTTATTCTGCTTTATATTACGTCACTAATATAAATGATACAGTAACAACAATTTTAGCTGTAAATATTTATTGAACATTTCATAATTTAGGTTCATATGAGGGACAGCCACGCTAATGACAATTTGATTAATTTTTTTTTTTTAATTACATAAGGCGAAGTTTAAGAAATGTTTAAAACATAGACACTATTACTGAAGATATGTACAATAATATAAGAATAAAGTGGTTTTCAAAAATACTCGTATACCATTATAATAACACAGGGACATTAATATGGCTTGTAATTGTAGAATGACCCATTACAACCTATTAACAAATCCACTAAAAAACAATTTGAAAATAATTCACTAAAAAATAAACCAATTTATAATAACAATAACAATAATCCAATACCAAACATAAACTTAATCTTAGATTCAATAAAAACGCTAGAAACGAAGGAATCAGAAAATATTGATAACAGTTATTACTTAAACGACGATAATAACTGCAGAGTCTCTAAAACAAAACACATTGAAACAAATAAACAAAATTCTGATATTTATATTGCACCTAATCTTCAACAACCAAATTGTAACAGTAACCCACAAACTCCTAAATCGAATAAACTTAAAGACAATACTATACAAATAAAACTTAATATAAATAATTCTAAGGCACATTCGTTAATTAATTATCTCCATAAAGAAATAAATATGTATAATTTACGGAAACGAAACAATAACAAAGTCGAGATCCCTAAAAAAATTTTGAACAGTCAACACAAAATAGTCAAGACAAACCAAAAAAAGGTACACACAAAAGCAATTTTTTTCCAAGGACACGCGGCTTAACCAATTTAGGCAACACTTGTTTTTTTAATTCAGTCATACAATGTCTTGGACAAACTCCATACCTATTAGATACTCAAAAAAAGTTCAGAGCCTGAACAATATTTTCAACTACCTGGTAACACAGTAAACCCACACGATAAAGATCCATTGATATTAGATTCACTAAACGAAACTTCAGAGAAATGACGACCATTAACACGTAATTTAGCACAAACATTACAAGAATTACAAAGTGGCAAACCAGAAGTATATAACCCTAATATTCTATTTTCAAGTTCTACAAAAAAAATGCCAGCATTTGCAAAAGGCCAACAATATGACCCACATGAATTTTTAAGACATCTGTTTGAAGCAGTACGCGAAGAGGTCTTGAAAAGAGCACAAGCATCCGAATTACTATCACCCATTGAACAAGTTTTTCAAGGTACCTTAGTTTGTACATTGCAGTGTCAAGATTGTAAGAATATTTCATGTAGGATTGAATTATTTTTAGAATTGAGTTTACCAATATCCGAAAAACAAATTCCACCAATATCGTAGTACAAAACAGAAGAATTAGATGATAGTCAAATAAATGTTACAAAGGACAGCACCACAATACCAAAACACCAATACGAAGAAAGCAAATATTCCGTACATTCTTGCTTAAACCAATTCTCAACATGTGAGTTACTAACTGGAAACAACAAAGTAAGCTGTGTTATGTGCTCAAAAAAGCAATTTGAACTTGTCCAAACAACTGTTAATACTAATACTTCTAAACAACTCCTAGTCTACAATTCACCCGCTGTATTGATTTTACATTTAAAACGATTTGAGTTCTTCAGTTTTCGATCTACAAAAATAAATAACTACGTTTCCTTTCCCATGTTACTAGACCTAACACCATTCTGTTCAAAACAATGTGGCAACATTCCAACGTTCATTCCCAATCAAGCCAAATCGATATACACATTATATGGTGTTCTAGAACACAGGGGTTCAATTGATAATGGCCATTATGTCGCATATGTTAAAATAAAAACCCCGTTGCAAAACAACAGTCATCGTTGGCAATTTATACTAGAAAACCAAAAAAAATCATGTTTTCAGAATGTAAAGACGTTGAAGCTAACATTGAAATGCCATCAGGAAAATGGTTTTATGTTAGCGATCTACACGTTTCAGAAGTGCCAGAAAAACAAGTGCTTGAAGCACAAGCCTTTTTATTATTTTACGAACGAATTGTGTAATTTTGCATTGTTGTGTTCTTTTTATTTTCGTTTTTAAGTACGTGTTTTGTAATTCACGTAATTGCATACTAATGTTTTTAAAACTGAATATTTGTTATGTTTGTTAAATATATGTATATATTCCATTCCATTTTGCTTCTTAAGGTATCAATTTCCTTTGTTAACCTAAATTTTCAAGATGGTTCTCTCATGTAATTGTTCCATTTAACTGTTTCATTAATTGACGATTGTCCATTTATCTGTAAACATGTTAAAATAGCGGAGTAACTTACTTCATGTAAAGATGTCAAGTCAAGTTGAACATTTTCAAAATGTTTTCTAAGGCTCTATTTACGTTTGATAATATTCCTTCTGTTTCACTTTTGTAATTCAATTTTGGTAATTTTGGTCGATTGTTGGGGTTTGATCCTTCATAAAATTTTAAATTACTTAATATCAAATCGTTGACAGGGTTATCTGTCAATGTTACATTATTATTTGAATTTTGGTTAGGTTTTGTTATTTCAGTTAGGCATTCTTCGATGATGTTTTCATTATAAAATATGTTGCTTATTTTCTTTTGATTTCTTGAATTTATAGTTCGCTTAGGTATTTATTTTTAATACAAGACAAACAAGACACCTACTTTTTATAACACCCTTTTTCCTTAAACTCTAGTTTCTTATCTGACACAAAAGCTTGAATACGCGCGCCTCGAGTGTGAAATGGTTTTCCTGGCATTTTATGAGTGTTATTAGAAATCTGGTTGGGCGAAATAGAATACGCTTAATCTTGGCAAAAGGTATCGTTCACTGAAAAAAAAAACGTTATATTTTTCTCTATCGCTTCGTTTGTCTTATGCAACACAGAATGTTGGTGCTTTTTCCATAAACTGTTCGTTTGCTGTTTTAAACACAAAAAACAATTTTAAGTGAGATATGACATGACGGCCAGTGTAACCAAGCAGTTTTAATCCTACAACAACAGACGGAACGTAAAGTGAGATATAACATTTAAAATGGCGGATTATTACCGTAAGAAAATGATCGTTTTGCTTACGTTTATATACGTGACAATTATTTTATAATAACGGATGAAAGTGGCGCGACTTTCTTTTCTTATAAACATTTTTTTAAACGAAAGCCTGTATTGAAGACCGAATCAACCGCAGAATACTGTAGTTAGAAAGGTTGAGCATTAGGTGAATATTCGAGAATGAAAATATCACAACTTCAACTTGAATTGAACTGTACTGTGTAAAATCCTCTGCGGCGAATCGGTATTGAGGTTTGTTTTCTTTTATGATCTCCTCCAATACACAATCTCCTACTATTTTTGCTTAGTACGGCATTCTTCCGTTCCTTTCTTTGTTGTGGTAATCGGCGCGTACTAATTACGTCGCTTTCGTTGTTCTCTTCCTTGTCGGTACTAAATACCGTAACACAGATTATGCTGAGGTAGAAAATAAAAAGTCCTTTCGTCTGGCCCAAGTTAATGTGTCATTTTAATTCCTCTGTCCGAATTCAACTGTAGATATTTCAAATCGTGTGTGGAGGGAAGATACTTTTCTTATAGATCGAAACATATAAAATGCAAAACTTACGTAAGTATAGTTAGCGGTTGATAACAAGGTATTGGACTGATTAATGTTTGATCAATAAAGTTTGGAATATACCCTAGCAAGTTAGTCATTTTTATTTTTAGGAGAATTGTTCTTTCAGTAGTCAACTTTATGTTGGAATAAGTCATGTCAAGTAATAACATTTATCATCATCATCATTAGGCCTTCAGTCCTGGAGCTGGTTAGATGCGTACCGTCGTTGTTTCCTATTCAACTATAACAAAATCCCAGAAGTCCCGTAGGACCTGATTAAAACGAATTGATTCCAAAATATCATTGCTTGTAGTTGTTTTCGAGGTATCTACAGTAGACAATTTATGATGAAACTTCTGAAACTATAACCTACAGTAACTGCAAATGAATAAAAATTTTTTTTTATTTTAATTGTATAAACTTATAAACGTGTCTCAGTACGTTTTTGTTATTAGATTAAGCATTTAGGAAGTAATTTTTTTCGCCGAAAACGTTTTCCATTAGGCTAAATGATTTTTGATATATTTGTTTTTTGTTTTGTTTATATGTTTATATGTACTTGTAATGAAAACAATTGTGTAATACTTTTATATTGGTAATAGTTCCGGCCCTGTTGTAATAAAATATATTGCAATTACTTAAAAAAGTGATTAATATACAGGTAATTTTACATTTGATTTTTGAAATAGCAGTTTTTAAATAGTCACATTAGTGTTTTTATTGCTAACGTTTATTTTATGTTGGTTTTAGCATTAGTATACTCGATTATTCATCGCGCGAATTTTTGGCCAGAATCCGTTTCCTGATCTCGGGTGTTGACAAACTCTTGTTACTTCTGCTAGGGTTTTTCGCTAGAAATCTTCGTACTTCGAGATCAGGTGGCATCCAAGACACTTCCCGATTAAGAATGGTATTTTACATACGATAGCATTCCAAGACCCTTTTTAAACGCTTACACCATCCGTCATACTGAGTAAGTCGGCAACCATTCTTATTGGTACAGTTGAGGTTTTCGGTAATTTACCGAAACCGTATTTTAGAAATGTACTTCCACCGGGTGGCTCCGTAGCGTAGTTGGTTTCGGGTCCGATAGAAAATGTCAGACGAGCGTTTTTCCTAAAATACGCCTTATTCGGATTGGAGGTAAAATGGAGGTCCTGTGTGTAAGTGTTGTCACTGATGTTAAGATCTCTACCTTGATTGGAACAGCAAGGGTACGGAAAAATTCAAAATTTTTCCAGGTAGAAAAACTTGCTTTCTGGCCAATGTAGTATCTTGGTAGAGCATTGAAACATCAAATGTAGGGTGTACTTCCGCCGAGTTTCTCTGTGGATTACCGGCTAGATTTTTTGGGACCAAAACTGTACGTAACAAACTGAGCATTTGTTGTAATTTAACAACGGAAACTTCCTATACTTGGTAGCATGCCTTTTTGAGATTGATCCAGTTATGGAGGAACATTTTGAGTTCAATGCTAGTCTGATAAACGGTCTCTGACGTATCTAGGTAATACAGTTCTAGATAAATTGATAACTTTGGTGTAAAATCTAATTTTAAGCATTGTCGAAATAACAAAAATCACTAAATATTTTTCTATAATACGATTGTACCCAAGATATATCATATTGAACAACTTTCATTAACAACAAGAGTTTCTGTTGTTAACTTCATTTAAAAAAATAGAAATTAAAGTATTCTTTATTGATTTCTTTTGAAACAAGCGATTTAACAGAAAATGGTTTGGCAGAACTTATTCAAACACAATTAGGGAAGTTACGTTTTCAGCTAAAATGGAGCCAATATGAAAGCA
Source organism: Platerodrilus igneus (assembly GCA_036346225.1). NCBI lineage: Eukaryota > Metazoa > Arthropoda > Insecta > Coleoptera > Lycidae > Platerodrilus > Platerodrilus igneus. The sequence continues at coordinate 7,307,314 of JARFIW010000787.1, read as the reverse complement.
GTAAGAAGGAATATACAAAATAGAACTAAAATATCCTAGGACTTTCTATGTGCTCTACGGCACGAGATAGATTTTGGGCCTCTTGGGGCGGCTTTTTAAAAAGACTTCTCCCAAAACTCTTCTATCAATTTTATTAAAACAGAAATTACAATGGAATTTAATAAGTAGTTGTGTTAACATTTAAGAATCAAAGTTACTTTTTGCTAATTATATTAATTATACTAAATTGAGTAGCTTGAACGACCAACAATGTTAAAGTTGTGAAGCTCTAGACCGACTGGCCATCTTGGGCTCCTGAGGGTATTTATGCTATTCCTGCCCCTCACATTGCTTGTGGAAACTGCAGATCTCTTGTCTGCTATTTCTTTATTCAATACAAAGTATTACTTCCTAGTAATCTTAATTCTAACAATAAATTTCTTATAATCTATTGTGGCCTGCACCTACAGTGTCAAGTTACGTCTGGAATACAATGTATTCACATCCGTTATCATGTTTGGTTTATGAACTTCCATTAACCTTGTGTAATATGTTCTTCAATTATACATTGTTGCATCTAACTTAAGTTTTAATAATTCTGTTTGATTACATATATATCGTAATTTGGGGAATATGTAACTCGCCGTGCTACTAAACTAGTTGTGAATGTTGCAGCGTCTTCTACAAAAACAACCTTTTTTCGCGTAGAAAATTACCCTTTTTCTCTGGTTCTACCAAGTGCTGGAGAGCGATAAATAGTATGTTTCACAATTAATTCTAAAACATTTGAGTACTACTAACTGGTAAAGTAGAGTAGATGCCTTAAAACCTTTATAATTTCTACTTCGCGAAATCTATTATGCACCCATTATTCCAATTAATAGACGACATCAACAGAGATACAGGAACTAAAGTTAAAGCAAGAGTGTTAAAGAAAAATAATAAAAATTACAATTCTTTGGCTGGATAGTTTATCTGAAATAAATTTAGCCTGAAAACTATTGCAATTTGTAACTATAAATTTGTCAAACTGTGTAAAATTGTTATCAAAAAACATACAAAAAGTGAAAACTTATCAAGAATTTGGAAATGAGAGAGAATTGATGATTAAGAGATTGCAGAAAATCTTGAATGCAGTACAGAATTTCGTGGCCAACCGAAGCTAGACCCAAAACCAAAAATGTCAGTTTGACTATCAAGAAGCTGTCGATAAATCTCTAATAGAGATGAATTAGAATAAACTTTTTTAAGGTATTCTGAACATACTCTTAATTCCCTGGTTGATCTACTCAGGTTGCTAGAATTCCGTTGTAAGAAATTTTAGTATTTTACATAACATTTTAAAATTCAAGCATAGAGATGACAAGATGCTAGAAGATTATTGTACCAGTCTGCGGTTGAAGATAAGCCGGCAACAAATGCAAAAAATCGTTAACAAGAATTACGTGATGTTCTCCAAATGCTACAATATTCTAGGAAATTCTTGGACGTTTTAAATCATTTGCAATAAAATAATTTATTTATTTTGTATCCGAATACTATTGTAGCTCTGAGAATTTTGTTAACATTTTTATTTCTGTATATAGTGGGGAAAGAAGATTTTCCAAATTAAAATTTAAATTTTACTACTGAGAAGTTCAATAAGCCAAAGACAACAACCAAACCTGTCATTTACATTGGCTACAGCTTTAGGCTATACATTCTTAATTAACGCGTTTATTAAAATTTCAGGTTAGAGGACTAAAACTTGTAAATTGCTGTAGTTGATGGTTAATATCACCATTTTAAAGTAGTGTATATTTTCAAAATATAAATAGCATCCATACTGTAACAAAAACTCATTTGCAATAACAACAGCTCCTTGTTATCAACTGATTACACTAGGCTTTTCAATATTCGTAGATACAGTGAAATTCTAAAGTTCTCTCTCAGAACGATTTCTTTCCAGCTATTCGCTGATAGTACAAATAATAACTTCGTAATACTGCAATGCTATCTTTTTTATTTACTATTGGAGCACTATACCCTTAGGGGTTAGGTGGTTGCAAAATTGTCTCACCTTTTTGTTATCAAAAGATGCATGGTGGGACAATTGTCATACCACTTCAGATGCGTCAAATGTCATATAATACAATGGTTAATACTTCATGCAATGTATTTAGTGTAGGTTGCCATGACAAATAAATGAGAAAATCGCGCACAATAAAAACAAATATTTATTTGTATCAAAATTTGCTTAAAATCTGCATAGAGTGGTCTATCGTGCTGTGATTCAAGTTTTTGTATTGTTTAATAATTGTAACGACGGTAAGTACAGTTTTATTTCATAAAGGTGTAAGTGTAGATATAACCAAAGAAAATGTATGAGTTTATATACAGAAAAACGTCAAATTTTCTATTACATCAAACATTGACACGGTGTGGGATAATTGTATCCCACCATGCAAGTTCATATTTTTGAAAAAGTTTATTTTACTAATTAGTTTGACATTATTATTACTATAAAATTTTTGATAACTAAGTTTTAATAATTTATCAACTGATTAGGTTTTTGCTAATTAAGTAAATTTCTATCCCCTTAGCTCTAGTATGAATAACAGGAAAAAATCAACATGGAAGCGAGTAACTGAATTTGAATTTGATGAAGAGGATATTCAGTCATTACCTTCAGATTCAGAATCGAATACTGATTTTAGTGAAGGCGAAGATGAACCTATTCTGCAAAGGAGAACGAAAACAAGAAAAATATATTCTTCTGAAGAGTATGAAGAGGAGCCTATTCTACTGAGAAGAACAGTAAGGAGAATATCTTGTTCTGAAGACGAAATTGAGAATGAGGGACGTGACTTGGTACAAAATACATCAGAGCAAAGCAATAATGTTATACAACGGAGTAATGACAACAAAACAACACCACCTGGAATTTTTTGTGCTAATTCTGGCCCAGCACAACACATTATGCATCTTGAAAATCCATCACCATATGAAATTTATTGCCAGTTTATATGCGATGAATTAATTAACTTGATTGGTTTTCAAACAAATTTATATGCCAAACAAGAGGGTAAAAGATACATTCCAACAAATGCAGTAGAAATTAGGACATTCATAGAAATAAATTTTCTAATGGGAATGAATAAATTACCGTTATAGGGATTATTGGAGTAGTACACCGTATATGAGAAATGGATATATTAGTCAACTAATGACTGTAAATAGATTTGGATGGATCTTGTCTCATATTCACCTAAACGATAATATTCTAACACCTCTAAGAAATAGTGCCAATTACGATAAGTTCTACAAAGTCAGACCTTTTTGAACAAAATGCTAAATAATTTCATCAATAATTATCAACCTAGTGAATATTTAGCGATTGATGAAGCTATGATAAAATTACAAGGACGTAGCAGCTTCAAACAATATCTCCCTAAAAAACATATCAAAAGAGGATATAAAGTGTGGATGTTGGCGGATTAAACTGGGTATTGTTACAAATTTGATATATATTGCTGTGATATTAGGCGAACAATAGAGCCCCAGCGTTTGGGCGTCTTAAATGCTGTGATATTCCCCCTGAACAATCAAGCACCTATGATGTGGAATGTTAAATTAGGGTTTTTTGCCCCGACTAGTTTATTTAATTAAATAAAGCAATTCTACACTACACAATATAATGATTAAATATTTACAACTCTTAAAATTTTCCGTTTTTTACAGAATATCTACATGTACCAGATTTATAGTTTTTGAAAGCCAGCAAAACTATCTTTTTACTTATTTAGAGACCTTCGAACGTTCCAAGATACCTATTCCCTTTATCATAAATTGTTAAATAACGCTTTTATTTTTTGTCGACTTTTACAAATACAAAAATGATAAATATTGAATTTAAAACATTTTTCAATAATAATGTGGATTAAGATTGCTAACCTGGAATGGGTTTTGTAGTTCCCTCCTAGTCCGTAATCTGCATCCCCACGAATTGTTTCGTACCAAGTCAGAATATGTCCAAATTAGAATACTTTGATTTTAAACTGTCTTCAGTTGAAAGTCGATATCAAAACCAAAATTAAAGTCCAGATTAAAATTAAAATCGATATTACATGTAGGTAATTTCAATGTAGGTATTAAAACAATTTCCATGTAGGTATTAGAATCCAATTTAAGCATCGGTATTAAAACAATTTAAATATCGGTGTTAAAACAATTTCCATGTCGGTATTAAAAGCCTGTTTTATTAATATTAGAAATGTATTTTTAATTAAGTGGCTTACTTACGTCTATTAATAGATCGGCTTGTTTTCGTTGCATAAATTCGCACAAAATCTAATTTCACTTTAATTTTGCCTCCCTGGGTACGTAAATTATTAGTACTTTTGAACATAGTCGTAGCCCAGTTTGAATGCATACTAACTCTGTCGCTTTGTCATTATCGTATATAAAGCCGTACCTCCACCTGCTTTTCGTTGGTCTATTTACGTTTTGGGACGACACCTCGGCTATATCTCGCATACCTTGGAATTTTCACCAATTATTTTGTTCAAATATTCGAATGCATGCCTGAACAGTCACGTACGCCTTTCGCATATCGTGGTAATTTCCAACTTTAGCCTTGTATTAACTCACGTAGTCGGATGTTTGTTAATTATTATTATCTTTACTGCATCGTCTGGCGCTTGTTTATTTCTACATAATATTGGATTTTTGAACAAATGTGAATTCTTCCTGTCACGTACGATTTTCTAATAGCGTATAATTTAGATTGCGTGTACGATGATATTTTTAACGCAATTGTTAAATATTTGTAATGCCAATTCATATAGGTTTCTCGGTGATTTAATCTTGATGTAATCTGTTGCGTTTTCAATTCTTAGCTTTACTTGTAAACTACTCTTAGATATTTCTATGTTCTTATGCATTTAATCCCGTGTATTTTATATACGGTGTGATCTCAATTAACAATATGTAGAGTATTTACTCTTATAATTTCTGGAATTATGTGCTTTTCTTAAACTGGAAGTTGTTTTTATTTATTCTAGGACCTCTATGACTTAACCTACCCCTAAACTACCCTATTGCTATAGCAATATATATATATATATATATATATATATATATATATTTATATATATATATATACAGGGTGGGAAAAATTTCAATGTGCAGTATGGGAATCTCAGAAACTATAAGAGCTAGAAAGTTGGTTAAAAGGGGAAAAACTTGTGCAATTATAATCTCAATTTAAAACTAAAAAGAAAGTAAATGAATCTTTGTCCGTTCTAAAAATATGGCGTAAAAACCAAAAGTTGCCAAATTCGAAAATGCTTAATAACTCCTATACCATTATAGCCATAATTGTGAAACTTGGCTCATTTACATAAGTCATTAGCAAAAATTCAACGAAGTGATCAAAATTTTTCTAAGCCTTCTGTATTCAGAGATGCGACTTTCAACTTTTTTATCTTTTATGGACGCCATATTGTATTTTTGCGGTGTTAAATAAAGGGAAAAATTAGAACTTCATTGATCACACTGCATACGTTTCTTTTAAAATGGCCGAAATATTGTAAATTGTTTAGTTTTTATGAAAATTATAGTTTTTAGAATAGGAAAACAAACAAAATTTTGATCAAAACATTTAATTAAATTGTTCGAATTGGTTTCCACCAGTGCGAACGCACAATTCTGTTCTTCTATCTATATCTTGTACTGCACGTCGAACTGTGTTTAAATCTATTGATTGTATGTATCTATTTATTATGTTAACGATTTCGTCTCTGTCTTCTGGCATTTCACTGTACACGTGGTCTTTAATGGCTCCCCATAAATAGTAATCGAGTAGATTGAAGCACGGAGACCGCGGTAGCCATCTTACTGGACCGCTCGTGCCTATCCATTGATTCGGAAAGCGTTCGTTTAAATACTGGGTTACCATCCTGGCATTGTGGGAAGCATAGCCGTCTTGTTGATAATATTCAAAATTGTGCAAATATTGAAGTGGTAGATTATCGAGCATTTCTTGAAAATTATTTTGTACAAAATTTAAATAAATGACCGACGATAATCTATTTGGAATGTAGTATGGTCCTAAAATCTTGTTGCCCAAAACTCCACACCAAACGTTTACTGAATTTCTAATTTGCGGTTTTCTCTCTTTAATTAAGTAGGGATTTTCTTGAGTGTAGTAGTGCACATTTTTTCTATTAAAAATGCCACAGTTAGTAAAACTTGTTTCGTCACACCACAATATCTTTCTGCTAAAGCTTGGGTCAAAACTTAATTTCGTTTGCATCCATTGATAAAAAGTAAGTCGTCGTTCATCGTCTCCAGGGTGCAATTTTTGTACTGGAATGAATTTCTAATCGTGATACTTGTTACGTTTTATCATAGCACGAACACCTCGATCAGTAATCCCACATTTACGAGAGATATTCTGACCAGATGTTTGTGGGTTCAGATGTAACTGTGCTAATACATTAGTATCATTTATATCTGCATATTTACTATATCTTCTTCGCTGCTTATTTACCATCCTTTGCATCTACCAAAAGCAAAAAACGGGGGGAATTTATATCACGCACTAGCAGTACAGAAGTAAAGGCTGCAAAATGGATTGACAATAGAGAAGTGTATATTTTATCAAACTATCACGACTCTAATCAGGTGTCATCAGTCCAGAGAAAGGACAAAAGTGGAAAAAAATTTCTGTAAATTGCCCTAAAATAATCACCTATTATAATGCGAACATGAATGCTGTAGATAAATTCGGTCAATTAATGAGTTCCTACAATACTGATAGACCTAGTAAGAAATGGTGGCACCGTATATTGTTTTATTTCCTGGACGCTGTAATCATCACTTCATATATAGTTTCCAAGCGATTAGGACAAACTATTGATTTAAAAAATTTTAAGGAGCAATGTGCGGAAGGGTTTGTTGCCCAAACTTTAATACAAAAAAACACACCACCAACGTCAGCACATACATTGCAAATTGGAAATTCTAAACCTACTGTTTCCTCAGAATTACGAAAAAAGGACGCAAACACTTTCCAGAACAGTCTACAAGAAGACGATGTGCACTCTTCAGTACAAAAAAGAAAGAAGTTCGTACATTATGGTCCTGTACTGTATGTAAAGTGCTACTGTGTCTTGATAAAAATATGTGTTTTAATAAATTTCATTTATTTAATTAGTTGCATGGTGGGATCTTTATGTCCCACCATGTTGGTAGGACTTCCTTGTAATAATTTATAATTTTTCACAATTTTTTGTATTAAAACATAAGATTTAATTAAAATAAACTTATTTTCCCCATTTTGCTTAAAAAGTTTTTTGTGTGCAAATTCTTTTTCAATTGTCTAAATCATGTGCTTCAAATGGATAATTAACTATTGAAGCACTAAGTGTTTATTTGTAGCGATAACACAATAATTTGTCATATAGAGCTATTTATTTTAACGCTGTGTTACACTAATTTAATTCATATTAAGACTCGAATAAAAATTAGTAGTATAATCAAAGCTTGAATTAAAACTAAACTAAATGATGCTCATGACTGGAATTTATATACATAAGCAATAATTTTAAACTATTCTAAGAACGTACTAAAATTATGCAAATAACACTTAGAAGATTCCTATTGTAAGCTCAATATAATTCTTAAATGCAACCTCTTGTAAACTGCCAATCAAGTCCATATGAAGTTGTCACACTACAGGGTGCTTTACATTGAACTTGGAGAATCTACAGCATAGCGCTGCACTAAACTATCAAAGCACGTTTAGTGTGCTCTAACAACTAGTGCCAGAAGTTGAAACTGCGTTAGTGACTGTCAGAATTTTATAAAATAAGCTTAGCGTTGTTCTCACTTGACAAACCAAATATTCACACTACAACGTAAACTTGTTCGAACCGCGTTAAATTTTTACTGACAAACTGATGTTCATGAGAAATATTTTCTGCATGTAATATTAACAGCTTTTTTTTCTTTAGCATTTGGAATACAGTACATTGGTAAAGTCCGTGAAAGAGAATACGAAACTCACTTATTTTTACACGAATACAACCAGGCACGGCGAAAATATAATTGTTCCTACTAGTCGGTTATACAAAACTCCAAACGGTCCAAATTATGTAGGAGCGAAGAGATAAAATCAGATACTAAGTAAAGTGTGCAAACTACCAACCATAAAATGTTGAAAAGTTGTGAAACTAAATAGCCTCGTGGGAACATCTTTAAGCAGTTCTAAATTAGCGCCTTATAAATTAAACTTGTTCTGTGAGCTTTCTTTGCGTGTTATAGGTTTCTGTTATGCATACTTATATACCTGCTAGCCAATGCGGTTTAATATTCCATGGTTCAGCTATTGTCATACAATTATAATGTTGTACGGTATAAAATTATCTATAGCCTATAGTATAGTGAGCTAGATAAGCAAATTGTGCCGTTAGCGCGTTACTAAAGGAAACATTAAGCAGTAGCAAAAATTTATTAACTACAGATAGTTAAATGAGTTTTTAACATAAAAAAACCCTGTAGAATTTAGAAGATTTTGTAGTTTACATGACATTGAAAACGATGATTTGGGATATCCTGTACTTAGAGATGATTTTGAATTAGCATTATAGGTGTAATAAAAATTTTTTATTAAGTTTAATTATCCTCGTGACTATCAGCTAATAAATTACACCTTTAAATTTCCTAAACCCTAACCTGATTACACAAGGTCGAGAATTTCTTATTATTAATGCAAGCCCAAGGTAAAGTTGGATGGAAAATGGCTTGAGAAAAAGAAAAACTCTTAAGACATAAACGGCTAGTCGAGTGTTAGCTCTGGGTAGATCATAAGCTTGGGTCATGGGTTGTCAAAAGACCAAAAATATATTTAATGAGCGCCACCGTATTTTTCAATACAATAACCACCAAAATTTAACTGTGCTTGTATTAGGGGAATGCGGAAACCTTATGTCAACACCACTAACATAGCCATAAAACCTGAATTTCACTCTTTTAAACACACTTACCAAAACCTCAAACACCAGATGTCATACAGATGTCTCGCCTTGACCTGTGAACAAACAAAGGTACAACATGGACACCATTTGTGTTCTCAAAAATATCTGCCAAAAATAAAATAATGGAATTTAGGTTTCTAAAATATACACCCAGGGAATTTGTTTTTATTACACACAATTTCTGATCAGGGATGACTTGTAATTTTTACTTGAATTTTAAATAATAAAAAGTCATTCAAAAACAAAATAGATTCTATTTGAATAAATTTCTGAATTCATGTTACTATAATATTTTAATTCGTATCTCTATAATATTTTCACTTAATAATTTTTATGGAACAGAAATATATTAGTAAATAATTGTATTCGATAATATAAAGATCTCTGAATGGATCTTTCTACAAAATTTAAATGTACTCACTTGAGATTTTCTAAATTATTCATATTACATAATAATTTTTCTAAGCCATAGAAGTACTTCTTCGACCTTTACAGTGAAATTTAAATACCTAAGCGCTGATAAAATAGTATGTAGTTACCCTAAGTTACTTTTACTTAACAGTTATTACGCGAATTCCACATTTCGATTAAAAATGAAAGTTCATGACCTCAAAATATTTAAACATACTTTAAATTAACGTAAGACGACATGTGAGGTCTAAATAGGACAACGGAATCTATGTTTTTTTTTATATCTGACATAAAATGACATTCACAACTTTTTAAATGTACACTTTGTGTGCATGTGCAAACATTCTGACAAACAATAGATTTGTTATTTAATTCGCTGTTTCCTTAAAAGCATTTTACGTTACAAAATTTTTAATGTTCTATTTTCTTATTGCAACTTAATTAATATTTAAAGTGATTAAATTCTAAGGAACACTCACGTGTTGTGATAGTGCTCTGAACGAAAGAAATATGACCTTCACCTCAGCTGTAGGAAATTTCCATAACCATCGATTATTAAAGTTCTTCTGAATACAACCATTATTTAACGAAACTAACTTCTGCTTGATTAAATTTAATACTCCAACAAAATTTCTAGATCCAAGATTTGCTTATTCGATATTATTTATTTGTGAAGTTGAATTATACGAAACATATATGAAATTGCCTTCTATGATATTGCACTATGAGGAAAAATATTAATATAATTTATTTAATTAATTTATACCAACTGTATTAATGATGTAAGGGGGGGCTTCCATCTCCTTAGGCCTGCAGGGATCAACTGAACCGCTATAGGTGGAACTTATAGAAAAACATCCTCACGCTACAGCTGCTAGGTTCGACCCCCAGACACCAAGAATCAATCAATTATTCATCTTTTTTCTTACTCTGTTAGAGGCCACGTGTTTAGACACGACCATCTTGACTTCACTATCCTGCCGAGCAGCATACCCGTTCGAACGCTGATAAAGAAGTGACAAATTGACAACTCCACGAAGCTTAGTAACGAATCTTAGACCATAGAGGCAAAGGAGTCTATATGTTATTATTAATTTTATGTATTAATTTGTTACCGAACGGAAAGTTATAAATTATATGTTTTATTTTATTGCTGATTTATTCTATATTAATGAACGAAGCGTAACAAGAACAAAAATACGTTACACAGCCTCTTTCCAGGAGAAAAAATTCGAGGTATAGAAGAATTTTTTCTACCAAAACTTTAACGACTGAAGAATCAAAACTACTCATATTAACTGTATAAACACCTAACTACTCAATACCAGATAGCACAGTCTTTTAACTATAACTAAAGTCAAGTTTAACCAAAAAATATAAATCATTCACTAAATGATATGGGGGGATATTAATGCATGGGAATGAGTGATCAGTAACTACGCGTACTATACGCCTATAAAGGGACAAATTCGAGAAGTCATAATCGGTATTTACACTTAATCAGTTAAGAACATTTAGGAGAATCTAACACTTACTAGATGCCTGTTATCAAAAAGTTTCAAATACAATAACCATATCAAAGTCTTAAATTTAACCAAAAGCAGAAAAAATTTTAACTATAAATCAGAACTAGAATAAACAAAATTGATAGTATGATAAAATCACTACTAAACAAGAATCTGTACAACAAATACTCTTCTTAACTTTATCTTACTTGTTATAAATATTTATGTACATATACTTCTAGATGCTTACAAAATTTGCACAAATATCCTAAAAGAATAATAGAGAAAGAAATGAATAAAAACCCTAAAAATAAAGAAAAAGGAAACAAAAACAACGATACACACCACAAAATGCTCTCAATACCATACATCAAAGGATTCTCCGAAAAAATTCAAAGAATAGGAAACAAATTTAGAATTAAAACAGTATTTAGAACCAACAATACACTAAGAGCACAATTAACACAGACAAAACCCAAAAACGCAACACAAAGTTCAAAAAACTGTATCTTCAAAATACCGTGCGAATGTAATAAGTTTTATATAGGGGAAAGTTCCAGACCATTTGAAGTTCGATTAAGAGAACATAAATCATATATAAAAAATAGAAAATTTGAAAAATCCATGATTTGCCAACATGCATGGGACTCCAGTCAGAAAATAAAATGGGAAGACGCAAAAATTATCGACAATGAAGAAAACCACCAAAACCAAAACCCTACATAAAAATAACTGCGTTGCAAACGAATCCGTGACTTTCAGTAAACAATGGATTCCATTACTAAAAGAAATAACAAAAGAAATAACAGATGAAGATCAAATGCCCACAATATCTAGGTAGCATTGCACGTTTTTCCTGGGTTTTCCTTGCGATATTAACATGAAATACAGCCTACATACATGATTTCTATTTATACATACAATAACTAATTACATAACAATAAGCATATTAACTAGAAAACCATTATTTCGGCAAATTATAAATGTTGGGGGATCTTGGTAGCCACAGGTTGCTTAACCCCCTTCACTGAATCTCGGTAAAATAAGACATAAAATCAGAAATCTCTCAATTGTATAAATAGAAACATGTTAAAAAATGTTTCCCAAATTATTGAATTTATATAAAATTCACCAATAAAAATTAATCAGCTGATTTCACGTTAAGCGTATTGGCTACCTTAGGAAAGTCGATCCCAGGTCGCAACACAAATTGAAGGCAATCATTCCTTTAAACTTTAAAAATTTTTGCTTAGTATACTCAAACCAAATATTTCAAACATCAATAAATTAAAGTAACCTTCAATTTATGCCATAAACGTCAAACTTGAAGTTTTTATTATTTTGACAACGATCCTAGGTCATGGATCGAAACGTAAATAAAGATCATTTTAAAAACTATGAGTGGTTTAATTCCCAAAGAAGCTTAAGAAGAATGCTAAACAAACCACAACAAACATACAGGGAGTATGTGCACCACTATATTAGTCCCAGTCTCTAAGTTGTTGAAAGACTACTTTGGAAAGGTACTTGCCCAAGGTACGGTTTATGCGCTCTACCATATCCTTTGATTGTGGGTGTACTGGTGTTGTTCGTGTTTTCTCATCCACAGCAATCGGGAAACTTCTTGGATTAACACTGACTTCATTTGAACTCCGAAACGGCAGATCAGTTCCTTTATTAACACATTAGCAACGGTTGCAGCTCCCCGATTAGTTATGACATACGCGTTGGTCCAGTTCGTAAAATAGTTCGTGCTCACCACTTATTACAGGAGTTGGTCTCAAAGGCTAGACCCCTATATCGATTACCAATCTCTATAAGGGGCTTTGCACGTTGTATTGCTCCATTAGAACTTTCCGGTTTCCTAATGGTGCACACAATTGACACTTGCGGCACAACTCCTTGGCATTATCCTTGCTGCCTACCCAGCAAAATCTTGCTCGGACCTTCCAAGAATTCTTTTTAACGCCAATGTGTCTTCCCAAGGTCCAATTATGTAATGTCCTAAAACTTCCGACATAAGGCTTTTATTAGCCATCACCTAAAGCGTACTCTCGATCCATTCCGAATCTCCAATTCCTATTCTCCACTTTTAAGGAATTCTATTTTCCCCAGTACGACTCCAGGGTGCTATTCAACGGACTAATGTTGTGCCAGGATGGACGTTTTCATATGGCTTTCCAATCCAGAATAGCATCTAGATCAATAAGATCTGATTTTATCCGCGCGTCGCGCACAACCATTTCCGGTGTAGCTCTTGTGCAAATCCACTTTTGCCTCCTGCCGTCAACACCTCTCTACTAATTTCGGCTTCACATGTTCTTTCTTGAACCTTTACATCGGTTCTGCTTGTGCCCATATCCACCATTTGGCGTCGTGGTCCCTTTTTCTTCGATTGCTGTTCACGATGTACCGGTCTGATCAGAACCACACGCTCCCTTAGCTCCGCTCCTCTTCAATACGTTTTATCGTTCCACAGATAAGATGCATCGCTTGGTTGGCCGTCTGCAATTCTAAGGCATCATTTTAAGTCTTAGACCGGGCCAGCCGTAGTGCTTGCTCAATCTCCTCGCCACATATTCCATCAATGAAGGTCTGTACTACTACCATTTTTAGAAAGCTCTCCGGTATTGCTAGTCTTACCAAGCGATCAATATCTGCTTTAATCTCATGCAAATTTTTGTTGGCGTTTTGGTAAAGTATCTTCACTAGGGTGTGGTACACTTGTTGCAGATGAGAGTCGCCGTATTTAATTTCCAGTCCTGATGTTAAGGCCTCGTATCTGGCTCTATCGTTGTCTGGTATAGTTTGCAGAATATCTAAGACGTCTGTTGTAGCGCGACGATCAATGCAGTTGCCCTGTCAACGCTGCTCCAGCAGTTAGTTCTCGCGACAACCTCGAATTTTTTGAAACGTGCCTACTAAGGTGACTTCGCATTAAATGTGGGCGGTTTAGCCCTGTACCTTGACGTAGATTCGCTTTCCCCGACATTCTTACAACCTGACGAGTGATGTTGTATCATTGAAACTGAGCGCTCCGGGGTATGCACTTTTAGGGATTTGTTCCATTCCTCCATCTCCAGCACATTTTCTTCCATTTTTCGCGAATTTTCTAAAAGTTTTTTCAGTTCTGGCGGGTTTTCAAATAAATTCTCAGAAAACTTCGTTTTTAATTGCTGTAAACCACCAGAAAGTTTGTCTTCCAGGTTTTCCGTTGTTTCTGTAGTTTCTTATATAAACTCTTCGCTCAATTGACTGTAATTTTCAATTAGTGTTTGATCATCTGCTTTCACTTTCTGGTCTAGTTTTCTGCAAGCTTTGTGGCAGTTTCCTGTAATTTTTCCGTAAAGCTAATGTTATTTTTATCTAATTTCCCTGCTATCTGGTCCAGTTTTCTGCCAGGTTTGCATTGTTTTCTGTAACTTTTTTATAGAATTTGTGGAATGTTTACGCAATTTTTCTATGAATTCCGAAAAGTTACCGGTCAAGATCTCCGCCACACTTAACTTGAACTTTTTCAAGAAGCAAAGAATTTTCCTGTCGATTTTCGCTGTTGATTACGCGTAACAGGCATGTAAAAGAAAAACGTTCAAATGTCTTTTTTACTATTATCCCACCGCTACCACAAGTGTAAGAAAAACTTTTTTGCAATAACAACAGTTCTTTATTATGAATTGATTATACACGCTTTCTAACTCGTAGCAACACTGAAATTTTAAAGTGCTCACTTAGTTCCGGCTAACTGCTAACTTCTTAAAGCTATAAGGTTATCTTCATAATCGAAGCAATAAGTGTTAATTTATATCGATCATTAAAATCATATATATCACATAGAGCCATGCATTTTAGCACTGTGTTAAACTAATTAATTTCAAATTACGACTATATAGATCAAGACTCGAATGAAAACTAGTATTATAATCAAAGCTTGAATTAAAACTAGCCTTAGTGATGCTCATCACGACAATTTATATACATAAAACATAATTCTATACTATTCTACAAACGTACTAGAATTAGGCAAATAGCATCTAGAAAATTTATTGAAAGCTTAATGAAGTTCTTAAACGCAACCTCTTGTTAACTGTCAATCAAGTTCATCTAAAAATGACACATCACAGGGCGACTATCAAGTATCCTTTTTGTACAAATGCTAAGTTTACGTTCAACTGTATTATTATGGCCAAGTGTTATTATACCCCCGCCGGTGCGGTACGCGAGCCACTACAGTCAGTTGGTAGCAATGCGAAATAATTGCAAAAATGATGCGCAAATAAGGCCTTACGTCACATATTTATTCAAAATTACTACATCACATACAAAACCAAAAGAGTACTTACATAAACTGTAGGGCTTCTCACAACATTAGCCCATGATGACGGCAGCGGGGCTCCGTTGATCCTTTGCGGGCGTGGGTGTTCGTTGGGCCCGGTTGAAACCAAATTAAATTTGTCCTTTCTCTTCCTATTTGTAGAGGGGCGAAGGAATAAGGTAAAGGTAGCGATAGACAATAGAGGAAAAGGGAACCTACATATCAAAAAAAAGAAGACACGATAAGACACAAAGATAACTACATTCGTTCACGTCTCGGTCGCCAGTACAGACACGTCTCCCGGAAATCCACCACTTCCCTTCTTGGCACACCGCGTCGACGCAATCTCGCGCAAACGCACTGTCTGAAGTGACGAAAATACACACACGTCTTTTCAAAATTATTGGCGCGAAATCCTTACACATTAAAACTAAAATTCGAAATGTTTACAGCCGATTTCGGCACGTAACAGAGTAGACTACGTTACGTCTCGTTACCATATGAATATAAGAATAATTTCAGATTACATATTGCATCCTTTGAAGATGAAGTTGAAACAAATCTGAAACTATTCTCACAATCATATTATAGTTAAACGTTCTAGTCATTTAAAATTTGAGATACGGTAAATGTCTTAATGTAGTCAATTTTATTTTATCGTGTAATGCAACGCATCTTTAAATATTGATAATGGTTGAACTGAAGATGTTTAACACCGAAGTCGCACTGCAAATTTTAATATTTTAATAAAAAAAAATTTTACACGCACGTACAATCAACCGGAGCTTTTACATTTCAGAAGATGAAGAATTTCAATACTGTTTATTTTTTCCGTTAGTTCCTTGATTACATACTTTTTATGTTGAGATTTAATGGCGTTCACTCTCTTCTCAAGAGGTTATCATAAAACCATACACTTTTGTGACGCAACCATTTACATATATCTTGTTTCTTACAAGAGTTGCAAATGTTTACTAATTCGCAATGGTAAGAAACGTTGTCCATTACAACAACGGACCTCTGGGGAAGTAGCGTAATCAGTTCTGTAAACTATTACTTGAATACTTTTGCTTCCATATATTCTTTGAATATTTTATATACAGTAGTTGTGGCCAGAGATATTCTGGGGTATACTCAAAAAGAAAATAAGAAACTATGGATTACAAACGATATCCTGAATTTAATAAAAGAAAGACGAAGATACAAAAATAAATCAGACAAAACAGGAAAACAAAGATACAAAGCCATAAAATGGGAAATTATTCCTAAATGCAGGAAAGCTAAAGAATAATAGATTGATGAAAAGCGCAAAGAGGTACAAACAAAGATGGAAGTAGGAAAGACGGATGAAGCACACAAACTAATTAGAGTCAATTTTATGGATATAAAACCGTATAGCAAAAATATAAGGGGCGCGGGAGGAAACGTTATTATATAAAATGTTGAGAAAGTGGGTAGATGGCAAAAATATATAGGGAATTTATATGCAGGAGAGGAACTAACTGCATTAGAACAGAAATCAGACATTAGAAATGATTACTTGGGATATCCTATACTTAGAGATGAGTTTGAATTAGCATTTAAGAGTCTGATAAATGGTAAGGTGCCGGGTACAGATAAGGTGCAAGCAGAAACTCTAAAAGCCGCTGAACAAGCAGTAACAGAACGTCTCTTCCAATTTGTAAGCTATATGTATGAGACAGGCGAGATACCCAAAGATTTCAAACGTAACATCATAGTAACTATACCAAAAAAGAAAGGCCCATATAGATGTCAAAATTTTCAGTTGAAGAAATACTAGGAGAAGACCAATTTGGGTTTAGCTCTTACAGTGATAATGGAGAAAACAATAGAAAAAGGGGAATGCGTGTATATAGGGTTTATAGATATTGAAAAAGCATTCGACAATGTAAAATGAAAAAAATGTTCGAAATACTCAAAAAGATTGGAATGAGTTAAGGGATAGACAAATAGTACATAGCTTATACAAAGAGCAAACAGCAGTAATAGAATTGGAGCAGGAACGTAGAGAAGTAAACATTAGGAAAGGGGTGAGACAGGGATGTGCCCTATCCCCATTAATTTTTAACTTGTACATTAAAGAGGCAATGAATACTGTCAAATGCAGGAACACATTTGAAATTACTATGCAGGGACAAAAAATTGATATGCTTAGATATAGCGGTATTAGCATCTAGCAAGGAAGAGTTAGAAGCTGCTCTTAATGAAATGGAAACGTTTCTAACAGAGAGATACGGTGTGGAAATTAACAAAACTAAAACTAAAGTACTGGTATGCAAAGGAAGAGAAAATAAATCAAAAACAAGAATACAAGTATGTAACAAGAACCTACAAGAGGTTTAGGATTTCTGCTACCTAGGAAGCCAAATAACGCAAGATGGGAAAAGCACAAAAGATATAAAACAAAGTTTAGCACAAGGTCGTGCTACATTTAACAAGAAAAAGCAACTACTGTGTTCAAAGACAACAAACACAGAAACAAGGAAAAGATTGTTTAAAGCATATGTGTGGAGCAGATCACTGTACGGCCGTGAAGCCTGGACAGTAGGAGAAGCTGATAAGAAAAAGGTAGAAGCCTTTGAAATGTGTTGCTACAGACTAATGATGATGATATCATGGACAGACAAAGTTAAGAACGAAGAGGTACTAAAATGGTAGGAGAAGAAAGAAATATGTGGAAAACAGTAAAAAATATAAGAGATAGGATGATAGGCCACATACTACGGCATGAGAAAATAGTGCGAAATATATTAGAAGCGGAGATAGGAAAAAAAGAGAAGTAGAAGTGGATCTAGGTTAGACTACTGCACACAGATAGTGAAATATTTAGGCTGTAGGAATTCTAGGATAATGTGTAGGCTAACTCAAAATAGAAATCAATGGAGATACGCATGCAACTAGTCCCAGGATGGATAAATTA
The DNA here is from genome assembly GCA_036346225.1 of Platerodrilus igneus. NCBI lineage: Eukaryota > Metazoa > Arthropoda > Insecta > Coleoptera > Lycidae > Platerodrilus > Platerodrilus igneus. Next base: position 7,289,146 of record JARFIW010000787.1, on the reverse strand, counting down.
ATGGCGAAAAGGTAACTGTACCTAAACATGATGATTATTATAAGCAACTACAAGTATTGGGTGGGCAATATTTTCGAATAATGTTAATTGTGTGAAAGAATTTACTGGAAAACTATTAGTTCGGCAAATGTCTAAGTCTTGGCGGATCTTGGCAGCCACAGACTGCCTAACCTCCTTCACTGAATCTTGGTGAATTAGGGCATAAAATTAGAAAAAAATAGAAGGGGAACCGAGCTGTATACAGGCTGTGTGAGAATTTCAAGGAACTGTGTAGGCTATCTCAGAATATAAATAAGTGCAGGTACGTGTCCAATCAGTTTTGAGACGGAAAATCTAATGACGGAAAAATACGCGCAGATAAATCTAATAATTATTATAAACAACTACATGTGTTGGTTGTGAAATATCTGCAACTAATATTGACTGTGCGAAAAGATATATTGAAAAAAATTTTAAATCGGTTAATGTTCAGGTGCTGGGGGAACTTGGCAGGCACAAGCTGCTTATCCGCTTTCACAACCTTACATGTGTTTTTTTTCCAATGCTCCACCCGAAAGTACTACATTGGCCAGGAAGTGAGTTTTTTTTACCTGGAAAATTTGGAATTTTGCCGAACCTTTGCCGTTCCAAGCTAGGTAGGGATCTTTAACGTGCGTGGCAACACACACACGGGACTTCCACTTTACCTCTCATCCAAACGAGGGTGTATTTTTGTGAAAAATGCTCGCCTAACATTTTTCAAGCGGACCGTGTCAGGATTCGAACATGGGACCTTGGTCGTAGTAGTCACACACATACCACTACGCCACGGAGCCGTTGTTTCACAACCACTGAGTGTCGGAGAATTAGGGTATATAATTGTAAAACAGTAGAATGGGACCGAACTGTATCTAACAAGAAAGAACAGCGCCTCTGATGAAAGACAACAAACATAGAAACAAGAAAAAATTGTTGAAAGCATATGTGTGGAGTAAAGCACAGTATGCATATGAAATACGGGCAGTAGGAAAAGCAGACAGAAAAACGGTAGCAGCCTTTTGGAATGCTGTGCTTCAGATGTACGAGGATGATAGCATGGACAGACAAAGTTAATAACAAATAGGTTATAAAAATAGTAGGGGAACAAGGATATCTGTGGAAAAAAATAGGAGAAATAGAAGAGCAGAATACTTTCTAAGGCATTTTTGGGGAATACTATGGGATATATTACAAGCAGAAATGGGAAAAAGGGGAGGTAGAGGTAGACCTAGATCAGATTATTGCACGCATATAGTGAAAGATGCAGACTGTGCAAATTTCAGGAATTGTGTAGGTTAGTTTAGATTAGGAAACAATAGAGGTGCACGTCCAACCAGTTCCAGGACTAAAGACCTAATGATGATGATCCAATTAACGAAGTCATTAGTACGGCATTAATATTCCGTTGAAGACACTGTCATGAGTTATTATAATACATATACAGGGCTTAGAAAGTGCACTGTGTACAGAGAATTTGTCAAAAATAATGGTTAATTCCATGAAGGTGAAAGGTTCTGAAACAATGTATGTATTTAGTATTTTGTTACTTATACAAAAGAAATGAATCACTACACTTATATGGGTTCCTATTAGGAGTTTAACTTATCGTTTGTGAACGGACTACGGAACCGCATGTAATATTTCTCAATGGTAATCGAATTTAAAGTTTATACTGGTAATTAACTTCAAATAATTCATAGACCAACGTTGATTAAACAGAAATGTTGCTCATAACTTTACTAGCAGAAAAATTTATAAACGTCTAAAACACTCTCATTAAATAATATCTTTGTAAATGAATAAGTCTGTTATGACTCAATTTGCAATTAAATAAATGACACAAAACAGCATAATACTGTAAATAGATGTAGGTAAACTAAATTACACAAGTAGGTTGCTATTTCTTGACAAAGTTAAATGAGTTCTGAACACTGTTTAAACAGAACTGATTTGTTTATGTTGGAGCCTTTGCGGTTTTTCCTTATGGTAGAATATTCGGAATTCTTAAATGCCATTGGAATTGACGGAACAGATACCAAGAATACTTTAGCCATAAATTTAATAACCTAATTACTATATGCATTCCAAAGTAAACGCGTAAATGTACTTATCTAAACCCGTTTAACATTCAGGCAGATACACGATAGAATTTATATGGATAAATGCAGCGACATGGTATAAGGTACGGTAATGCACAAACTGCCTTGACATGAAAACAACACGAAGTGTAAGAAGTACAAGAGTAAGAGTGCAGTGTTATGACTGCGACTGTACATATACGTATTATGCAATGTATTTAAATTATTTTAACAATAACTAATTAAATTATTAAAATTACATGAACCAAACCTCTACGGTTTAATGGTAGTGCCACATAGTATATGGGCGTCAATCGAAAACTATGGAATTGATTTCACTTATTATTGTGTCAAGATCAACTCCATAATCTTAAAGGTTTACAACTTAAACAAACCTTTTTGGGATAATAGAAGACATCGACATGAAGAAATGTTACTCTTTATTATGAATATTGTGTTACCAACCATTTTTGGTATTAAAATGTCTTTTATATGTACAACAGTTTCATTGGTTATACAATCTTGCAAGAGTGGTTTTCCATCACTCATGTACCACACACGTTCGGAATTTTATTCGAATATTGTCTTTAAATACAAAGCAATGTTCCGGAAATAGTATGTTATTAATCAAGGTTGTGAAGACAACCATGATAGTCTCAACACAGCGCTGATGATTATGAAGCATGGGGGCTTGACCTTCACAAACATGGTTAATATAAGATTGTTTCGCTATAGAAGCTTAAGGTTTTTATCCTTTGAAATTATGTAAATTACGGTTTCTGTACTCGGTTGGACTATTTTTCATGATTTTCTTTGGGAATTAAACTACTCATAGAGGTTAAAATCGTTTTTATTTACATTTCGATCTATGACCTAGGATCGTTGTCAAAATAATAAAATTTCAATTTTGACATTTATGACATAAATTGAAGGTGACTTTGATTTATTAAGGTTTGATATATTTGGTTTGAATACATTATATGAAAATTTTAAAGTTTAGAAGAATGAGTGCCTTCAATTTGTGTTGCGTCCTGGAAGCGACATTGAGGTAGCCAATACGCTTAACATGAAATCAGCCAATTAGTTTTCATATCGTTAAATTTCATATAAATTCAATACCTTGAAGATTGGAAAACATTTTTCAACATGTTTCTATTTATACAGTTGAGAGGATGGTTATTAAAGAAGTGTGCGAATATGTTACCGTAAAGCTTAAGCAACTGTTCTTTTATATTTATTTTGAGAAGGAAAACTCAGTATGATTTAGGCTACCTCTTTGATAGATGTTAACACAGTTTGAGGCAACACTATGGCAGGTTTACACTTGTCAGATACCAATGTTGTGCTACGAATATTTTATATGGTTCTGAAGCAACACTAAGGCGGTTTACACTTGTCAGATACCAATGCTGATTTACAGGCGCTGTTTATATGTTTGTTGCAGTTCCGGCAAAACTGAGATGCAGGTTCAAATCCTGTCCAAGATCTTATATTTTCCTTCTTTCAATTACTAGCTCGATTTGAATTGATCGTTTGGGCTTTGCATAAAAGTCTAAATTATTATTTCATCTTATGAATTGCAATGCGTTAGTATTTATCATCTTACCTTGTATAAAAAAAAGGATTAGCTAAAATATTTATATATTAATACTTGGCTTATAGCCGTAATTTTGAGCGTTGCTTCCTGTCTATATCTGACATAAGTTAAAAACTTGACAATGTCAGATATGATTGACAAAAATGCTAAACATAATTGAAAGTTAGGTTTATATATAGTTCTGTACACGATTTAGATTTGTAAATTTCCCAATTATAGTCATCGGTCTCGGTGGCGTAATTGGTAAACGCACAGTTCCGGCAAAACTGAGATGTAGGTTCAAATCCTATCCAAGACCTTATATTTTCCTTCTTTCAATTACTAGTTCGATTTGAAATTATCGTTTGGGCTTTGCATAAAAGTCTAAATTATTATTTCATCTTATGAATTGTAATACGTTAGTATTTATCAACTTACCTTGTGTAAAAAAAAGTATTAGCTAAAATATTTATATATTAATACTTGACTTATAGCCGTAATTTTGAGCGTTGCTTCCTGTCTATATCTGACAAGTCAAAAACTTGACAATGTCAGATATGATTGACAAAAATGCTAAACATAATTGAAAGTTAGGTTTATATATAGCTCTGTACACGATTTAGATTTGTAAATTTCCCAATTATAGTCATCGTTCTCGGTGGAGTAATTGGTAAACGCACAGTTTTGTAATCCCTTAAATACACCTTTCAATCAATTAATATTATATGGATCATTTATCCCAAAATTTATATCTTTTTAACTTAATTTAAAGTCACCAAAAACGACCTTTTACACAAAAAATCTGGAACGTTCGAGACCCTTTTATGGTTATTACGTAAGTTTTAACGTATTCAATGTTCTTGTTGACTCCTTACAAACTTGTGGGAAAATTAATATATTCAGTGTTAAAATTTAAATTTGAAAAGATTCCTTAAAACTAGGTAGCCCTGACCTGTAATCTCCTGATGAGTTGTTTCGTATTGTGAATCAACATCCCCCTCATTATCTCCAATCGAAACCCAATGCTTTGCTTTGTACTCATTATGTTTGAACCAATAATTCAGTACGGTTACCCCTTCTTTTCAAAATTTACGTCGTGCTTTATTCTATATTTCTCTGGATACGCCTTGGACCTCTTCACATAAATACTACTTGCAATTTGTAGGTTTCTTAGTAATATGAATTTAAAATTATTTCACTTATCGTCGTGAATTAGAATTTCTGAATACCAGACTTAGGATTGTGCATTAGAAGTGGACTAGAATTGGACCAGAAGTGGACTAGCATTGTATTAGAAGCGGATTAGAATTGGATTAGAAGTCTATTAGAAGCGGATTAGAATTGGACTAGAAGTGGACTAGCATTGTATTAGAAGCGGATTAGAAGCCCTATATCATTATAAATATTTAATTTAAATTAATTAACCAATTTCTATTCACGTTTTTTGCAAAAACGGCAAAAGCTGTTTCATGTTTTCTTAACGCAATTCTAACACCGCACTGTTTTTTACTATAATATAAATTTTATTTATTTGACGCGTAAATATTTGATTAAGAGTATTGTGGATTACGTACTTCAAATTGAGACTGACTGTTTCTTATCACTTCTGGGCTTTATATAGCTTTTGCCCTCTACATTTGGATTGGTTTTCCAAGCAGCCTTGCAACCAACCATATTTGTTCTGGACATTCCTAGTATATTTTCAAGCGGATTTCTGATGAAACTATTTTGGAGTTTCGTATCATGCTGTTATTTACTATTGTTTTTGTTACTGGACTTTTAGCTTATGTCTGTTGTTTTGTGTAGATAAAACTTTTGGAGAATTGTACAAAAATAAATGATGTAACACGAGTGCTGTTTTCGTTTAGTTATTTATTTAAACTCATCTTTGAAAGTGCGTTTTCTTATCAAAGCGCTTATTGTTCCTTCTTTCTTACAAGCGTAATTGGATGCAGATTTACTAGGTTTTATCTTATCTTCTGCGTATGTATTTTATAACTTAGTGAACGCTTCTTGACGTATCTTAATACATGTATGATTATTTCTCTACTGAATACGCGTTCTATTATTGGAAAATATCCTTGCTGACATTGATTAAAGTTAATTACGGTCCATATACAGGGTGTTAAATGCTTGCTATTTACATAATGTGCGAATTATTTATTTTCCTGCTAAATAAATGCAGTTTTCTGATTTCCATATTTACAGGTACTATGCGACCCTTACTACTCAATACACTCCTAAACAACTCCTTATCACAGCAATATATATATATATATATATATATATATATATATATAGACACAAAGACACGCACGCACGCACGCGCACACTCACACGCAGACTACACGAACGCGCACGCGCGCGCATACACACACACACACACTATTACGTGCTTGTATAAATTGGTGCTCTGCAACAATAGGCAAGTCCTTTTGCTATATTCAAATTATAAATGAATACATATTAATATTATTATTATTTTATTTAACATGATTGTGCATTCATAATACTTTGACACGCCATGTTGAGCCAAAGAGTAATTTTTGCAGGAGAATGAAGGTTTAGAATAAATTTCTTTATTTAGCAGCATTTAATATTTATAGCTATTAGAATTCTAACCTGCGAGGAATGTTATACTAAATAAATAAATTACAAAGTATAATGTGTTGTATGCAGGTTTTGCTTTTGCTTTTGTTTATTGATATGGGTGGCTGTGGGACTTCTGATGGTGGTCACAGTTTTTGATTTTGCGCCATTCTTGAGCATAAGCTCACTTCGAATAGCCTTTCTAACGTGTCTTCGTGTGTAAAATATAAACTCCCACTGCATCTATGATTTGGTTAAAAGTTTTCAATAGCCATTTATATAAACTGGGATTTGCATATTCAGTTACTTAAGACATAGTTCTTCATAAACAGGAATACATTAAAGAAATAAATCCACCAACTGCTTCATATTTGTTTATTGTCGGTCACTAATATTGAACGGCATACTTTCTGTCTAAGTCCATTTGTAACTGCTTATAAAACAAGTTGGGTCGAGTTCAATCACTTTAAAGGTTGAAAAATTTGTATATGTTGAAACAAACAGGCGCCAGACAACCGAAATTTTAAAATACTCTTGATAAACCGTGACCATGTGCGATCTTTTATGATGCAGATGCCACATTCTGGATTCTATCCACATTTTTGAACTCTGTATATTTGAAACATGATTCATATTACTTTAAACGATGTTTATAGTGAAAAATGAAGAATGCAAAAGTTCATTTTGAAGTTTTTTTACCTTGAAGTTTTATTCCTTCCATTCGAAAGTAATATATAACATTAATTTGGACACGGTTCCTGAAGAATTAAGGATTTTAATTAATATTGTTGGGTATTATTATTATTATTATTTCACATTTCCAGACACTACAAAATCCATAAAGAATTATTCAATTATACTGCTGTTTATGGTTTATTTAAGTCACTTATTCCTATAAAAAGTTATACACAACTAAATCTGCTTTGCCTTTTATGTATTTTATATCACGTTAGGTATGTATTTACAAACTATTGTATAACTTAACATTACATTAAAGAGTATCAAAAGTTTTTTCTGGAACTGCGTTTGACACTTGTCACGTGACCCAAATAACCAATCAAAAAAAGACATATGCTGAACCCATTAGAATTGGCTTTTTTGCGCATGATGCTAAGACAACCACAGCACTTTTATTCTTCAGTGTAGCAAAATAAATGATCAAAAGTCTACAAGCACTTAGTATTGCTGCAGTCTTAAAGCGTGTTAAATGTTAATATGCTCAAAATTTTAAGAAAATTTTAGTAATTTCTTTTTGTTACCAAAACCTCAGCTATGAGAATCGTTATTGAATTCCAAAATATCAAACGTTTTCTCTTATTGATTTGAGTTTATATTTAGATGCGGACTCAACTCGGACTCGACGAGTTTTTTAAAACCCGAGTGTTCAGAAACCCTAATGTAAATCTAAACTTTTTATTAAAATATAAAAAATGAATCATGATGGCTTGTGAATATATTACTTTTTACAAATAAACTTTTGAAATCATTATATAAAGACTTTTGAATCCCTTATTCAATATTTTAAACTGGAACAGGAACACGTAGCCTTACTATTATAAATTAAAAGTAAAAATATTAAGTAGGAAAGTAGGTTCAGAAATTGGCGTTTATATTATTCTATCTTGTGTTTTTATGTATGATTTGGAGTCTTAATTAGCAAAAATAGATAACTTAAATGATCGTAGCACTCATCCAGTTCTGCAAAACGCGTCTAAACAAGCACACTTGAAAATCTAAAATTCTTTAGACGAAAGTATAATTAAAATTTATGCCGCAGGTAAAAGCCAATATCGGCAAATACGATCTTAGCTTACTTGCAAGAACAAACCGAAAACAAAGAATATTCCTCCATCCTATGAACCGCATTTTCGATGTTGAAGACAATTCCTGCCCCCAACTGAAACAGATCTATTACAATATTTTAAGCTCATTTCGTTTTTAAAAAGAAAAGAATGAATGTTAACAAAAAAGCTCTTTTGTTTCTCAACAGAAATATTTTCAAAATTTTTGGAAGAAGCGGTAAACTGGCATTTGTTGACAAAGGTAATTTTCTTGATGTGGCAATAAATTTGTTACTTTGAATATTTGTACCACTAAATTTTCCTGTAAAATTGTAATGAAGTACTTCAATTACTATTTTTGGTTATTCTCAATTCGCAATACTTCTAAACTAGACGACACACTTTACTCCATGTTCTATCAGCATTTAAAGTCAGGCTTTTGCTCATCAAACCACATTCGGTTGCTCAATGATAATACAGGTTCTTTGTCTAACACCTGTTTTGTATTCAAGTTTGAGAGAAGACTTATCTAAAATTGATAATGGGTCATTATTGGCATTGTTTTACTGTCGTTTGTGCTTTAGAAATAAATACACAATTATTCTTATTAATATTTTCAAAAAATTTCAAAAGAGTAAGTTACATACATATTTTTTTAAAAATATTCCTTCTGATGTCACTATTGTATGTATGCATAGTGCTGAAGACTTGCTAACATTCTGTTATAGTTCTTTTATCCTAGGAGTTAATTTTATCCTATGACTAAATTATACGATTAAATTTGGGTTGTGTATCTTTTTACATACGAGTCCATAATTTGGCAGAAACATAAAGTGCTTCCATTAGTCCTGTCATAAATGTGATCAATGGTGACGTCATTTGAATCATAAGCCACTCCCCGAATTCTCATAGGAACCCTATTACTACGCTAGAACATATTCTCATAAATCATGCAAGTATATATTCTATTTTCTGTAAAATTTACTTATGAAAAACATCACACGCACTCGGTGCCAATGTTTTTAGTGTATGCAATAATCGCTATTAAATAACATAAGATTAACTGGTATTTGACAAAAATCTATTTTTTAAATAATTTATCTCATATATATAGTAAGCCATAGTGTAACCTTAAAATGTAACGTATATTTCGACGTTTTCGAGGATAAAAATATTCTTTCTTTTTAGCAAAATTTTGAAGTCCCCATTTTACGGTACAACATTGAAAGTGTTATTACGTGTTAAGTGAATTTCGTAACATTGTTACACTTAATTTTTTCAATGTAACTACTCCACCTTATAGGCGGCAGAGTTATTGGAAACTAGACGAAGTTCCTGTCTAAAATTCAAGCCCAGGGTAAAATGTATGGTAAGCGGCTTTTTGTATAAAAGGACCCTCAAATAAGATCTTTCAGCCAACTAATTTTCTTCAACTTAGGGCAGAACTATGAGCTAGGGCCATAGGATGGTATAATATAAAAAAGAGAATATTATGGACGCCGCCGTATCTTCCTAATAACTGTAATGCCTAACAATCCGAAGATAAGATACGGAAATCTTCAAAAAGATAAAAATATCTTCTGAACAACCAAAACGTATAGAATTAAATCCATACTTTCTTTTAACACTGCAAACTTGAATTGGAATGATGATCTCGTACTGTCTGAAAATATAACCACTTCAAGAAATTCTTAGAATTAGGGCTTTACTATAGCCGAGTCAAATTATCACAAAAAGTTTCAAAAATTAGCAATTCAAAAATATAACTCTAAAATATCTTACCAATAGAATGTTGGTGGTCTTTCTTTCTATACTCATGAATTTTATGAATTTGTTTATACCAATTGTGAGAAACTATTATCAACTTCAATAAAAATGAGATTTAGTATAACATAATTTATTCTCTATTTGGTTAAAGAAACATATATACATATTTTATACAACTTTATACTCACTATTGTTTTTCGTAATCAAGCTATCAGAGTAATTATACATAATCTCTCAATATTTAAGTGCATTTCAAAGATCTTAATTATTTATCAAAGTAATTTAAAGAAGATATTACGTTTTTTAATAATACGTAACAACTGTTTAATTATTACCGAAATAGGATCCTGTTTTGGTTTACAAACAATTATGATAAATGATTGGAACTCATTTCATGTAAGATTCAATGTAGATATTTATAAAAATTTATTTGAACAAAAAATCAACTAGCCTTAAGGTATGAAATAATTGGTGTATTATTAAACTTTCGAGTAAAAAAACTGGATTATAAAATATGACAAACAAGCGCTAAAATGTCACCTGTTAAGTTACAAACAAATTCTTGTTTAATCTTAAGATTTTCTGAAACTTATCTTTAAATTTTCAACGTTCTTACGAACATTTATACAACTCAAACTGTTAAATATTGAACCAAAAAAATATTTCACCAATTTAAATTACTGTATAAATTTACAAAACACAACCACGCCATTTTCTGTAGTTTTTTAGTTTAGCAAGAACTGAATAAAGAAATCACTCACCATAAAAGTTCGCATGGCATCTATATAATTCCGCTAGCAAATATTTACCAATTTATTCGAGAATGAACTTTGCACCATCGCCCATCAATTCTCGTGTTCAACTCTAACAACAGCTGCACAGCCTTCACATGTGTCTTGGATTACAAACTTGATTTCCATTCGAAAAGGAACGCTTAAATTTTTGTTATTCACGGCAAGGGCACCCCAACACCTCAACCCGAAACATCCAATAACCAAAAACTTTGCAACACCCATTAGCAACCAAAACTCTGCAATACTCAATAACTAAAACTTGCACTACAAAAATCAAGAAGCATTAATTTAAATTTAAAATAAAAATATTTACATACCGTGATCATGTTACTTCAAAACCATATTCTATAAATCATCTTAAGGGTCGACTGACTAAAGAAGAATACTAAACAAAAGGTTCGTCTTGATTCTCTAGCGTGTACCCTAGTGATGGTTTCCACTTCAAAGACTAAAGGAATTCTCCTCCTCCAGGCCACATCAAATTTGTTGACAGAGGCAAATTTAAAGGAAGAAATTTAAAAACAAAATTGTTCTCGACTTTCCACTGAGGATAGTTTTCAGGAGTAGTCAAAATTTTCTCTCGTAACGAAACGTACCAAGGATCTAATTCATTTAATTTGATTTGTACTAAATTTACTGCATCATTTTCTACTATGGAAGCTCGACTAAGACAATCGGGCACCACATTAAATTTGCCTTTACGATGCACCAAATGAAACGTATGTTGCCGTAACCGAACAGTTCACCTAGCCAATTTTCCTGTTGGGTTTTGGATATTATTCAACCATAATAATGAAAATGGTCTGTCACCACCGTAAATCGAGTTTTTTCAACCCACGGATGAAACTTTTCTATAGCAAATATCACTGCAAGACATTCCTTTTCAGTCACAGAATAATTTCTTTCGGTACGATTAAGTGTTTTACTTGCGTAAGAAACAACGTGTTCTTCACCATCTATATTTGTATCAATACGGCACCAAGTCCAGTGTCACTCGCATCGCACTCTATAATAAACGGAATTGAACAATTGGTTGAAAAAGCAAGGGAGCCGAAACTAAAACTTGTTTAATCTGAACAAATGAAGACTCAGCCGCAGGTGTCCAAACAATAAACTAGCTAGGAACGAAATTGCATTCGTTACAACATGCCTTTTCCTTTATTGGATATCATGTTTCAGTCTCTTATATCTATTAAATCTATTGTATTTTGTATAAAAGTAAAGGAATTCCTTTTATTTTGTAAATCCGATTCTGGATATTTTATAAATTATTTACAATGTAAATACACGCTAGTCATGTGAGAAACGTTCTCTATTCTAATTGGATGTAAGACATCAGCTGGTTTGAATAAGCCAATCCCGTGAAGGACGAACAAGTTCTAGAACCATAGGAATTACATGAACACTGTTAGCGTCTGACTTCACTGAAGCGACTGTATTTTCGAGAGAGCCGTTACCGCGTGTTTTAATGGAGTGTCCGTAATTATCGTTGCAATCTTTCTTACCTTTTTCTTAAAGGGCACTACAGTTATTATCCGCAAGCGACAACGTTACACAATCTGCAGAAAACGCAGTCACCAAGACTCTGAGGGGAGTTTGTCGCCGGAGGCCACGGACCGTAAACGTTAATAACTTTATGACTTGTAGGTAGAAATTTGCACGATTGAATCTTAATTAATTAAGAGAGGTAAAGGTTAACGGTAACGGTGTTTATGGTGTTTGAGGGAGACTGGTAATTTGGCTATTAGAAGAGATGATACGAGAAGACAAAGAAATGTGAGAGCATCGGTTATGTCAGATACCCTAGAAGGATCTGCAGACTTAACAAATCATTTGTACTAAATTCAATTATTTTCAAGTATGTGGGTTCCCAACAATGTAAAGGTACATAACGTGTCTAAATACTGACAGAGGAAATTTTGAACAGCTACTCTCATCAATATTTAAACTAAATAATAATTTTGAATTTCTAAAATTTATAGTAGAAGTTACGTGCGAATTTGTTTAATTACTAATTCTTTGCATGAGTGACATTTAAAAATATTTTTTATGCATATGTATCTATTCTTATTTTATAAACGTTAGACCTAAACGACAAATATTATGTATAATGATGCTACTATCAGTTGTAGACTTTTGTCCGTGCCTAAAATGATAAAAGTCTATTTACTAGCTTCTGGACTTTACACCAACGTTGTAACGATAAATATAACGTTAATAATGTAAACCCACGATAACGTTATTTCTAAAAATGGTAATGCTTAAATGTGCATTCGTTAGAACGAAGAATTAGATTTTCTGTAGGATATTTATCCTATCTACTACAAAAAATTTTAAGCAATAGGCAAGTCGTGCTTCAAGATTACGAAGGCAATCTTAACTCATCTACTTGAACACAACTGACTTTGTTACGTCTTACTGCTTCATCCGACGATAAAAAACTTACGTTGACGGAAGTTTTTAGATATTGCAAGAAATACGGCTCATAATATTAGAGCGTTATATATTGCGTAATATCAAATCCTACATGAATTTATTCCGTTAGCAAACGTTAATACTAATATAGTATGTGGATAGATCGTAATATTGCATTAGAGTAGCAGTATTGAAAATGTTACACAATATAAAAATTCTAAATGATCAAGTGCAATGAATTAATTTACATATTCATAACTACTACCATTTTTAGTATCAAAGCCTTTGAACTTTAAATTGAATTTGAAGTATGTCTACATTAGCATCTAATTGTTTCTGAAACTGTTTGTTCATTTTCTTTTTTGTATTCAAATACTGCGTGCTTTTAAACAAAATTTAATAAGGAATCAATAAAAATGATATAAAATGGTATAGATAAATGAATAAAAAGTCTAAGTGGCACCCTTGTGTAATGCCACTGAATTAAAATATCGAATTGACTTTTACAGGAAGTTAAAGCATTTTAGGCACAAAACTAGTGACAAAGATTTGTTAAAATATTTTGAGAATTGTATGTGTATTCAGGAAAATAAATTCTTTAACTGTTTATTTGATACTGTGCATATTTGGAAACAAGTGAATTGTTAATTTATCAGAAGCAATCTTCAGAAACAAATAGATGGTCGAACGCTGACATATATTGTATGTTGCTGGGCTGGTAGCTGTAAAGTTTAAACACAAATTAAATTTTTCAAACAGGTATTAATAAAATACGTAATTAATGGGTTGCAACAGTAAAAATATTTTCAGATGCCAGTTGCTAGCAACACATTTTTACATTTGTTGCACTGAAAAAATTACTAACCAGAACTGCTATCTATATCAATGGTATAAACCAGTTGCAGACAAAGCAATTAGGCGCACAACCATGTTTGAAGTAAAATATTGCTTAATTACACATACAACAGATATTAGAATACCATAGCACACCTACCTTCGATAATTAATATATGCCATTTTTATTCAAAAGTTGCAATGCAGATATAATATGTGGGTTAGTAAAGTAACAGTAAATAATCGTGCATGTCGTTTATAATATTTTAATATCTTCCTGTTGTATTGTTTTTAGTTGAACAAGCTACCTGTATTAAATGTTTTGTGAAAGCATATCGGTTCGCTAAAAATAACTTTAAGCCCTTGAAAATACTATTTCCCTTATTTATTTTTGTATGTGTCAAATGCCGAATTCGTGATTTTACCCCGAAATGAGCAGAGTTAAATAACGGTTGCCAAAAATATGTACAAATGGTTAATTTTGCAAATAGTTTATTTAGACGTCAAAAAATATATATTACGATATTAATCTAAAAAATGCGAACCTGAAACAAACGTGGTCTGAATTCAAGGATGTTTGAAATTAGATCTAAACATAATGAATTGCCATTACATCTACAAGATACCATAAATTAAATAAACATTTTTATTCCATTGAAAATAAATACCCTCTCAATGATGAAATCTTACAATTTTACCGTTCAAATAAAAAGCATAAAATAGCACATTTACTACAATAAGAACAAGAGGTACATATTCTTCTAGTTACCAGCGCAAAGCATACAGAGGGCGTACTATATTTCCGTGAATTTTACAAAGCATAAAGTTATTTAGGTGTTCTATTTACCATTGTAAATTGCTTACTCGCTTACCCCAATTACTGCATAACAGCAAGCCGGAATACTACTGATATTGTTTGTCTAGTGTTACAGTTTAATTTCAAATGACGACATCTTCACGTTATTTGACTGATTTGTAATGTGTAATTTAATTTCCCTAATTTAACCCTGTTTAGCGTCATGGGTGGTTAGTTTTTTAAATGTTATTTTAGTCTTTCTGTACTGATTAACTTCGTTTAGTTGTTAGTATAGTAACATTATTGGTTAATTTGAATATTTATACTGTTAATTTCTATTGGTTATCGCGAGCACATTATCAGCTCAAGTTTACTTGTCGTTTCTGACATTCGGTCTATTTTGATCCTGGTTGTTGCTTGATGCGGTTTAGCCGTCTGCCATTTTTAGGATTTGTAACTCCAGGAATTTTTGAAGTAATCTTTGTAGTGTTGAATATCGAAAATTGCATTCTATTTTATGATTGCTCAATAACTCGTTTAAGAGGATTTACATATCGAAGTAAAGGCAATTGTTACATTATTCAAATTCACTAATTTTGTTACACAGGTGTTTTAGGTATAGTCTGTTTCTGTCCATATTGATTACCAGTTGATTGATTTTATATTTGCAACTAAGTTCATTACCCGTTGCACGCTATTTGCATTATATGTTTTTATATGTTACTAATATTACAAATTGTAGGGCTTTAGTTGTACCTTTGTCAAGGTCGTACAACTTCGAGTGATACCGTTGTTTATGTCATCGCTGCTGAAGAGTATCGTTATGCATGTTTTACATTATAAGTATAATTATGACTCATTGCATGGTAATTTAGTACACGAGCTCTTCATTCAACATAGGTGCATAACCACAAAATTTATTATACTAAAAGTGAATATTTGTAACTGATATCGGTGCACCAATATCCCCATTACACACAGCACCGTTATTGTATTATTTGTTACATTAAGTTCTACCCACGCAGAATAATAGAGTCATAATTTGCATGAACTTCTGGTACAGTAAGTATTATATATTGATCCTGTATGCTACAAACAAAACGGGAGAACGTTCCATTTGGGTTCGGGGACATTCAGGTTATTTCAATTGGATGGCGCTTATTATTATCATTATTCGATGTGAGACCTTCTCTAGGGTTGGTTTTGTGAGACCCACTTCTTTCTCCACTAGTCTAGTTACGGCAAACATTCCTGGTAGTTTCCGCTGTTCGGTGAACTCTGTTTGTCCTGGTTTATGCGTGTAATTTGTCTGTTAGTGTCAGCATTTTGCAATTTTGATCTAGGCAACGTTAAACTAAAGTTACAATTTGCAACATTTAGGCAAGTTTAACACATATGCCGGTTGGTGTATTGTAAATCGTCGTCTATAGCAGATTCGTTGGCGAAAATAATTGTTTACCTACAACATTAAACAAGGAACATAGATAAAATTAAGTAAGGGAGAGGTAGAGGGATATGACAGGTAAAACATTACCACGTACTCTTTATAAAACTTTACTGCCACAGTTCTTCAAGAAATGGTAGTCACGTTTATAATGAATCATGGACCACGTACAGCAAACTAATTAAACCCCCAACAATTTACATCATTACAACTCCCTCAATATCTGTTCTATTTACGTATAATAATACAATTTCCATGCTCCTAGAATCAGTAATCCCCTGCTTAGCTTCTGACGTTTTCACTCTTCCATAGCAACTTCTAATAAATAACATAAGAACCTCACCAGAACACACCCCCCTGGCGACAACCTTATATCTATCTCTCTATTAGATTCTCTGGTCGCCAAATTTAACTCCCGCAAAGCTTCAGGGCTTGACCAAATATCCAGTGACGTCCTTCAAAACTTCTGGCCCATCATTTGAGAATCCACCCATCTACTATTCCAGAAATGTCTAGCTTAAGGAATCTTTTCAAACACATTTAAAACAGTCTCCATATCCTATAACCAAATAACCCCACCCCCGAGACCCTAAGTCACACCGATCTATCGCTCTCTTGCCTACTTTAGGCAAGCTCCTAGAACAAATTATCCTCCTTAATTTAAGTTCCCACATACAACTCCATTTTTTCTCTTCCTCGATCAGCACGCTTTCTGCCCCGGCCACAGTGCCGAACGCACTATCCAATCACTAATAACCAAAGCTCAATCCTTCACTCATATATATATATATATATATATATATATATATATGCCATTTTTTATTTCTACTCAGCCTTCGACCTCCTATGGTGGCCCAACCTCCTAAATCAAATCAAAATAGCCGACTTCCCTTCCAACCACTTTCAAATCATAAATTCCTATCCCACATCCAGCACTGTCATACTCGCTTTGAATTACCACTCCGTAACTAAAACCCTCACCCAAAGATGTCCTCAAGGTTCTCGTTTATCCCCCAACCTATGGAATCTATCAATAAACCCACTCCTAAACCTAAACATTCTCAACATATCCACTTTTACCTATGCATATGGCGTTGCATTCTTTATCCACAGAAATTCTCGAGCATCTCTAAAACCCTCAGTTGCAATCCTTATGAACACAGTCAAATCCTGGTCCTTTCTAAACAGACGCCCACTCTACCATTCCAAAACAAAGATGCTCCTCCTTAAAGGCCTTCTAAATCCGAACCGAGGCCCAACCATCCACATCCTTAACACCGCCATCCGCTTCTTCCAATCAGCCACTTATCTTGGACTCCACATAGACACCCGCCTAAAAACAAACACCCACCTTTTCAAACTCTGTACTAAAACTTGCATTATCCTCCAAAGATTCCACCATGACCTACCTAAATCAAACCACCTAACCATGCAAACAAGAATTTTAATTCTCAAACAAATTATAATTCCGATTATTCGATATACAGTAGACTCTTGCCCCCCCCCCCCCACCCATTCTTCTAGACAAAAGTGAACACCATCATTAGACCATTCCTACTCTAAATCTCTAGAGCATACAGAACTACCTCCACTTTGGCCCTGTAGATTCTGCTCTTAATCCCACCAATTGAGATCCAACTACATTTCGCCTTACAAATTCGAAATCAAAACAAATAACTTACCTATCGCGCTCTATCACCAAAAGATTACTGTAACCTTCCGAAAACAAAAATCAAATGCTTTTTGTATAAGTTATGTGTACTAGCCGGTGCCTTATTATTTCCCAGGCTCTTTAAGGCTAGTCCAAATTCGTCTCTAAAAGTGTAGGATATCCCTAGTCATGTCTGTTTCCTGTTCTAGTGCTTCTAGTTCCTGTCCTACATATAAATTTTCTATATATTCTTACCATCTAACCACTTTTTCTACATTTTCTATCATGATGTCTCCTCCCGCGCTTCTTATATTTTTGCTATACGGCTTTATATCCCTAAAATTTCTTCTAATTTGTTTGCATTGTTCGTTTGTCTTTCCTATTTGCATCCTATTTTGTTACCTCTTTGCACTTTTCCTCAATTCATTGTTCTTTAGATTTCCTGCATTTGAGAATATTTTCTCGTTTTATGGCTATATATCTCTGCTTCCTTGTTTAGTCTGACCTGTTATGTGCTTTCGCTTAGATAATTTAAAATTATTTAACAAACTGTCAATAATATTTTATTATTTCTGCATATGAACGCATGTGTGTGCACGTAGTTACATTCGTGCGATAGCGTGCACGTGCGTGCCCATGCAAGTGTAGGAGTGTTGTTTGCGTGATTTCATGATTGTCTTCTTGCGTGCGTGGTGCGCGGGTGCGTATGTGTATGTGTGTTTAAATATATCACGTATACGAGTGTGTACGTATGTATTTACTTGCTTTCATTCGTCCATGTAAATTAACGTCTTTTTTTTATCTCGAGCTGAAATGATGAAATATTTGAAAAACTTAGCCGAAAGTACTGATACAGTTACCCGGGTGGTTTTAAACTCCAAATCCCAAATTAGAATACCAGTTTAGAGTTTGGTGTGGAAGTGGTCATTTCCAAATCGTTTGATCCGTAAATATTACATTATTGCCAACATTTATTCCTGCAAGTTGCAAGTAGTTAACGAAAATGAAAGATTAAGCAACTGTAGACTTTAACTTTATCTCATGTGCTTTATGTGCCTTGCTATAGTTTTACCGATGTTATCTATTTCAGCAAGTCCCTTTTAGAATGGTAGATATACTACAGGCGTACGAGCGCAAAATTGTTCATTTTTACATTTATTTTTCCATAAGAGAATCTAAAGTCGCTTCGGGTCATTTTTATACCAACTATAGGAATCCCCACAAGAAGGAGTAGGCTTTATTCAACTATTTTTTTTGTATCCGTGGGAAAATTTGTTCTCCTTTCCCAACACCAATGATTTATTTATAACAATAGACCAAAATAAATCCGTAAATAAGCAAAAAATAGAATTTATTATATAATCATTTACAACTCATGACAGCGTTTGACCATCAATACCAATCATGACGGTTACCCACCAATAGCAACCACAATGATACCTGCTTCCTTCTCCTCCTCCGATCAAAACTGACCTTCACTGATACTGCTGATAATACTATGTGTAGAATAGAACTTGATCTATGAACTTATTGGGTTTATTGCCAATAAAAGGAGAAACTGTTTTTTTTGCCCTCTATTATATAACGAATATTTGGAAAATGTCATGTAAGATGGTATTCCATTCTTAAAAATTGTAAATATAACTGTCGTATAATGTATAAACGTGGTTTAATATAATCGTTTAGTGCCCAAATTGTTCTCAGGTAAGTGAAAACCTTGGTTATATAATGTATGAATGCGAGTATAGAACAGAATTTGTAACCTTTTTATTTTTAAAGATATTGTAATCAAAATTTGCACACGGCTCAAGGCTGTCCAACTAAAACCACGCTTTATTAAAGGGAGATTTTTGCATTAATTTTTTTAAATTTTGGCTGGATTTTGGCATAACGGTTTTTATGGATGCAAGTGTTATATTGATAACTATTTTCTTTTGGTTTTTAGGCTATAATTTTAGAACAGTTTGAGATAACTATATTTAGTAAAGACAATTCTAACATGTTCTATAATATAATAAAGGTATGAACATGTAATATAAATTTTTATAATGTTGCTTTTATATTATGACGCCCTCTTAGAATGGTTGTTCTAAGCATAGCTGTAGTTTGAAATTACTAACTTGGTGTAATTGACATATTGGTATCTAGTACTCTTTTTTTAACTTACAATTTGAAGTGAAGTCCTATATTTCAATTTTATCTCGATTTGTGTAATTGTCATATGTAAAGGGTCTTCCAATGGGGACTTCCAAACTGCGACAATTGGTAGCGGTCATATTGTTGAAGCTACATCTGTCAAAGTGGCTGTCATTTATTCAGTCTGTTTCGCCAAATCACCATGGACAGATATAGCGTTCAACAACACGTGCAAATGATAAAATTGTTTTATCAAAGTGGGTGTTCTGTTCTGGCAACGTTCCGCGCGCTTCGCCCATTTTACGGTCGCCATAATCATCCTACCGAAAGCACTATTCGTAGTGTGGTTGATAAATTTGAGTCTACTGGTTCAGTTAACAATAAACAAACACCCGTACGACAACGAAGCACAAGATCTGCCGAAAACATCGCCGCTGTCCGTGAAAGTGTGCAGGAAAATCCGAGGCAGTCGATTTCGCGTCGCTCACAAGAACTAGGCCTTTCGGTGAATTTTGCGTCGTGACTTGGGTCTGCACCTGCACAAAATTCAACTTACCCAGGAGCTGAAGGTAAACGGCCATAGGCAACGACTTGTGCAGAATGGGCTCTGGAGCAGTTGGAAACGGACCCTAATTTTTATTAAAAAATCATCTTCAGCGATGAGGCCCATTTCTGAATGAATGGGTACGTCAACTAACAAAATTGTCAAATTTGGGACGATAACAATCCCAGAAGATCCTACAGCGTCCAATGCATCCCGAAAAAGTTTGGTGTGAATTTTGGGCTGGCGGCCTCATCGGTCCCTATTTCTTTCAAAAAGACGTTAGCCAGGCTATCACCGTCAACGGCGAGCGCTATAGGTCGATGATTACCAACTTCTTTTGGCCTAAATTGGATGATATGGACACCAACGGCATGTGGTTTCAACAGGACGGTGCTACGTGCCACATAGCTCATGCCACATTGGACATTCTGCACGAGCGATTTGAGGACAAGATCATCTCACGTGGAGGTGATGTGATGGCCACCGAGATCGTGCGATTTGACCCCATTAGACTTTTTCTTGTGGGGTTTTCTTAAGTCGCAGGTCAATGCGAATAAGCCACAAACCTCAGCGGCCCTCAAAGACAACATAACCCATGCCATCGGTCAAATTCAGCCTGATTTATGAGCCAGAGTCGTGTAAAATTGGACATTTCGGATGCGCGCCACCCAACGAAGTCGCGGCAGACATTTGCAGGATGTTATATTCCATACATAATGGCATTGATAAGCCTTTCAAACGAATAAAACGTTTCGATGATTTCTCACACATACTTTGTTTTATTTAAATTTAAAGATAGGAAGCGCTTTATAAAAGACCCTTTATATGTAACGACCTTTGACCGGTACAGTACCCTAATTCCCGAAATTTATACCAATTTTTTATTAAGTAAAGAAAATACCTTTTGCTACGGTGAAATATGCATTTATAATTGCTTGATTGTTTGATAATTGTGTATGTGGTAGGTCTTTTCTTTACGAGTACTTTCGATAAAAACTGGATCCACGGTGCTCACGGTATATTTTCAATTCAACATCTAAAGCCCTGCGAGTAGGATAAGAGTTGAACATTAATGCACTCTGCTACCCTACACCCAAATATCATGGCAAATATAAGCAACACACAGTTTTTAAAAATAGTAACATGATTGTATATAAAGCTACTGGGAAAATAAATTGGGATTTTTGAACAGGTGGTCAGCCAATCTTTATATGACAGGTACCACAATGTGAGAGTGTATAGGCATTGGAAGATTTTTAACCATGTTTACAAACCAGGTTGGCGACCGCTAATGTCTGGTGTGTGCAATTTAAAGAGCTATCTGGTATGGCTATAAAGAACTACCGCTCCCCCGAGGCTTTAAAATGTTTTATCCGATCATGGTTCAATGTACCACGTAACTTAGTTTATAGTAACCATATGTAAAATACTATACATTAAGTTTTAATAAAATATCTATGCCTAAAACAGGTGAGTGCAAATAAAGTGTGGGTTTGACTATACCTAATCCTATGGGGTAATTTGCTTTTAAACCAAGTGGTGTCGCTTTCCTGAGTTACTTTTTTGGGTTGTTTTTAGTTGATTATGGTTGCTATTGGTGGGTGGCTGTGGATGGTCAAATACTGTCATAAGTTCTAAATAATTATATAATTAACTTTAAATTTTGTTTATTTATCGATTTATTTTGGTCTACGTTATAGCGATTCATTGGTGTTGGAAACGGGAAGAAATTTTTCCACGGACACAAAAAAATTAGTAGAATGGTGCCTCCATCTCCTTATAGGGATTCCTATAGTTGGTATAAAAATGATCAGAATCGACCTTTGAATTTCTATGTTTTCCTATTATGGTAGAAATATTTCCTAGTTGCCATTTTTTCTACACGGGGCCGGCTCAATTCAAAATTAAGATTTAAAATTACCATAGATCTGTTTATATGTGCATGCGATTCCAAATACAGCAATCACTGTAACTATGTCTGCAATAACATCTTTAATAGTTTATAATTCGTGCAACTATAATTAACACAATCCCATTGTTTGATTTTAATATACAGTTTTTATTTATTTAAATGGGCGTGGTTTGAATGACTATAGGAATGATTATATAATATGAATAATTATTTTAATACAAAACTAACTTTTAAATAATACAAACAGATAAGTATGCAAATTAAATATGTTTATGATATAAAAACGTTGCCTTTGAATGTTTTTATTTACCTTGAATTAGAGATTGCGTAACTACATTATCAAACAAGATGTGGCCAGGTACAATAAATAAGTGTGTAGGAGCTATTTCAAAGATTTCTAGTTTTTAAAATGTTAATCATTTATGTAACGATAAGTATTTGAACCGTCTATGTGTTAGAAACCCTTGTATATAATTAAAAAGACGGCATAACTAAAAAGCAATCAACTACCCACGTGCATATTAATTTTTCTTGAACATACAAAGAGTAATATTTGAAGTAGGGTTTTTGTATTACAACATCTTAAATTAACAGTTTCTATTTTCTAATAAGCATACTTGTATTTATTTTTGAAAAAGATGAAATGGAAGAACAGTCTAATCTTCCAAACTGTATAGACTATTATAAAGATTTGTATTACCGAGTAGAAGTTAACTTTGTGGATAGATGTATTCCTAATGATGTTGGTTTTACTATGGAATTGTCACAGCGAATGACTTATGATCAATTAGCTCGGGCTGTAGCACAGAGGGTTGATACGGATCCGTATTTATTACAATTTTTCAAATGTCAAAGTTATAAAGATAGTACTGGTCATGCATTAAGATGTACATATGAAGGTACATTAAAAGATCTTCTACTATATTCGAAGTCTTATAAAACACCAAAGAAAATTTTTTATCAACAGTTTAGCATTCGAGATAATGAATTAGAAAATAAATAACAATTTAAATGTATATGGGTGGGAATGAAGTTAAAAGAAGAGAAGGAATTAACATTATATCCCAACAAAGGAGGCACTGTAGAAGATCTTTTAGAAGAATCTAAAAAACAAATAGAATTTAGTGAAGGCGATAGTGGAAAATTAAGGTTAGTTGAAGTAAATTGTTCTAAGGTAGCTTATGGGCCAAAGGAAGATGCTCCACTGGAGTCGTTATCTTTTGCAGGAGCCAAAACATACAGAATAGAGGAAATACCTAATGATGAATTAAGACTCATGGATGATGAGATATTAGTTTCTTGTGCTCATTTTCAAAAGGAAATATTTTCCACCTTTGGAATACCATTTTTTGTCAAAATTAAACATGGTGAACAATTTAATAAAGTGAAAGAACGTATACAAAAGAAACTGTGTGTAACAGAAAAAGAGTGGGAAAAGTATAAATTTACTATTGTTTCATTGGGAAAACCTCTTTTTATTGACGAAGATGATTTTCTTATGAATTTGCAAAATTTTAGAGGTAATCCTACCACCAATGCTAATGCAAAACCTTGGTTGGGATTGGAGCACGTGAATAAAGCTCCAAAACGAGCAAGATTTAATTATTTGGAAAAGGCTATTAAGATCTACAACTAAGAATGGTTCTATAATGCAAGCCAGTGGTGATTGTACATTATTAAAGTTGGCAGCAACTAAACACCATCATAATTATAGTTTTGATTGTTTTTGCTGTTTTCTAACAATTAGAATGTAATATTGTTTACTATGTATTTATTACTTTTAATTATATTCTTATATCTTGGCTGCGATTGAGGTTGTGCGAGTACTTATAAATACATCACTAAATAGCACAAGTTGTGACGCACTTTCAGATCCCGCACGCCAAATTTTATGAAGTTTACTCTCTATTGCTCTGCCGTTCTCTGAGGTTTGGGCAGAGACCTGAAAAGCTTCAGTGAAGAAACGGATTCCATGTGTCAAAGAAGGGGGTGGGAGACACGCGAGAGCATTCCTGTGGCTTGCACTAGCATAAGTCCGTAGCTACGGTGACGACTAGGTTTTATCGGGACACCGCGTCGGTCACAAGTGACGCAAGTAAGCCTGGACGATAGAATAGCGGCGGCCTGCAGGATGGTGGAACCACGCTGCGTGTGTCACTAATATGGTTTTGCAGCCCCGAAGACAGATCAAGAAGCGCGGCGGACACGAGCACTATTCCTCGCATTGCCGAGACGGCACAAGGGTACGGCGGTGGTGGGCACAGTATGGAGGAACTTTACCGTTCGATCACTATTAGAGATTCGTCACAGCCCCTTGAATCGAATAGCGTCAAGCAAACGTACCGTGTCCTTCACAAGTACTGGTCTTGACACCAGTCGCTGGTCGGAATGGAGTGCTAGAGTTCGGAACGATCTCTAAGGAAAAGAATCATACCGTACTGTAACAGGCTTATTTACACGGCAATACATTACAATGGCTTTCTTACCTATTGTTTAACTCGCAATACTACCAGCTCCGAGATTACAACTCTAACGGTATTTATAGGTTACGGTGCTTGGCGGCAACTACAACTCTTACTAATGGTATGATTGTCACTTTGATGATGAATAAATAATAAACTGTAATTGACTGACCTTGCATTTTTCACCTTTTTTGGAAACTCATAATACCAATTTGAGAGCGGGGCATTGGGGAAGTCATGTGTTAAAACAAATTACAATATATTTTGATTGGCACGTCTCCGCACAATAAACCAGCCTGTTTAACAATCGCTAAGGTATCTAATTTATATCTAATATATATATATATATATATATATATATATATATATATATATATATATATATTATCATGCTGTGATGCTCTCGTCGACAGGAACTGGTCCTTTCTAAAAAACATTCGCGCCTCTTGAATTGGGCACCAAGATTTGCTGTGATTCTCGCCCTGTTGAATCTTTTCTGATAATCGCCTCTTTACTCTTTCCGCATCGGCTGCTCACCTAGATAACTTTCATCCTCGTTCATAAAAAAAACAAACACATTCCTACCACAAACATCAACGTTAACTCTATTTACATCAATATTTTTAATACATTAAAATTTCAAAATTAAATTTCAGCATAAATATCAGTATCATAAAATTTCAAGTTTAGATTTGTCATCATTTTAATTTGCATCCAGAATTAAAGTCCTGGTAGGATGCATACTAATTAAATTACAATATGTGCAGACCTAAGTCTGAATAAAAGGGAGCATCTCCCACCCCTTTACGTTAATTAAACAGGTTAGTCTAATTGAGCTCAAAGACAGACCCAAATTTTCATCATAATCAAAACATAAACCGCTAAGTACTCCTTTCTACTTAAACAAGAAAATTTTACCTTAAAATTAAAAATTTGTTGTTTATACAAATTCACTACTGTTCATTTTTTATCAAACAAATTATAAAGATATTCAACACACACCAAAACATCTAAGATCGAACAAAATGCATAATTTACCTGAAGGTTAATGCACTCGGGGCTCCATTGTACATCGGACTTGCTCATCCCACCATTCCAGCTGGTTTATGTTTACGGCTTTAGATTCTGAACGCTTTTAAACTTTTCTACCCCACCATTCATCTAAATTGTTTCAGGGCTTCTCAGAAACTCATCTATGTATATCTAAATCGTGTTTTGTGGATCCAATCACGTTTACGAATAACATTTGATTATTAACACCCCCGAAAAATAGCACTGAAATTCATAATTCTTTCACGCTATACCCAAAACTGCCTACTTTTGTTTATTCATTTATCGTTAATAATTTGGATAATTGGTACAGTAATACTCGCAAATATAACTAGACTTTATTACCTTGTATCTTCTTTTCTAAGTGCACTAATGCATAATAACTTGTATCGTAGCACGTATTCTGATTGAAGTATGGTATCACATCAAAAAATAAAGAGTAAAACTGTTTAAAGTATTCAATAAAAATCGAAAATCTAAGAGAGCGAAACTCCTATAAACACGGGTTTATATAACGGCCCGCGTGCCCGTCGGTTTTGTCCCTCAACGGACAATTTCTAGAATTTCGCATTCTGTTCCCCTTTTCGACAGTCCGGCACACGATTCTATTAAATTTGCACACACGACAGTTGAAAATCTAAGAAATTTTCACACGGCTCGCAACGCGTCTGCGAACAACTAATTAATTATCTATTGAAATTGTTATGTTTTCACCTCTCATATCTGCAACTTATTTCAACCAATCGCAAACCCAGTGACGTTGCTCAAATCACGCCTTTTATTATCAGTGTCTCTGCCTTGCGCATATTATCCGTCTCTATCTACCCTGTTCTGAGTGGTACAAATCGATATTCTTTATTATGGGCTATTTGAATCCACGTGGACTCGCGACGTGACTTACTTGAGTAAAATAACCAAACATCTGACCGTTTCCAATATACGTAGAATCTGCATGTTCATCAGCTCGAATTTATTAGAATTTGACATTTAAAAGTTTGCAGGTGTGCTCCTAATAAATGTCTTAAATATAATTCTCCGAGCTTTGTTTTCATGGTATTTTAACCTTGGATTTTCACAGGCTTTTATGCTTATTATATATTACTAATGGTTCAATTAACTCCAATTAAAATAATAATGAATGGCATTGACTTCTACCCTTTTTTTTTTTGGCGAATACTAATTAAATATTAATTATTATTTGTACACTTTGTTTAATACCCGTTACTTAAAAATTGAATTAATTAATATAAATTTTGCACGTAATTTTTATTTGTTTTAGTACTTGGAACGATTAAATTACATACAAGTTAAGCATTTTAATTCTGCTTCCTTTTATAGAAAGCGTCTAGTGAATAATTTAAATCCCTTATTTTTAATGAAACGAATAAATTTTTATGCTCCACGGTTTTAATAACGCGTATTATCTAATAAAATTCTATACAAACCCTACATTCTAATTGAATGATTTAAATCTTCACACTAGGCATTTAATTACGCGTACTTTTTCCCAAAGCTTCCTTATACACGGTGATTAAAATTATTTGATGTCGTTAATTAATTTTCTACCCTGGTCTAAATTTGAGTAATATATATATATATATATATATATATATATATATATATATATTATATATATATATATATATATTTTGTTGTAATACTGTTGTAATACTGTGGCAATACCCCTGCGCTCCTTTTTTGTGAATTAAAAAGGTAAACATTTTTATTCTGTCAATTTTTGATTTTTAATGTATAATTTTAATTGCGTCGGCTAGCTCAGTTTTGAAATTACGCACGGAGCTTGCGACAATATGACAAACAAAAGATTTTTAAATCTACCTTCTACCTCTTCTAATGTTTAAACGAAAACCCCATTAAGCACAAATTACTATAATGTTTTCAAAAATATTTACAACGTATGAAAAGTTTATAGATTCTCTAAATAGAACTTTTATTGAAAAAATTAATTATCATTCCCTAAGATGATCAAAAAGCCAGCAAAATTATTATCATTATTATTATTATTATTAACTGAAGCAACATGAACGTTCATTCAACTTCTTTAAATATTCACGTAATTTACAACGTGTGCTAAAAAAAAAACAATCCGTGCCGACCTTTCACATAAATTGTCATGAAAGCAATTTTTAAAGTATTTAAATTAGAAATATTCAATGAAATGTTAATTTTTAAATCATTCAGTTTAGAAATGCACAACGAAATATTCACAAATAAAATAATAAAACATTCAGATTGGCTAATCTGTTGCTTTCAGCTCAAATCCGTCCTTGGTCCAACTGTTTTGGATATTGTCTGCATCCCTTTTAGCATAGTCTTAAATCGCTCTAGCGTTCTCCGTTAAACTCCTTGACAATTCATAGTTGAAGTAAATGCTTGTTGTATATTCTCATTTGTTCCAGCAATTATTTATAATCACTTATACATTAATTATTTAGCATTCTCCTCCAGTAAATTATTTGGAATCGTCATCCAGTAAATTATTTGGAATCGTGATCAGTAATTATTTAGAATCGTCATCTATCCAGTAATTATTCAGTCTTTTTTATTAAGGTTAATATTAGAATTTAAATTAAAACAACTTTTAGTTACTTACGCCTTTTGAAGGGTACAACGACAAACCTCCTAATTTTCCATAATTACAATGGTATTATTTCACACTTCACAATAAATCATTTTACGTAAATATCTTTGTTTTAAGGGATGTGAACTAAGCCTTACTTCATGTTGAAATAATTTGTTTACAAATCCGGTCATATTTAAGCGCATCGTCTATCTATTGACATGCGTAAAGTTTGTTGTTGTGCATGATACCTTCGTACCAGGTTCTTGGATATTCCATCGTCTAGTCTTGTATGTTAACATCAACTATTTCGAGTTAATAGCATTAATT
The DNA here is from genome assembly GCA_036346225.1 of Platerodrilus igneus. Taxonomy (NCBI): domain Eukaryota; kingdom Metazoa; phylum Arthropoda; class Insecta; order Coleoptera; family Lycidae; genus Platerodrilus; species Platerodrilus igneus. Next base: position 7,260,388 of record JARFIW010000787.1, on the reverse strand, counting down.
CCCTTGGATTTTCATACTTCTAGATAAGTAAACCATTGTTTGTTCAAATAAATTTGGTGAACTTTGTTTTTAATTACCATGCCTTGCTTGTTTCCAATAAATCAGGTGTCGATTTTAACTTTCTAGTCACGTAGACTTAATACGAATTATGCATTTAATTATATGCGTTTGCTATCTTACGCATTTTTAAACCTGCTTGTTTTAGTTGGGATCCCTGACGTAATAATGATGCGTTATCCATGCGTGTCACGTTTCAGCTTGCAATTATGTTGTTTAACGACTTGCGAATTTGTTTATTCAAATAAATCTTCAAAATATTTTTCATTAACTAAATTAATTATGATTATGGTTTATATACAGGGCGTTGTCATTTACTTTCTAGCAATTTCTTGTTTTCTTCAGAAAACTGTCTCGTTTTCTGAGCCCTCGTGTTTTATATGAAGTGCGCTATACTATTGGTCCCAACCGCCCTTAAATAACCTTATTAACACAGCAATATATATATAATATATAATATATATAATAAAGAGGTCACGAGAGGTTATTTAACATACAAATTCTATGAAAGAACACCCTTCCAAAAGTAAGAAAACGGGAAAGTTAAAATTTCCTAATATTCTTCCACCCTGTGTAATATAAGCCTATTTCTTTGCAAAGTCATTCATTGCACTCGCGTTATTACAAAACACAAAAGAAGCCCTTATTGAATTATTAAATCCCATGTAATTTTCGAAGTGGGTACGGAAGGATCTGGAAAATGACGTATATATCTAATTATTGTATATAAACCGGATCTGCATGAGAAAGGGGATCATTCATTTCAAGACGTGGAACATGTTACTTTAAGAAAGGGATTCGTGATTCATTCAGAATTCGACATGCATACAGTATTTGTCATTTAAGATATAATTTTAAGTACAGAATTAATTCTTGAAAAGTAATTCTGAATAAATATGTAATATAATTATTTTGTAAAACACTATGAGAATTGAACAATATTAAACAAAGATATTTTTTATACAAAAGAATACGCTAAGTTTAATTGATTAAAAATAAAATGCACTTTGCAAACTGATGTTTTTGGAGATGAAAATGGAACCAATGAATATTTAATGCCGTTAATAACAATGGGGATGAGTTTTTGATAAGCGCTATTCGATAATAGTCTCACCACGTATAACTTGTTAATTTTCTTAACTTATAAGGATAATTTAATGTTAACATTTAAGATAGAATAAGTCTTTAATACATTTGTGTTAAAGATAATTTCCAGAAAAATTTTGAAGTCGATGTGTGAAGCATTTTGACCTTTAATAAGTTATCTGTGTAGCATCATTGGTCAATTATACTCACGAGCGGGGTAGTAAAAGATAAGAAAATTATCCATTTATAAATTAAAGTGGTTTTTGTACCTGATAACAAAGACTAGGTAAGAAATATTTTAGAAATAATTTAGCAATAAGTTTATGTATGAATTTAAGCTGTAAACTGTTTTATAAATTCTTTTATTTGAAAGAAAATTGTTTTTGAATGCATAGATGTATCTTAAGATTTCTGTGTACTCTAATCCTAATTTCATTTACCAGTAACTCCTTAATTAAATCTTATTATGTACAAAATTTGTCAAGATAAGATAGATAACTCAACGCGCACCCCTTAAAATCGGATTTAAAGGTATCTGATCAGTCAGGTTTAACAATTTCTTTTTATGAGAAACCTCACTGCAGGCTGCCACCCTTCAATCGAATTATCAAACTTATGCACACTCTTTACTCTAATTTCAAATACTAGCAGAAAAAATACTATTACCATGGAACTTAACTAATAAATAGAATTGCCGCTTTTAAAATTTTAAAACAGCGTAAATTTTATTTTATCATGTAAATTATGTTGATCGCTGTTGTTGTAGCCTTTGTTTGACGCGTACTTATGTATTCATTTTTAAATCGTTCAAACAGTTAAAAATTTTAATCCATTGTATGCTTTTATTTTAAAAAAATCTTTATCATGAAGTAGTTAATTATCGTTTACTTATGCTCCCTTTTTGAAACCATTTTAACGTATTTCAAATAACCTTACTTACGTACTTACGTACATTACTCTTTCAACAAATAATGTCACTACTGAAACTGCAGTATTCTTATTACGTGATGTACTGCATCGTGACGTTTGAGGACTGAATGACTGATTTTCCTTCTTAACTTCGATTGGCTTTTATAAGCGCGAGCCCTCGTAATGTCAACATCGAAAATTTTCTAGGTCAATCACGAATTTTGTAATTGGTTGTTTTCCGGAGGTGTGTGATGCAATATTCAGAACTTTGTTGTTTTACGGCTTCGGGCTACGTTAATTAATTGATTTTGTTCCTTATCATATCAAAATGTAAGATTTATGGCAGCATTCATCTTATTCATCCGATCTTTTCTCTTGACTCGCCTCAATTGGATGTACGTTTACACTCCTTACTTGATAGCTGCCACGAATCATTTCATCATTCATCTTCTGTTACATTTAAGTACTTGATTATTTTAGAACTCCAATGAACGTTTTCCAATTGAAACACCGTTTCCTAATTTCTTTGAATATCGATTGATATTTTAAATGAATACGCTATCATACGAACGTATGCTTGCTATTAAAAGAAAAATTCAATTAAATATTGTACGTAAATAAGTACTTTTTGGGCGAAGCTTTTTAAAAACGTCTTCTATTATCACGTGCGAGAAATGAGCTTGACGAAAACTCTTCGCAGATAATTTATTAAAAGTGAAAATGCTTCGAACTTAGACCTCAAAATTTGATGCAAAGATTACGCTTCACTAATAATAAAAATGAGAACTTATTCTGAATTTAAATTACCAATATTCAAACATTCTTATTAGTTACATACAAAGAAATATCAAATTTATACTTGCAATTTTTAAGGTCAAATAGCGTTTATTAAATTGACATTTCCAACGTAAATAACGGTATTAAAAGCCTTCCGGTTTTATCGATAATCTCCATCAGTTTATCAGTTTGCAAAAGTGTATCTTTTATTTTTAATTAATTAACTTCAAAGTAGCTCTTGTATAGAAAAACGTCTAATCTTTATTGTATTTTACAAAACAATGATGCTTCATCAATTAATTGCGTTTGAAAATTTCTATTTTTCAAACTATTAAAACACATAAGTTTTATTGCAACTCTGCATGTTCGATTTCGGAAATTGAATGAATCCTTACTCAACGTTACATACTGCTTAGTTACATTTATATAATTAAATTACTAAAATAACACCAAAATCTTGGTAATTTGCTAAGAAGCTTTTTTAAAAATAAAAACACATGGCAGTCATACCATGCATCATTGAACTTGTAGTAGAAAATACTATTTAATAGAAAGCGTATTTTTTACGGGACATATAAAAAATAGAGTTGATGATTTTTTCGAAAATTTGTAAACGCTGTCTTGTACATCTAAAATAGTGACAATGACAAAGTACCTTTTATTTTTTTATGCCTCTTCAAATAACTTAAAAAAAACTAAAAACAAAATTGCCATATTTCGGATATTTTTGAATATCTCCGGAAGTAAGCCGAATTTTGGGATTTTCTCAACAGCACATTATTGGCTCCCAAATTGCACAACCATTTTTGTAGTTAAACCGTCTTTGTAACTTATATGGTTTCCGAGATCCTCATGCTGTTCATCCTTATCTTTGGCACACTGTATAATTTTATATATATATATATATATATATATATATGAGTTTGAATTTTGAATGTAAAGATGGTTAGTATGTTATGACAGGATGTGAACATTAAAGAGATTATTTTTTTATTGTTAAAGATTTACCGACGGTAGGGGTATTGATTAAATCTAAGTAGAATGTTTTCAGTAAAAATATTAAGAACTGTATACGTATCGATTTTACAATATTTTGTAATGAAGAATGCATTGATGCAGCGCAAATGTGGTATTTAACTGTTTTTGTTTTGTTTATTATGAATGACATTTACAATAATTGGGATTTATAATTGCTGTGTAATTTAATATTGAAAACAGAAAAATGTGAAGAATGAATAGCTTTGTTGATGGCTTAGAGTTATGTTTTATTAAGATTTTTTCTTTTAGCAATAACAGGCCGGATTTGAGTTAAGAAATTGATGTTTATAAAAAAAGTATTTTACATAATTTTTCTATAGTTATTTTATGTTAATATAGTCTAAGTTAGGTCGATTTTTATTTGAATTTATTTAAAGACTAGGTCAATAGACATATTTGTAAATGATATCCAGCTACCCCAAGGCTGGGATCTTATTTGGAAGAGGCATTTTATGTTGAGAAACTTATTAATTATGAATGAATTAATTTGCGCTTTTAAGGTATTTTTGAGAAAGGTATATATATATATACGATGATATAACTTAGAATACCGTAGTAAGGAAAATTTATGCTGAATAACCGTCTTCCCTATAGGGAATAACATCAAAAGAAATTGCTGTGATGGACGGATTGGCGCCCCTCGATTTTGACAGAAAAGACTTTCAGGATAAGTAAAAGTGTAACGTAGAAATTTGGTATTTGAGTTATTTTGTTTATTATTTTTATTCAATTATTATTTTTATTTCGAATTTTTATTTTCTTTTATAATTTCCTACACTTTCCCGGGGGTTAAAATTCCGGAGTTAAAATAGTCCCACATTCCGATCTCCGGGAGGGGACTACTTCGGAGGATGTGACCGAAAAGTCAGGAACATTCTTCGAGTCGGAGCGTGGGTGGAATGTCAGAAGTACGAAGTAAGTAGGTAAGCTAGAAAACTTAAAAATTGAAATGGACCGGTTAGCATTAGACATAGTAGGGATCAGCGAAGTTCGGTGGCCAGGAGATTTTTGAAGCGGAGACTTTAGGGTTATTCATACAAGATCAGAAGAAGGAAATTCGGGTGTGGGGATAGTTATGCGAAAAAAAATAGAACGACGTATAGAAAACTACTTACAAAAGAACGAAAAAGTACCCATGGTTAGATTAGAATCTAAATCGGTAAATGCAGTAATAACACAATTATATATGCCCACCCTTAGTTACAGTGAGGAAGAGGTAGATGCAATCTATAAAGATGCCGAAGCTATACTAAGATACGTAAGAGGATATGAAAACTTAATAATTGCAAAGGATTTTAATGCAGTGGTAGCTAGGGGTAGGGAAGGAGCGGTAGTACAAGTAGTACATAGTAGTACAAGTTTGCGACAAGAACAATTTAACCATCACAAACACATTATTTCAACATCATGCTACAAGACGATACACGTGGAAGATGCCAGGAGATATAGGAAGATATCAAGTAGATTACATTCTTGTTAGATAACGGTTTAGGAATCAAGTAAAAGATTGTAGAAGCTACTCAGAATCAGATATAGACACTGACCACAATATCGCAATTATGAAGACCACACTTAAATCTAAAAATTTGAAAAAAAGAAACGGAAAAAGGCACTATGACTTTGAGAAACTAAAAGATACAGATATCCAAGAAAAATTTGAAAAAAAAATCAAATGAATTTCTGAAAGATATCCTGAAAATTTCTGATACTAAGGAAGTAGAAACATTAAATCCAGCTTAGACATGGCGGATATACTCAAAAAAGAAGCCATGGATAACAAAGGATTTTCTGAATTTAATAGAAGAATGACGAAAGTTTAAAAAATAGATCAGGCGGAACAGGAAAAAAAGATTCAAAGCCATAAAGTGGGAAATTATTCGCAAATGCTGAAAGCTAAAGAACAATGGATTAATGAAAAGTAGAAAGAAGTACAAACTAAGATGAAAATAGGAAAGAACAGACGAAGCATACAAACTTATTAGAATGAATTTTAGGATATAAAACATATAGCAAAAATATAAGGGACGCTCGAGGAAACGTCATTATAGAAAATGTAGAGAAAGTGTTTAGATGGAAAGAACATATAGGGAATTTATGTGCAGGAGAGGAACTAACAGCATTAGAACAGGAATCATACATTGAAAATAATGACTTGGGATATCCTATACTTCGAGATGAGTTTGAATCAGCATTAAAGGAGCTGAAAAATGGTAAGGCACCGGGTACAGATAGGGTGCAAGGAGAAACTCTAAAAGCCGCTGGACAACCAGCAACACAACGTCTCTTCAAAGTTGTAGGCTATATGTATGAGACAGGCGAGATAGCCAAAGATTTCAAATATAACATCATAATAACTATACCGAAAAAGAGAGGCGCGGATAGATGTGAAAATTTACGAGCAATAAGTTTGGCAGCACAGGTGTCAAAAGTATTAACTGGAATTGTACAAAGACGAGTGGAAAAACGAGCTGAAAAAATACTAGAAGAAGATCAATTAGGGTTTAGGCGAAACATGGGAACACTGGAGGCTATTTTAGGACTGAGAGTGATAATGGAGAAAACAATAGAGAAGGGGGAAAGCGTGTATATAGGGTTTGTAGATCTGTAAAGAACATTCGACAATGTAAAATGGAAAAAAGTGTTCGAATTAATCAAAAAGATTGGAATGAGTTTTAGGAATAGACGGATAGTAGATAGCTTATACAAAGAGCAAACAGCAGTAATAGAATTAGAGCAGGAACGTAGAGAAGTAAATATTAGAAAAGGGGTGAGACATGGTGCCTTAGCCCCGTTAAATTTTAACTTGTACATTGAAGAGGCAATAAATACTATCAAATGCAGGAAGACATTTGGAATTACTATGTAGGGACAAAAGATTGATATGCTTAGATTTGCAGATGATATAGCGGTACTGGCATCTAACAAAGAAGAGTTAGAAACTGCTTTTAATGAAATGGAAACAGTTCTAACAGAGAGATACGGTATTAAAATTTACAAAATAAGATTAAGGTTCTCTTATGCAAAGGAGGAGAAAGTAAATCAAAAACAAGAATACCAATAGGTAACGAGAACTTATAAGAGGTTAAGGATTTCTGCTATCTAGGAAGTCAAATAACGCAAGATGGGAAGAGCACAAAAAATATAAAACAAAGATTATCACAAAGTCGTGCTGCATTTAACAAAAAAAAAGCCAACTACTGTGTTCACAGACAACAAACATAAAAACAAGGAAAAGATTGTTTGAAACATAGGCGTGGAGCACAGTACTGTACGGCTGTGAGGCCTGTACAGTAGGAGAAGCGGACAAGAAAAAGGTAGAAACCTTTGAAATGTGGTGCTACACACGTATGATGAAGATATCAAGGACAGAGGAAGTTAAGAACAAAGAGCTACTCGAAATGGTAAGGAAAGAAAGAAGTATGTGGAAAACAGTAAAAAATAGGAAAGATAGGATGATAGGCCATATACTAAGGTATGAGGGAATAGTGCGTAGCATATTAAAAGCAGAGATAAAAAAAAGATAAGTAGAAGTAGACCTAGCTTAGACTATTACACACAGATAGTGAAAGATGTAAGATGTGGAAATTTTAGGGAAATGTGTAGGCTAGCTCAGAATAGAAATCAATGGAGGTACGCAACCAACCAGTCCCAAGATGGAAAACTAATGATGAAAAGAATAACTGTACTTAAACATGATTATTATTATAAACAACTACAGGTATTGGTCTTGCAATATTCGCAACTAATGTTAATTGTACGAAACGATTTACTGGTATACTTTTAATTCGGCAAATGTCTAAGTGTTGGAGGATCTTTGGCAGCCACGCAACTGTGTAGACTAGCTTAGAACATAAATAAGTGGAGGTACGCGTCCAACCAGTTTCAAGACAAAAACCTAATCACGAAAAAATAAGTGCGCTTAAATTTGATGATTACTATAAACAACTACAAGTATTGGTTGTGAAATATTTTCAACTAATGGTGATTGTGCGAAAGGATATATTGGAAAAACTATTAATTCGGCAAATGTTCAAATGCTGGGTGAACTTGGCAGCCGCAGGCTGTTTACCCCCCTTCACATACCGCGCATTTACATTTCCAATGCTCCACCTGAAGGTACTACATTGGCTAGGAGGCGAGTTTATTGTTGCCTGGAAATTTAGAATTTTGCCGAACCCTTGCCGTTCCAGGCAAGTTAGGGATCTTTATCGTGCGTGACAACACTCACACACGGGACCTCCATTTAAACTCTCATCCGAACGAGGGCGTAATTTTTGTGAAAAATGCTCACCTGTCATTTTTCAAGCAGTTGGCCGTGTCGGGATTCGAACCCAGGACCTTGGGATCCGTAGTCTTACGCTTACTACATTGATCCACGGTGACGCCCTCCCCCCCCATCCCTTCACATACCACTGAATATCGAGGAAATAGGGTATATAGTTGTAAAACAATGGAAGGTGACCGAACTGCATCTAACAAGAAAGAACAGTGGCTATGTTCAAAGACAACAACCATAGAAACAAGAAGAAAATCGTTTACAGCATATGTGTCTGGAGCACAGCACAGTACGTCTATGTAATAGGGGCAGTAGGAAAAGTAGACAGAAAGAGATAGAAGCCTTCTGGAATGTTGTGCGCTAGATGTTTGAGGATGATAGCATGGACAGACAAAGTTAATAAAAAATAGGTTATAGAAATAGTAGAGGAATAAAGATATCTGTGGAAAATAAAAGAAATAGGAGAAATAGAGGGGTAGAAGTATGTTCTAAGGCATTTTTGGAGGAATAGTGCGCGATGTATTACAAGCAGAGATAGGAAAAGAGAGGTAGAGGTAGACCGTGATCAGACTTTCGCACGCAGATAGTGATATATGCAAACTGTGCAAATTTCAGGGAAGTGTGTAGGGTAGTTCAGACTAGGAAACAATGAGGATACGTGTCTAACCAGTTCTAGGACTGAAGACTTAATGATGATGATTATAATTTGCTCCATAGAAACTCAATCCATCATCACTGCAGTTAGCTGACACTCCTTTATATTGTTGCGAGTTCCCAGCCCCTTCAGGGCGAATCAAAATTCATTCACTTGACTTTCATTTTACTATTAACAAAGGTTTATGAACAGTATATTCATTGTTTTTGAGTTCAGCAAATTTTCTTCATTTAGAAGGGTTTACATGTACCAGCATCTTAGGTTAGGATCAGCTGGCATCGGAATGTATTAAACAGAAGGGAAAACTAGGTTAAAGTGGGTTAATTCGACAATTTAGCGAGTTTTCTTTTATCAGCCCCATTTAAAAGACTGATTGTTATTATTAATCGTCAATTTAGTTAGAGTGAAGACCTTATTTGAAAAAAGCTTGTAAAAACTATTGAATTCAATGTCAACTCAATATTGGTGAAAGTACATAAAGCGAGTTTTGAAAGGTCACTACTGTGTTTGTGAATATTAAAATGCTTAAAACATACTGTGTCAAACGTTTATAGCAGTACCATAAAATCGAAGTTAATGACAAAACAAGGATTTATAATGAATGCGATAAAACTGTTTCTTTTTGGACGTATTGATCTTCGCCTGATAACTGTAATTGAAATATGTAGAGAAAAGTTAATGTAAGATAATTTTTATTCAACTAACAAAGCGTTATTTAGATTAGATGAGCTTATTGTTAAACATGAAAATGTATAGAAACCAACAGCGAACAATGGGAATCTTGATTACCTTTAAAAATAATTTTAGTACTTAAGAATGACTGGTTGGACCCATTTTTTAAATACGAGTCTTAAACTTAATTAAGATTAACTGTTATAATAAATAAATAAATTAATAATAATCTTCCTGCTGTAAATAAGTAATCGATAGAAGATAGTGATGTGGCGAAAAGATAATCAGTTATCCTATTATTCGCATTTTTAAAGATCACTACCAGGTCGGTTAATTTAGCTGTTTTGCCGCGTTTATCGAGATTTTATCGTGGTACCATTATTTATAACTTTACGCGGTGTTGGTTATTACTCGGAGAATAATGGTTTCAAAGATAATGATTACCTTGTATCTTGTAACACTATAAAAAGTTTATTGTTTCTAACATGCCATTCGTGTATAATGGAATATTAAAGTTTAAAACTATAAATAATTAATGGTCTTATTTTTAAACAGATGAAGAGAGAAAAGTACCCTTGAACCCGCTAAGAAAGGTGGAGTCACTTACTTTTTGTATGAATGATAATTGGCACATACACGAGTGGTGCTTCATAATTTATGAGCACTTCTTACTTTGAAATAATAATACTCACACCCAAGGTTAATAGCTTCAAAGAGGTTAGAAATATAAATCGCGGGTTTCGTGCATATTTTGTATTTTGTATTTTCTTTGAAGAACAGCGCTTCCTTAATAGCTGGGAGGATGTATTAACCGCACATATTTATTTATTATCCGGAAAATGTAGTCTAAATATACTATTAGAAAATAATTTGATATGATCAATGGAGAATAAAATTTACTTAAACTAGATTATGAACAATTATTTTCAGGGCTGAACTTAATTATGCGAAGACTCTTAGTCAGGGCTGTCAATCGGATCCGGATTCGGACCCAAGATCCAGATCTTAGTGGATCCGGATCCAAAAATTGATTCTGCAAATCCGAATATCGGATCCGAAATCCGTATCTAAAAGGCTCAGGATACAAAATTGGGTTCTGTATCTAAGTGGAACCGGATCGAAAAACGTGTTGTATAATTGTTATGGGTTTATTTTCAAGTTATAACGTTGCAATAAATTGCCAGTCTAATTGTAAATTTTTTTTATGTATTTGGCTGTTATGCTGGTATGTATCTATAGTCACTTCTTTATCATTGTGTCAGGTAACGTAAATGTTAGTAATTTAATGTTAGTTTGGTTATTTGGTAATCCTGTTATTTTCGGTTCTGGTATTATTTCGCATGAGCGTGCATGTGGAATTTAATTTAACAATTTGCTTATCGGAGTTATGTGATGTTTTTGTGATGTTATGCAATGAATAACTGTAAGGGTTGTTGTGATTAGCTATACGAGCGTTAATAATTCATAGGTATGGCCGGGTTTTGGAACTGTTAGGTGTTGTTACATTTTTGTATGTACGCCGCTAGTCGAGGTTGACTTGTTCTGTCCTTGCATTTTAATGTTAGTGACTTTCTAGTTTTTGTAGTACAATCCTAATCTTTTACAGTTTACTTTGGGTGTGGTTAAAATTTCGTGTTGTGTCAAAAGCGTATTGGATAAATTAGACTGAATTTCAGTTTTTACAATAATTCTTTCAAGTCTTGAACAGAAATGGCTGATATATTAAAGAAGATGGATTTCCTTCTACCATCTTGTAGAGTGTGGTGTGATCTGCCGACGAGTCCAGTCTGGTATGGTTCTAGTGGAGTTTTATGGTCGTTTATCTTGGCTACTTCGTTTGAGATCTTTCCACTAGGCCTTTATTGTGATGCCAATTCCGCATTGGTTTGTGCGTTGAAGTTGCACGTTAAGCCTGTAAACTTGTGGCTTTGGAATTGCATTAGTAACCTCGTGGGATATTATTCCTCCGGGGGCGTAATCGCACAAATTCATATTTGTACGCAGATGTTGGAATTCTTTGTTTGCAGTGGGATTAAGGTAATTTGAAATATTATATCTTAGTTCAGTATAAAACCTAAAATATTTATATTAAAAATTTAGTTGTTTACTATTAACAACTGATCCAGTACTTTGTGTTGAAACAATTGTATTAACAGGTTTCACCAACTGCACTGGGCATCCTCGCATCTGTATCCTCAGTTTCATCTTTATTCTAAAATTGTTAAACATTTACTACTGCGTCCAACTTCTGCAGTTCCTTGCAGATCTGCCATTATCAACACACTGTAATATACAAAAGTATAGTAACATTTCAACTATAGCAACCACCATTGCGTTATGGTACATGTCTTATTATGCAATACCATCTTTCATGTCAGGCTCGCCAGTGGAGCGTAAGTTATTTAGCAAGCAAAAGAGGCAAGCCATTGCTTCGATAATTTGTAGTTATAAAATAATACTTTATTTGTGTGTCGTACTTAAGATTTGTCAATTATTGCTCGATTACATTTATGTAAGTATTTTGTAAAGACGAATAGAGTTACTTTGTGTTGACTTGTGTTTTCTCTTGATACTACTAAGCTGATCAAACACCCCCTGTCTAAAAGTGTGTTTCATGCTCTATAAATATTTTGGGGCATAACCCCGTTTTACTAAGCTTGTTATAAAGTGGCAATTTGTTGTCGCAAAATGTGGAACTGGATTTAAAACCCGGATCCCAAAATAGCGTGCATAAATTGTGCAAATCCGGATACAGAATCCGCAGTCTATACTCAGATCCCAAATCTGAGTTTGAATTCCAAACTCGGATTTTGAATCCGGATCCGAATTCTGGATACCAGCAATATTTGATCCGAATTTTGGCGGTTCTAGATTCAAATTTGGATGCAAAATAGATTACTAATATTACTATAGCATTTACTATCGCTTATTTTGGAAGATAGAAGGTTGCGGTTTTTGCGACACTGTACTTTTTTTGTGAAACTAAACATACCGCCAACAAAAGTTTCATAGCCCTATTGGTTTTTGAGATACAGGGTAAAATTGAAATTATCACATTTGGGACATTCCCCGTATCTCGGTTATCGTTTAACTTATTTAGAGGTGACAAGGTATTTTTATAGAACTTTTTCCGTAGAATCCAGTGGCGCAGTTTGTTTCTTTCTTGCGCCATCCGTTTTTCAACTTATGAAGCAAACCTTTTTTTTTAAATAGGACACCCCATATATTTTTAACTAATTAAATTAAGCATTATCTGTGCTTTTCAAAAATATATAACAGTTTATACTTTTTTAAAAAATAACTGAATAAACTACACTTCCCTCAAAATTAATGCGTTATTAAATAGTAGGACGTTCAATAATTCTCCTAAATGCTCTATAACAAATAACCAAACTGTGCGAATTGTGTATTATGGAAAATGGTAATCATTTTGAACAATTCCCATAGTTATTAATTATTATTATATGTTGTTGTTGTCAGGTTGCTATCTATGTAGAGCCAGGTAGATAGGAAAAGGATAGAAGAGTATAGTAAGACCTAGACCAAGCTATATTAGTCAAACTATTAGAAATTTAGGTTGTGAAGGGTATGTAAAATTTTTTAGATTAGCACAGAATAGAAAAGAAGTTAGAGCTGCGTCAAACTGACCTTAAGTAAAGTCGAAAACAAAATGATGAGATTGTTGTTGTTGTTAATGTATGTTATATGAAAAATTGAAAACGCTATAATTTATAAACTCTACAGTTAAATATTTAGGTACGTTGTTAGATAAATAAAACAAAATTCAAAAATCACTTTATAGCATTTTCAGAATAAATAGTTTGCAAACATATTTCTTTTATTTTATCAGCGCCATGGCCTACTATTAAGTAAGGTATTAATTTCGAGAAAAGTGCAGTTTATTCAGTTATTTTTCAAAATAAGTATATATATATATACTATTTGTATACTTTTGAAAAGCCAAGAAACTGCTTAATTTAATTAAAAATATATAGGGTGTCCTATTTAAAAAAATACTTTTGCTTCATAACTAACAGACAGATGGTGCCAGGAAGAAACAAACTAGGCCACTTGATTCTACGGCAAAAGTTATATAAGAATAGCATGTCATCTCTCTAATAAGTTAAAAGACAACCTAGATACGGGGAATTTCCCCCAAGTGATAATTTTCAATTTTACCCTGAATCTCAAAAACCAAGAGGGCAATGGAAATTTTGTTGGCGACATGTTTACTTACACACAAAAAAAGCAGTGTTGCGAAAATCGCATCCTTCTATCTTTAAAAATAACCGAGATATCTTGCAAAAGTGTCCACATATGGACACCCTATACATTGTATTAAAAAGTTAAGTAAAAACTAAAAAGAGAAAGAAACATGTGGGTAATTTATCAGTTAATATCTCTATGCATTTTGGTTTTTAATGTTTTGATGTAAGAACACTAGACATCGAACACTCCGTACTAAGACAGGCTCGTTTCTGCGTTATAATATTTCCCGATGTTGAATATACGCGTTACGACGCCGCTGAAGGTGCGGGAATGCACAAATATTTTCTTGCGACTTTTGCAATGTATGGTAGCGATGGCTGTTTTGCTTCCACCAAATCAAAGGGTCTTCATTACGACCTATTGGTAATTCCAATTTGTAGAGGCTAAATTAAAAGTTTTCTCCAATTTCAGAACCTTTTTCTGCTTCTTCAACTTCTTCGCCCAGAACAAAATCAAGTGCAGTTGATGACTTTTTAAATTGTTGTTTTGATTTTTGTTTTGAACTTCCAATTCTGAAACAATTTTTAGTTGAACTTTTTCTTTAACATTGTTTGGCAGAAATTTCAAGTTTTTGAACCTATTGTCTGAGAATGAAGCTGAGATTAATGGTGATAATTGTTCATTGCGAAACGATAAATCAAAATGATTTACCAGATCGTTCTTAACAGTACACTTAAAGTTTGATAGTATTTCAGAATTGGTAGATTCCGGTTTTAAAAACTTCGTTGTTAGTTGCACAATGATAGGTACTGCGGAGGCGCATGACATATTTTTATCCATGCAAAGTGTTGTTGTCGCTATTTGAAGAGGCTTTAAAATTGCTACAAGCAGTTCAATTAGCTCCCATTCTTGTTACGTTATTTCTGGAACTATGGCCTTTGGGAACGAAGTAACTTCTCTATCATTTAAAATCGCAGCAATAGCAGATTATACTTCTAAAATCCTTCCAATCAAAAAAATGTCGAATCGCACCTTGTTTTTACACTCTGAACCAATCGTTTAATTTGCATTCCCATTTGTTTTTGTCGTTTTTGTAGTTCTGCTGTTGCAGTTGTAGAATGATTCGAATGACCCACTACGGAACTTACTTTCGAAATTAGTTCTTTAGTGAATTTGTCACTCTCCAATCCTTTATTTATTGACAACTGCAGTGAATGGGGTGAACACGAAACACTTTCCGAATCAATTTCTGCCATTGCTTTAGTGATATTTGCTGCGTTGTCATGAACGATTGCCGATACCTATTTATCCAATCCCTAGGCGTGTATAATTTCTTTAATTCTTTCTGCTAGGTTAGAAGCAGTATAACGCTCAGGCATTACTGCTGTATCTAAGCAGAAGTGTTGTTTTTTAAACTCACTATCTAGGTAATGGACAGTTAAAGTAATGTAGGATTCAGTATGATATGATGTTGAGGTATCGGAAGTGCATGAGAGAAATTCCCATTCACTTAGCTTAGTTTTAGCTCATTTTGTACTTCGAAAAATAAAAGATAAATTCTACTCATAATAGTTCCTCGTGATGGCATTGCATAGTCGGAAGACTGTAAGCGTATCAATTCACAAAAACCAACGTCTTGTACTATATATAACTGGCTGCAAATCCATTCAAATCATTCTTGCTATTTACCCGGTAATTTTTTTCGAAACTGCAGGAGACGCAGCAGAAGGTCGCAAACAAATTTTCGATTAAACTGTTAAACGTTTTCGATACGGCGGCGCTAACTTTTTTGTTGATGATTCTGCTGATTTTGTAGATTCCGAATCCGGCATAGCCTGAACTACGCTTATCATTTCCACATCAGCCTTTTCAAACTCACTCTTCTTTAAGCTAAAAAATAAAAAAGATTACTCTAAAATTCCAATACAGCGCGACGACTATTCAATATTAACGATTACGGCAAGATTCAGTTGATAAACAGTAAATTAACAAAAAGAACTTTACTAAGACAAATACTGCATTATAATAAAATATTTACCAATTCGAGGTCGAGGCTTGTTCTTCAACCACTGCAACTATTTCTCCGTCAAATCCACTCTTGACTACTGCCGAAACGTTATGGTTAAGCGAAACACTTATATGTTTTGATGATAACTGCTTTTTCAGGGATCTAGTAGAACTTCCACATTTCATTACTGCTCCACACAAGTTACATTTTGATTTTATTAAGTCAAGTTCTTCTAAATAGTCGCACACTACTTTTATGCAAAGGCATGTTTTTAACAGAGCTGTTGTTTGTTTAACTATCTTAGTTCCCAATTAAATTACTGTAGTCGCCAACACTATAAAAAAATGCCTTCCACACTTACTTAGATTTAAATAAAACCTTTATAAATTGACATAAGATCTATACAATACGTAACAGAAAGGAGAGACGAGGTATATTGTATGAAGTTTTGTAAGTAAATAGCACGGTACCAAAGAAAAACAAAGAAAGGAAAGTAGTACCCGTTTGTACCGTTTGGAGCGCTGGTAAGTAGAGTAGCATCCGGACTAGTTATAACACGTTTAGTAATATTGCAGCTGCCTATGTGCAAAGTTACGCCACGCTGGTGCTGACTGTATTCTTTCTGTGAGTGTTTATAATGTTCAAAAAAATAGAGAACGCCGCCAGTTGTGAAATTAGGGCTGTGATTAGATATCCCAACGCAAGAAATGTGAAACTTTGTGATATTCATCGTTAACTAAATGAAGTATATTGAGACAACGTTATGGATGAGTCATCAGTTCGGCGTTGGTGTCTTAATTTCAGTTTGGGTAGAGACAATACCCATGATGCAGAGCGTTCCGGACGACCGTTAGTAATTACGAACGAACGGCTGAGTTTAATTAACGAATTCGTGAAGGCCGATCGGCGCGTAACAATTGATAAGATCAGTGAAAATTTTAGCAATGTTTCACAAACTATTCATGAAATTGTTAAACATCTTCATTATGCGAAGATTTGTGCAAGGTAGGTCCCTCGCATGCTTACTGACGAACACAAAATCACCCGTATGGCTGCAGCACTGACGTTTTTGAACCGTTATTCTCGTGAAGTAGACTCTTTCTTGATTCGCATAGTCACTGGTAACGAGACATGGGTTTGTTATGCAACACCTACAAGTAAAAGGCAATCAATGGAGTGGCATCATGCTCGTTCACCAACCAAGCCAAAAAATTCAAAACGGCCATGTCTACTCGAAAACTCATGGCAACCATTTTCTGGGATCGGCAAGATGTACTGTTCATTGATTTCATGTCTCGTGGGGACACTATAAATGCCGATGCATATTGTATGACATTAAAGAAATTACGGCAAGCAATTCAAAATCGGCGGCGAGGTCTATTGTCTAGCGGCGTCCTTCTCCTCCACGACAATGCCAGGCCTCATACTGCTCGAATAACAGAACAACTTGTTCAAAAATTCAAATGGGAAACTTTTAACCATCCACCCTACAGCCCGGCTCCCTCTGATATTCATGTGTTTACAAAACTCCAGGACTTTTGGCAAGAAAGAAATTTGAAAGTGATGATGAACTGAAAGCTGTAACTACATATCTCAATACATTGGTGGCAGAAATGTACGAACTGGCATACAAAGACTCGTCTCACGTTATGATAAATGCTTAAATTTGCGAGGTGACTATGTGGAGAAGTAGTGTAAGGTTTATTCTTTTCAAGTAAAACATTATAATTTGTTAAGATGTACTAGTTTATTTTTTATTCAAAAACGGGTACTACTTTCCGGACGAATCCGGATCCGGATCCAAATCCGGATGAGAAAATTTGAATCCGGATTCTGACAGCACTAAAATCCGGATCCGAATCAAGATTCGATACCGAATCAAGATCCGGATCCGAATCAAGATCCGGATCCACTAGGGGTTTATAATCGGAACAGATCCGGATCCAATTAAAATGTGATGTATCCGGATTTCGGATTTAAATCCGGATCTGAAATTTTGAATCCAGATTTCATAAAATCCGGATCCTGACAGCTCTACTCTTAGTACTGACACCCCCCACCCCCATCCCGCTTAAAACCGTTGATCTGTAATTTGCGACTGCAAAGACGAGCATAATTTAAACTATAAATTTATAACGTTTAACACAATATAAATACATTTGAGTTTTATTTGAAACTTTTCCATTTAGTAGTGGGCGCAATTAATACCATTTTGTTTATTAGACACATCTTCTAATCGCATAGGCAAATCAAACCTTTAATTTGGCAAAGCTGTACCTATTATACCTAGAGATAAGAGCTTAATCAAATTTATTATACCCTTCATATTTTTGAAAAAAAAATCATTAGAAGACTTTTGAAAATATTGGCTATGCTTATGAAATATCTTTACAAACTAATGAATAAGTTTATAAAGTGAATTTTTTATTATTAAAGACCATAAGCATCGGTATTAACTAATTGTACCAGTCACAGACATATTCGTCTTTAAGGACGCCTGTGCAGTTATTATCTGCCCGCATGGAGTACATGAAGCACTGGACTCATTACTCGTTACTTTGGATTAATGAAAAGGTAAGACTTTGTTTTAGAAAGGCACCTTTTTAGGGGCCGTATATATATTTCAATACGGAATTTCCCTTGAGGAAGAATATGTTATTCATTTTGTGCGGAAACAACCCCTTATAAAGTTATGGTTAAAATACTCTCCCATTATAAGTCTATGGGAATTTTGTTTTATTTTATTAATATTGATTATTGGTTAGAAAGTAGAAGGTCTAACTAACCTAACCTTTTTTTCTTCATGGGATAGAAGAAGCTGTTATAGCCTATCCCCCTGCTGGCTCAGAGGCATCAATTGCCGGGAGAGTGTGGGACTCGCCTAGTTAGCAAGGATACCCACTAAACTCCTTTCCCCCCTTTCCTCTTGTGACGAAACACCCTGGAACCACCGTAAGGTATTACTTCAGGGTGTTTGAGGGGCATGGATCTTAGTGAGAGTATCCTAATGGTTTGATTTTTTTTAGATTCCTTTCTGCAGCTTTCTCTAATTTCTCTTTAATAGATATTACGTATGTGACGTATTTATTTATCTCCACCCAATTCTTTGGTTATTTAAGCACGAATTTCGTCATGTTCCCCATCGTTAGCTGCTCTTCCACATATAGCTCGACCATTGTTCTCCTCCTATGTCATCTACTACATTCAAATAGAGTGTGTTCCACATCATCTTTTTCTCCACACACGATGCATAAGTCGTCTCTTTTTTCCCAAATTTTTCCATGTGGTTTGCAAAACAACCACGGTCACTTAAGGCCTGGGTAAGGTAGTAGCCGATCTCCCCGTTATTCCTAGTGAATCATGGTTGTAACTCCGGTATCATCATCTTTGTCCATCTGCCTTTTTCAAAAGTCTTTCATCTTGCCTGCCAGGTCATTAGAGTTATTTCTCTCGCTTCTGTTTTGTTTAGATTAAATGTCCCTCCGCTCTTTGGCACATAAATTAATTGGCATAACTCCAGCAATCGCCAAGATCGCTTCGGCAGACACCGTTTTATGCGCGCTGGCTATTTTTAAAGCCATGTGCCTTTGATCCCTCAGTATAATGCTCCTTTTATTGTAGGCTTGCAAGTTATCCGCCCAGATTGGAGCTCCGTATAGTAATATGGAGTCCGTAACCACTGTCAGAACTATCTTTTTAGCTTTCGGACCTCCTATATTTGATAGTAAGCGGCTAATTCCGTTTGCGGTAATTTGCGCCTTTTTTGGTCTGCTTTTCCAGATGGATCTTATAAGAAAGACCTTTGTCTAAGGTAACTCCCAAGTACCTGACGGAACCTCGAAGTTCTATTTCCACTCCCCCAACCTCTATTTGGAAAGACTTGACTTTTTTTTCCAGATATTAGTATAGCCTCAATTTTGGTCGGTGCTAGGCATAGCCCATTCTCTGTCATTTATCAATGCAATACGAAAGAAGGAGATCGCAAAATTTAACTTTGCGCTAGAAAACAATAGACGATGCTTCGTGAGAATTACTCTAAATTACTCTAAAGTTAATTAAATACAAATAGCACTTTCTGATGGAGATTTAAAATGGAAGTAGGTAGTTTTAATACCGGTAATTAGGTTGGAAATGAGTTTTTAGAAATAAGCGCTATATGACCATAACAATTGCAAGTATAAATTTTAGATTTTCCTGTTTGTAACTGATAAGAATATTTGAATATTGGTAAATTAGATATAGAATAATTTCTCATTTCATTATTTATGAAGCGGGTAGTTTGCATCAAATTTTGAGGTCGAGGTTCGAAGCATTTTGATCTTTAATAAATTATCGGTGAAAAGTTTTTTACCAAACACACTTACAAGCGTTGTAATAAGAGATAGGCAAATTAACCAGCTATTAATTAAAGAAGATTTTGTAATTTTTAACAAGAATTAGGAAAGAATTATTGAGTAACTGGCAGGAATTATTTTACGTTTGAATTGAAACTGTCAACTGTTCTATATTCGTTTGTATGAAAGAAAAATGTTTTTGAAATGTATAGATGTTTATTGAGATTGCTGTTTTATTTTATTTTGTAAATTCTCCAGTATAATTTCCATTGAGCTAGCAAAGCATATTTTCTAGTGCATTCCTCACAAATAATATTCGCTATACCTAAGTTCCAACCTAGGACTCCCCCATATCAGAACCTTAACACATCAATATATAAACTTAATGATGTGATTCTGGACTAATAAATGATTATTATTAATCCTGGCAGAAGAAGCTACCGACACTTAGGAGGTGGCTGTCGGTGGCGGTGGCGATGCTGTGCTCCCACGGTTTAATAGTGGTATGTCTCAACGACGTGAATTTGCTGACAAGACCTGACTGGCTGCCGGTGTCGTCGAGTTGTGCTCTGATATCTGCAGGTGTAAACGGATAGTGGATGTTTGTTCAGGATGTCAATCACTCACCGTGTAAAAATAGAGTAATTGCTCGCTGTCAAGATATCAATCACTGACCGTGTAAAGTTCGAGTCGCGATAAGAATCACGGACTGAGTATTGGGAGAATAAATAAGTGTTTAATCAAAATAACAAGCTGTGATTGCATAATGTGTGGTTTAATTTGCGTAGCTTGCAGAGGGTAAGCTAGATGACCTTGGACCTTGGATATCGATCATAAGAACGGACTTTCTGGTCGATTCGGAGTTGCTAATATATGTTGTATCCTATCGTGATTTAGGAAAACAAAATAGAGTTTGAGCCATTTTTACACATGCTGGCGACAGAACAAAATGAAGTAGGATTTAACTCTGGCTCGTGGCATAAAATGAATTTAAGTTTGTTTGAAAGTTATTATCTGGTAACATTAGGGTTAATTTTGGGCGCAACAAAATATAAAAGTAAATTTGCAAAAACTAATATTTCGGTATTCTGTATGAACATGTCACGAACTAGCTTAATATAAGGTTTCGTTTTTTACATAACAAAGTTTGATATTAAGCGTATCTGGCATAATTTGGTCCAGTAAAGTTCAATAGGGGTTAAAATAAATTATGTTTATTAGCTCTTTCTGGTGGACTACAAAAAGAACAAAACTAATTAAGAAATGTTTTACTTTAATCTGATGGAAAAGTAAACAAATCCGAAAAATCAAGTTATACGGCGCAGATTCACATTGACTTTTTAATAAGCTTCATCTTCATTCAGGTGTTGAAGATTTATTTCCAAAATATCACTATAACACATGCAATTTGCTTGTCGTGTAGCAAAGGAATTCTGCTTAATCAAAATGAGTGAATGCTCCTCATCATAGGTTAATAACCTGTAATCATATTTTAACTACTATTTAAAATTACCAAAAGAGCAATAAAATGAAACAAAGAAGTACGTATATTATTGCGTTGACCTGTACAGAATTCTAAAACTATTCTTCTTCTTAGAAAAGTTTTACATACTGCTGCATTTTGTTGCGTATATTGCTGTTACTAGTTTTTAATGGCTAACAATTAAACTTGTCTGAAGAGTACTTTCAAGTCGTATATGAATTTACAAGATCACAATCATGTGCATCTTGACAACCGTAATAATTTTTAGTCTTAAATGACAATTTTAAGACTATAAAAACTTTTACTTTTCTTATCTCTTTACATGCTTTGAGAGGTGCATATGCATCTAATTTTATATTTAGCAAAATAGTCCAATCATTGATGCTGAAAATAATCGATAACCTCCGAATTCTTTGTATAAGAACCGATTTAGATGAAAATTTGACCCAAGGTCTAATCTTACCCTCAGTTTCAAAAGTGACATGAGCCCGACTGCCGCTTTTAGTTTTTTAGGTGTGAAAACTACCCCTCAAGGAAAAAAATCCAAAATCAAGGTTTAAGCGTTATATTGATAAAAATATACTTTAAACACGAATATTTAATATCACTACATGAAAAATGGTATATGTTATTTTTAAATTTTTCAACCCTCAAAAACCACCCCTATAGAGGAGAGGAGGGTATTATGGAATACCATTTACATTTCTAAAAATAACTTTACTGGTTTTTGAATAAAACTCCCCATTTCATCATGAGTAGATACTATAACTAATTGTAATGAACTGTCGCTTGCAAAAAAAATACTATTTATGTTTTTATTATAAAAAAATTATTTACAAAAAGTTACAAATAGAGGTTAAAATGATATAGTTGGGTAATAAGGAATAGGTTTAAACCATTGAAAAACTAATTTGACTTCATAAACCATATTTATTTTTAACTCTAAAAACCATATTTTCAAGATTATGTTCAAGTCATTTCTGCTTTGAGTCTATTTACAAAAGTCACGGATATAATCTTCTTTTTCTGCTCCGGTACAGTCAAGGTGAGCCCACAGAGATCAGCTGAAACATTGAATCCAAATTTCCCCTCGATCTTCGGAGAATTTTCCGTTACAGAAGATACATTCAGCATCTTTGTTTTCCGGTTCTTTAGTTGATGGCATGAAATCCATTACAGATTCATCAGAATCGAACGTTTCATCGCTGCTAACACTGGAGTCATCTCTGATAGGTTTAGGTCTAGAAGGTCGGTCTAAGTTTAATTTATTAACAAGGGGTCTTTTAATATTCGGTTTCTTCTGTTGTTTTGAAGCTTTTGCTTCCTTCTTTTTGCCCTTTTCTTTCAATTCATCATCTAACTGTTTATTGTATGGGGAGTAAGATACTATAGAAGAAGATCAAGCTTTCCTGCCCCTATTTGACTTCTGCTTTTTTGGAAGTGGTGGTGATATCTCTATGGGTAGAACAAAATTTGTTGACTTAGACGTAACGGTGACAACTACATCAGGACTCTTGGAAGAACAGGGTTGAGGTGAATCAGAGTTTGCAGACGAACATGGTAGAGGGTCATTTGTTGCTCTCACAGTCTGAGGCCTAGGAACAGTGAGTGTAGAAGCAATAAAATCTTCACTGCTAAAAACATTTCTATTGACAGGATAAATACCAGTCTCTTTGAAGCCTTTTACTGCTATGTCCCCACGTTGTACTTTAAACTAGGCCCTACCAAACAGTTCCATCATAACAAAAATACTCAAGGGCCTTGAGCTATGCCTTAAAAAAGATCTCACTTCCTCACTATAGTGAGACTTTAATGGACCCATAAAGGTTTTATCCAAGGGTTGGATTTTATGCGAAGAGTGGGGGACATAAAATCGTAACATAACTTTCCCTTGCTAAATTAATTACGTCAATGTTACGCTTGTGGGTTGTGTGCCTGTCAAGGAGAAGCAGGACAGGTGACTCAGCTGAGGGTTTTGTTACAGCTATGAAATGTTTAAACCACTTAGAAAAAATGTTTGTCTGTATCCAACCAGACGGGTGGCACGATGCGATGGTCCCTGGTGGAGCACCTCTAAGAAGTTGTTCATTCATGTTCTTCCTAGGGAATATCACAAGAGGTGGGACAAAGTCACCTTCTGCACTCATACAGGGAATGATGGTAACAAGAGAACCTTTTTCAGCTGAAGGGACCCAATCTGTCTTTCCTTTTAGGCCTACCACATGAGGAACTTTACTTTGAACCACAGACAAACCAGTTTCGTCTACATTAAATATCCTGTTAGGAGGATAGTTGTGTTTTTTGAAAACAACATCGATCAGGTTAAAAAACTTGTCTACTTCTTCTTTATTAAATCCCCTGGCTCTGGCAAAAGATGTACCCATGGGTTTACGGACTGAACGTTTCGGGTTCCTTTTCATAAAAGCGTAGAACCAGCCTTTGCCAGCAGTTTCGTCCTGAAATGGATGTGGTATGTTATTGCGAACCGCAAGTTGATAGGCATGACTGCAGACGTCCCTTTTTGTGAGCCCATAGAACATGGCCTCCATCTCAACTAAATATTTTTGTAACTCGTCTTCTAGTTTCTTAGGAAAAACTGGGTTACTGCCAAGAGTAGTCGAGGCTGCTACCATTGCATTTTTCTTCTTACTGTTGATAAGGCGGAAGACAGACGCTCCTAGAACGTGGAACTCCTTGGACGCCTTAAGGTACCCCATCTTTTTCTCACGAACAGCTTCTATAGCCTTAGCCATCTGCGTCTGACTCGAAATCTTTCGCTTCTTTCTCTCATTTTCTTTCTTTCTAGGCATATCTGAAATAAAAAAACACAGACTATTTAAAACTCTTGCAACTAAGGGTGGAGGGTGGAGGGGGGAGGTAAGTTTAAATAGACAAAACACACCTGAAAACAAATGATTTGAAGATCTGGACTATAGACTAATTTTCAAATAACAGAAAAGTTATATTTTGTTTCCATTTCAATGGATTTAGCTTTTAAAAAAATGTACTTTGGTTTTAAATTAGGTTATATTACTATTTATATAATTAATAATTAGTGTAGCTATCAATATTATACTCAAAACTCATTTTTTAACTTTATTTTTATTCAGTATATTTTGTCGGGTTATATGGAGTACTATACTTTTACGTCGGGTATTATGAAATACCTAGTATTCCGTAATGCCCGACACGCCATTTTGGAAAATGAACTTTTAAACTAATGGACAAAACATTGTCAGCTAAAAAACGATAACCGTATAACGAACTTCAATTCTTTTAGTGTACATGCTTAATATCAATGTTCAAATCTCATGTGTACTAGTAGGTTAAAATGTTTGAAAACTTACCTGCAAAAACTCTTGAAAATCACAAAACACACTTTGTTCTGTAGCGAGTGGTACGGCAACAACAAGCGGTCAACTTTCACTGCACTGTATCATGGGAGTCTTTCTTGAATAGTTCATGGTATTCCCACGTGATAGCAGCACCAAACAGAGCCGAATCCTCGGAATTTCCTATTTCCTGAATATTCCACAATACCCTCCTCTCGTCTACTCGAAATATTATTTGAAATATAATTTTTGACAACTTTATATCCATAAAGCATGCATTTAATTATAACGAAAGATGGGTAAGCGCTCGTGGAAAACTTTTTTATTATAGTCACTTTTCAACCCTTAAAAACACCCCTTCTTTCTTTCTTCTTTCTTGGCTGCATTTTATTTAAAGGAAATTTTTTATTTATTATACATGAATTCTTTGACAACCATTTTCCACATATGAGCCTTCTTCGTTTATTACCTCTTCTTCCATTAGTGGTGGGCAATTCTAACGGTTGTCTCCGCTGCATGTACCACAAGTTGAATTACAAAATAAACCAACTTTTCGGCAACCACAAGCAGCACCGCATCTTCTTTTGCAATTGCAAAAACCCATTTTTAATAGTTCTTGAAGTGCAGGTATACATTCAGTTTTTACGGGATTTAAACCATTTTCATTTTTAGTCCACCCCCAATCAGTCTGATGAATATTTTTGTTTCCAAGCCACATCTGTGTTTGCAAGTAAACCCTTTTTATGTGTTCATTAAGGGCACCAATTGTTGGAACCAGAGATGCTAATTTTGCAGCACTAACGTCGTAGCCTAATGAAAGTTTCATAGCGCATCTGCTCGAGATATGTTGATAAATTTTCGATGGCATTCAATTTATTTATATGTAGGTCTTTAGTTTAACCGTAAATAAACATAGTGCAATATCTATCAGATATCTATCTAAAATATTTTCAAAATCAGATGTACTGCTATAAAAAACTTCTGCCATATTTCTTAAATCTTGCCTTTCTTCTAAATGTTCCATAAATTTTTTTCCCTTTATTGTAAAACGCTGATGTTGAGCCTCAGCCAGTAAAACAATGTCTACGTCTTCTGCCACGATAACTTTTTTTAATTCGGTGTTATCATGAATAGCTATCTCTACGATTAAATTATCAGCTTCGCCTGTTCCTTGGCAACATTTAATTGATTTTTCTTCTAGTTCTTTTATCAAATATGATATAAATCGATTTTTATTTTTATAATTTGACAAAAAATTTTTCTGAGTAACAATTACTGGCATATCTTTCGTACATTGATATTCCTAATATTCTAATATTCTAATTTTCAACCGCCAATAACTCAAGAAGTATTGACTTATTGAAAAATTTTTATCCCAAACAGGCCCCTTAAAATTAGCCAGTCTATCGATTTCTGCAGTTATTTTGAATAAAATATTTCCCACCTCCGAGAAGGGGTGGCATTCACCCCCAGGGTGAAAGCGGCACTCGGCGCTGTCACTAATGTTAGTTGATATATTCTCTAGCTTTTTACCAAATATCAAATCAATCGGTTTTATACAAAGATTTTGGAGGGGTAAAGCTTCAATGACCGAACCAAAACATCTATGGAATAATTTACAAGGTGCTGTGAAGATTATCAGCCTTCCTGGTGAGGAAAAATATCCTCAGGTCTTCTTAGCAACATTTGCTAGTTGCCTGTTGGAAAAGTTTACTTTAGGCTAGGTTGTATGGGAAATATCATCAGAAGGATTTCTGAAGAATTTTGTTAATTTTTTTAAGATTTTGTTACCGATGATGACAAGTTAACTGGTCGAGATACATAATTAGTTTCAGTTAATTTATGGATAAGGAGTTTTCAGAATGTAAAACACACTGTCGATAGTAAAACGAACATTAATTTACACCTCTTTATTCGGTCCAGTGTACGCCTAATTATCCACAAATATTTGCAGAGAATCCTGAATATACTCAAATGCCGCTACATAGATCATTGATGATAAGTACAATAATATTTACTTGACTTAGCTTTTTCTTAATACGATGATTGCACTATAATTATTATTAATTTAACTGTGCACGTGGATGCACCATTACTGCACAAGCACTAGTCGACCTATATAATAACATATATAAACGATAAATGTATTTGCTTTAACCACTAGAATAACAATTAATTTCATACCACTTAGATTATATCATTATATCATACTCAACTAAATGTTGGGTTGTACGGTTTATATATCGAACTAATCGAATTAATAATTGTGTGTCGTTGTTCTGTTCTTAATTTGTTAGTTGAATAATTCACTTGTTATTAAAATGGCATACACAAATGCGGAAATGGCTGATATGCATTACGTTTACGGTCTGTCGCAGGGTAATGGGTTAGAAGTTTGTAGACGGTATGCTGAAATGTATCCTCAACTTTATCCTTCGCGTTATCAGAACATATTTTTATTGAAGCATGCCCATCGATAGTATTGGGAACAAAGGCCTATGATTTTCCTTACCTTTGCACTTTATTCCTCGTAGCATTCATTTGAAAGTAAGGAACACGTACTTCGGAGTGTGCAACTTTTATCGCTCCGCTTTCTAAAAAGATTACTGCAATCGGCCATTATATGTGCTTCTGTTATGGGTTACATAGCAACCGCTGGAAATGGATGACGGCCTGCCAAGGAAAATGAAGATGTTCGAAAGGCGGCTCGTATCAACTTAATGTACTCCAGATATTGATCTACCTACCACAATACTTATGTATGTATGTCTGAAGATCAGTTACAGACACAAAGTTACCACCGATGATTTTAAATTTTAGTATAGTAAAACTAAAAACTCATTTTTTTGCAATTGGATTTAGTGTAATATTTTTATTTTCTTTCAGTTTTCCTTGTATACTATAATTTTTATATTTTTTACTGTATCATTACCTCTTAATGTTGTTTCCCAAAATGTGTGCATGGCTGAAGTGAAACTTTTGTATTCAAATGCTTCATTTCATCAAAAATATTGGAATAAGTTTTAGGGATAGACGGATAGTACATTGCTTATGCAAAGAGCAAATAGCGGCAATAAAATTAGAACAAGAAAGTAGAGAAGTAAATATTATAAAAGGGGTGAGACAGGGATGTGCCCTATCTCCATTAATTTTTAACTTGACATAGACGAGGCAATGAATACTGTCAAATGCAGGAAGACATTTGGAATTAACATGCAGGGACAAAAGATTGATATGCTTAGATTTGCAAATGATATAGCGGTATTAGCATCTAGCAAAGAAAAGTTAGAAACTGCTCTTAATGAAATGGAAACAGTTCTGACGGAGAGATATGATATGAAAATTAACAAAAATAAAACTAAAGTTCTAGTATGCACAAGAGGGGAAAATAAATCAAAAACAAGAATACAAATAGGTAACGAGAACTTACAAGAGGTTAAGGATTTCTGCTACCTAGGAACTCAAATAATGCAAGATGGGAAAAGCACAAAAGATATAAAACAAAGATTAGCACAAGGTCGTGCTACATTTAACAAGAAAAAGCATCTACTGTGTTCAAGGACCAGAAACATAGAAACAAGGAAAAAGATTGCTTAAAACATATGTGTGGAGCACAGCACTGTATGACTGTGAAGCCTGGACAGTAGGAGAAGCAGACAAGAAAAAGGTAGAAGCCTTTGAAATGTGGTGCTGGTACATTAATTTTTAGCCCCACGTTTGAGCATGTCATAAATGCTGTGATATTTCTATTTATATTGAACAAGTCCCTACGATGGGCGTCATAAAATGCTGTGATATTTCAGCCCCTTTGATCAATCAAGCACCTATGATGTGAAATGTTAAGTTATGGATTTTCTTTGCCTCAACTATCTGATTCAATTGAATAAAGCAATTCTACAATACACAATGTAATGATTAAATATTTACAACTTTTAAAATTTTCCCCTTTTCAGAATATTTACATATACCAGATTTAAGAAATTGAAGCAAGCGAAACTAGCTATTTTGCTTATATTTAGAGACCTTTTGAAACGTTTCAAGATGCCTATTACCTTTTTCATAAATTGATTAATGAAACTACTGTGTTTTGTTGACTTTTACTGATACGAAAAATATTGAATTAAAACAGTTTTCAGAAATAAATTATATCAAGCTCGCTAACCTGGAATGGTTCTGTAGTTCCTCTGCATCCCCCAAGAGTTTTCGTGCCTAGTCTAAATATTTAGAGTCGAATTTTGAAGTCGACATCAAAACCAAAATACTATCCAAATCGTTATTAAAATCCCATTTAAATTTCGGTGTTAGAGCCAGTACTAAGATGCCAGTAATAAGTTAATTCAATTTAAGATTCAATTTGAATATCAGTAATAAAAAGATTTTCCATGCCGGTAATTAACAAGACAGTAATAGAACATTTTCCATGTCAGTATTAAACCAGAAATAATTAACCAGAAGTAATTAACCAGAGCCCTGTTTTATTTATGTTAGAAATGTATTTTTATTAAGTCGTTGTTTACTTACGTCTATAATAGATCGGCTCACACTTGCACAATTCGTACACTTTTCAAAATGATTTTAAATTACTTTTGTCTCACTGGTTACGTAAATAATTTAGCACTCCAGAGTATCGCCGTAGCCCAGTTTAAAATGTATACTAAACTCGTCGCTCAATTCTTATCGTATTTAAAACCGTACCTCCCTTGTTTTCCATTCGTTCATTCACGTGTTGGGACGACGCTTTTTGCCTTTATCTTTGTGTATTCGGAATTTTACCAATTGTTCAGTCCAAATATTCGGATGAATGCTTGACTTGTCACGTATTCATTTACATATCGTGGTATTAATTGAGAAATCCCAAGAATTTCCGTTTATTAAATCACGTATTCAGTGTTTATTACTTATTCTAATCTAAACCGAAATAATCTAGTGCTTGTTTATTTCCTAGTTAATATTGGATTTTTGAACAAATGTAATTCTTTATGTCACGTACGATTTTCAAATAATGCATAATTTAGACTGCGTATACGATGATATATTTAACGCACTTGTTAAATATTTATCAAGCCAATTCATATAGGTTTCCCGTTAATTTAATTTTGAAACATTTTGTTGCGTTTTCAAATCTTATCTTAACTTGTACTTACTCTTGGATATTTCTATATTCTTATGCGTTTAATCTCATGTATTTTTATATACAGTGTGCTCTCAACAAGCAATATGTATCGTGACCTATTTACTCTTATAATATCTGGAATTATATGCTTTTGTTAACTGGAAATTGCTTTTATTTGTTCTACGACCCCTGTGACTTAACCTACCCCTAAACTACCCAATAATTATAGCATTATATATATATATTGCTGTGAATCTTCTCATATCTCTAGGTACTGGCCCTTTAAAAAAAAACATTCGAGCCCCACAGTTTGGGCGTCAAGAATGCTGTGAAACCTTATAAATCACCTGGTCCGTTGATTCCTTCTGTTAATCGCCTCGGCTGCTCTTCTAGATAACTTCCATTCTCAATCATAAAAATTAAACAACACATTCCTACCACAAACATCAACGTTAACTCTATTTACATCAATATTCAGAATACATTAAATTTTCAAATTAAATTTGAACATAAAATTCAGTTTTAAAAAGAATTTCCGGATTAATTTTATTATCATTTTACTGTGCATCCAAAATTAAAGTCCTTGTTGGATGCCTACTAATTAATATAACAAGATAAGCAGACCGGAGTCTGAGTATAAAGGGAGCATCTACCACCCTTTACGTTAATTAACCAGGTTTGTCTAATTGAGCTCAAAGACCTACCCAAAGTTTCATCCTATTCCCGAACATCAAAACAAAATACCCCTTTTTACTTAAACAAGCAAATTTCATCTTAAAATTAAATTTTTATGGTTAGAAAAATTCCACTAATGTCCATTTAAAGTAAATCAATTATAAAGTCATTCAATACACACAAAAAATGTCAAACAAAATAGTACAATTTACCTGAAGGTTATTGTCCTCGTAGCTTCAGTGTAATCGTCCCTTTGTAAATCACACCATTCCAACCGGATTCTATTTACAGCTTCAAGTTGTCAACACTTTAAAAATGTTCTCCATCACCATTAATTTAAAGTTGTTTCTAGGCTTTTCCGGAACTCATCTGTGTATATCTGCCTCTGGTTCAGTGGATGCAGACACATTTACGAACCATTTAGTCATTAACACCCCGCAAAATAGCAAAGAAATTCATACTTCCTTTTACCAATATTACCAATATACGCCAAAACTGCCTACTTTTGGGTATACATTTGTCGTTGTAAATTTTACTAATTGGTACCGTGATAATAAACTTTTATTACCTTGTATCTAAGTGCACTGAAGTACATTCATGTTAGCACGTAAAATAACCAACTATTTTGAGTCACTAAAATATACTAGCACACTTTAAATTATTTAATCAAACTAAAATGCACTGTTTAATATCAAGTCGCGGATGCACGAGCTTTTAACGCATCGAATCGTCGAAAGTCTAAGAGTCTAAGAGAGAGAACACATATTCCTGCCTGTATATATAGCGAATAGCCGACACGTCGCTTTGTTCCTAAAACGGGTAATTCCAACGAATTCCTCATTCTACGTTCCCAGTCTGTAGCCTGCACGTCGATTTTTATGAATTTAGCACTCACCCCATTGAGATCTCAGAAAATTTCAACACGGCCCGCAAAGTTGTCCGAGAAAAACTAATTACTTTTATACAGAAATTGTTGTTCTACCTCTGATATATGCATCCTATTTTAACCAATCGCAACCCCTTGACGTTGCTTAAATCCCGCCCTTTTACAATATGTGTCTTTGCTTGACGCATTTTCTTTTTCCTTTTCTAACCTGTTCGTATTGGTGCAACTTGACACTCTTCATTATCGATTATATTTTAGTCCACGCGGACTGTTATCTTGGTTTAATAACCCCGTATCGCACATTCTCGTGAATATTAAGCCCCGGTTTCTCCAAGATTCTTTGAAACATTAATTATTTGCCAAATTTACGCAGAATGAGCTTTTTAAAAATACGCAGGTGTTCTGTATTTCCTGCTAAAGCATCTGATCGTTTCCAATATCCTTAGAATCAACATGTTTATCCAAACAAATTAACTTGAAATTGCCTTTTAAAAACACGCAGGGTGTTCAAACGTAACATTTTAAATAACCTTCCTACGATTTGACTATTATTGGGTTTTACAAGTTTTATGCTTATTATTAATAATGGTTCAATTAACTCCAATTAAAATTGATTTCCATCCTTTCATTTTAGCGAATACAAATTATTATCCGTACGTTTTGTTTAATACCAGTTATTTAAAATAGAGTTCATTAATATAAATTTTGCACGTAATTTCCATTTGTTTAGGAATAATTAAATTATCCACTGCGCTTTTCAATACTGCTTCTTTTGATGTAAAGCGTCTTATAGATAATTTAAATTTCTTATTTTACTGAAACGACCGAGTTTATTTATGCTTCAAGGTTTTAATAAAGCGTATTATTTAATGAAATTCCTTATACACGGTAATTAAAATTATTTGATTTGATTATTTAATTTTCTACCCTGGTCTAAATATGAGTATTTTCCCCTATTTGAATACAAATAATCCCACTTATTTGAATGCAAATATCAAATATTTAGACTGCCAAAAATCTTTACAAAATTTTGCCTATCTCTCTCTATCCTTATCTATCTAACTTACCTACTTTGTCTCCAATCCAAAAAATATTTACACCTATCCTATATCCCTATCCTATTCCTAACTCTCACCTACTTCTATAAACTGAAATTATCCCTAACTTCATCCTACTTATCCATCTAATCCTATATACATCCTATATACCTATCCTATTCCTAACTTTTAACTACTCTTCACTATACTTTACTTCCCCCTACCTAATCCTATATGCCTATCCTACTCTTACTCTATTCCTAACTCTCCACTAATCTTATATAAAATATCTATACTTAACCTATCTTATTTTCTTCCTACATTTACTCTTTATCCTCATCCTAAACCTATTCCTAATTATCTCCCATATGTGTCCTATATCTAGCTTTATTTTCTATAACCACTTACTTCTACTCTTTTATATACACCTATCTCTATTCTTATCCTATTTAAATCTAACTCTCTTCTTGACCCTCCAAGTCTTCCTTCTAACCATCCTAATACTCTTCATCCCTATCTCTCCCCCTTCTATATCTATACTTAACATCTCTATTATCTCACATACAATAAACTTATCATCCCTCTTATCCTGACTCTTAAATATTACTTCTTCTTCAGTCCCTACACTTGTCTGTTTCTCATTTATTCTTGTTTCCCTTTCTGCCGACAAACCAAACGATACTACTTTACAATTATCGATTTTTCCCTCTATGGAAAATCCTATGTACCTTCTAGAATTTTTGTGTAATGGAATCCGCCAGAATGAATCCCTTAAATCTACTTTATTAAAAACAAACTTGCCACTTAACCTCGTCAAAAATAATTCTGCCTTCACCTGCTCCCGATATGCTGCTTCTACCCCCACTAATTCTGCATTTTCTTGTACTAAAGCTTGAACCTCTACTCTCCTATCCTCTGGACATCTTATCGTGTTGATCTGTTTACCTTCATCATCCTCTACCTCTACTACATTAATACTAAACCCCGTGTCATCCTCTGTGACTTCATAACTGCCCTTCCATGGCACTACCCTATCCTTAATCCTTATTACCTTCCTTTCCATATCTATCAAAACCCCTAACTTCATCATACAGTCAACACCTAAAATGCTCTGAAACTTCAGTCCAGGTACAATTACAAACTCCTGTTCACAGCTAAAACCTCCTATATCTATCCTAAGCACCACAACACTATTTACTACAGCAAACTTCTTTTTATTTGGAGCTACTAAATGGCTACGTTTTATAGGCATAATTCTATCACAAACCTTATCCCTAATTTTGCTGACGAATTCCTCCGATATTAAACTCGCCTCTGCCCCTGTATCAAGTAATACTTCTACATTATTCTCAAAAATTTCTAAATTAATAATTGGCAAACATAATTTTTCCTCAGTTTCTGGCTCTACTTCCTCCTCAATTTTGAAAAATTCACGTGGATGTTCGTATACATTTACACAGAAATCTAGTGGTCTGTCGCGTTCTAAAATCCTGTCTCATCCTGTTTTCCGTGCTTGGTCCTGGTTGTCCTTCTACAACCTGTGCGTACGTCCTCCTCGTGTTAATATCCGTGTCCCTATCTCTATTCGGCGTGCTGGTCACAGTCCTGTTTACTTCCGGTAAACTGTTCTGTCTCGTGTAACTAGGTCTTGGCGTCGGTCCCCTAGTCGCACTATTGCTCCTGTATTCCTGTCCTCGTCGTTCCCAATTCGGTCGAAAATTTCTGTTGTAGTCAGGCCGTCTCGGATAATTCGGTGTCCTGTTGTCAAACCTAACTGTGTTAACGTTTCGTTCTCGTATCTCTCTTGTCCGTCCAACACATACATCGTCATATCTCTGTAAATACTCTAAAATGTCTCCCGTTCTGTGATGTTTTGTAAGGCCACGTGTTGTCTAATTTCCAGTTCAAAATGTCGTGATAGGTACTTGATTATCTGTCTGTCCGTCAATGGTGGATTCAGTTGTTTGGCCACACTGTATTTACGGATGGCATATTGCTCCTAGAACCTGCAAACTCTCCCTTAAATTTTCCTGTAATCAAGTCGTCTCTTACCTGGTCTTGTCTGTGGTCACTCCAGTAGTGTTTTAAAAATTTGTTTTCAAAGTCCTGATACGTGTCTATGTCCTGTCCTACTAAATTGTACCATGCTTCCGCGTTGTCCTTTAATAAAGCCTTTACCGTATTTAGTTTAGTCTGTTCGTCAAATAAATTTCCCACTAGATTTCTTACACTATTAATAAAAATTTGTGGATTTACCCTGTTATCGCCATAAAACTTCACGTGTTGGTCCAATGATACTCCACCTGTAGAAAATCTGGGACCATCCCCCGTTAAATTTGACATGTTGTATTTGATGCTACTAACCTCGCGTTCTACCCTGCCTAACTGATCCCTACATGAGTCCGTTACTTCAGTCATTTTCACATTAATCTCTTCTTCACAAAAAATGCGTACTTCGGACCTTAAATGTCCCATTTCCTGTCGAAGACCTGTAATGTCACGCTCATTTTTATCAACCCTATTTTCAACTTCTCCCATTTTTACGGTAAGACTATTTTTAAATTCTGAAACTTCTTTATTTGTCTTGTCTATTTTCTCACTTAGGGTTTCCCTAACTCCTGTTAATGTCTCATTCATTCGGTCAAATTTTCGATTTGAGTCCTCTCTCGCTCTATTCGATTCATCGCTTAGCTGTTCTAATTTTCTATTGGATTCCTCCCTAGCTAATCGCATTTCCTCTAACATTCTCATCATTAACTCATTTCCTTGATCCCCTGATTCCGTCCTCGACTGATCTCTACTGCCTCCAGCTTCTTCCATTTTCGAATTTTTCCCACACAATGCACTATCGTCACTTCCAATTTCCACTCCTTGACTCCTTAACCACTCCTTTCTCTGCATACTTTCTAATCACTCTCACACACTCTAAAATACTTTTAAATTTATCCACAAACAGAAACTCTCTCTCAGATCGCCAGTTTCCTGGAATAAAATAACAAAATTTTATTTGGAACTCGAGCCCCACGTTGGGCGCCAAGAATGCTGTGAATCTTCTCATATCTCTAGGTACTGGCCCTTTAAAAAAAAACATTCGAGCCCCACAGTTTGGGCGTCAAGAATGCTGTGAAACCTTATAAATCACCTGGTCCGTTGATTCCTTCTGTTAATCGCCTCGGCTGCTCTTCTAGATAACTTCCATTCTCAATCATAAAAATTAAACAACACATTCCTACCACAAACATCAACGTTAACTCTATTTACATCAATATTCAGAATACATTAAATTTTCAAATTAAATTTGAACATAAAATTCAGTTTTAAAAGAATTTCCGGATTAATTTTATTATCATTTTACTGTGCATCCAAAATTAAAGTCCTTGTTGGATGCCTACTAATTAATATAACAAGATAAGCAGACCGGAGTCTGAGTATAAAGGGAGCATCTACCCCCCTTTACGTTAATTAACCAGGTTTGTCTAATTGAGCTCAAAGACCTACCCAAAGTTTCATCCTATTCCCGAACATCAAAACAAAATACCCCTTTTTACTTAAACAAGCAAATTTCATCTTAAAATTAAATTTTTATGGTTAGAAAAATTCCACTAATGTCCATTTAAAGTAAATCAATTATAAAGTCATTCAATACACACAAAAAAATGTCAAACAAAATAGTACAATTTACCTGAAGGTTATTGTCCTCGTAGCTTCAGTGTAATCGTCCCTTTTGTAAATCACACCATTCCAACCGGATTCTATTTACAGCTTCAAGTTGTCAACGCTTTAAAAATGTTCTCCATCACCATTAATTTAAAGTTGTTTCTAGGCTTTTCCGGAACTCATCTGTGTATATCTGCCTCTGGTTCAGTGGATGCAGACACATTTACGAACCATTTAGTCATTAACACCCCCGCAAAATAGCAAAGAAATTCATACTTCCTTTTACCAATATTACCAATATACGCCAAAACTGCCTACTTTTGGGTATACATTTGTCGTTGTAAATTTTACTAATTGGTACCGTGATAATAAACTTTTATTACCTTGTATCTAAGTGCACTGAAGTACATTCATGTTAGCACGTAAAATAACCAACTATTTTGAGTCACTAAAATATACTAGCACACTTTAAATTATTTAATCAAACTAAAATGCACTGTTTAATATCAAGTCGCGGATGCACGAGCTTTTAACGCATCGAATCGTCGAAAGTCTAAGAGTCTAAGAGAGAAACACATATTCCTGCCTGTATATATAGCGAATAGCCGACACGTCGCTTTGTTCCCTAAAACGGGTAATTCCAACGAATTCCTCATTCTACGTTCCCAGTCTGTAGCCTGCACGTCGATTTTATGAATTTAGCACTCACCCCATTGAGATCTCAGAAAATTTCAACACGGCCCGCAAAGTTGTCCGAGAAAAACTAATTACTTTTATACAGAAATTGTTGTTCTACCTCTGATATATGCATCCTATTTTTAACCAATCGCAACCCCTTGACGTTGCTTAAATCCCGCCCTTTTACAATATGTGTCTTTGCTTGACGCATTTTCTTTTCCTTTTCTAACCTGTTCGTATTGGTGCAACTTGACACTCTTCATTATCGATTATATTTTAGTCCACGCGGACTGTTATCTTGGTTTAATAACCCCGTATCGCACATTCTCGTGAATATTAAGCCCCGGTTTCTCCAAGATTCTTTGAAACATTAATTATTTGCCAAATTTACGCAGAATGAGCTTTTTAAAAATACGCAGGTGTTCTGTATTTCCTGCTAAAGCATCTGATCGTTTCCAATATCCTTAGAATCAACATGTTTATCCAAACAAATTAACTTGAAATTGCCTTTTAAAACACGCAGGGGTGTTCAAACGTAACATTTTAAATAACCTTCCTACGATTTGACTATTATTGGGTTTTACAAGTTTTATGCTTATTATTAATAATGGTTCAATTAACTCCAATTAAAATTGATTTCCATCCTTTCATTTTTAGCGAATACAAATTATTATCCGTACGTTTTGTTTAATACCAGTTATTTAAAATAGAGTTCATTAATATAAATTTTGCACGTAATTTCCATTTGTTTAGGAATAATTAAATTATCCACTGCGCTTTTCAATACTGCTTCTTTTGATGTAAAGCGTCTTATAGATAATTTAAATTTCTTATTTTTACTGAAACGACCGAGTTTATTTATGCTTCAAGGTTTTAATAAAGCGTATTATTTAATGAAATTCCTTATACACGGTAATTAAAATTATTTGATTTGATTATTTAATTTTCTACCCTGGTCTAAATATGAGTAATATATATATATATATATATATATATATATATATATATATATAAAATTGTTTTATAGGGTAAAATTTGGCATATTCTTCTTTATTAGTTCTATTACTTCAATTATTGTATCACTTTTATCAAATTATCAATTTTACTTTCACATGAACTGAGTCTTACTGAGTGCTCTTTTCAGTGTTCACTTGTTCACTACAGCATTCAGACTAATAATAGAAAACTTATAAAAGTGTTAACTTCTTGAAATATGCATAGCTGCAGGTATTCAAGTGAGTCATTCATGCCTTTAAGTAAACAGTTCTTTTTATCTCAAGAGCTATAATTTAGTTGTACTAGACTAAGCATCAAATCAAAGCCTTCTCTCCGATATGATTCTGGCAGTACATCTCGTCAGCTAAATTAAAACAATTGGATACTGTTAGATGAAGCAGGAGTAATGACTAACATTAGTGCAAGCAAGAAGGTTATTGTTATTATATATGAATGTTATGATTTTGAATTTACAAACAT
The DNA here is from genome assembly GCA_036346225.1 of Platerodrilus igneus. Classification (NCBI taxonomy): domain Eukaryota; kingdom Metazoa; phylum Arthropoda; class Insecta; order Coleoptera; family Lycidae; genus Platerodrilus; species Platerodrilus igneus. Next base: position 7,222,030 of record JARFIW010000787.1, on the reverse strand, counting down.
TGCGTTTAAAAGTGTTTCTTAAGAAAAATTTTGTTTTAGTAAAACGAAACTACGGGAATTGTTTCTTTTTGGTTTTCTGATTTGACGCCTTTTGACGTTGCGCCCGGGGCGCGATAGCTCCCTCGCCGCCCCCACCACCGCCTCTGCTACGCCACTGATGATTGTATTACGAAACATATTAGGCTCTGTTCCGTTTTCAACTGACAGTACTGTTCTCTTATGTACTGATTTTACTGAAAAGTATCGTACCGCATTCATCAGTTACTGAATGTGCTACTAAATGGTGTAATTTCGGAACGTTTATTCCGTACTGGAACCTATGACATTTGAAATTCTTATAACTTAATTTTTTTTTTTGTACTGACTCATGCCTAACAATTTCAAAAAGCATTCAAACCTTGTGCGATTTATTCTAATATATATATATATATATATATATATATATATATATATATCCATTTCGAATGGACTTGCACCTTGCCGAAGTTCTAAATTACTAGAACAGGTGAAATGGCTTGCGTGTTCTAATGAGCTAAAGAGCCAAACTACAGGTCCAACCAAAGTAGTAGGGTCGTTAGTGAGGAACCAGACTAAGACAGGTCCCCGAAAGAGGGCAGCGGCTCTTTCGGTACTTAGATTGTCAGAGACCATAGGGGTCGGTATGGCAGTCTAAGACACACTACCGCGATGTGGAAGGCAACGGGAAACCACCACATTATCTCCCAAGTACACAGCGTACCTAAATTATAATAAAATGATGGCATTCTCTGGGGTAAAAGATTCCGGAGTTAAAATAGTCCCCCATTCGGATCTCCGGGAGGGGACTACTTCGGAGGATGCGATCGGAAAGTTAAAAATAAGAGTCGGGAACATTCTGCGAGTCGGAGCGTGGAATGTTAGAAGTATGAAGCAAGTAGGTAAGCTAGAGAACCTAAAAATCGAAATGAATAGGTTTTCACTAGACATAGTAGGGATCAGCGAAGTTCGGTGACCAGAGGCGGGGGATTTTTGGAGTGGAGACTTCAGGGTAATTCATACAGGAGCAGAGGACGGAAATTTGGGTGTGGGGATAGTTATGCGGAAAAAGATAGGACACTGTGTGGAAAATTACTTACAAAAGAACGAAAGAGTACAACATGGTTAGATTAGAATCTAAACCGGTAAACACAGTAATAATACAAGTATACATGCCCACCTCTAGCTACAGTGACGAATAGGTAGAAGCCATCTATACAAAGAGCAAACAGCAGTAATAGAATTAGAGCAGGAACGTAGAGAAGTAAACATTAGGAAAGGGGTGAGACAGGGATGTGCCCTATCCCCATTGATTTTTAACTTGTACATAGAAGAGGCAATGAATACTGTCAAATGCAGAAAGACATTTGGAATTACTATGCAGGGACAAAAAATTGATATGCTTAGATTTGCAGATGATATAGCGGTATTAGCATCTAGCAAGGAAGAGTTAGAAGCGTCTCTTAATGAAATGGAAACGGTTCTAACAGAGAGATACGGTATGAAAATTAACAAAACTAAAACTAAAGTTCTAGTTTGCAAAGGTGGGGAAAATAAATCAAAAACAAGAATACAAGTATTTAACACGAACTTACAAGAGGTTAAGGATTTCTGCTACCTAGGAAGCCAAATAACGCAAGATGGGAAAAGCACAAAAGATATAAAACAAAGATTAGCACAAGGTCGTGCTACATTTAACAAGAAAAAGCAACTATTGTGCTCAAAGACCACAAACATAGAAACAAGGAAAAGATTGCTTAAAACATATGTGTGGAGCACAGCACTGTACGGCTGTGAAGCCTGGACAGTAGGAGAAGCGGACAAGGAAAAGGTAGAAGTCTTTGAAATGTGGTGTTACAGGCGTATGATGAAGATATCATGGACAGACAAAGTTAAGAACGAAGAGGTACTAAAAATGGCAGGGGAAGAAAGAAATATGTGGAAAACGGTAAAAAATAGGAGACATAGGATGATAGGCCACATACTACGGCATGAGGGAATAGTGCGGAATATTTTAGAAGCAGAGATAGGAAAAAGAGAAGAAGAGGCAGACCTAGATTAGACTACTGCACACAGATAGTAAAAGATGTAGGCTGTAGAGGTTTCAGGGAGATGTGTAGGCTAGCCCAGAATAGAAATCAATGGAGGTACGCATCCAACCAATCCCAAGATGGATAAACTAATGACGAAAAGATAGCTGTGCGTAAACATGATGATTATTATAAGTAACTACAAGAATTGGTTGGGCAATATTCTCGAATAATGTTAAGTGTGTGAAAGGATTTACTAGAAAACCATTATTTCGGCAAATGTCTAAGTGTTGGGGGATCTTCGTAGCCACAGGTTGCTTCACTGAATCTCGGTAAAATAGGGTATAAAATTACAAAACAATAGAAAGGGAACGAGCTGAATACACATACTCCCTGAAAAGAAGAAAAGAAGAAAAAGAAGAAAACCACCAAAGACGCAAAATCAAAGAAGCTGCCTATATAACCCTACATAAAAATAACTGCGTTGCAAACGAATCCGTGACTTTCAGTAAACAATGGATTCCATTACTAAAAAAAATAACAAATGAAAATCAAATGCCCACAATATCTAGGTAGCATTGCAAGTTTTTCCTGGGTGTTCCTTGCAATATTAACATGAAATACAGCCTACATACATGATTTCTATTTATACATAAAATAACTAATTACATAAAAATAAGCATATTAACAATCCTTGTAAAACAGCATTGGTATCTGACAAGTATAAATCCACAATAAGGTTACCTCAAAACCATATACAATCTCCGTTGAACAGTATTGGTATCTGACAAGTGTAAACCCGCCATAGGGTCGCCTCAGATCCATATACAATCTTCATAGAACAACATTGGTATCTGACAAGTGTAAACCCGCCATATGGTCGCCTCAGATCCATATACAATCTTCATAGAACAACAGTAGTATCTGACAAGTGTAAACCCGCCATAGAGTCGCCTCAGAACCATGTTAAAATCTACCAAAGAGGTAACTTAAATCATAATGAATTTCCCCCCTCAAAATAAATATAAAAAAAAACGACTACTTAAGCCTTTCAATAATGCAATTGCACACTTCTTTAATAACCATCCTCTCAATTGTATAAATAGAAACATGTTAAAAAATGTTGGCTGAAATGCAGACACAAAAACGGTAGCAGTCTTTTGAAATGCTCCAGATGCATGAGGACGATATCATGGACAGACAAAGATAATAACAAATAAGTTACAGAAATAGTATGGGAACAAGGATATCTGGGAAAAGAGAAATAGTAGGGCGGAATACGTTCTAAGGCATTTTTGGGGAATAGTATGTGATATATTACAAGCAGAGATAGGAAAAAAGAGGTAGATGTAGACCTAGATCAGACAGTTATAGATGCAAACTGTGCATATTTCAGGGAAATCTGTAGGTTAGTTCAGAATAGGGAACAATGATGGTACGCGTCTAACCAGTTCTAGGACTGAAGACCTAATGATGATATATATTATATATATATTACTCATATTTAGACCAGGGTAGAAAATTAAATAATCACATCAAATAATTTTAATCACCGTGTATAAGGAATTTTATTAAATAATACGATTTATTAAAACCATGAAGCATAAATAAATTCGGTCGTTTCAGTAAAAATAAGAGATTTAAAATCATGTACAAGACGCTTTATATCAAAAGAAACAGTATTAAAAAGCTCTGCGTGTAATTTATTTATTCCTAATAAAGAAACAAATGGAAATTACGTGCAAAATTTATATTAATTAACCCTATTTTAAGTAACAAGTAGTAGACAAAGCGTACAGATAATAATTAATATTTAGTTAGGATTCACTAAAATGAAAGGATAGAAGTCAATTTTAATTGGAGTTAATTAAACCATTATTAATAATAAGCATAAAAGTCTGTGAAAATCCAAGATTATAATACCAGAAAATAAAGCTCTGAGAATTAATATTATTTTGAACACCTGCGTAGTTTAAATATCACGTACGGCGAAAATTGTGTAGATAACAAATGGTTTCAAAGAATCTTGGAGAAACCGGGGCTTAATATTCACGAGAATGTGCGATACGGGGTTATTTAACCCAGATAGTCCACATGGACTAAAATATAATCGATAATAAAGAATATCAATTTGCACCAATACGAACAGGTTAGAAAGGGAAAGAAAAAATGCGTCAAGCAAAGACACATATAGTAAAAGGCGTGATTTAAGCAACGTCACGAGGGTCACAATTGGTTGAAAATAGGATGCAAATATCAGAGGTAGAAACAACAATTTCTGTACAAAATTAATTAGTTTTTCTCGGACATGTTTGCGTGCCGTGTGAGAATTTCTGAGATTTAAATGGGGCGAGTGAAAATTCGTAAAACCGACGCGCGAGCGACGGACTGGGAACATAGAATGAGAAATTCTTAAGAATTGTCTGTTTTGAGGACAAAAGCGACGTGCCGGCTATTCGCTATATATAGAGGTGGTAATATGAATTTAGGCTCTCTTAGACTTTTGACTATTCGATGCGTTAAAAGCTCTTACATCCGCGACTTGATTCAAGATGTTAAACAGTGCATTTTAGTTTGATAAAATAATTTAAAATTTTGCTCGTATATTTTAGTGATTCAAAATAGTTTGTTATTTACGTGCTAACATGAATGTACTTCAGTGCACTTAGATACAAGGTAATAAAATTTAGTATCACTGTACCAATTAGCAAAATTTACAACGACAAATGTATACACAAAAGTAGGCAGTTTTGGCGTATATTGGTGAAAGACGCATGAATTTCTTTGCTATTTTTCGGGGGTGTTAATAATTAAATGGTTCAAATACGTGTCTGGATCCACGAAACAAGGGTCAGATATACACAGATGAGTTCCGGAAAAGCCCAGAAACAACTTTAAATAAATGGTGATGGAGAAAATTTTAAAAGCGTTGAGAATTAGAAGCCGTAAATATAATCCTGTTGGAATGGTGTGATTAACTAAAGGGACGATGTACATTGAAGCTACGAGGACAGTAACCTTCAGGTAAATTATACTATTTTGTTTGACATTTTTGTGTGTGTTGAATTACTTTATAATTGATTTACTTTAAATGGACATTAGTGAAATTGTACTAACCATAAAATTTTAATGTTAAGATGAAATTTGCTTGTTTAAGTAGAAAGGGGTATTTAGTATTGATGTTCTGAATTATGATGAAATTTTAGGTATGTCTTTGAGCTCAATTAGACGAACCTGGTTAATTAACGTAAAGGGGTGGTAGATGCTCCCTTTATACTCAGACTCCGGTCTGCTTATATTGTTATATTAATTAGTAGGCACCCAACAAGGACTTTAATTCTGGATGCACATTAAAATGATAATAAAATTAATCTTGAAATTCTTTTTAAAACTGAATTTTATGCTGAAATTTAATTTGAAAATTTAATGTATTCTGAATATTGATGTAAATAGAGTTAACGTTGATGTTTGTGGTAGGAATGTGTTGTTTAATTTTAGGAATGAGGAGGTTTATAAAATTAGGTGAGCAGCCGAAGCGAAAACAGGATCACAGCAGTATATGACGCCCAATCGGTGGGACTAGAATTTTTTGTTGAAAGGGCCCAGTTCCCGCATTCACAGGAGTATATCACAGCAATATATATATATATATATATATATATATATATATAAGGCCTTGGACAGGATTTGAACCTGCATCTCAGTTTTACCGGAACTGTGCGTTTACCAATTACGCTACCGAGACCGATGGCTATAATTGGGAAATTTACAAATCCAAATCGTGTACAGTACCATATATAAACCTAACTTTCAATTACGTTTAGCATTTTTGTCAATCATATCTGAAATTGTCAAGTTTTTGACTTATGTCAGATATATACAGGAAGCAACGCTCAAAATCACGGCTATAAGCCAAGTATTAATATATAAATATTATAAGTAGTTTTTTACACAAGGTAAGTTGATAAATACTAACGTATTGAAATTAATAAGATGAAATAATAACTTAGATTTTTTAAGTAAAGCCCAATTGATCATTTCAAATCGAGCTAGTAATTGAAATATATATAAAAGACAAGTTATTTGCAGCCCGCAATAAGAAATTGTGTAGAACAATGTATAAAATAAGATGTATCTGTAAACAAACTCTTATGAAAATAATAAGAGCTTATTGACAAATACAAATTGGGTTAATAGTTGTATAGCCATTAACAAAACAATAGCTTTATTACTTCACAGGGGAGGAAACATCCACTAACTGACCGGTTTCAGCTTCCTTAAGCATTTTCAGAGTGAATTAGTTTTCAACCCCATGAAGTAATCGGCGCTATTAAACTGATATAATTTCGTAGCAATTTCTATACTATGGCAAAAGTAAATAATACCACCATCAGTTGGTAAAACACCAACAGTACTATATTCACAATTATATATATATATATATATATATATATATATATATATATATATTGATATGATAACGCCGTACTCGGTGTAATAACGTTTTTACTTAACTTCACCGCTCTGTGTTCTCAAACCAAATTTATCCTTACTAATTTTATTATTATGCCAGGGCTAGCCCTTTTTAATCTACACAGAGTGCACAATGTGACGAAGATCAAATTTTTCTCTTCTCCACCCCTTTATGATTACCTATTTGTTTAAATTGATAAAACGCAGTCAATTAGTTTCATATAATGAAAAGAAATATTATTTACAATTTTTGAAAAATATTTAAATACACTCTTCAATCAATCAATATCATATGTATCATTTATCCCAAAATTTATATACTTTGAATTCAATCTAAAGTCACCAAAAACTACCTCTTTTTACCAAAGAAACCTGGAACGTTCTAGACCCCTTTATAATAAAATACGTAAGTTTAACGTATGCAATGTTTGTTGTTGACTTCATTACAATTTTTATATAAATCGAGTAAATTCAGTATTGAAATTTAAATAGAAAAATATCTTAAAATTAAATAGATCTGACCTGCTACAGCTTGTTCGGATTGTGGATCAACACCCTTTTGTTGTCCTCATTCGTCTATCACTGCTCAGCTTAGTTGAACCGGTATTTGAGTACTGTTACTCCTCGTTTTCCATAAATTACTTCGTGCTTCTTTAGTTTATATGCCTTGAATCTCGCAACTCAAAATTGTACCAGGATTGTACCAAAATATAATCGTCGACGCTGATTTGAAATATTATATTGACCCAGATTTCAATTATTTAGAAATACTCCACACATTCAAAATGTTATATTAATCCAAATTTGAATTATTATCATCAACACATTCGAAATATTCAGAAATGTACCATAAATTCGAATTATTATCATCAACATATTCGAAATATTCGGAAATGTACCATAGATTCGAAATGTTATATCGATCAAAATTTGAATTATTCAGAAATATATTCGAATATTCAGAAATGTACCACAGATTCGAAGCCTTATTATTATAAATATTTAGTTTAAATAAATTACCCCAAATTCTACTCACGTTAAACGGCAAAGGAAGTCTTCGTAATCGTTGCACTATTATCACTGTAACATACACTGGATATTCTTTTATATTTAAATTACGCGTGACTTTCTGGTTAACAGTGACGCATGAGTTGTAAACTGACCCGTCTAACCATTGCTCTGTGTTATATATAGGCATTTCCTACTTTCATGTGGGCTGGGTTTTCAAGCAGTCTTGCAGATATCTCAAACAACCAGGTCTTTAATATTCCCTGCATTTTGAAGTTGTTTCTGATGTAATTTCTTCGGTTTTCCGTGTGAGGTTTATTTGCTATTGATACATTGTTATCCTTGCTAGACGTTGTTTTGTATAGATATCGCCTTTTGGATAATTGAACAAAATAAATGATGTAACTTCAATGCTATTTTCATTTATGTATTTTTATGCGTGTTTGAAACTGCGTTTTCTTATCAAAAATGTTTATTGTTTCAGCGTAATTGCATAAACCTTTGTTAGGTTTTATCTTTTATCTTCGGCGTCTTTTTATATTACTAATTAAAACATTTTTCGGCGCGTGTTTAATTACATGTACTATCATTTCTTATGAATACGCGTTCTACTGTTGAAAGGTATGCTCACTGGCATTACTTAAAATTAATAACGGTCTATATACGGAGTGTTAAATGCTTGCTATTTACACAATGTATCAATTACCTATTTTTCTGCTAAATACGCGTTCTATTGTTGTAAGATATGCTTACTTGCATCGCTTAAAGCTAATTACGGTCTCTAAACAAAGTGTTATATGCTTGCTATTTACATAATGTACGAATTACCTATTTTTCTGCTAAATAAATGCAGTTTTCTGATTCCTATTGCAATTTATGGTTACTACACGAGCCTTGCTACTCAGTACACCCCTAAACAATCCCTTTTTACAGCATTTTATATATATGCTGTGAAACCTCCTAAATTAACTGGTCCGTCGACTTTCTTCTGTTACTCGCCTCTTTACTCTTTTCTGCCTCGGCTGCTCACCTAGTTAAACCTTCATCCTCATTCATAAAAAAAAACAAATACATTTCTACCACAAACATCAACGTTAACTCTATTTACATCAATATTGTTATCTGCCAAATTTACGCAGAATGAGCCTTTTAAAAATACGCAGGTGTTCAAACATAATACTTCTAAATAACACTTCTACGATTTGCATTTTATTGGGTTTTTACAAGTTTTTATATATATTATATGTTACTAATGGTTCAATTAACTCCAATTAAAATAATACCCTTTAATTTTTAGTGACTCCTAATCAAATATTAATTATTATCTGTACATTTTGTTTAATACCGGTTACTTAAAATTGAGTTAATTAATATAAATTTTGCACGTAATTTCTATTTGTTTCTTTACTAGGAATAATTAAATTACACGTAGAGCTTTTTAATGCTGCTTCCTTTTTTTTTATAGCAAGCGTCTTGTACATAATTTAACTCCCTTATTTTTAATGAAACGAATGAATTTTTATATATATTATATATATATATATATATATATATATATATATATATTCACAAAAATGTTCTCTAAAAATTGTACAACCTAAAGTAGTTTTTAAAATTGTCATTAGAATACATACATAACACCATTTTTTCTACATAGTTTTTAGTGTGTCTGTTTCTTTTGCTAAGTTTTACATTTTCTAAGCAATGTAACATGAAACAGAAATTATCTATATCACTATCGTATTCTGAAAATTCTTCCAGCAAGTAAATGATTTCTCATTACTACTGATACTTGTGGAACTTTTTTTACCTCGAGTGGACATAATTAAAACAAAATAAACAAAAGGTTTTTGTAAGTTTGGTTTTATTCCGTCCACTTTTACTGAAGCTACAGTATCTATTTACATTCGATGAATCCAGTAATAATCACTGACGCTTCATGATGTCATAGGTTGAATTTTTCAGCAGTTCCGTACGATGTTCAGTACTGCCAGTGCTGTCAGTTAACGTAGTCTTAACCTTCCTATCTTTAGACAGATATGTTTGTAATACGAAACCTATGAATCACCGCTTCTTATCGCTAAGTAGATATGAAACCGCTTTCGTAAAAACATAGCGATCCTATTTTCTAGAATATTCTACATGCAATTATTCATAGAATATAGTACAGAACCTTATTCACAATTTCCCGCTCTCAACAGATGTAGGAGAAACGACGGAATACACTTACTTGTAACTTATTAAAATTGAAAGAGTTCCGTTATAGTTTACAACAAATTAGAATGCCCACTAAAATGAAATACAAAGGATGTCTATTTAATTACAGTAGGTCGTTAATGCTAGGTAAACCGAGGCCTTCAACTTCCTTTTGTCACTTCCGCACAGACTTATATGCAGGTGATTTGTACGCTAACGTTGGTTAGTTAGTGTTTATATTATGGTTTATGGTCATAGACCGCTAGGCAGGTGTGGAAACGATGTGCAATTTCCTTGATTATAACCTTCACAATTTTCAAGCTATTGAATTAACATTATTATTCGTATTGCTCTAAATATAAATGAATAAAAATGTACAGTTAAAATCAGTGCCCTATAATGTTGTTGAACTCATTGAACTCTCATAGGAAATATTACCGGCTTCATCTATTGACATGTTAGAATAGTTTAATGCCGAGTTGTGCAAAATCTTTATTTTTATATTAGGTATAACTGTAATGCCATATTCTCACGACGCTGCAGTCACAAATTACCTCAACTAAATTTAAATAAGTTTAAAATTCCTACTCGCTTAAGATTTTAATTTGGTGGTGTACGCTTATGAACCAACAATTAAATCGTTTTCTCACATTAATATAGTTAAAATTTTTTTAATTAAATGAGGTTTGCAAGAGGAAAATAGTATAATTTTGCTTGTATACAAAATTTTTCTGCTATGCAATTAGTTACCGTCCTTCGTAGTTAATTACAGTGAAATCTTGTAATTTTGTTTTTAAATAATGATCAACTTGCATCTAGTAATTTTTAGGTTTTAGAAAGTCAAAATGTACAAACTTGGTATATAGAAATCTTTGAAATTTGTTATTTCAATGAAACTTTTGTTAATTTTAAACCGTACAATAGTTATACGGAAGATTATTTACACAATGGAAGTAATTGTACGAAGGCGTAGAAGTGCAACAAAAAAATCGCTCTGCTTATTTGAGTTGAATTTCGACTTCGATATCAAAATTTATTAAATTTCGACTTCAATGTCGAAATTTAGTTAAATTTCGACTTCGATCTCTAAATTTAGTTAAATTTCAAATTTTATGTCGAAATTTAGTTAACTTTTGGAGCATTTTCTTCAACAGTTTTACATAATAATACAGTATTGCCCGAAATAAACAGTACTGAAACTAAGTTGGCGGTGTTTTTATGCGTGCGCTGTCACACTCAAGTTAGCTAGTATAGACCTGTCAAGTAAACCTCAAACAAGTAATTAGTAGGGCCTAATTGTTAAAAATGGTGTTAAGTACAGAGGAGAAAGTGTTTCTGGTAGAGCATTATTTTCGTTCATACGGAATCGGCCGACGTAATGGTGCAAGTTTGCTATACGTGTCTGATCAATTCACACAAAGGTTTAATAAACGTTCTCCAAGTAATGCTGTAATTTTGAAGGTTATTGAAAAGTTTAGAAATACAGGTAGTGTATTGTGCCAACGAAAAGGAAACTCGAGGCGTCCCAGGACAGTTAACAACAACAATAACCATGAACGTGTTTTTGAGCAAATCTTAGACAATCCGAAAGTCAGCCAGGCAAGGACAGCGTTACAACTTGATTTAAAAAGAACTTCCTTTCAAAGAATCCTGAAGGAGCTGGGTACATTTTCGTATGTGATTCAGGTACATCAACAACTACATCCTCGGGATTATCGCAGTAGAGTGGAATATTGCGCCAGAATTCTCGCGTTACAGTATGAAAATCCTGAATTTTTGAAAAATGTTTGCTTTTCAGACGAAGCACATTTTCACTTGTCAGGCTATGTGAATCGTCGCACAAATCGATTTCTGGGCTTTGCCAGACCCGATGAGGTTCAAGAGGTTCCTTTACATAGTGAAAAAGTGAGTGTCTGGTGTGCTGTTTCCGGACACGGAATCATTGGTCCGTACTTTATCGAAGAGAATGGTAGGCAAGTCACACTTAATTAACAGAGGTACAGACAAATTTTAACACGATTTATCCCTGATCTACGTCAATTCTGTCGTGCACGTAACTTGGCATTTCGAAACCAATTTTTTCAGCAGGACGGGGCAACTTGCCATACTGCTGCCGCAATTCGTCAATTTCTTCAAGAACATTTTCCAAGCAAATTCATATCACGATTTACTGACTTCCCTTATCCTTCACATTCTCCAGACCTCACACCTCCAGACGCATACATTTGGGGCATGGCTAAAAATGCCGTTTTCAAACGGGCACCACAAACCATCGATGAATTAAAGGATGCCGTTAGAGTCTTCTTCGCAGCCCTGAGACAACCCTTATTCAATAACATGACCAGAAACTTAGAACATCGTTATGAAGTCTGTCTCGAACCAGGAGGTGCACATTTAGTACATATAATAAAGTGTCAATAATATGTATTTTTTAAATATACAAAACAATTACAATTTCAGTACTGTTTATTTCGGGCAATACTGTATTATAAATAGATATTGTACCCCAATACAGGGCCGACACCATATTGACTCTGCTCGATTATTTTCTATTGGGTTATTTACTTAACCGATAAAATTGGACGAGTTAAGAGAACACTGCAAGAAATACAATGTATACCTGTGGACGTTATTAATGAAGTTCAAAAAGAGTACATATACCGCTTTGGTCATTGTTAAGCCGTCAACGGCTCCCAATTCGAACATTTTCTGTAATTATTTGATATTTGTTTTCAATTTTTAGTAGATGTTTGTGTATAGTATAAATTATATTTTCTGAAAATTTTTCATTATGTAACCCATATTCATATTTACGTCAATAAGGTAGAAAAAAAATGGTCTTCTGAAATCCATAATAAAAATGGCGGTTCCTATTTAACAAAAATATAGATGACGTCATAACTCTCTCAAATATGACCGAAACAATGAAATAACATTAATAAATGACAATCTCTATAAATCGTTTGACATGTCTTTGTAATTTTTTAATAATTTTTAGGGTTCCGTACCTTATAAGATATAACGGAACCTTTATAAGATCACTCTCGTGTCTGTCCGTTCGTGTCACAGAGGTCTTTCTCGAAAACTATGTAACATAGAAATTTAAAATTTGGCACAATGATAGGTCTTTACGGCACATATATCGACAGTCAGAAAATAAAAAAAATATTTTTAGATTAAAATGGCGGGGGTCAATTCGGTCAAAAGAAAAAAAGTTTTAATAAATATATCGTATTAGATATCATTTGAAAGAGGATTCTAAAAGGCTTCTAAAAATATTTTTTTTATAATTTTCGGTTTAATAGTTTTCATGATATAGCTCAACATGTGCCAAAATGACCGTTCCGCTTTCCCACACTATTCTCCAACATTTCCTAAGCTAAAATTTTGAGATTAATAGGGATAGTAGCTATCGAGTCATAGATTATCGGAAAACTGCAGGTTTTTTTGACAGTGTAAATAGTTGCTGGTAAGAAATTTTTAAACACAGTAATTGACAACGTATTTACTAATGTACCAGTACAATGTGGGGCAATATATTCATTTTTTAGTTATCACAATCAAATTTAGATAAGATTTAAATATAGATAAAAATAAAAACAGCTTAATTTGGTTTATTGATTGCTCACTGTAGTATTGGTACGGAACCCTAATAACGCGAGCTCGACTCGCTTTTGGCTAACTTTTTTATTTAGTTTATGGAATTTATCCGTTACAATCGCAAAGCACTTCTGTATAAACACATATGAATATTTGTTGTTCCGGAACCCAAAGTGGTTCTCAGTGGCCCTGCCCATATAACCAAACGGCTGGCTATACTAACACAGAAAACACGTATTATGCTATATGAAAATGTCTTCCATAATTAGTTCGTTTTGTTGTTATCAGTATTCTAATTAAAACCTACAAAAAAGTAAAAAAATGGTCGACAGAAAAATGGTACATATCTGCAACCATTAAATAAATACCTCAAGCATGTTTTTTTCTATATTAAACAATTTTTTATTGCAATTTTTAAAGCAATATGGACTCCTTGAATCACCCTAAAACAACGCTCACGTAATATAAAATAAACACAAGAGTTCTAAAAAATGGGATTGACAAGAAATCTTGACATTGATTTCTAAAAGCTCGTCCTTTTAAAATATTGATTTTTTTAATTAATCCGTTTAAAATTACGTTAATTTGAAATCGAGTATGTGCTATACAGGATGAGTTTTTTTTCATTTTTACTATGGGAATCTTGGAAGCTGTTAAAGATAGAGAGACACTCAAATGGGAAAAGTAATGCAGTTTTGTCTATTGATTTCGCATGTGTTTTTCTGATTTAGAAAAATTTCACGGATATCTGGATATCTAAGTATTGCATTTTTTTTTTAAATCAATCTGTAGACTTTATTATTGACATTAGAGAAATAATGTAGATACAAAACTTGTAGATATTTTTATGCTGAATAAGAACGAGGGGCTAGAAAAATTATTTTTTTAGCTTCATAGATATGCACATAACATCATATTTTTTTAATGGAAAGCATAATTGTCCATGGGCCTGTTTAATAGCTTTTGTTTTGCCGATTTTACTCAAATAGCACATGATGGAGTTATTCTTGCAAATGACCAAAATATCGAGGTTTCTTTTATTTTACATAATGAACTAGCTACATTTCAATATGCTATCACAAAATCAGACTTAGCAGCTGTATTCCTATACCATAACAAGAAGCTGGTAACAGGAAATATTAACTGATAAACAGATCATCCACATAATAACATCAACATACAATTTTAAATTATACGGATTAAAATCACAAAAACCTTTAAAGTATAATAAATAGAAACAAAACTAAAATACCAATACTACAGTGAGCAATCAATAAACCAAATTAAGCTGTTTTTATTTTTTATGTATATTTAAATCTTATCCAAATTTGATTGTGATAACTGAAAAAGAATATATTGTCTCACATTGTACTGGTACATTAGTAAATATGTTGTCTATTACTGGGTTTAAAAATTTCTTTCCCAGCAACTATTACACTGTCAAAAAAACTGCAGTTTTCCGATAATCTATGATTCAATAGCTATCCTTATTAAAATCAAAATCTTAGCTTTGGAATTGTAGGAGAATAGGGCGAGGGGGGGGGAATGAACGGTCATTTTTGGCACTTTTTGTGCTATATCATGAAGATTACTGGACCGAAAATTATAAAAAAATATTTTTAGAAGCCGTTTAGAATGATACCTCACGCGATATATTTATTAAAATTTGCTTCTTTTGACCGAATTAACCCCCGCCCTTTTAATCTAAAAATTTTCTTTTTCTATTTACTGACTGTCGATATATGTGCGCGCCATAAAGACCTAGCATTGTGCCAAATTTCAAATTCTTACGTTTCATAATTTTCGAGAAAAACCTTTGTGACAGACGGACAAACGGACACGAGAGTGATCTTATAAAGGTAGCGTTATATTTTATAACCTACGGAACCCTAAAAATTATTAAAAAATTACAAAGACATGTCAAACGATTTATAGAGATTGTCATTTATTGATGTTATTTCATTGTTTCGGTCATATTTGAGAGAGTTATGACGTCATCTTTATTTTTCTAAATAGTAACCACCATTTTTATTATGGATTTGAGAAGACTATTTTTCTACTTACATTGAAGTAAATATGAATATGGGCTACATAAGGAAAATTTCCAGAAAATAGAATTTATACCATACACAAACATCTATAAAAATTGAAAACAAATATCAAATAATTACAGAAAATGTTCGAATTGGAAGCCGTTGAAGGCCTAACAATGACCAAGGCGGTCTATGAACTCTTTTAGAACTTCATCAATAACGTCCACAGGTATACATCGTACTTCTTGCATAGTGTTCTCTTAACTCGTCAAAAATTTATCGGTTAAGTAAATAACCGAATAGAAAATAATCGAGCGGAGTCAATATGGTGTCGGCCCTGTATTGGGGTACAATATCGATTTATAATATTATTATCTAAGACTGTTGAGGGAAAATGCTCCAAAATTTAACTAAATTTCGACATCGAAGTCGAAATTTAATAAATTTCGAGATGGAAGTCGAAATTTAACTAAATTCCGAGACCGAAATCGAAATTTAACTATATTTCGAACGAGGTTGTACTTGTAATTAACGTTAAGGAATTTGACTCTGGCTTTTTCCAACCCTAAAAGCTAATTTATTTCCAGTGAGTTCTTACAATTTTTCCTTTTGGGAAAATGTGTGCCTAGCACCTAAATTCTAGACTACTTTATGCGGTAGATAGCAATGGAACGGACGTGGGGGCTGTTTTCAAAGATTTTTAAAAGAATGCCGCTACATTTAGAAAGAAAGAGAAATGTAGAACTCGAAAGAAATTGATATCAATACTGAAAATTAAGTACAACAATGAGATAACTGAAAGTAATTATAAGTTTAAAAATAAGACACACGAAGCAGCAGTTTGCGCCTCCAATGTAGTTCAAAATTAAAGCAATGCAATATAGTAATTATCACTTTATACCTCTTAAAATAACCAAATATCATTAGAATGTTACATATTTTTAATTACTGTAAAACCTTTTTTTTAATGAAAAGAAATGAAAATTTTCTTAGATCAAATAATGATACGTAAAAACATTTCTGTTACCAATTAATAATGAAAAGACCGATATTTCATAATAAATTCTGTTTCGTTGATGTTTAAAAAAAATTTAATTATTCTTATTATTTTAAATCTCAAAGAATAAAACAACTGAACCTCAGTGCTTAATTCTTAAAATTACAATAAAAATTTTACGTAAAAAACTGAATCCGTTTTCTACTCACAATCAGCATGTATAGATCTTAAATAGTTGATAATTATAAAAACAAAATTCATAACATTCCAAAACTAGATAACGAAAAGCAAAAGTATGTTCAAATTTGTACACAAAATTAATTATGTACCACAAATTTTATTTTTTGCTAATGAAGTAACCGGCACAATCAGGAATAATGAATGGAATAATACACATTAGAAACTCAAAAACCCCACCACAACTCATAACGAAACCCATTTGATAACACACGCCGCTAAATGAAAGTATTATTTCCGAAACAAATTCTTTAACAATCGAAACCCACGTTCTTGAACTTATTATAATATTTTCGAAGCAAGTGTCTTGATAAATAGATACCAGCTTTTAATATTATATTGAAAGAGTTATTCGCTAGCACGTTATGAAAATAGAATAGATTCAACGATAATAATAATCGCAGATTCGAAGTGCCTTAAATTTTATAACTGAATATTTAACAACAATTCTACAGGGTAATGAATAAGCAATCGTTTCAATTGACAAAGGTTGCCGGATTCGCTAATACACGCAAATAATCGTGTAGACAGTATAGGATTATGAAGTTTTAAATTAAAATATGGGCCGATTTTTAATTACAGGGACGGAACATACACAGTTAATAAACAAATGCCATAGAGTAGTTAAATTTAAATATTATACTGAAAGGACAAAATTTAGAATGTGAAATTTAAGCATATTAATTCCCCTAAGAATTAAATATGTTGAATCTGCCTACCGGAGTGGTATAAATTTGCAGAATATTTGTTAGACAAAAACCAATTGTGTTAACTGCAATCGGCCCAAACTAGAATCCACGCTCTCTGGCGCAGAAGGAGGAGTTTCCTTATATTCTAAATACGCTAGACATAATACCAAAGGTGTTTTGCACTATTCTCCCAATACTTTTACCAATTCCGACATAAAGTCCAAACACGTACCGCAAACAACACTGCATAAAACTTTTAGTACAAACTGGCTTTATTGGGATGATAGGAGATGATATAAATATGTTAATTATAGGGAAGGACCAATGGTTTTTTGTAGCAATACCGATTGGCGGTGGAGCGGTTATGTAATAACTAAAAACAACTACACCAAACTACTTAATAAAGGGTATAAATACCTTTTATCCTGTGCCGCTGTGGGCAATAACGTTCACACACAAAAGGTTTGACGGACAACCAATAACACGCACGTCCGGGTGATGGTGTCGCTTTCAAAAGCTTTCATACAACCGTCTTCTGCAAGGGTTCGAATGCGACTGCCCTCACGCACTTTCACTGTCGGTATATAATGTTTCACTGAGAACTGTAGGATACCCGCACAAAGTATTTATTGTCATCAATTCCAATAAATGTTCGATGATGACGTAACATACCGCCCACCAAATTCATAGAATTTTGAAAAGGAGGGAAGTAGGTTGGGTGAAGGAAATCACATGGGATTTGACCTTGCTAGGAAAACAGGTAACGAAAGATAGGGTGGTACACTACAGCGAGCGATATTACCAACTATGCAAAAATAAAAATATATATGTAAATAAGCAAATATGTAAAAATAATATACTACTATACATGTAAGAAATGTGTATATACATCTAAACATAAAATAAAATTAAAATACCGGTAGCGGCGCTAGTTTGACCAAAGGTCGTTTTAGTGTGCCATGTGCCGTTTTGATTTCAGCGACACGTATAATACCGTCCGCACCGGGAAAGGTATTAATAATACGACCAAACTTCCATTGAAGTGGAGAAAGCTGGTCGTCCTTGACAAGGACAATAGTGTCCTTTTCAACTTGTCGGACACCTACCTTAGAGTGCCATTTAACCTTTTGCAGGAGTTTCCACCTGCTCTTTAATGGTAAAACGTTGGTTGAATGGTCCTCATCTGGTGGTGCAGAAAGAGGCTCCATGGTTAGGAAATGACCTGGTGTTAGGCAACGCAAGTCATTTGGATCCGAACTCAAAACGCAGAGTGGCCTTGAATTTAGAACAGATTCAATTTGTGTAAGAACTGTGTAAAGTTCCTCAAAGGTAAGTTTTTGTTCGCCGATTACGCGAGCTAGGTGTGTCTTTACCGACTTAACACCGCTTTCCCACAAGCCACCGAAGTGAGGGGCGCTAGGTGGATTAAACGACCACTTTATCTTTTCTGAGGTTACTGCACTATGCAGATAACTCATAAGCTGACGATAGGCACCTACAAAATTAGTTCCGCAATCACTAAAGATTTGAGAACAGCGTCCTCGACGTGCTATAAATCGTCGCAAAGCGGCAAGAAACGCGTCTGCCGACAAATCCGAAACAAGTTCAATATGTGCGGCCTTAGTGGCAAAACAAACAAAAATACAAATATAGGCCTTAAGAGTTTTAGAGCCTCGTAGGCGGTTAGCCTTTATTAAAAGAGGGCCCGCAAAATCAACACCAACAATACTGAACGGTTTTATTTGGGTAATACGTGCTGCCGGTAGGTCTCCCATAGGAGGAGTTACCAGGACCGGTTTGGTACGAAAACATCTATGACATGATGATAAATAATTTCTGATTGAATTTTTAATAGAAAGGAATCAAAAAATTCTGTTGTATAAGATACGCTGTGGTATTAACACCGGGATGGTAATACCTTTCATGAGTTGACCGAATGAGAAGTTAGGTTAATCGGTGCCGCTGAGGCAATAACGCAGGAAACTTTTCGAAATAGGAAAGCAAAGAATGTGTCAAGCGCCCACCTACTCTTAAGATATTTTGTGGATCAACAAATGGAGAAAGTTTTCGCAAGCTTTTAGGTAATTTGCGGTTTGCCTTGATCGAAGCTATTTCCTTTGAAAATGTAACATTTTGTACATGCCGAACGATAATCATGAGAGCATTGTGTAATTCAATGTCTGTTAAGGGACCCGTATGACGTTGAGCCATGGGTTTAGAAAATCTATAGATGTAAGCCACGATGCCTTGGTTTTTATATAACGATGAAAAGCGACTTAGTAAAATGTCAATGACGTTTGGATCTGTTTGAGCGACAAATGTTAGGATCTTCTTTTTCGTAGTTACTTCAGCAATTGAGGTTGACAATGTTGGTTGAGGCGGCCACGAGTTACTAGGGTAGTGAAGCCATTCAGGCCCCGCCCACCATAGCGAACATGAAATAACCGCGCTTGGCATTAATCCCCGAGATGCAGGATCAGCCGGATTATGCGAAGATTTAATATAAAACCATCGGCTAGGTGCAATGATTTCTTGAATGTGGCTAACACGGTTTGCCACAAAAGTTTTCCACCGAAAAGGTGGAGAACGTATCCAAGTGAGAGCGACCGTAGAATCACTCCACGCTGAAACATCGGAGATTTCAATCAAGCCTTGATAAGACCGAATGGTAAAAGAAAGTAAATCGGTTAATAAAACGGCGGCACATAATTCCAAACGTGGAATTGAAATGCGCTTAATTGGAGCTACTTTTGTTTTAGCGGTTACAAATTGTACAGTTATTTCTCCAGTAGTTTGATTTATGAACTGGAAATACACTACCGCTGCATACCCTACCTCGCTAGCATCGCAAAACCCATGCAAATGACAAGTAAAAGGATCCGAAGGGGGTAAACAACGTGGTAACTTTAATGACGATAATAACGGCAACTCTTCTATCTCCCAAAACCGCCTTAGGGTCTGGTCGATAGGATCTTCTACAGAAGTAAAAAATGCTTGGACAGTATCAGACTGCAAGCTTTTTGTGGGACCAATAATAGTCCAACCAAAAATTGTATTTATGGCGACAGGCTGAAGAAATTTGCCATGTATAACACCGCCATTGATGATGAACGGATAAACATCTGCTCCAAGGAGCATGTCAATAGTTCCTGGAGAGTTCCAGGTCGGGTCTGCAAGGTGCAGGCCGCATAAGTGTTCCCAATTATTAGGAACTTCAACGCTAGGTAATTTGCCAGATATTGACGAAAGCACAAAAGTTGTGACTTCTAGAGATTTTTCAGAGTCTAACATAGAGCGAATGGTGCAGCTGACGGCACCCCTATTGACTGCTGAAGTTGTCTGTCCAAGTCCATAAATCGGAACTTGAGAACGTATGCGTGGAAGCCAAAGTTTGCTCACGCAATCGTCTCGAATAAAGCTAGCTTGAGAGCCAGGGTCTAAGAGTACCCTTATCGGTTTGTATCTACCAGACCGGTCTTGAACTTCGACAACAGCAGTGGAGAGTAAGACAGTAACCCCAAGATTTGAATTTGTCTGTGAAGACAAAACATTTGCCGGAATAGGAGAGGCTGACTGCGTCCTATTGGCATTTTTATGCATGTGTGTAGCGATCGGTTCAGCTGAACGGCTAGAAGCAGGTTGCGGTTCAAAATGTAGCAAGGTATGATGCGGCTTGGCGCAAGTTCGACAGGAATTATAAGATTTGCATTGCATGGACGCATGGTCTGTTCGTAAGCAATTTAAACAAAGGCGTAAGCGTTTGACGATGTCGAAACGTTCTGTCGGAGTTTTCTTTAGAAAAGATTGACATCTGTAAATTAAGTGATTGCCCTTGCAAGAAGGACAATGGTGCGAAAATGAATTCTTTGAGTCACTGGAGCTACTTGGTGTATCCAGTGAAACTACGTTAGAAGAAACTCTTGGTTTAAATTGAAACGCTGAGGATTTCTTAGGCACTGATGTGTGAGATGTATGGACAGTCGTCGAATAAGAAACAGGTGCGGTTGAAGAAAAGGTTTCCAACGCTGCACATTGTTGAGTTAAAAAATATCTCAAATCATCGAAATTGGGTATTTGCTTCGGATCCGATTGGAGTTCGAAGCGTTTTCTAGTGAACGGATCGAGTTTTTCTAAAAGATAATCGACCAGAATAAAGTTCCAATGTTCCGTGGGAAACTTTAAGTTAGTTAGAACAGCAAGGTTCTCTGAAAACAATCAATAAGTGCCCTAAGTTTCTTAGGGTCTTCTGATTTTAAAGGTGGAAAGTCTTTTATAGCTTTCCAATGCAAAGTTGCCAATAAACGCGGATTGCTAAATCGCTCACGCAAGGCGTTATATGAGATAATGAAATTATCTCCTGAAATGGGTACCGATTTAATGATTCTCAAAGACTCCCCGGTACAGCAACTGATAAGGTAATTTAATTTTTCGATATTGGACAGCGACGCGTTATTATAGACCAGACTGTCAAATAAATCGATAAAAGACGAAAATTCCGTTACCTCATTATTAAAAAGTGGGAGCTTTAACGGTAACAATTTTGATCCCGAGCTGCTTGGAGCATTTTCAATGATTTGTGGTGCTTTCATTTCTTGCATCGTTTCGAGATGCAGCAGTATTCAATAATAAGCGGAATCTACTTCCTTCCGTAAAGCGTTGTAATTTAATGATTCTGCCTCGTCGCAGGAGTCCAAGACAGCAACTAAAATTGTATTGAAATCTCTGTAAAGGTCATTTACTCCCCTTGTTTGAATAAGGAACAACGTTTTTAAAGTTGGGTCACTTTGTATAGCGTTACTAAGCTCCCACATTTCTATAATACGTATTTTCAGTAATTCTAGTTCGGCTACCTGTATTTTCTTGGGAGCCATTCTGAAAGTTATTCTGAAAGCCTACACTATAAAAATGCTGTAAAACGGTAAAGCTAAATGTGCACTGAGAAATTTTAAAATATTATGAGTTGTTCAAGGCACGAAAAGGTAAGATAGCGTATAAACCAATAAATCACGTTTTATGACTATTAGCCTGCAATGTGTCTTAAACAACACGTGGGAAACCAAGGGTTTGTCAAACAAAGCGTTAAGATAAGATTTACAGTTCAAAGGCGGCCTTTACATCAAAGCTCACAGGAACGTTTAAACATGTGGCTTAACATATTTGCCGAAAGATGCAGCTATACAACCTTATCACTCCTGCAAATGTGTT
This sequence comes from Platerodrilus igneus, assembly GCA_036346225.1. NCBI lineage: Eukaryota > Metazoa > Arthropoda > Insecta > Coleoptera > Lycidae > Platerodrilus > Platerodrilus igneus. Next base: position 7,199,547 of record JARFIW010000787.1, on the reverse strand, counting down.
CAATATTTTAGGTTTACAAACCGAGCAGGTTTGTGTGTAATACAAAAACGTGCAATGGCTTTTAAATACAAAGCAAATCCCTTTCGTTTCTTATTTAAGAAGTATAAAGCGAACTATAATTTTCAGGTTGCTGTGTGCTTTATATACCGCTAAAATATATTTAAAACTGAAAACTAACAAATTTGATGCTAAAATATTTGTTTGTAACTAAACGCTTGTTGGTTTAATTACGGCGAAATCGCTTAATTTAATTTAAAGACAGTATAAATAATATTTACACATTTTAACCCGCTACATGTGGGGTTTGAACACAAATTTAAAAGCTAAAATAATTACTTAAAAGCTCGCTGGTGTGCAAAATGATATTTAATTTAGGACATGCGTATACCATAGGACTGGTGAATTCGGATCGACTTAGGACCAATGGCTTTATTGGGATGATAGGAGATGATATAAATATGTTAATTATAGGGAAGGACCAATTGCTTTTTGTAGCAATACCCATTGGCGGTGGAGCGGTTATGTAATAACTAAAAACAACTACACCAAACTACTTAATAAAGGGTATAAATACCTTTTATCCTGTGCCGCTGTGGGCAATAAACGTTCACACACAAAAGGTTTGACGGACAACCAATAACACGCACGTCCGGGTGATGGTGTCGCTTTCAAAAGCTCTCATACAACCGTCTTCTGCAAGGGTTCGAATGCGACTGTTCTCACGCACTTTCACTGTCGGTATATAATGTTTCACTGAGAACTGTAGGATACCCGCACAAAGTATTTATTGTCACCAATTCCAATAAATGTTCGATGATGACGTAACACAAACTATTACAACAAAATCGACTTGTATTAATAAATTCCATTACCTTGTTAGTACTGAAATATCCTGCATATTTTAATAGTTTATTTTACATATAAATTACAAGAATATTTAGTAATTCAGACTTAGTATCGGGCGTCTACTGACAGATACACAACTTTTCCAAATCTATTTCAAACAAAATTTCTTGCCTAACACTGACAATTCTATCTAAAATGTAACTCATTACTGAACAGCATTAATATAGTTACCCAACCTTAGTTTGGTTTTGGGTGACAGTTGACAACTTAAAGGACCATAACCTATCAACTGATATCTAACATCCCTTGGAATTTAAGAATTTTTAAATTAAGGCGCCAAAGGAAATGCTAGTTTGTTCTAGAAAATTCGAAACCGGAAGCGTGCAATAATATTTAATTTTTTCGCGATATCTATAAAAAAATATGAACAGAAAGTAATTTAGAATATTGAAGAATAACTTAAATTTTAATATAGGGTAGTTTCCAATCAGCAATGATAATAATAAAAGTTGATTTAAGCAGTTAACCTGAAAGCACATGTGGGGATGATTTAAGATTGTGAAATATGTAGGGTTTTTAATTGGCTAGACCGGTCACGTGACCGAAAGTATATAAATACGGTAAGGGGAAAATTAAAAAAGAAGACACACGAAGACACACAGACACACAAAGACACACGAAGACATACGAATTCTAATATAGCTAGCCTGGGGGTTGTTACGTGAGTTATTGCATGGCCGCCTAGCAACATTGGTTATGTTCAAGTCTAAATTAACGTGATGTTTGGTTAATAAATCTGCAAGGTGATGATGCTTATACGTGAAGAAATCGTGGCATCCAAGGAGTGGGTGTCGGACAATACTAAATGTTAGTATTCGGGGATACACAAATATTAGCTTCATTCTACAAGACAAGGTAATAAGATAAACTATTTTAACCCCGAATGATCTTAATCGACAATATATTTAGGCTCTTAAAGGAGAATTTAATAGCAATAAATTTAAATTTAATTAGAAAACTAAATGGTTAAGTCGCAAGTCGTTTAATGGTAGGAAGCGCAGTTTTACTAACTGCGAAGAAGTTGATGATTCACCACCAACATACAGTTTGTTGTTTGACGATGATGACAGGCTAAATATAAGTAAAATTTACGAAGAAGAGCCACCCCCATACTGTTCATTATTTGGGGATGGTGGAAGTCCGGTAAATTGTTCTGAGGTTTACGACGAAGAACCACCCCCAAACTGTTCATTATTTGGGGAACACGAGTAATTGCCACCTCCGTACGGTTTGTGGTTTACCAGAAATAATCCCTGCCTACATCCAATACGTGAGACTCCCACACCATATGATGATTCGCTACTTTGTGGAAGTGCTAGTTTAAATGAACAGACTCAGGTTTTTGGAAGCTTGGTCCCAATTTAATTTGGTGAAGAAGTAGGGGAATATAAAGAGTTTCGAGCATAAAATTTATGTTGATAAACACCCGTGTTGAGCACTATCAACCCTGGCGAGGATAAGTTATCTAGGAAGTACCGTAGGCACTGGAGCAACAGTGGGTATTGTATACCCAAAACAGGTACTGGGTGAATTTTTGAATAAATGATTTGAGAGAACGGACGTGTATATGAATATACATGCATACACGTGTTATTAAGTTGTTAGGTTAATGTTAGAATTTTTGGTCATTATTATTAACGTTACCACTTAAGATTATGAATTCTGTGTAGAATACCAAAAGTTCTTGCTTATGTTTAATAATAGAATTTACATTGATTAGTACAGTGTATAACAACTCAAGTTAAGGTAATTTTTAGTTAAATAAGAAATATTTTTTTTGTTGCATTCATGTATGTCTTTTAATTTATTGGGTAAAAGACCAAGAAAGTGAAAGGTATGTCGATATAGGTAATGTATATAGTTATATCACCATACCAAAGGTAATTAAATTCATTACTTGATACGAACGTTGAGATACATATATATGTTACAATTAGAAGGTGTAGATTGAAATACATTTAGGGTACAAGGATTTTGTGAACTCTCGGGTAAGTTAACTCACCAGTGGCTATTTCAGAGTTCTATGCCTAACCACCCTGAGGAATGTCCATGTACTCTCCGCTGTAGAGGAGCCGAGGCGTTTATGAGTGAAATATAGTGATTGCTGTTGGATCAGAAATAGTTGACAACCTTCGGGAGTAGGTGAGTGGACCCTTGTATTGAAATCTTGAACTTTGCATTTTATTTGATATGTATCAGGTAACTCGTTTCTTGTTTCTTTGAATGTAACTTAAGACAGAGAAAAAGGGCGAGGTGTTTCAAATACTACACACAAACATATTTGTACGAACAAGATATACAAATGCTTATACATTCGTATAAGCGTAGCCACGCATGCATGCGGCACGAACCACCTTCGATCACTATTACGACCTATCCGTGACGTCTTTTGCGTTTAAACTCACAAACGTTGTCTATAATAATAAAACACGTGTTGGTTTTTCCATGCTATATTTCACGATTTGTTCTTAATATTTTCTTTTTCGAACACGTACCAAAAACGTGAAACTTACTCTTTTTATTAAATTGAATATTTTACTTGTTCTGAGAAAGAGAGAAAAAAAGATAGCAAAATGAACAATCGTAATAGGAATCATTGTTACGTATGCGATCAAGCTTTTGCTGCACGAGTAATGAACCGGCTCATTATGTTTAACAATTAGCAGAAATTTCAATTATGCATAATCCATCGAGAAAATGTAAATAAACCTCCACCTGAAATAAACAACAATTCTCGTATTTGCATTAACTGTGATAACATTTTAAATAGAGAACCTCCCGGTTTCTCACATTATTATGATCTATATTTTCCCCGGTTTTGTTTTTAGTAATTATTGAATTTAAAGTAGATATTCCAGACATTTCGGTGTATGTATGCAAAAAAATTGCACGAGTTCAAAGTTCAAGTTAGTTAATCTATACATGTGCCTGCAAGAAAACAGGTTTAAAGCCCAAGTTGATTATTCTCTGATCTTATTTGGTAAACATTCTAGAAGTTACTGTAGAAATGACGACTGATCCAAATTTCGAGTTTATAATTATGTTATCTCTGAACCCCTTCCCCCACTCCCGCTCATCTGTGGGTATATAAATCGCTGCCTGTCGATAGATTTTTAGTTGTTTTTCATCGAGCAAATCTATCTGTAAAACGTATTCAATCGAGTCTAGAAGTTTGTATAATCATACCTATTAATATTCCAGTTCTTGTTAAAGGTGCGTAGCTTTTAATAATTAATATTTTAAAAATTTTTAGAATAAGTTTTAATCAATAAAAATATGGGGTGGGGGAAATAGTATAAATACGGAAGCGTGTGCTAACATCAGTCATTCTGTTACAGAAAGTTGAATGAGCAACATGTCTCTCTTTGGTGATTTAGTGCAGTATATAGCTGTTCTGCTTAGATTAGTGCAGACTTCACATGATGATGTCATAATTATGAATGGTCTTCGTGAATGCCGAATGGGGATTCGTCGTATAAACACTGCGATTGGAAATACACAATCTGTTGGTGAGAAGCAGAAGCTATTGGCTTCGTTGGCGAGCATTAAGTCTATGCGCTTGCAAATCAAAGTAGCCCAGAAAAAAGGGGCAGGACTTAAAACTAACAAAACTGCTAAAAGTAGAGTACATTGGGAAGATTCCATCTCAGCCTTTAAAGGACGTATTAGGACTGGATTAATAAGCAATCTAAAGCATAACGATATTGGAAAATTTCTAATAGACTGTAAAAGTCTTTTCAAAAGAAGAATCCAGAATGCTTTGAAAATGGATGAAGCTATAAAATTTAACACAGCATTCTATGGGGAGTTTGAAATTGCAACTGGTGCCAAGCTTATGCAAGAATATAAATATTTCACTACATCTAATGCCGCCATCTTCAGAGACACCGATCTAGACAAATAGTTTATGGAAAAAGTTATGGAACCATTAGTGACACAGTTGGAGGAGTTCCAAGAACGAGACAGCGGGTGGTGTTTGCAAAATATAATTAATTTGGGGATTAACATCAACAAATATAACCCCCTGCAAGGATTTTCGTATATTGAGCTGCCGCTTGAGATAAAACAAAAACATGAATGTATCAATGTGAAGAATAACGACCAAGCTTGCTTTGCATGGAGCATAATGGCTGCGTTACATCCAGTCGAACGACACCCTCAAAGAGTGTCCAAATATCTCCATTACTCTGAAAAATTGAACTTACAAGGAATCTAGTTTCTGATGATTCTTAATCAGATCAAAAACTTTGAGTCGCAAAATGATATATCAATTAACGTCTACGCCTTAAAATTAAAGAAACACAAGTTTACTATCGTTCCTATATTTGTATCGGAGAATAAGAAAAATAGACATGTGTATCTCTTAATGATTCATAGCCAATATTATGATGAAGATATGGAATACTTACATTCAACACCCATTATGTATGGATAAAAGACTTGAGTCGGCTGGTGTCATCACAACTTAGTTCTGACTGTGCGAGGAAACACTTTTGTGATCGTTGTCTACACTACTTTAGTACCGAGGAAAAATTATGTAATCATATTAATGATTGCAAAATGAAACAATTATGTGTGCCTCGACTGCCTACAGAAGAAGACATGATCCTTCGCTTCAAGAATTTTAAAAACAAAGTTAAAGTGCCATTTATTGTATATGCAGATCTGGAATGTATATCGAAGTCTACCGGAATGAAAAAGAAGTGTCAAGAACATGTGCCATATAGTGTTGGATATTATGTGAAATGTGACTATGATGACTCATTATCATTTTATCGGTCATATCGGGGTGAAGATTGTGTGAAGTGGTTTACTATGGAGCTACGTCGAGACGGTATTTTTATGTCCCTATGATATGTCTCCGTTGACACGAGAACAAGAAGCAGCATTTACGACTGCAACACATTGTTATATTTGTGAGAAGCCGTTCAGTCCAGAAGACAAAAAAGTTCGTGATCATAATCATTTAGTGCCGACTAATAATTACAGAGGACCAGCGCACGAGAGTTGTAATATCAAGTATCGAGATTCTCGTACAATTCGGATAGTTTTCCACAACTTGAGTGGTTATGACAGCCATTTCATAATTAAAAGTATTGCTGTAGATTTGTATGGCCGTGTGGAAGTGTTATCAGTAACAAAGGAAAAATATATCTCCTTCACAAAATATATTCCTGAGATCCTGATCAGCTACAGATTTATCGATAGCTTCCGCTTTATGAGTTCATCCTTAGAAACATTGGCTTCATATCTAAACGAATATCCGTTATTAAAAAATGAATTTTCTAGATTGACAAATGAGAAGTTTGAATTATTAACTAAAAAAGGTGTATACCCATATGATTTTATCGATTCGTTTAAAAAGTTGGGTTACACTTCACTACCTAGTCAACAAGAGTTTTACAATAAGCTAGAAGGTAGAGGAATGACGAAGAAACAGTATGCGCACGCACAAAAAGTGTGGGAAACATTTAATATTCAAAACCTGAGGCAGTATTCTGACTTATACCTTAAGACCGATGTGATGCTATTGGCTGAAGTTTTTCAACAATTTCGTAGGAGTTGTCATTTAACTTATGGACTAGACCCCGCCCACTATTATACCCTTCCAGGGTTCACTTGGGATGCGATTTTAAAGCATACTCATCAAGAACTTGATTTGTTGACAGATATCGATCAGCTATTGTTTATAGAAAAGGGAATACGTGGAGGACTTAGTCAAGTGTGTTCGGAACGGCGTGCATCGGCAAACAATAAATATTTACCAACGTATGATCCTTCCAACCCCGATGTGTATCTTATGTACTATGACGTTAATAATCAATATGGATGAACCAGCCCTTACCCTATGGAGGATTTGAATGGGTGGACACCAACATCGACGTGACATCAGTTCCTGATAATGCGAATGATGGCTATATCTTGGAGGTGGATTTGGAGTATCCGGAATCTATACATGACTTGCATAAGGACATCCCATTCTGTCCCGAACATATTGATCCAAAGACTGGAAAACCGCCTGTATCAAAAACTCAAATTACCAAATTAATGGCTACACTAAATGCTAAAAGAAGATATGTGATCCACTACAGGAATCTGAAACAGGCTTTAGAAAATGGACTTAAACTAAAAGCTATTCGCAGGGTGCTGAAATTTAAACAAAACTGCTGGCTAAAATCTTACATTGATCTCAATACTGAATTTCGGAAACAAGCAAGGAACGAATTTGAGAAGAACTTGTTCAAGCTAATGAACAATGTTGTTTTTGGGAAAACGATGGAGAACAAGCGAAAACATTGTAATGTGAAACTTGTGCAAAACTGGGAAGGTAGATATGGAGCCGAAGTCAGGATATCCAGCCCGTTATTCAAAAATGTTATAATCTTCGATGAAAACCTTGTGGCTGTTGAACTTTTTAAATCGGAAGTATTTTTCAATAAGCCTATATACGTTAGAATGTGCATCCTTGACATGGCCAAGTTGACAATCTACGATTTCCACTATGGATATATGAACGCCGCCTTTGGAGATGGGTGCCGAGTTCTTTACACAGATACAGATAGTCTAATTTATAAAATAGTAAATCTGGATCCTTATGAGACTATGAAGCGGGACTGTTTGCAACGTTTCGATACTTCCGACTATCCTTCCAACAACAATTATGGAATTCCGCTATTTAACAAAAAAGTATTGGGCATGATGAAGGATGAAAATAATGAACGTCTTATGACAGATTTTATTGGGTTACGATCAAAGATGTATGCTACAAAATTTTTTAAGACAGCTGAGGAAGAAGAAACTGAACTCTTACGAGAAGAGGAAGAATCACCTGGCATCCAAGACTTTGGTATTACAAAGAAAATTAAAGGGATTAAAAGATCAGTGATAAAGAATAGAATCACTTTTGAGGATTATGTTGATTGTATCGAAGATTACAAGGAAGTATTTGTAACGCAGAATCTAATTCAATTATCCAAGCACCAAGTCCACACTATCGCTCAGGAGAAGATTGCCCTAAGCCCGCACGATGATAAACGCCACTTGCTTCCTGGTTCATATGCGACACTACCTGTTGGACATTATTCAATTATGGAGCAAGAGGAAATATAATACTTATTGCAAATGTAGAATATTGATTGTAAATATATTATCCTCAATAAAATTTTATATAGTTTAGTGTTATCCTATTCTTAAAAACAGAATGTAATAGACGTCGTGGGTGTTGGTTGAAAAGTAACCTGAATTGACCCTCAATTCCTCCTTATGGGGATTTCAATGTATGGTACAAAAATGACCAGAACGGACCTTAGAATTTCCCATGTTAAATCCCATAAGAAAACCGGTTTTTTGGGCTAGAACATAAGTATCTACCCTACTATTGTTTTCCTTCATATTTGGTTTGTCAGTACACCATCACATAACCTCAAACAACAAATGCAGCAAAATCCCTACAAATAGGTAAGTGTGTCAGGGAACGGTGAAGGTTAACCTTAAGTTTTTCTAAGCAACAAAGCTCTCTAAATCGAACAACCCCTTGTGAGTGCTCTAGAGTGCTCCATTGTGGATAATCGAAAACAGCTACTGTAAAACAGTAGTCGGTAGTCGGTAAAATGTAATGTTTACAACAGTGTTAACGTGCGTAGGGTTTTATTTTGCAATTTAGACTTAAATATGCAATCATTAGTAAGATCGAAAAAATGTTGCTTATGCAACTCAATCTATAATCATTAGCCAAGAAACAAATCCATAAATAATTTGAATTTTAGTCGATTACCATCAATTTAAATTGCCGCTTAGTTAAACCATCAACTATATATAAAGGTGAAAAATACAGTATTTTCGTTCATTAGCTTTTATGACTATAAATTAAAACTTTATTGAATTACTTTCTAATTCCTCAGATTGCCACTGTCGAAACGCGTTGCACATCGACATGGAACTTTATTAATAAAAATGTTAATCTCTGTTTATAATACACGATTTTATATTAACAAACAGTCTTTTCAGTAGTATCCACCGATGTTAATAAGTCATTACTCTGTTCGGAGAGATATTTGCATAATTTTTAATTCATTCCTTTTTTTAACGAGATACTTCAGTTTTGACTACGATACTTCACTTCCAACCCGCAGAAGCTAATACTGTTTCATAGCCCGTTAAATTATTCTTTGTACCTGTTTTAGACCGTCTTCAAAGCCAATATTCATTACGTTTCGGCGCTTCATGTCAATTACAGGCAGGTAATAAAGCTGTTGCTATAATTAACAATTTACTTGTTCTGCATATAGCTAAGCTACCTGTAAATAAATTTGTTTTCTAAATTTACCGCAATAATTACAAGAATACCACAACAAAGAGATTGTGAATTGTAATGACTGAAACCACAGTTAGTAAATTCGATTGGGAATCTTGACTTGAATTCATGTATGCGACTTATAAATTTAAAACTGCTAACTAGTTGCAACTACTTAAATCCATAATTATAGGCCATGTATAATGTAATACAAGTAGGAGTATTTAAGATAGTCAACTGTGGTAACAGTTTCGGTGTGCTGTTACGTCAATTACTTTGATCTAGGTCTAGGCCTTAGGTATCTTAAGGCTATATACATAGAGAGCGCGTAAACTAGAACAGTGTTAATAAACGCAACTTGGGCGTTTCTTAATTTTTCAAATATTGCCTAACGAAATAGGGCAGGTGGGTGTAGTGTTTAATGTTGTTGAATACTATAATACCAACAGCTGATTGTCTTCTTATTTAAAATTAAAATTCCTTAAAATATTTTGTGGTAATTATGTGGTTAACGCAGGCAGTTTCTCTTCAGGATTGTTTTGGTCAATAACCTGCTTAACTAGGCACGTAGAAATAACATGTGATACCTAGGCAAATAACCCTTTGAAATTCATATATAATTATTACATCCTGTAGCAAAAGCAAGGTGCGAAACATGTCTATTTTGCACATTCTATCTCTACGCGTCTGTATTTCAATTTGAACATATGGAAAAGATAGATAACTAGAACTACTATACAAAATGCAATGAGAATCTGAGAGAGACGGAGCGATTGTAATTAACTGTGTTCTAGCAAGAATGACGTTAGCTTCATACGCAAAACGTTGTGTCGACGGCTTCGTGTAAAGGATGTAAATAAAGATAGTTAATATAGCACGCGAGATAGGTTTTGGCCTCTTGCAGCTTCTTTTTAAAGAGACTTATTCTAAAAAACACTTCTATCAAATTTATTTAAACAGAAATTACAAATGATTTCAATAAAAGGTACGTTATGTTCATTAACGTATTAAAATCAAAAACAATCAAAGTTATTATTCACTAATTAAATTAATTAAAACTAGGCTGAGTAGCTTGAACAACCAACAATGTTAAAGTTGTGAAGCTCGAGACTGACTGACTTTAAATCAATAACTAATAATTACAAATGAATAGATTTGAACCACTAACAATGCTAAAGTTATGAAGTTTTCAGACTGACTGGCCATCATGAGCTCTCCAGGGTATTTATGCTATCTCAGCTTTACATCACGTGTGCAAAATGCAGATCTTATGTCTGCTATTTCTTGATACAGTACAAAGTATACATTTTAATAATCTTAATTCTAACAATTGGTTTCTTATAGTCTATTGTGATCTGCACCTGCAGTGTCATATTACGTCTGGAGTACAAAGTAACTGTTTCCGTTTTCATGTCTGGTTTATGAACTTCCATTAACCTTTTGTAATGTGTCCTTGAATTATACAATGTGACAATCTATTTCTTAAGACTTAATGATTTCATTTGAATATACATATACATTAAGTTGGGGGATATGTAACTCCTCCCGACGTAGATGAAAATTAAGGGTTGTACTTGATTTTTAAAACTCATTGTCCCTAAGAGTTCATTTATTATTTTTTTATTTACCTTTGTTTCTTGGTTCTTATGACTAAAATTTGTTTCCTTGTTTCTATATCTAATATACATTTTGTACAATAAATATACAGTTAATAAAATTATTACAATAATCAATAAAATTGTCCAAACACTGATATTATTGTAATGCAATTTCGACACTTTTAATTCACTTAAATGTTGTTCATAACTGTACATTAATTTTACGGCTTGGTTGAGGTCGTCTAGGTCTAGATGTTCTAGTTGCATTGGTTTCTTCATGATTTTGTCGTCTTCGGTGTGTGTAATCTTGAACTGTAGTTCGGGTAAATTTGCGAATTTCTTCGTTACTGCTGGGTTTTGATATACTCAAATAATTTCGTTTTTTAATTTTAAATAGCAACCTTCTTTTATGGTGATTACTTTACTTCCAATTAAGGCTAGACTGTTTTTGTCTTGGTTGCAATGAGCGGTTGCTATTACTTCTTGCGGAAATACAGCAATCCATTTGTTGTCCGTGACTTTCTGAATTTTCATGTTCGTAATTTGTACTGGTTTTGGCACACAGTTCTCATAGTGATTAGAGAATCTTAACAATTGTACTTCGCAAGGGCTATCGGTTTGAATTGTTGTTGTCTTTAATGATTGACATAAGTATTGACTAAGTGCTACTTCTTTGCACTATTCATTCGTGACGCCATACCCAAGTTCATTCAAGGAAAGGAACTTGGTTTTAGGGATAATAACTTGACACTGGCTAGTAACTTTCATGGGGAAAGCAAATAAATGATAATAATTATAAGTGTTAATCTCTACAATGGGGCTTTCTATTAAAAACGTAATTTTATGATTCTTTACATAACTATTTTTTCAAATATAAGTATGTTAGATTCTGTTATTTCAAAGGGTAGTTTACTATTAGTTATAAAAGTGATCTAATTTCCAACAGTTCATTTAATAAATCAATAGGTTCTATAATACTAAGGTGTAATGTGTTTAATTTAGCAAATGTTACAGCGTTTTCTAATGTGGCTAAAATTTGTTGAATTACAGTAAGGGTTGATATCATTTGATTGAATTCGTGTTGAATCTTATTAATTTCGCATTCCTAGCATGGTGGTTTGCATGTTACTTTCAAGAGTTAGTATTCTGTTTGTTATGCTGTTTTAATTCTTTACTAATTTTCGTAATGTGTTGTTGAATTTTACTATGGTTGACTGAGTTAAGGATATTTGATTTCTAGCAATGGTTTTTATGTCATTCTGGTTTTCAATTAAATATTGTATTGCGTTGCGTATCGTTCAGCATCTTGGTTGTCTAAATGGCCTGTGATAGTTTTTATAATATTACCTAATCCATTAATAAATCCTCTTTATCGTCTTGTGAATTGGTCTGTTGGTATAAATCGATTGAATTTGTCGTCTTGTTCTTTAAGATATTCTCCACTACACTTTTGTAGTTAATAATTTCTATCGCGTATTCTTTTCCGAATTTGGCTGTGTCCATTGATTGTGTCAGTATGTAGTAATCGTCTCTAATTATTTAAAATTCTTGTTTTAATTTGGTTAAATCAAATTTCTGTGCGAAAGTCCAATAGTCTACTGTGTTTTGCATACTTCTCAATTTTACTGGCAGTATACCGGGGTTGTTTTTAATATCTTCCACTATAATGTCGTTGTCGTTCGTGGGTGGAAGTTGACGGCAAGGGTGATGGCTGTCCATCTGCAATTACAGAGCGTCTTAAATTCTTTAAGTGAATGTATTTTACGATTTTTCCGTAATCTACTACGGCTACATTTTTATCTGATATCTTTTTGATTTTAAACGGACCAACATTTCTGGGGGCCGTTTTGTGCCTCTTACCTTTAAAATTCCTCTCATACACGGTTTGTCCTACCGAAAATCTATTTATATTGGCGTTTTCGTTGCGGGTGTTTGTAATACGTTCTTTATCGTTATCTAATTTATTTGTTACATTATTATAAGTATTATTTAATTTTTCCTTGTGGTCTTTAGCATACTGTTGATATACTTTTTTATTGTCTGAGTGTCTTAATGTCAATTCGAGGGGATAAAATTAGTTGGTGAGTGAATTGTGTTGTTATAAGTAATTAAAGCGCATGACATTAAATTAGTAATGTGTTCGTTCTTATAGGTTAATTTTAAGTCTGATTTGTTCCAATAAGGTTAGGTGTAGTCTTTCAATTAGTTCATTTGATTCCGGGTGATTTTCTTATATAAAATGAATTTTTATTTTATGAAGCTCTAAGGTATTCTGTATTGTTTCGTTTCTGAATTCGCTTCCGTTGTCTCGAGTTATTGATTCGGATGTGCCATAAAATGTAAAGTATTGTAAGAATCCTTGGGTTACATCGATACTATTTTTTGTAATCATGGATATCGCTTGGCCTACTTTGGTGAACGCATTTTACAATTGATAAAAAGTTTTGAGCTTCTACTACCAAAATGTCTGCATGTAATTTTTGAAAAGGTTTGTCGGGTATTTTGGTTAGCATTAAGGGTACTTTTGGGGGTGATCTGTCGTATGTTGCTTTGTCACATAGTTCATATTGGTTGATAAAATCCGTGGTTAATTCTTTTATGTCCTTAAAGTAATATCTTCTTACGAGTTGTTTTAATGTTTCGGTGATTCCACAATGGTTGGTTTTACCTTCGTGTTGGTTTCGAATTACGTCGTTTATTTCGTATGGGTTGTCTAAAGTTATTAATTTTCGTGTACATCTGATAATCTCGTGTCCTGAATTATTAAATAATCTAATATATAATTCTGAAAATCGTTTGTATAAATGTTCTGTGGTGAAATAAAAGTAAAAACGTTTTATCTCTGGGGTATATTCTTTCAAAATTTTAATTATCTGCTCCTCGTTATCATCTTTCGTTATTTGAATTTGATATATTTTCTTATTATCTCTTTTGTATATTTTATTGGATTGGGGTTGGTTAAAACTTCGGTAACTATGAATTGGTTTGGTTTCGTGTCTATTGCTTCGTTTAAAATTTTAATTGCAATTTTCGGTTTGTCGTTTTGCGTTGAATGTATGATTTCTATATCTTCTGGGTCCTCCCCAATCTCTGTTTCGTCTACGTTACCTATAACTGAATGTGTCTCTATTGCGTTGAGTTGTATTCTGCTTAGTGAGTCTGCATTATTGTTATACATTCTTTTTTTATATATAATTTCATAGTCGTATTCTTCTAGTCTAATCTTCCATATCTGTAATTTTGAATTCGGTTCTTTGAGTTTGCATAACCATACTAATGGTCCATGGTCGGTGTATATACGTATATAGAATTTCCTTCCATAAAGATATAGCCTAAAATATTTTGTTGTCCAAATTATTGCTAATAGTTCTTTCTCAATAGTGCTATATTTTTGTTTCGTTTCATTTAGTGTTCTTGACGCGAGTTAAAGTTCGGGCCTTTGGAGCTGGTTTTTTAAAAAGCTTTGACACTTTAACAATATTTTTATTACTAAAATTTGTACATAATAACTTATAAAAATTAATTGTACAGGTGAGTAGTCTATGTAGACAACAATGTAAAAGTTGTAATACGCAGACTGACTCGGTTGAGTAGCTCAAACAACGAAGTATGGAGTTCGAAGACTGACTGCCGGGCATTGAGCTCCCGGGCCTTTATAATAACCTGCCCCTCACACGGCTGTGAGAACTTGCAGATCTCATGTCTGCATTTCTCTTTAATTGTACACTTTAATACAATGTAACAACAATTCTAAGTAATTGCGGTCTGTTGACCGCCTGTGACCTGCCACCTGCAGTATCACTGCCCTCACGGATGCACAGCTGCATTCCGTTCTCATGAACTGTCGATAACCTCTCTGGGTTATCCTTGTGTTACAATGTTGCATTGAACTTATACTTTTACCTAATAATTTCTAATAATTCATATTAGATTCAATACTTCAATATATATAGGTAATTGGGGATACATAACTCCTCCACCGTAAATGAAAAATTAAGGTTTTCTTAATTTTAAATACATAAAATACATTATTTAAATTCATTTAAAATTCATTGTTTCTAATGGTATGCTTATTGTTTCCTTTTTCTCTTTGTTTCCTTAAATCTAGAACTGTTTCCTTCATTCTTATATCTAAGGTACATTTTGTATAATACATACATGATTACAAAATTATTAAAATGATTAATACAATTGTCCAAACACTTATATTATTATAATGTAACTTTGGCGTTTTGATTTCACTTAATTGTTCTTTATAACTTTCCACTAATTTCACGGCGTGGTTGAGATCGTCAAGTCTAGATGCTCTAGCTTCATAGGTTTCTTTATTATTTCTTCGTCTTCTTGTTGTATTTTGAATTGTAGTTCCGGTAGGTTTGCAAGTTTCTTTGTTGCTATGGGATCTTGATAAACTCTGATTACTTCATCTTTCAATTTCACATAACAATCTTCTTTGAGGGTAATTAGTTTGTTTCCGATTAATGCTTGGTTATTTTCATCTTGGTTGCAGTGGATGGTTGCTATTACTTCTGTTGGGAAAATGGCTATCCATTTGTTATCTGTAACTTTTTGAATTTTCATATTAGTTATTTGCACTTGTTTAGTTTCACAGTTTTCGTAATGATTTGAGAATTTTAATAGTTGTACTTCACAAGGGCTGTCTTCTTGAATGGTTGTTGTCGTCATCGATTGACATAAATATTGATTTGGTGTTACTTCAGTACATTTTTCGTTTGTATAACCATATCTCAGTTCATTTAGGGATAGGAATTTGGTTTTGGGTATGATTACTTGGTATGTGCTAGTAACCTTTGTTGGAAAAGCAAATAAATGATAATAATGATAATTGTTACTTTCTACTATTAAAAATATTATTTCGTTTTTCTTAATGTTGCTAAAATTTGTTACATTAAAGTAAGGGTTGATATTATTTGAGTAAATATTGTAATTTTGTATACTGCCTAGTTTATTGGTAGTATAGCGGGGTTGCTTTTATTTATTGTTACTTGGTTGTCCGTTCTACCTGGGTGGAGGTTGACGGTAAGGGTGATGACTGTCCATCTGAAATTACAGGGTGTCTTAGGTTTTTTAAATGAATGTATTTTGTTATTTTACCGTTGTCTACTACTGCTATGTTTTTATCTGATATTTTCTTAATTTTAAATGGTCCTAAATTTCTGGGTGCTGTTTTATGTCGCTTGCTTTGAAAGTTTTTCTCATATACGGTTTGTCCTATTGAAAATTTATTTGAGTCGGTATTTTTGTTTCTGGTTGTGGTGATACGTTCTTTATCGTTTTCTAATTTATCTTTTACCTTGTCGTAAGTTATTTTTAGTTTCTGTTTGTGATCTTTCGCATATTGTTGATATACTTCCTTGTTGTAGTGTATGTCATAGGGATTTCGTGAATCTGAATGTCCTAATGTTAATTCTAAGGGTGTAAAATTTGTTGATGAGTGAATTGTGTTATTATAGGCGATTAGTGCGTATGACATTAAATTGGTTATATGTTCCTTTTTATAATTTATTCTTAATAATCGAATTTGTTCTAACAGGGTTAAATGTAATCGTTCAATTAGTCCGTTTGATTCAGGGTGGTTTTCCGTTATGAAATGAATTTTTATTTTGTGAAGTTCTAAAGTGTTTTGTATTGTCTCGTTTTTAAATTCGCTACCATTGTCTAAAGTGATTGATTCGGGTGTTCCGTAAAATGTGAAATATTGTAAAAATCCTTGGGTCACGTCAATGCTAATTTTGGATGTGATTGGTATGGCTTGGCCTATTTTTGTGAATGCGTCTATAATTGTTAGATAGTTTTGCGCTTCTACTACTAGAGTATCGGCATGTAGTTTTGAAATGGTTTGTCGGTGTTTTGGTTAACATTAAGGGTATCTTTGGGGTTTCCTATCGTATTTCGCTTTGTCACATAATTCGCATTGGTTAATGAAATCTGTGGTCAAGTCCTTCATGTCTTTAAAATAATAACGTCTTACAAGTTGTTTTATTGTTTCGTTAATTCCACGATGGTTGGTTTTCCTTCGTGTTGATTTCTAATTACATCGTTTATTTCGTCAGGGTCGTCTAGTGTTATTAGTTTTCTAGTACATCTGATGAGTTCAGGTCCAGAGTTATTGAATAGTTTAATGTATAATTCTGAAAATCTTTGGTATAAATGTTCGGTATTGAAATAAAAATAAAATCGTTTTTCTCGGGGGTGTATTCTTTTAGAATTTTAATTATTTGTTCCTCGTTGTCATCTTTAGTTATTTGAATTTGATATATCTTTTTGTTATCTACTTTTGTATATTTTACTGGATTGGGGTTATTTAAAACTTCGGTTATTATAAATTGATTGGGTTTCATATCGATTGCTTCGTTTAAAATTTTAATCGCGTTTTTTGGTTCTTCGTTTTGTGTCGAATGTATAGTGTCGATCTCGTCTGGATCTTCCCTTATTTCTGTATCGTCTACGTTTCCTATAATGGATTCCGTTTCTAATGCATTGAGTTGGATTCGGCTTAAAGCGTCTGCGTTGTTGTTATAAATTCCTTTTATATATAATTTCGTAATCATACTCTTCGAGTCTGATTCTCCATCTTTAATTTTGAATTCGGTTCTTTCAGTTTGCATAACCATACTAGTGGTCTATGGTCGGTATATATGTAAAATTTTCTTCCGTATAGGTAAGGTCTAAAATATTTTGTTGCCCAAATTATGGCTAATAATTCTTTTCTATAGTGCTATATTTTTGTTCGGTTTCATTTAGGGTTCTGGATGCGTAGCTGATAGGTTTATCGCTACCTACTTTTCCTTGGCTCAATACTGCGCCTAATGCTACATTCGATGCGTCTGTCGTCAGTATAAATGGTTTTGTAAAGTCTGGGTATTCTAATACAGGGTGATTTGTTAATATGTTTTGATTTTGTCTACTGCTTTAATAAATTCTGGGTGTGTTCAATTTTGTTTCCTTTTTAAACAATTTGTCAGGGTTTGGTTATCTGAGCGTAACCTTTAATGAATTTGCGATAGTAACCACTAAGTCCTAGAAATCCTTTAATTTCTTTGTTTGTTTTTGGTAATGGGTAATTTAGAACTGCATTTGTTTTGTCTGGATTTGGCATTACTCCTTGGGGTGTTATTACATGTCCTAAAAATGATACTTCTTTTTGTAAAAATTCACTTTTGTCTAATTGTACTTTAAAATGTGCTTGTCTAAGTCTTTCGAATACTTCTTCAATCTTTCTATGTGTTCTACTAATGATGTGGAATAAACTATGATGTCGTCAAGGTATACAAGGCATTTCTCATTGTGTATTCCTCGTAGTATATTGTCCATGACTCTCTGGAAAGTAGCGGGTGCGTTCTTTAGTCCAAATGGCATTCGTTTGTATTCGTAATGTCCTCTAGGTGTGCTGAAGGCTGTTTTGATATGTCTTTTCTTCCATCTCTACCTGATGGTATCCTGATGCTAGGTCTAATGTTGTAAAATATTGGCATTTGCCTAATTTATCTAAAATTTCGGTAATATTTGGTAGTGGATATTTGTCATCTACCGTTTTTCATTTAACTTTCTATAATCTATTACCATTCTGTACTTTCTCTTTCCGGTTGCGTCTAATTTCTTAGGTACTATTAACACGGGGCTGCTCCATGGTGAATTGGAGTGCTGGATTATGTCTTGGTCTAATAAATCTGCTACTTGTCTGTCAGCTTCTTCTTGGCTTGCATGAGGTAGTCTGTATGCTTTTGTAAAATTGGTTTATTGTCTGTTAACTCGATATTATGTTTTACTGTGTTGGTGAATGTTAATGGTATTCCTTCACAATGGAATATGTCTCGGTATTCAAAACATAAGTTTTAATTGCTCTTTCTTCTTCTTGATTGATATCGGTATTAAAGCGGATGTTAGTTAAATTTTCTCTTAACATTTCGTCATGTTCTATTGGGTTGTAATCGTTTTCTAAATTTTCGTCTATTTCCATTTCGTTAAAATTTAGTTCTTCTACGTTAATTGGGTCTGTCAATGATAATTCTACGGGATAGTCGTTTGAATTTAATATTGTTGTGGTTGCAAAGTTATCTTTTATTTGTACTAAGGCAGTTGGGGTTTCTACTCCTTGTTGAAAAGTTATATGATTTATTATTCCTAAATTTTTGTTAGATTTTACTGGGATTTTTATTTTTCTTTCCGTTCGGGGTTCTATAGTGTATTTTTGTTCAATTTGTGTGTTTTGAAATTTAATTGGGATTTTTCCGTATTTTGTCCTTAATAAGCGATTTTTAATGTCAATGTTGGCTCCTAATTTTCTTAGAAGGTCCATTCCGATTAATCCGTCATATTTGTCGTTAAATTCGAATACACAAAATTTATGTTTCATTTAACATTAAATGTTCTCGGTAAGGGTATATTTGCTACGAATTGGTGTAGTGTCGTTTGATGAGCTGTTTTGATTTTAAATGGTTCTCTTTCTACATAATCTAAATAATGTTTTGTACGGTTCTGGGGCTAATTAATGTTTTAGATGATCCGGTGTCGATTAATAGTTTGAATTTGGCGTGGGGTATTTCTATGTATGGTAATACTAAATGATTTATGTTATTTAAGTTTATTAAGTTTGGTTGTCTATAAATGGGTCCATTTGAAAATTTGAGTTCGAGTTTTCTTCATCATACTCCTCGTAAGTTTCGTATTGTTCGTCACGTTCATAAGTTTCTGCATGGTTTGTTTCATTGTTCGTATGTGTCTCAATGTCATTATTCTGGTCAGTGTCAAATTTTTCTATTTCTTGATGAAATAATTCTTCCGATGTAAAATTACGTTTCTGATGAGGGTTTGGTCGGATATGTGTTATTTTTGTGTTTTGTCTGGTGTTACCAGATGAGGTGTCCATTGGTGTTGGTTTGTAATAATTGTTAGGGTTGTTATGAGTATTAGTCATTGGTGTATTTCTATTAGGGTTTGCGTTGAATGCTGGTCTTTGTTGGTTTAGGTTTTGATTGAATCTCGGTTGGAATGCGGGTTTCGTAAAAGTTGGGTTGAACGTTGGTCTTGAAAAATTTTTAAATTGATTATTAAAATTGGTATTGTTAAAACTTGGGTTGTTACTTCGCGGTTGATTTGTTTGTGTGTTAAAGGGTGTGAATTTTGTTGAGGGATTGTTTGTCTTGTAGCTTGTATAGTTTTGTTGGTGAATAACTTTTATTTGCGTTGGGGTTGTATAGTCTGTTGCGGTAATACATTACATTTTCTTCTTCTATTACTAGGCTCATAGCTTCTTCTAGATTTTGGGGTCGTTGGAATCTGATTTTATCCGATAGTCGTTCTGGTAAAGCGTTTATATATGTGTCTAGTGCCATTTCGTCATACATTTTGTTTTAAATGTCTAACGTTTTGATCGGGTTCTTCGATTTTTAATTTTGTTAAATTAAACTTCTCACGTCTTGGCATTTCATTCCGAATTGGTAGGGGATTGATTGTGTTCCATTCTAAGGTTTATTAGGTCTCGTACCAGGCATTTTATATTACGTTGGTCTCCAAAATATGCAATTAATAGCTGTTTAAACTGGTCCCATTCCGATAAGTCGTCCCTACTGGCGATTAATGTTAGTGCCCTTCCGGCTAGTTTACTTATTACTAAGCGTATAAGCAATGAATTTCTTGCGTCATCTCCGGGTTTGTAAAAGGTTTTTAGGAACATTTCACATGCTCCAATGAAATTTGAGAGATGGGCCTGGGTGCCATCAAACGTCTGATTGTCTCTAAATAGAGACGTAAGTCTGTGTTACTCATGTTGGTTAAGGGTTATTTTCGATTTTGGAAATTTCAAAATTTTTTTTTTTGATTTAAGCTTTATTTCGCTATTTGTATTGTTAATTTTGCTTCGGATTTATTAATTTTCCGTTTGGGTTGTGAAATTTCAAATTTTGTAGAAATTGGGGTTGGTTCTGTTATTTGTAGCGTTTATTATGTTTTGGATGTATTAGTTTTTCTTTTGGATTAAGTAATTTTGGATTTTGTAAAATTGGGGATGATTTTCCTTTTATGACGTTATTTTGCTTTGGTTTTTAAATTTTCCTTTTAGATTGGATAACTTAGAGTTTTGTAAAATTGATGTTGATTTAGCTATTTGAAACGTTAACTTTGGTTTTGGTTTTAATTTTTCAATTAGATTAGGTACATAAAGATTTGGTAACGGTTGATGTTTATTTCGTTATTTTTCGGCGTTATTTTTTTGTTAGGAATGGTTAATTTTCAGTTTGGATTGGGTGGATAAATTTTTGGTAAGAATTTGAGATTAATTTCGTACTTGTAGTATTAGATTTATTAATTTTAAGTTTATATTGCGTCGAGTTATTTTTAAAATCGTAGTCGTTCTTTGTTTATATTTAATTACACAATGCAGTGATGTTCTTGTGAGATTTATTTCAATAATGTTAGAATAATTACCGTAGTCTGGGATTTGTCTTTTTTTTAATGCAGCTTTTACTTTGTCTTGAGTTCCTGCTTCTTAAGGAATCTTAAATGGATAGATTTATTCTCGTTTAGCTTTGTTTTGGTTAAATTCTGTTAATTAATACTCTTTCCGTGGGTTTTACTGAGTTGCGTAAACGTACAGTTCGTCTGTCTTGTGTTCTACTTATAACTTAAAGTTGATTACTCCTGTACTTCATGGTTGAAATTGAATACTTTGTTGAGGTAATTGCACTTACAGGTGTTAGTTTTTGGAATTAGATAATTGACTTTCCGTACTCGCTAATGTAAAGTGTTATGTCTGTTTTATTTTTAGATCTCTTGGTATTATAATGCTTGTTGGTAATTGAACTCTTCGTTATGTGCGTTTTCAGGTTTACAATTATGAGCGTATGATAACGTTTTAGCGTTTTAATTAAAAATTCTTATGATGACCGTTTTACTGCACTTTATTTATAGAGTGTTGTGGTGTAATTTTCATGCGCTTCTATAATTCCGTGATAGATTAATACTTATGATGCGAATTGCTTTAGTACTGAAAGTTCCTGAAAGCTATTTCTTTAGTACTGTGCAAGGATTCTGAAAGCGATTTTAATAATGATATTGCGTTGTTAAGCTATACTTTAATACTGAAGGTTGAAAGTTATTGCACTTCTCTGATGTTCTAAGTGTATAAAGATGCGAGCTTTGTTTTCTTAGGTGGTTTTAAGTTACCGTATTTTAGTTAATGCAGAATGTTCTTGTGATTTATTCAGTATTATAGAGGTCAATGGTTTAATTAAACGTTCTGTACTGCTTGTTCGAATTAGCTTTGAAATTATTTCGCGTTAGTTTACCGGTTTATAAACGTGCGTTGGATCGCGGTGATTGATGTTTCTTATTTTGGTGTTTAGTGAATGTGCGTCCGTTATTTTTTGGATTATTGAGTTCGTTCTATTAATTATGGTAAGGATCTTTTAATATTAATTCTCATTTGTTTTAAAAGAAAATTTCTTTTAAACTTCAAGTTTCATTTGCTTTTAAAGAAAATTTTTATCTCTTTTACATTCGTCTCATAAAATGTTATACAGTCTCGTTTTGAAATTAATTCACTTTGAACTATTTTCAAAAATATTCATAATAATACAATTCATAAACAGTAATAATAAATGGTACTCAATAGTTATAATACTAGCATATATCAATTATAATTTGGTTAAAAGAAAATTTTATGGAAATGAACTTACATTATTTCATCTGTTTCTTTGGTGGGTTCGATCGATTCTGTATCTTGTCCACCTTGGTTTGTTTTGTTGGTTAGACGATTCTTGTTCCTTGTCCAACTTGGTTTGTTGCTGGATTTAGACGATGCTTGTTCTTCCTCCAACTTGGTTTGGGTTTTGCCAAAATTTCGAATAAAATTCTTGGTCACCAATCTTCCGATTTTTGGATTTTCAGTGCCCTTTTGACATCCGTTACGACTGCGCCAGTTAAAGTTCGGGCCTTTGGAGCTGGTTTTTAAAAAGCTTTGACACTTTAACAATATTTTATTACTAAAATTTGTACATAATAACTTATAAAAATTAATTGTACAGGTGAGTAGTCTATGTAGACAACAATGTAAAAGTTGTAATACGCAGACTGACTCGGTTGAGTAGCTCAAACAACGAAGTATGGAGTTCGAAGACTGACTGCCGGGCATTGAGCTCCCGGGCCTTTTATAATAACCTGCCCTCACACGGCTGTGAGAACTTGCAGATCTCATGTCTGCATTTCTCTTTAATTGTACACTTTAATACAATGTAACAACTTAATTCTAAGTAATTGCGGTCTGTTGACCGCCTGTGACCTGCCACCTGCAGTATCACTGCCCTCACGGATGCACAGCTGCATTCCGTTCTCATGAACTGTCGATAACTCTCTGGGTTATCCTTGTGTTACAATGTTGCATTGAACTTATACTTTTACCTAATAATTTCTAATAATTCATATTAGATTCAATACATCAATATATATAGGTAATTGGGGGATACATAACTCGCGTAGCTGATTGGTTTATCGCTACTTACTTTTCCTTGGCCCAATACTGCGTCTACAGCAACGATAGATGCGTCGGTTGTTAATACAAATGGTTTTGAAAAATCGGGGTATTCTAATATTTGGTGATTTATAAGGATACATGTGATTTTTTGGTGTGTGTTCAATTTTATTACCTTTCTTTAAACAATTTCTCAATGGTTTGGTTATTTGTGCGTAACCTTTGATGAATTTTCGTTAATAACCACTGAGTCCTAAAGATCCTTTAATTTCTTTATTTGTTTTTGGTAAGGTGTAATTTAATACTGCATTTGTTTTGTTTGGCTTTGGCATACCATCTTGTGGTGTTATTATATGTCCTAAATATGCTACTTCTTTTTGTAAAAATTCACTTTATCTAATTGAACTTTAAAATGAGCTTTTCGTAATCGTTCAAAAAATTCATTAGTCTTTCGATGTGTTCAGTCAGCGATGTTGAGTATACGATTATGTCGTCCAGGTACACAAGGCATTTTTCATTGTGTATCTCTCTCAAAATATTATCCATAACCCTCTGAAGCGTAGCGGGCGCGTTCTTTAATCCAAACGGCATGGGTTTCTATTCATAGTATCCTCTAGGTGTACTGAATGCTGTTTTAGTCGTATCTTTCTCGTCTATCTCCACTTGGTGGTATTCTGACGCGAAGTCTAATGTTGAATAATATTACCACTTTCCTAATTTGTCCAGAATCTCGGTGATATTGGGTAGTGTGTATTTATCGTCTACCGTCTTCTCGTTTGGTTTTTTGTAATCGATATTTGCGTTTGCCTGAGGCGTCTAATTTCTTCGGTACTATTAATACGGGGCTGCTCTATGGTGAATTTGAATGTTGAATCATGTCTTGCTTTAATAGGTCGTCACCTGTCTATCTGCTTCTTCTTGACTTGCTTGAGGTAGTCTAAATGTGGGTTTTGTAAAGTTTGAGGTAGTCTAAATGTGGGTTTTGTAAAGTTTGAATTAAATGTTGGTCCTGGAAGTCGTCTAAATTGGTTGTGGAAATTTGTGTTATTAAAGTTTGGAATGTTAATTCGAGATTGATTCATTGGTGCGTTAAATGTTGTAAATTTCGGTTATGTTGGTATTTGTCTCGCGGCTTGTATCGTTTTCATCGGTGAGTAATTTTTATTTGCGTTAGGATTATGTATTCTATTTCTGTAATACATAACGTTTTCTTCCTCTACTATCATGTTCATCGCTTCTTCTACATTTTGGAGATGTTGAAACCTTATTTTGTCTGATAATCGTTTAGGTAACGCGTTGGTATATGTGTTTAACGCTATTTCGTCGTACATCTTCGTCTTTATTAAACGTATATTTTGGTCGGGTTCTTCAAGTTTTAGTTTGGCCAGGATCAAGCTCCTTACGTCTTGACATCTCATACCAAATTGATATGGTGATTGGTTAGCTTCCATTCGTAAATTTATTGAATCTCTGATAAAACATTTGATATTACGTTGGTCTCCGAAATATGCTATTAATATTCGCTTGTAATCGTACTATTCTGTGAGGTCATCGTGACTTGCAATCAGTGTTAGTGCTCTGCCCTTTTGCTTACTGAGTAGTAGGCGTAAAAGCCAGATATTGCGTTCCACGTCACCTTGTTTATAAAAAGATTTTAAAAATGCCTTGCAAGCAGTAATGAAAATACCTAATAGTGCTAGTCTGGAATGCAAAGTAACTGTTTCCCTTCTCATGTCTGGTTTATGAACTTCCATTAACCTTTTATAATGTTTCCTTCAATTATACAATGTATTAATCTATTTCTTAAGACTTAATGGTTTCATTTGAATATACATATATATTAATTTGGAGGATATGTAACTCGCGTCATAAACGGAATAATTGTTGTATACTATGTATAGATTATTCTTACGTTTTGCATTCCTGTGATAACTAATGAAGTAAAAATGCGTTTATAGCTGCAAGTGCAATTTGGCTAATCAATTTTAAAGAAGCATATAATGCATTGCAGTACACTAGATATAAAAATTAAACAGGTATGGATAATTTAATCTTAAATGGGACAAACTTATTATTGAAATACCCTGTATATTTTGATTTTGTGTATAATAGTGTTGAAAATTAAGACATAGCAGCAAAATCTGTAGTTCTATAAAATCATAGTCTTAGTAACCACAAATAAAATCGTTTTATCTTTGTTAAACACAAATTGGAATTCAACTCAGGCTTGTAAATTTTTTTAATCACAAAACAATACACGAAACATTTACATTTAAAAAACCTTCAGAATCAAGTCACTAACAGTGTGTTCATTAATAATTATCTCAAATATAAAAGAGCTTTTAGAAATGTTATCTAAATAAATTAAATTTAATATTACATAGTTGCAAATATAAAGATCCAGAGTCTGACTAAGAGAAATTCACACATATTAGATTATAGATATGAGATAGTCATTTCATACAATACATTACAATGTATTATTGTATAGTGCAAAAGGCTAAAAGAAAAAAATGTTAACTTAAGTGAAACACATAGCAACACAAGTATTTTCTCCAGTTTCTTTCAATAAGCTTAATAGGAAGACTATAACAAAAACCTCGGACTAAACATAAGAATTAGAATGGGGAAATAATACCGCCGTTAGACATCCTACGGAGAATGAATAAACAATTAATTGTAAATCGGTAATCAACCAACATCAAAATGTAGAGATACTCGCGAATAAAAAAGACGGTTGGCACTGCTGGGTTAATATAATGTTAGTTTTATATGAGGGTTTGATGTTCATTTAAAAGTGAGCTTGAACGTACAGAACGTCCAATATAAATTTCATTGCATTTCCGCAGAGACATAAGCGACGATCGACATGAAGAAGTGAAATACACCAGCAGATACAGGGTAGTTTTGCAAACGCGCGGCAAGCTGTTATAATGTCGTGATAACCGGTTGAAAACAGAGGAGTTACGACCTAGCGAGTCGTCCCTTCTTAAAATTGGAACTTTCTGGTGTGGCTAGAACAATAGAGTTTTCTATAGATAGATGATTTAATTGTTTCAAGAACAACATTGGTGTTTTAGGATACCATTACATTACACAGCGAGTTGTTATTTATGTAATAAGGAATTAATGAAAGTGGAAATAATTATTGGATTAGGCTAATTAGTGACGGAATTGATTTTAAAATGCATATTCTAGTGGTAAAATTTAGTATTGAGCATAAAGGACAATTTAATAATTTGAATGGGCAATGAAAAGCTATGTGTTGTTATGTATATTTCCAACCAAGATTTATAATGTCACTTGATTCATATGGGAAACGGAAAAAGTTTGAAATTAATCACTCTTTCGGTTTCGTTTAGTGATCCGGTATACTTTATTGTTGTTTATCTTTAGGATTTATTTTAGCAATACCTGGTCGGATTTGAGTTCAAGAAATTGTCTGTTTTTGGAAAATATATGGGTATTTATATTGAAAATACTTTTTGTTAATA
Organism: Platerodrilus igneus; assembly: GCA_036346225.1. Lineage (NCBI taxonomy): Eukaryota > Metazoa > Arthropoda > Insecta > Coleoptera > Lycidae > Platerodrilus > Platerodrilus igneus. The sequence continues at coordinate 7,172,769 of JARFIW010000787.1, read as the reverse complement.
GAGTTTAATTTTAAGTTAATTTTTATTCGAATTTATTTAAAAACTAGGTACGTAGACGCCCTTGTAAAGGATATCTAGCTTCCCCAGGCATAGAATGTTATTTGGAACAAGCATTTTATTTTCAGGATTTTATCTAATTATGACAGATTAACATGTTTTAAGGTATTTTTGAGCAAAGTGAACATGAGGTTTTAAAATTTAGAATCCCGACGCTAGGAAGATTTATAGGGAATAAAAAATAACATTTAAAAGGAATTGCGGCGACCGACAGTTTGACACCCCTTGATTTTGACAAAGAAAAACCATTTTGGATAAGTGCTAATACAACGTAGAATTTTTGTGTTTTAGTTGTTTTATTAATTATTTTGATTTTCTTCTTTTCAATTTTTTGTTTAGAAAAAGTATTCAAATTTCTTTGGGGTAATTATTGGCTTTAGTTCTTGGGTTAGTGTTAGAGGTGTTGTCCCACGCTGTTTTTTTGGATAGCATTGACAATTGTTTCCACTTTAATATCTAGTTGTTCTTTATTTCTTAGATGGCCCGATAACTAGATATTCAGGTTGTAAACTGATACTTTTCCAATCAATTAGTTTATTTACCAATCCAATATCTAATTCTTTTTGTATAACATTATCCTTTAGAATGTTGACAATGGGAGACTGTGGCCAGTCAAAGGTCATACCCCAAACCTCATTCATATGGTTCCAGTTTACAAACATATTCCGCATTATAAAGAAATAAAGTAGATCCTCGATTTTATTAGGATTTGTTTCGCCTTTTAATGGTAAATGTTAACCTTGCTTCCCATTGAATAAATTTAGCATGAGTGATTACCACCGATGCTGAATCTATATCCGTAACTATTTGGATCTACAACAATTTTAAATGCAAGAGGCAATAAAAATTAACTTCGCAGTACAACGGTAAAGACGACGGTTTGTAGATTGTTGAAAAACCAAAGTAACTGTCTACCCCAACCAAGCAAACTATGTTTATTTCGTCAAGATGTCAAAATAAATGATATGTAAAATGATAACGAACACATTTTACATATCATTTATTTTGACATCTTCACGTATGACATGTTCTGAAACCTTTTCTGACGTTGGCTTTGTTTTGACCTATTTAATCTTGAACTATTTCTGATCGTGCCTTATGTAAAAATTTTACTAAATAGTTATTTACGTGCCAAGCTCGGAAAGTGGTAATTTACAGGGCGAGCATACGGTTTTCAGACCAACGCCGTAGGTGGAGCCCTGGAAGTACTCCCTGTATGTTTGTTCTGGTGTGTTTAGCATTTTTCTTAATTTTCTTTGGGAATTAAACCACTCTTAGTTTTTAAAATCATCTTTATTTACGTTTCGATCCATGTCCTAGGATCGTTGTCAAAACAAGAAGAATTTCAAGTTTAACATTTATGACATAAATTGAAGGTGACTTTGATTTATTGATGTTTGATATATTTGGTTTGAGTACATTAGGTGAAAATTTTAAAGTTTAAAAGAATGATTGTGTTACGTTCAAAACCCTGCAAAAATTTTTTCTGCATTTATTTTTATGACGCCCTAAAATTACTCAACAAGCTCGATTTTCCGCCATTTGAATTAGTATTATTTTATAAAATTTCTCAAGTAATTACTCTATACAAAAGTTTATTATAAAATCAAACAGCTGCTTAGGAAACTTTACGTTACAAAGTAGTTGCAATATTTACTAGCACCTGCAGTGATTACATTTTAATTAAAAGCTGCATGTAAATGCGCAGGTTTCTTCTAAAAGATAAGACCACTTACCACCTGCCTACATCTGCTTACAATGGACTTGTTATCTAGTATTCTGCAGCTGCTAAGATGTTACAAAGTAATAAGATTGTTTTCCTTTGTCTAAAATCCTTTGATAATTGCGTTATCTGCATGTTGGCAAGCTGCTACAGTTTGTATTTCGGCAGCTGTTGTCTGGGAATTCTGCACACTTGGTTCTTCGGCGATATCTTTGAAAGCAAAATATCCTACCCCCATACATGATTCTGTCCTTATAAAATAGAGACCGTGCTTTGAAAGAAACCATTACAGATTAAAGATTGAATACAACATCCTCTTACCAAAGATACATGTAAAGTCGCGCTACTAAGAATGCTTTTTGTGCTAGTATAAGTGAAGTTGGTGGTTCCAGCATGCAGCCAATAAATAAATGCAGTCGCATTTTTCGATCCACAATATGATACGAAGCCAACTAGTTTAAGGTACAGTTTTTCTATTTTCGCAATTCTTTTATGCTGCTGTGGAGTATAGACATTTTATTTGTGTTACTCATGAATATCCAATAAATTACCAACACCACGTTACAAACACAAATTCACAGTGCACGGCGAACGTAATAATCATTCTTTAAATTAAAATTAATTATTCAAAGTTTGTGGTAGAGTCCGTTTACTGTTTCTTTTGTCTTTTAATTTAAAAGTATTTGATCAATTTAAGTTAGAGTGTCTAATTTTAATGTTATACTATTTTTTAAGGAGGTGAACTTCACAAAGCAGCATGTATATATAATTTAGATATATGTGTTTTCCTAGATTTACTGTACAGTTATGCTTAATTTTCTTTTATATGTATTTAAGGTGAACCATTGTAAGTATTTAGACTATAAGATGTTATATATTTTGCTTACCCATTTTTATATGCTTATGTTATGACGCTTTGTTTACTAGCACATAACAAACGATTACGCAACTTATTTGTTTTATTGTTTTGTAAATAGTCTTTCAAAATTCGATGTTAACAATATAGTTTTACAGAGGTTTCCAATGTGTTTTCTTCTATTTCACCCACACCCCTCTCTAACATTTTTGAGCTAGCCCAAATTCTACCATTCTGTCCCGTTCTGTTGCGGTATTCGGCGTAAACTATTTCTTTACTTACTTTTGCTGTTTTCTTTTGTGTTTGCGCGGAATACCGTAACAGTTGCATTCAATTTGTATTGCGTTCTGGGAACGACTTTTTAGGTAGCCAATACGCTTAACGTGAAATCAGCTGATTAATTTTTAATGGTAATTTCAAATAAATTCATTAATTTGAGGATTGGAAAACATTTTTTAACATGTTTCTATTTGTACGGTTGAGACAATGGTTACTCGTATTAAAGAAGTGTGTCATGGATCGAAACGTAAATAAACATGATTTTAAAAACTATGAGTTGTTTAATTCCAAAAGAAGATTAAGAAAAAGGAGCTGGAGCATGCAAGCCCTGTAAAGACACTTGCCGAGTGTGGCGCGTGCAAAATTTATTGAGTGGCCACAAATAATTTGATAGTAATAGAACTACAACAATATTAACATTTTTAAATAATTTACAAACTTGTAACAATTAATTTACAAGGAGTTACTGACAGATAAAAACAGTACTATCATAGTCACTGACGTAGCATGCCTACTTTGTTTTTAATGTAATTGGTCATACATGAGCCCGGCAATCGTTTTTCCAAGCTTGTGTCACTTTTTCGATTTTATTTATTTATTAATTTATTTATTTGTTCCAACGTTTCAGTAGTCTGCTAGCTGAAAAATGGCTTTAAGCATGGCTTCCTCCAGAAAGTAACCATGAGCAAGGTGTGTGTGTGTATGTGTGTGCGCGCGCTTGAGGGCATGTGTTATGTGTGTGTATGTGTGTGGGTGAGATTGTGTGTTTGTATGTGTTGTGTATATAGTGCTGTTATCCAGGTTACGTTCCTTTCTAGAACCAGGACTATTGGGAGCCGGAATTCCCAGTCATCAAGGAAGAACGCTCAATGGATATTGCCTTATCAGTCCGGACCATCGGCATCCGGAAATCCACTGTAAAAGTTGTAATGTGTGAAAGGATTTGTGTTGTACAGCGTTTGGAAATGTGGTATTGTGTGTGTAGGGAGTGGTGTGTGTGTGTGATCGGCTGAGGCGTGTGTTATGTGTGTGTTAGTTGTGTTATGATTGTTGTTGATAAACACGCGTTTTATATCGCCGCAAAGTTGGTTGTTTTAACCAAAAATAAAATTTAAATTAAACCTTAAACCACCAAAAATAATTTAAATTACTAAGGGAACCATTTAACTTGTTTCTCATTTGGGTGAAAAAAAAAAAAATTAGGCCCTTTATTTTTAAATTTTTGTTTAAACAATTTTAATTATTCTCTTTAAGGAGGCTTGGTGTTTTAACAAAAACAAGTTTAAGTGGCTTTTAAATTAAATTTCACCTAATTTATATTTCCAAATTTGAAGGGAAGGTTTTTAAATCTTGTTTTTATTTTTGGTTGACCAATAGGAAAAGGGCAAACAATTTCTAAATTCCCCCTTTTCTTTTAAAGTCCTTTTGGTTTAACAAATTTTAATTTTATTTAATTAGGGCAATTTTAAAAAGGAAAACGTTTGGTGGTTTTAAACAATTTAACATTTTCTTAGTTTAAGGGGTGGTTGGTTTCAAATTTGTTTGGGGACCTAACCTTTCAAAATTTACCATAATTTAAGGAAACCAATTGTTTCTTTAAATTTGTTTTAAAAATTCCTTTTAAATTATTTTTATTTGGTTCAAAACTTTAATTTAAATTAAATCCCTTTGGACTTTTGCAAAATTTTACCTTGGTTTTTTTCCTTAAAGCAAATTCTTTTTAATTTTAATTATAATTATTAAAAGGGAATTTTAAATTCCTGTTTGAAATTTTATGCCCTTTGGGTTTTGAAACAATTTTTAAAAAATTTAACATTTATTTAGAAGGTGGTTGAAATTCAAAGTCCTTAAATTTCGGGAATTTTGGATTTTTTTTAACCTTTCAAAAAAATTAAATTAAATTTCAAAAGGGAAACCATTTAATTCGGCCTTATTTGTTTTAAACTTTTTTAATTAAAACATTTAATTTAAAGGAAATTAATAATCCTAATTTAATTAAAAATTTAAAGAAACCAAATTATGTTGTATGGTATTGGAAATTAGGGAAAGAAGACAAAATAAAAAGCGTTTTTCAATTGGTTTTTTTTTTATTAAATGAAATTCTAAAATTTTTACCAAATTTCTTTAAATTCTTAAATTCATTTGACAGCCATCGTGATAAATAGTAAGTCGGTGAGTTGATACCTGAAACTATTGGTCTCATCGATTTATTATTTTTGTGAATCTTTGGTAAACAGTAAAGCTTTGGCATTTCAGGATTCGAAATTTTTAATTTTAATTTTAGTGTGGGCGAAATTAGGTTTGAACATTCTTTCAAAACAGACTCTGTTGATTTAATCATTTTATTTAAAGGAACTTAATTTTACGTTTTTGACTATTGGTCTGTAAGGACCCTCAGACAGCAAATTCTCTACTCTATCAACATAGTCTTGTTTATCCAGAATAACCAACCTATTCCCTTATCAGCCTTTAAATAATAACAATTCTTTTGTCGTAAATCTTTAATAATCAGATGATCTTTCCTTGTTTGTTCTGAGGCATTCCTTGCGCAAGTGCGTAAGTTGTTCGAAAGTTGAATTTTGCACGCGTTTCTAATAAAGTTTTTTGAATTGTCATCTAATTTTGAAATGGATTTTTCAATGCCAGCAATAATGTCTTCAAAAGGAGTTTTCAAATGATCTACTCCAAATTTTAGGCCTCGATCAAGGAAAGTGAACTCTTCATTATTAAAGATTTTCGACGATTCGTTAACAACTATTGACTCTAATTGAGGTGAAGTAATTTCCAGTTTTTAGGAGGTACATTGACATTGTGTTTCTTTAAAAGAAACTTCAACTTAGTGTTTTGCCTATTAATTTTGTCTAACAATTTATGATTGTTGACTTCAAAACAAATCTCTGGAAATTATTCCATTCCTGAAAACCGGACTCGGATAAATTGCACGTTAGTGCTAGGTGCGATTTATACGTTTCCAGTTCCAATCTACTAAGTTTACTGTACAGATATTTGATTTCCAAATTAAGCCATTTATCTTTTGCAAAATTGATTATTGCGTTACTACGTTTACAATTACTGCTGATTTTACGTTAATGAAATTTGGAAAAACTTTGTGGGCTTTACAACTTTTAGAAATCGAATATCTGCTTTTACAAAACTAATTTTAAGAGCTAAGCTCCGATACCTATTAAGTTCCGAAGACCGAAGTCATAGTTAATAATCTATAGGAACACTGTGGCACGATTTAAATAAAATTAAATAAAACCCTTAACCACAAAAAATATTTAAATTACTAGATACGTATTTCGACCACTATGTGGTCATCATCAGTAAAAAAAAAAAAAAAAAAAAATAGCTGTATAATTTACTATATTGTTGCTTTAAACACTATCGAGGATATTCTCCTCACCCGCAGGCTGGTGTTCTCAACAACAAACAAATGAATTGTGACATTATAACTTAAATCTACCTAATTTATACTAATTCTAAATCTACTGAAGCGGAACCAGTTTAATCTTGCTTTCTCATTGGTTGTTGACCAATAGGAAAGCAAAGCAGATGACTCTATTGGCCCTTTATCGGTGTTTAAGAGGGTCCTTTTGTTTAACAATTTTAATTGATTCATAGGCATTTAAGGAGGAAAACGTTGGTACCGCTTTTAACAATTTAACATTTTCTAGTTTAACGGGGTGGCTGGTTTCAAATATATGTTTGGCGACCTGAGACCTTTCATATTTACCATATTTGAAGTGAGCAATGTGTTCTTTAAATCTTGTTGTTATATTCCTCTTGGTCTGACCAATATATTTTTGAAAACACCCTGGCCCTGCACAACTAATTTCATAAATCCCCGACTTTTGCAATTTTTCCACCTTGTCTTTTGGATTACCTAGCAAATCTTTAATTTTATTAGTATTAGTGAAAGCAATTTTGAAATTACACTGTTTGAATTGTAAACGTAGTAACGCAATAATCAATTTTGCAAAAGATAAATGGCTTAATTTGGAAATCAAATATCTGTACAGTAAACTTAGTAGATTGGAACTGGAAACGTATAAATCGCACCTAGCACTAACGTGCAATTTATCCGAGTCCGGTTTTCAGGAATGGAATAATTTCCAGAGATTTGTTTTTGAAGTCAACAATCATAAATTGTTAGACAAAATTAATAGGCAAAACACTAAGTTGAAGTTTCTTTTAAAGAAACACAATGTCAATGTACCTCCTAAAAAACTGGAAATTACTTCACCTCAATTAGAGTCAATAGTTGTTAACGAATCGTCGAAAATCTTTAATAATGAAGAGTTGACTTTCCTTGATCGAGGCCTAAAATTTGGAGTAGATCATTTGAAAACTCCTTTGGAAGACATTATTGCTGGCATTGAAAATCCATTTCAAAATTAGATGACAATTCAAAAACTTTATTAGAAACGCGTGCAAAATTCAACTTTCGAACAACTTACGCACTTGCGCAAGGAATGCCTCAGAACAAACAAGGAAAGATCATCTGATTATTAAAGATTTACGACAAAAGAATTGTTATTATTTAAAGGCTGATAAGGGGAATAGGTTGGTTATTCTGGATAAACAAGACTATGTTGATAGAGTAGAGAATTTGCTGTCTGAGGGTCCTTACAGACCAATAGTCAAAAACGTAAAATGAAGTTCCTTTAAATAAAATGATTAAATCAACAGAGTCTGTTTTGAAAGAATGTTCAAACCTAATTTCGCCCACACTAAAATTAAAATTAAAAATTTCGAATCCTGAAATGCCAAAGCTTTACTGTTTACCAAAGATTCACAAAAATAATAAATCGATGAGACCAATAGTTTCAGGTATCAACTCACCGACTTACTATTTATCACGATGGCTGTCAAATGAATTTAAGAATTTAAAGTTTAATAGTTTGTCTGTACAAAACTCTTTAGAGTTCATTAATAAAATTAAAAATATCACATTAGAAGAGAACGAAATCTTAATTTCATTTGATGTCAGTTCATTATTCCCTAGTGTTCCAATACCACGTACTTTAACATATTTAAAGGATGTTCTTATAGATAGTGATATTGATGATGATAAAGTTGAGGACTATATCAAGCTTGTTTCGCATTGCATGTCCCAGAACTGTTTTCAATTCAACAACAAGTTGTACGAACAACATGAAGGCACAGCAATGGGAAATAGCTTATCACCTTTCATAGCAAATTTATTTATGTCTCGTTTTGAAACCGAGTTAAAAGAAAACTCCAAATACTTCCCAAGAATATGGTTAAGGTACGTGGATGATATTTTGCAGTTTTTGACACTTCTAAATCAAATGTTGATGATTTTCTTAAAGAAATGAATTCAAAATTTCAAAGCATAAAATTTACGTATGAACTAGAGAATAATGGACAATTACCCTTTTTAGATACATTAGTAATTAAAAATGGTAATAAATTAGAATTTGACATTTATAGAAAAGAAACCAATGTAAATCGCTTTATTTTGTCTTCCTCTAATCATAGCATACAACATAAGTTGGCTTCATTTAACTTTTTAATTAATAGATTATTGAATTTCCCTTTAAATAAAAATAGATTTAATAAGGAATTTGCTCTTATTAAACAAATAGCGAATTACAATGGTTTCTCTTCTGATATTATAGATAATATTTTTAGAAAGTGTAAAAATAGGATCAACATCCGTAAATCAACGACTTTGCAATCAACCACCTCTAACAATAATGTTAAATATGTTAAACTTCCGTTTCACAAAACCACAAAGGGTCTTGATAAAATATTCAAACAGTGTAATTTCAAAATTGCTTTCACTAATACTAATAAAATTAAAGATTTGCTAGGTAATCCAAAAGACAAGGTGGAAAAATTGCAAAAGTCGGGGATTTATGAAATTAGTTGTGCAGGGCCAGGGTGTTTTCAAAAATATATTGGTCAGACCAAGAGGAATATAACAACAAGATTTAAAGAACACATTGCTCACTTCAAATATGGTAAATATGAAAGGTCTCAGGTCGCCAAACATATATTTGAAACCAGCCACCCGTTAAACTAGAAAATGTTAAATTGTTAAAAGCAGTACCAACGTTTTCCTCCTTAAATGCCTATGAATCAATTAAAATTGTTAAACATAAAGGACCCTCTTAAACACCGATAAAGGGCCAATAGAGTCATCTGCTTTACTTTCCCTATTGGTCAACAACCAATGAGAAAGCAAGTTTAAACTGGTTCCGCTTCAGTAGATTTAGAATTAGTATAAATTAGGTAGATTTAAGTTATAATGTCACAATTCACTTGTTTGTTGTTGAGAACACCAGCCTGCGGGTGAGGAGAATATCCTCGATAGTGTTTAAAGCAACAATATAGTAAATTATACAGCTAATTTTTTTTTTTTTTTCTACTGATGGTGACCACATAGTGGTCGAAATACGTATCTAGTAATTTAAATATTTTTTGTGGTTAAGGGTTTTTATTTAATTTTATTTAAATCGTGCCACAGTGTTCCTATAGATTATTTTGGATCTGCAACAATTTTAAAGGCAAGAGGCAATAGAAAGTAAGTTAGCAGTGCAACAGCAACGATGACTGTTTGTGGGTTGTTGAACAACCAAAATAACTGTACCAAGCGAACTATGTTTATTTCACTAAAAACAAAGGAAAGCAGTTAGCTATCTAAATATTTAACAAATAAATAGTTAGATTTTGCCTCTTCCTTAGTCTTTAATGTAGATTAAACTGTGGCCATAAATTCATTTTACAAACTAACATTTCTAAGTAAATCATGTTTAGAAATACATAAATCGCAGGCAATTAAATATTTTAACAAATTCTGGATAACAAACCTTTTTTTAATAGTCGGACATACACTGAACGGTGCGCACTGTAAGAGTCAAGAAGAAGATCCGAATATGGGCCATGCTGATATTATGGACCACCCTGTTATTGGTCGCAACGTGTACCGACGCTATGTGTAGCACAGTTTAATATTTACATCACTGATCCACAGACAAATGTCTAGCTTCGGCTTTTTAAACATAGCTGGCGTAGAAAAGCAATTGATAAATTGAGATTCTGATGATTGTAAGCATTTATTCAAGCGCGTAAATATTCCGCGCTTGCGTCAATAATTCTCAATTTTCAAGTTAAAGATTAATGAGTGTGTATTAGAAATGTTACTCCTTGGGATATTTTACTGGGTTATGCCTTATACGGCATTTAAATATACTTTGTTTATATGTTGACATTTTTGGAATATGGGCCATTTAGTTACCCGAAATATGAGCCAGGCCGCTATTCGGACCATATTTAATATAGAGTTGTAGAAAATTGCACTATTGTTTTTTTTAGGTATAAATGCTACAAACAAGGGAAAATACGTTTCAAAAAATACAGGGAGGCAGTAGGATATCAAGAATATGGCGAATGTAATATTTGCTGTTAAAAATCACTCGCTACCTTATAGACAGCCAGTAAAAACATATTGTTTACCTTACAAAGGCTTTTTAAGATCGATGGAGATTTTTATCCCATAACTGCAACTGCTCTTTGAAGAAAAAAGTTATAGGTGAACAATTAGAGTAGACCACATTTTCACAATGAAGGCAAAGTTTTATAGTCTCACCAGACGAGACAGTCGAATTATGGCGTATACAGTAACTGGACAAAATGGTAAGGATAATCCCTTTAGGAAAGAAATTGCAGGAAGAAGCTGGCTCGATGGATTTTGACGTCGCCATAACGAAATACTTTCCTACGAAAGCAACTGGCACGTCTTTTGCACGAGCTTTTGGTTTTAATGCCAAAAACGTATTGCGATTTTTTTGATAATCTGGAGCAAGAGTACAATAAATACAATAATACAATTTTACACCTCACAGAATATTCAACGTCGATGGGACAGATCTGTCAATAGTGCAAAGCAAGATACCTACCCTAAATGGCTGAAAAGTTAAACGACAGATTGTTGCCATCATTTCAGCAGAACGAGGAATACTTGTGACATTCGTTGCCTGTAGGAGCGCTGGAGAACAATTTTTACCATCCATGTTAATATATCCCAGGAAAAATAAAAATGATTATTAATCCGTGGAGTTCCCCTAAGAATAATTTATTACGTGCATCTCAGTGGATGAATTCAACAAAATCTTTTCACTAAGTAGTTCTACCATTTTATACAGTTTGTTAAACCATACCAAAATTATACTGTTTGGTTAATCTAGGACGGACATTATAGGTATACTGTGGAAATTATTAGCTTGGCGAGGGAAAATCTCATTTCAATAGTGTCACTAACTACCACCTCATTCTACGCATAAATTACAGCCCTTGGATGAAAGTTTTATGGGTCCGTTTAAGAGTTTAAGGTATACTATAGCGAAGAAATAAGAAATTGGATATGTATCAATCAGCGTCATGTTTAAGTTTTTGAAATAGCTGAGTTATTGGAATAGACATTCCTAAAATTACAGACTGCACAAATTGGCATCGATGGTTTTCGAGTGTCGGGAATTTATACGTTTAATAGCCAAATTTTTTGTAAAGCTGATTGTATTACTGAGGAAGCTGAAGCAGTTAAAAGATGTAGCAATTCTAAAAAAATTACTAACAGCAATGCGTTTCAAGATCAAAGTTCCGTTCCCGTCTCCAATTTAACAACTGTAAATAATAAAAACAATGCTAAACCTGCTTACCCAAAAAGTTCCAATAATAATTCCTATCCCGAATGCTCTAAAAATGTCAATAATCCTGCATTTTCCGGGAATATCAATACACATCCTGGATGTTCCAAGGGTTGCCCTATCCTTATTTCTTCCGGTTCGTCAAAATCAGTTAGGTTTGAGTCGTCTTTTGCGATTTTCCCAGTCCTCTTAAAATAAAAAGTCTGGAATTATAACGTCTTCTCTGTACAAAGCAAATTAAAATATCTACTGAAGAAATAAAAAAAAGGTAGTGAAATAAGAAAACAGGAATGTGTTTGGCAAAACTTTGGTCAAAGATAAATCGAAATCGCAATCCAATCAACACCTCAAAAACGGAAGAAGATTGTTGAATTGTCCGACTCTGAGAATGAAAAGGGTGAAATATTTACTCCAGATGATGAAGATAATGACATGGAAGAATTCGGAACTCGTTCTGAAAATGAAGATGCAACGTGCGTTTATTGTTGGGAAGTTTTGTCTGAAGCACTCTTCACAAATCTTAAAAATTTTCACTTTGCATTTTGACAAACATACAACTAGCGTTAACGATTTTTTCAAAAATATTACTGTAAAGTAATTGCTTCTAGTAATTCATTTCCCAAATTACAGGTTAGTTAGTCCAAAAATATAATCTGTTGTAACGTATTTTTTTTCTAGCTACACTTCGTTCTTTAATATAAAATAAAACAGCAATAATATAAAATATATAATTTATAAATTTCCGTTCAATAAAATTAATACATAAAATTAACAATAGCATATAGACTCCTTTACCTTTGTGGTCTAAGATTCGTTACTAAGCTCCATCGAGTTGTCAATTTGATCATTTTGCTATCAACGTTTGAAGGAACAAGCTGCGATAAGCGGCGTAGTAAAGTCAAGATGGTCGTGTCTAAACACGTGGCCTGTAACACAGTCCGAAAGAGAAATGTGATTGATTGAATCTTCGTGTCTGGAGGTTGAACCTAGCGACTATAGCGTGATGTTATTCTTGTGTAAGTTCCATCAAGAGCAGTTCAGTTGATCCCTGCAGGCCTAAGAAGATGGAAGCTCCCCCTTATCATTAATACAGTTAGTATAAAATTATTTAAATAAATTGTATTAACATTTTCCCTATAGTGCAATATCAGATATGATAATATTTTATACAATATGATATATGGTAATATCATGTTATGCAGTTTCATATAATTCAACATCATAAATAAGTAATATCGAATAAGCAAATCTTGGATCTAGAAAATTTGTTGGAGATATGGTAATATCATGTTATGCAGTTTCATATAATTCAACATCATAAATAAGTAATATCGAATAAGCAAATCTTGGATCTAGAAAATTTGTTGGAGTACTAAATTTAATATGATGTAAAATCAAGCAGAAGTTAGTTTCGTTAAGTAATGGTTGTATTCAGAAGAGTTCTCACAAGTCCAGTAATAAATTTCGTAAGTATTCACGTGGTTTCTATTTGTGCGTCGCAGAAAACCGATGGTTATGGAATTTCTGACAGCTGAGGTTATAGTCCGATTTCTTTCGTCCACAGCAGTATTTCTACACGTGAGTGTTTTTTAGCATTTAATCACTTTGAATATTAATTAAGTTGCAATAGGAAAAGAATAGATTGAACTTTTGTAACGTAAAAATCGTTTAAGGAAAGAAAGAATTAAATAACAAATTTATTGTTTGTCAGAATGTTTGCACATACAGATAAAGTTAACTAAGCTAAAAAGTTGTGAGTGACATATTATGTCAAATATAAAAAACATAGATTCAGTTGTCCTATTTAGACCTCACATGTCATCTTACGTTAATTTAAAAATATGTTTAAATATTATGAGGTCATAAACTTTGATTTTTAGTCAACATGTGGAATTCGTCTAATAACTGTTAAGTAAAAGTAACTTTAGGTTGATACATGCTAGTTTATCAGCACTTAGGTAATTAAATTTCATTGTTAAGGTCGAAGTAGTACTACTATGGCTTGGAGAATTTGTAATATAAATAATTAAGAAAACTCAAATCCTTACATTTAAATTATTAAGAAAGATCCATTTAGAGATCTTTATGTTGTTGAATACAAATCCTTATTAGCATATTTCTGTTCCAAAAAAAAGTATTAATTGAAAAAATTATATAAAACAAATTGAAAATATTATAGTAAAACGAATCCTGAAATTTAATCAAATAGAATCTATTTTTTTGCATGACTTTTTATTATTTAAATTCAAGTAAAAATTTCGAGTCATCCCTGATCAGAAATACCCTGGGTGTATATTTTTGAAACCTAAATTCTATTATTTTATTTTTGGTAAATATTTTTGAGGACACAAATGATGTCCATGTTGTACATTTGTTTGTTCACAGGTCAAGCCGAAACATCTGTATGACATATGGTGTTTGAGGTTTTGGTAAGTGTGTTTAAAAGAGTGAAATTCAGGTTTTATGGCTATGTTAGTGGTGTTGATATAAGGTTTCCGCATTCCCCTAATACAAGCACAGTTAAATTTTGTTGGTTGTTGTATTGAAAAATACGGTGGCGCTCATTATTTATATTTTTGCTCTTTTGACAACCCATGACCCAAGCTCATGATCTACCCAGAGCTAACACTCTACTAGCCGTTTATGTCTAAAGAGTTTTTCTTTTCCTCAAGCCGTTTTCCACCCAACTTTACCCTGGGCTTTCATTGATAATAAGAAATTCTCGACCTTGTGATATCAGGTTAGGGTTTAGGAAATATAAAGGTGTAATTTATTAGCTGATATTCACGAGGGTAAAATAAAAATAAAAAAATAAAAACAATTTAAAAAAATATTTATTACACTGTTCCAATTAAATCGTATCGGCATCACCAGTTTTTTGTGATCGACTAAATCATAAAGAAAAGGCGATGGCGAGAATGTGAAATGTGCTACTAGTGCAAGAAGATATTCTTAGGTTATCTATCAACGCTTTGTTAATTGCTGTACACGTTTAGAAAATTTAAACTATTGGATTTAAACATAAGTAATAAGTGAAACATTGATTATGTAGGTTGTTATTAGTTAATTGGTAGTCAACGAACCAGGGCTTTCTACGACTTCAATGCTTACTTACCATTATCCTTATTCATCTTGTACATTAAAATATTGTAGATCTCACAATAAATCGCCATAAATTATAAAGTAAGCGAAAGTTAGGTTATGTCATAAAGCATTTTGTAATTTAAACAGTAGCACAGGCATAATAATTTTTGCCAAATATTTATTTAAAGGTGGGGTTGACGTAAGTACTGTACAGTGAAAGAACAAGCGGTTTTGTACTACAAAATGGTTAGATAACTATACTTATTTACATTTAGCATTACAGTAAAAGCGTACATCCATCCAGCTAGATCTAAACTGTCAAGTAATAAATTAAATTGTAGTCTTTGTGCTTGTTGCAATTTTTTGTATGTATAGAAAAATGTAGCATGGTTAATGTTCATAATACGTGACGCAGTACCACGTCAATGTAAATAATAAAGTAGATTTTTAAAATACTGATTCTTGATTCTTTGATCGCTTTTTACAACTGTATAAGATTAGAGAAGTTAATATTTATGATTGTCCTAAGATATGTCCAGTTATAGACAAGTACTTGACCGGCACTGCCATTAAACTGGCATATCAAAATAATCAATTAACCAAGAATGTTTGTAGTCGAAATGTATAATGCTTTTTTTACGATTTAAAAAAAATCCAGACCACGTTTATCAAACCTAATAAATAATTTATGAAAACAGCGATGTCACGATTTTTGCAAAATAAAATGCAAGTAGCGACAGGGTCATTACTCTTGCATTAGACCTGTGGGCGCCTCCAACGATAACCTACTTCTACTTTATTTAAACCATGTATATATAACAAATATAATAAGATTAAATGTGTGATATATGTGTGTGACACAGATATTTCGTATTCCAAACAAAACGAGTTGACTAATAAAGATAAGCTAACGTTGACCTGATGAAAGGGACATTTTCTAACTGTACCGCCAGCTGTATATTCTTGTTCGCAGTTGATGGTACCAGCAGCTGTTTCACAGCGTACTCGTGGTTTTCCTATTTAGGTATAATTGGCAATCTGCTTTTCTTGATTTTAATGGGATGATGTACATTTAAAACCTTGCATTTCCTATTATTTTATAGGAAGTACTTTTTCTGACCTAATAATTTTACTTGCGCCATCATGAGCAGCGACCTCGTCGTTCGTTGCAAGAATAATTAAAACGCCGTAGATTGATCAAGTAGCTTGTTAAAATTATCTCATACAAGATCTATTTCGGTTTACATTTAATTAGAAAAGATTGTATGCAAATTTAAAATTTGTTGATTGAGTTTTCAGAGTAGAAATTAATTTGCCGGAGCCATATAAAAAATTGAAAGTATCACCATATTCTTTTAAGAGGGAAAAATCTTTCCTGTATCGAATTTATACCATTATCCAAAATTTAAAAATGAAAATTGATTATAAATTTATTTACAACAGATTAATCCTTAATTTTGTTTTTTAACTGTTTGAACTTCTGGAAACGTTTGTTCGGTTTCTAAACTTTTAGCAATTTCCTTTAGCATTAATACATAGTTAAATTTGTCATCTGATCTACATTTCTACAAATATGTTTGTAGATTAGTTTCCATGCATTTCAAAATATCTATCTAACGCTTTTAAAGTATTTTACATGCTTATAACGAAACCTTTTTGGCAACATCGTTCTTCATTTATTCATCGACTACGCAAGCCTCCCTACTTGTCGTTACAGTGAAATTCTAGTGTACTGAAGGCAATTTATTTCAGATAATTACTAAAAGTATTACCTTCCTTAAAGCAACAATACTATCTTCTTAATTAATACTGTTAAGTTGCACCAACCACGAACCCTCATAGTTTATATGACATACATGTATTTTTACATATTTCCTTCTTATGATTCAACAATGAAAGTCGAACATCCGGTACCAAAAGAATGGCGACTCCTTCTTCAGTAATTTTACCATGACATATGGGTAATTAACGCATGACTTTTCTACAAACAACGAATCCGTTTTTATTATATTAGAAGATTGATCCATTCTGAACACACCTGCACCTTGACGACGTTCTAAAATACTAGACAGGTAGAATGGATTGCGCGTTTCAATGAGCTAAAGAGCCGAACTATAGGTTTAACCAAATTAGTGGGGTCTTTAGTGAGGAACCAGACTAAGACAGGTCCCCGAAAGAGGGCAGCAGCTTTTTCGGTACTTAGAGTGGCAGAGACCATAGGGGTCGGTATGACATTCTAAGACACGCTATTGCGATGTGGAAGGCAACGGGAAACCATCACATTATCTCTCAAGTACACAGCGTACTCAAACTGTTACTAATGATGATGGCATCCTCTGGGGTAAAAAATTCCGGAGGTAAAATAGTCCCCCATTCGGATCTCCGGGAGGGGACTACTTCGGGGGGTGTGATACGAAAGCATAGAAAAGATCCGTGAACATAATACCAGTCGGAGCGTGGAATGTTAGAAGTATGAAACAAGTAGGTAAGCTAGAGAACCTGAAACTCGAAATGAATAGGTTAGCACTAACCATAGTAGGAAGCAGCAAAGTCCGCTGGCCAGAGGCGGGGGATTTTTGGAGTGGAGACTTCATGGTAATTCATACAGGATCAGAGGAAAGAAATTTGGGCGTGGGGATAGTTACGCGAAAAAAGATAGGACGACGCGTAGAAAACTACTTACAAAAGAACGAAAGAGTACTCATGGATAGATTTGAATCTAAACTAGTAAATACAGTAATAATACAAGTATACATGCCCACCTCTAGCTACAGTGAAGAAGAGATAGAGGCGACCTACAAAGATATCGAAGACATACTAAGATACGTAAACGGACATGAAGATTTAATAATTACGGGAGATTTTAATGCAGTGGTAGGTGAGGGTTGGGAAGGAGCGATAGTAGGTTTATTTGGTTTAGGCACGAGAAGTGACAGGGGAAACAGGCTGGTAGAATTTTGCGTCGTTATAGAATATGTAGAGAAAGTACATAGATGGCAAGAATATATAGGAAATTTATATTCAGGAGAGGAACCAACAGCAATACAACGGGAACCGGACATTGAAAATGATGACCTGGGATATCCTATACTTAGAGATGAATTTGAATTAGCATTAAAGAGCCTCAAAAATGATAAAGCGCCGGGTACAGATAAGGTGCAAACAGAAACTTTTAAAGCCGCTGGACTAGCAGTAACAGAACGTCTCTTCCGACTTGTAAGCTATATATGTATGAAAAAGGCGAAATACCCAAAGATTTCAAACGTAACATCATAGTAACTATACCAAAAAAAAAGAGGCGCGGATAGATGTGGAAATTTTCGAACAATAAGTTTGACCGCACACGTTTCAAAAATATTAACTAGAATTGTACAAAGACGAATGCAAAAACGAGCTGAAGAAATACTGGGAGAAGATCAACTTGGGTTTAGGTGAAACATGGGAACACGGGAAGCTATTTTAACGCTGAGGGTGATAATGGAGAAAACAATAGAGAAGGGGGAAAGCATACATATAGGGTTTGTAGATTTGGAAAAAGCATTCGACAATGTGAAATGGAAAAAAATGCTCGACACACTCAAAAAGATTGGAATAAGTTTTATGGATAGACGGATAATACATAGCTTATACAAAGAGCAAACAGTGGTAGTAGAATTAGAGCAAGAAAGTAGAAAAGTAAATATTAGGAAAGGGGCGAGACAAGGATGTGCTTTATCCTCATTAATTTTTAACTTGTACATAGATGAGGCAATGAATACTGTCAAATGCAGGAAGACATTTGGAATTAATTTGCAAGGACAAAGAATTGATATGCTTAGATTTGCAGATCATATAGCGGTAATAGCATCTAGCAAAAAAGAGCTAGGAGCTGCTCTTACTGAAATGGAAACAGTTCTAACGGATAGATATGGTATGAATATTAACAAAAATAAAACTAAAGTTCTAGTATGCAACAGAGGGGAAAATAAATAAAAAAAACAAATAGGTAACGAGAACTTGCAAGAGGTTAAGGATTTCTGCTACCTAGGAAGTCAAATAACGCAAGATGGGAAAAGCACAAAGGATGTAAAACAAAGATTATCACAAGGTCGTGCTACATTTAACAAAAAAAAAGCAACTACTCTGCTCAAAGACCACAAACATAGAAAGAAGGAAAAGATTGCTTAAAACATATGTGTGAAGCACAGTACTGTATGGCTGTGAAGCCTGGACAGTAGGAGAAGCAGACAAGAAAAAGGTAGAAGCCTTTGAAATGTGGTGCTACAGACGTATGATGAAGATATCGTGGACAGACAAAGTTAAGAACAAAGAAGTACTAGAAATGAAGGAAAGAAAGAAGTATGTAGAGAACAGTAAAAAAAGACATGAGGGAATAGTGCGGAATATATTAGAAGCAGAGATAGGAAGAAAGAGAAGTAGAGGTAGGCCTAGGTTAGACTACTGTAGGCTGTGACAATTTCAGTGAAATGTGTAGGCTAGCTCAGAATGGAAATCAATGGAGGTATGCTTCCAACCAGTCGCGAGATGGATTAACTATGATAAATTATAAACAACTACAGATATTGGTTTAGCAATACTCCCAACTAATGTTAATTCTGCAAGAGGATTTACTGGAAAACCTTAATACGTCAAATGTCTAAGTGTCGGGGAAATAGGGTATATAACTGTAAAACAATAGAAGGTGACCGAACTGCATCAAAGAAAAAAAACCAGCTGATATGTTCAAAGACAACGAACATAGATACAAGAAGAAAACTGTTCAAAGCATAGTGTGGAGCACGGCACAGTCGGTCTATAAAATAGGGGCAGTATGAAAAGCAGACAGAAAGAGATAGAAGCCTACTGGAATGTTGTGCTTCAGACGTATGAGGATGGTCGAATGGACAGACAAAGCTAATAACAAGTAGGTTGTAGAGATAGTAGAGGAATAAAGATATTCGTGGAAAACGAAAAAATAGGAGAAATAGAATGACAGGATACGTTCTAAGGCATTTCTGGGGAATAGTACGGGATATATTACAAGCAGTGATAGGAAAAGAGAGATAGAGGTAGATCGAGATCAGACTTTCGCACACAGACTGTGCAAATTTCAGGGAAATGTGTAGGTTGGTTCAGACTAGGAAAGAATGAGGGTACGCGTCCAACCAGTTCTAGAACTGAAGACCTAATGATGATGATGGGTTATTGTACGGTTTTGTATTGGACAGATTAGAGTTCTATCCGCATGTATGTGTTGTACCTATATTTAATAATCTTTTTTTTTTCAGGGTGATTTGCTTTGTGTATTCTTTTGTTTCGTTCTTTAATTCCTCTTCCCACTCTCTGATTGGATTAGCGCGGTATTCAATTTTTTTACTTTCTCTTCCTTTTGTTACCGTAATTTGGCCAAGCGTTTTGTTAACCTTTTTTCGTTCTTTTCTTTCAGGTCTGCTCGTTACCAAGCCTTGCATTTGATACAAATTTAAACATATAAAAAAGGTTTTACAAAAAATTTGCCAAACAAAATAAGGATTAGAAAACTAACAATGTAAACAAATTAAATCAATTTAACAACCAATAGCTGTTTTCAAGTGGAAAAATTAATGTTTGGATTCTTGATTCCGTAGCAACATATCACATTTGTTCAGTGAAGCATTTTTTAATGAAATTGATTTAAAGCATCATAAGAGTATCAGTAGCAGAACGGTCAAGGAATTACATCATTTGGTCGTGGTTTAATCAGTGTCACAGTGTTAATTGAAGCTGGCACTGCCATAGTGGTCAAACTTTGAATGTTTTGTATATCCACTTAATTGGAGAAAATTCGATTTCTGTAAAAGGGCTGCAAAACAGATTGCTCTACTTGCATGTGCTATTTTTGTACAATTTATCAAATCCTAATCCATTTATCGATTATTTTTCTCGCAGATCGGGTTTGCGCTGTTTCCCTTTATAGTTAAGGATGTAGATAATGCCGTCAATTTTACAATTGAAACAAAGCTTGGCTATGGAACTAACTGTAATATCTGTCTTTCCATATGCCATTAGAGCAAGGCTATATAAGTACTTAGAGCTTGTTATAGATATGACTACTCATTATTTCTTTATGGTACAAAAGCGTTTTATTTCTCATATAAAATTGATCGAAACTGGGTAATCTACACGTGGTTTCGTCGATATTTTAAATGTGAGTACGATTACCCTTCTGCCCTTTTTCCGTATGGACCCCTTAAGTATTAGCCTATGCTTTTCCGTAGTTTCTAATTATAGTACCTATACATAGAGAAGAATTAAATACATTGTATATTTTTCAACCTAGTGATGATGAGAATGATAGGACACACTCTAAGGCGCGAGGGAGTGGCGCGGCATATATTAGAAGCAGAGGAGGAAAAAGGAGAGTTAGATGTAGACAGAACTGCATTAGACTCTTGCATACAAATAGAGAAGGAAGTGGACTATGGAAATTTCAGAGAAATGTGTAGGTTAGCTCAGAATAGTAGTACACCTCCAAGCAGTTATAGGACTGAAGACCTAATGATGATGATATTATTCAAGTGCTTAATTAAACTGCGCACAAATTACATTATTGACACCCAAAATCTAATTTAAAAACCTTTCTTGTTGCTTGTTTTGTTACAAATTGTAACGCGCTGTGTTGCGCTAGCTATAAATTAGATGGGAAAGCAGAAATTAGGACGCGCCTTGTATAATAGATTTCACAAATTATTAATTTAACTAAGCATAATATTTAAAATTTCGTTCTGTTATTCAGCTAATAAGGTATAACATTATTCCTTTTAAATACATTGTATACGTAATTATCCAGGCCGATGACTTAAATTAAAACTGCAAGTGAAAACGTATCTTAACATTCCAAGACGCTGCATATGCATTTCACAAGAAAAGATATTTTACTATGGACATATGTCGTCCATCCCTACCACCAAGCACATTAGAATAATACCATACTACAACAATAATATAAATTACATACAAAGTAACGTGAAAATAAGTGTTTAATTCAGCGCGGCATATATTAGAAGTAGAGAAAGGAAAAGGACGTGTAGAGGTAAACCTACATTAGACTATTGCACACAGTTAGTGAAAGATGTAGGCTGTAGGAATTTCCGGAAAATGTGTAGGTTAACTCAGAATAGAAAACAATGGAGGTACGCGTTCTACGACTTATAGGACTGAAGACCTAATGATGATGGACGTGTTACTTTAAGAAAACGAACTTTTATATAGATTAATTAGAAAGATCGAAATGTAATCAATCATACGAGGAAGTAATAAGAAGACGGGAGGAGCCGTGCTGTTGACGTAGATGTAAGGATAGGTTAAAAAGAAAGTAACAGAGCTCCAATATGTAATTGTAGGTTTCCCCAGGGAATAAGTACGCAGCGCGCGATATAAGGTTGATTAACGCTTGCAATAACATAGTGAATTTCATACATGTAAGCGTGGATTTAATGCTGTAACGACCTATGTAAATGGGCTAAGAAACTAGTTTGGAATTCGTGTTAGGTTAAGAGCACTGTTGTTCGAAGGACGAAACATGGAAAGACTGATGTGTCTGGACATCCACAAATTTAAAGATATATTTGGGAATTAAACAGTGAGTAAATATGAGCCTTTATGTTCATTCTTTTTAATATATGTGTATATTTAAGTGTAAAAGGGTTTGTCTTCATGTAGTGGAAAATTAATCAAACATGACAGTAACACTTTTGCTGGATAATTGTAGTTAAATTTAAGCATAATGTTATCGTAAAGCAAGTATGGAGCATTTTAAAATATTAAGAAATATGTACGTATGGAATTTTAAATGTAAATTTTATTGGTGCTAGTATTATTGATGGAGTTGATTTAATGTTTGTTTTTTTAGGTTTTTTTTCAGTAATATCTGGCCAATTTGAGGTTACAAAATTAGGTTTTGAAGAAAAGCATATTTATATTTATATTGAAATTATCTAGTGACAATAGAGGTTAAGTATAGGTTGAATTTTATTTGCATTTATTTATGAACTAGATAGTAATTAGGTCATTGTAACAATATATCTAGTCATCCAAGTGATGAAGTCGTTTTGGAAGAGGCATTTTATAATACAAAGATTTCTTCTATGACAAAACTTAGTAAGTGTTTTAAGATACTTTAGAAAAAGGTAAAGTATAACGTGGTATGTGAAAGGGTTAAGCAACCTATGGCTACCAAGATACCAACACTTGAACATTTGTCGAATTAATAGTTTTCCAATAAAACATTTCGCACAATAAACATTAGTTGACAATATTGCAAAACCAATACCTGTATTTGTTTCTAATACTCCTCAGATTTAAGTGCAATTGCTTTTTTCATCATTAGGTTTTCCTGAGGAACTGTTTCCTGAGATCCCCACTGCCTGGGTACAGCTCAGTTCCCCTTCTATTGTTTTCTAAATATATGCCCTATTTCACGATATTCAGGTGTTGTTTTTCGCCATTAGGTTTTCAGTCTTAGAACTGCTTGGACGCGTTCCATTAATTTCTACTCTACACTAGCCTATACATTTTCCTGAAATTCCCACAGCCTACATCTTTGACTATCTGTGTCTAGTTATAATTTCACAAACATTCATTAACAAACAAAATAATAATAATAGCTACATCCACAAACATCTTTTTTCAAAACTCATTATTCAAAAGATTACTTACACACTAGCATTAAAACCTACAAATGCACTTTACAAGTTGTCTAAAAACAACAATATTTTATAACTACTCAACATTGATATGGAGTTCACCCCGTCTCTGTTTATAATTAATAATCCAAAAACCTTTTTGTGAGTCACCATATACAAATATTTTCTTTATAAAAGAGGTATGGATAATTATCCATACTCTTGTTTAACCCGTTTGATAAGCGTAACTAATCATTACCCCTTAAACAAAAACCTATTGCAATGCTTAAAGTAACTTGAGATTTGACTCAAAAGGATTAAAAATTATCCATTCACAAATAAAATCTATACACTAAAATTTATGCAAGCTTAATCTACTTAAAATTAATTGAGCAAGTAATTGTCTTTCAAAAATTTAAACCAAGATATACTTGCTTTCCTTGTACAATTTTTGATTAAATTTCCATGTCGCTTCATTTTTGAAAACGCTTTTCCGATAAATGCATTGAAAACCGTACCATGGTTTTTGGTTTCGTATTTTTTTATTTAAATGCATTTGAAATTCAAACCATGCTCTTCCATGTTGTATTTTTCTATTTGAGTTTACCGTATCGGCATTTACTTCATTAAAACTGACTATGGTATTTTGCTTCCAATCTGAGTTGTTAAAATTTTCATACAATTTTACTTTAGACGTCGTTCGTTCTGCTGTATAATTTTAAAAGGTATTGTTCTTGATTAACATTTTTAAGTGTTTAGAATCACAAACTTGAACGTAATTATAATTCGTAGTTGACCGATAAACGGACAATCGATCATTGGTCCGGTCCCCCTTCCGATTTCCGATTATTTACTTACTTTTATATCTTATAAATTTCCACGTCATTAGCTTCCAGAAGCTTTTATACGTTTCTCGTTGATATGAAACATAATTCTGATGTAATCAGTTTATTTTAAACATTTATTAGGTCCTTTATTTTTCTAAATAGCTAATTTATGAGGTCGTAAAAATTTTATTATTTTTGTTGATTGGCGCCGTTCAAAGAATGAATGGAAATCCTTGCTTGTTATCTCGCTTCTCTAATTTATGGTCGTTGAACGTCTTATTGCTTTTATTATCTCGCTAATTGGATTGCTTTTCATTCGCGTTGTAAAGATAATTATCTGTCACCTGTGATTTATGGAATTTTATCATCGCTACCGAATAAAATTATCTTAGAAAAATGTAGATTAGAATAGTTTCATTCAAAATTGGATTTTACGTTTTTTATTAAAGTAGAAAGAAATCTCTAGAAAAATAAATGCAGTATTCAATCTACAATACATGTTTCTTGCAAAAATGAAGAACTAGTTTAATGTTCAATATATGCAACGCGTTATTATATGGTATTTAGTACTTTTAAGGAGGACCAATATTTACATATTAAAACTCGTTTTATAATTGAAAGATGAAAAATAAAAGTCTCAGACAGGATTCGAACTATCTTTATCTGACATTAGTCAAAAAATTTGACACTGCACGATATGATTGACAAAAATGCCAAACGTAATTAAAAGTTAGGTTGATGTATGGTTGTGTACATGATTTAGATTTGTGTGATTTTCCAATTATAGTTACCCGTCTCGGTGGCGTAATTTGAATACAGGTTTAAATCCTGTCCGGGATTTTATATTTTCCATCTTTCAATTACTAGCTCGATTTGAAATGATCATCTGGGCGTTGTTTAAAAGCTTAAGTTGTTATTTCATCTTATTAACTATAATACGTTAAAATTTATCATCTTTTACCTTGTATAATAAACTACCTAATATTTATATGTATATATACACCCACACAACACACACACACGCACCTACACATACACACACACACTTACTTTGTGCACCTTCTTCGATAGCACAGCACGAGCCTAAAATGCAACTGCGGTCTGCAAAGTCGCACATACAAAATTGCTGTTATTCTTCTTAAATGATGTTACGGAATTCCGTGCGGACACGAAAAGAAAGTAAAGTAAACAAAGAAAATAGTGCGCACCAAGTACAACACCAAACAAAAAGCAAATTCAAAAGACACCGTGCGAGCTAAAACGTCGCAGAGTGGGATGAGTCACAAAAACAGAAGAGAAATATCTCAAGAAACGAATTTTATTTACAAAACATCTAATTAAAAAACAAATTACAAAAAGAAAGGAAACGAACCCGCCTAGAAAACAACATTTATTCAACACATCCCGGAGGATTTACACAGTACAAAAATCGAAGCAAAAATAATTAATACATTTTTGATTTACCTCACACTAATTTTTACCCTCAAACCTAATACTTACATGAAACAAAATTAATAAGAAATTACATAGTGGATTGTGTTCAGTCACTTGTTTAACCCAATTTTTAACTAATTTATATTCATATAAAACAATTTTCAAATATGCATATCTATATACTTACTTCGTGCCCACAAGCACACCTTAAAAGTAATAGTAGTAGATAATAGCAATACAGAGAAGCCATCTACTGGTTTAAATGGATTTCGCAGCAGCGATGTAGAATTTGGTAATAACGTTGTACCTAAGGAATAACTCTAAATTTTATATAGAAAATATTGTGGACAGTTAATGCTAATGTTTTGTTATCATTAATTCTCAAACAATAAAGTTTGTTACCATTAGCATATTTACAACATTAAACCAAAACGATTAAGATTTATCAGATTGTATCTACCTAAATTTTGTTGATATCAGTATGACTTGAAAACAACCACGTAACTACATTTTGCATAGCTCACAATTACATTTAATAATTAATAGTAACCAGAATTTGTAAACTTTATCATGCAATAACCAAATATAAACAACCCATTTGCTTTTGTTTATTAAAAGCACTGAAATATTTGCATCGCAATAAAGTACATTTATAAATTAAATGTTTATACCAAACAAATTAAGTAGTTTTGTCCTGTAAATTATAAACAAGACATATATAAAACCCATCATGCGAGCTGACTTAGAAACCAAAATATCAATACGCAGAAGAAAAATCTAATATACATACACGAATGGATTTGGTGAAAGGCGATCCGCCAGTTGCAATTTCTGGGGCTTCGTACTTTTCTAAGTCACTTGACCCATCTCCAAAAGACATTCAGTAAAATAAAAAACACCGCTTCTCCCATATGGTCCTTTAAATTTTAGATTGCCAATACCATCTATAGAGGTGCGGTAGAGAAACGCAATGGTCCCATGCTTTTTACGATCTTACGTCACTCTCTCACTAAAAAACATTTCTCAAATTGCATTTTTATCTTATTAAAGAAAATAGCATATTCCTAATATTACACAGACGAAACTAACTGTTTCTTAAAAGGAATCATCCGAGATATATTTCGTACAACCAACTTATGGTCTCATTCTTACCAACGGAACTACAATCGATAATGAAAAACCCGTTAAACGTCTACTAAGCAGAACCGGTCGTAGTGCTCTAAACAACACGAATAAACATCAAACTCATGTAATGATGAACGACGTGGAGGAAGCGCTGCCTAACTTTTCGCATAAAAATTATAGCAAATGTAACATACCAATTAACACTTTATATTAGATACGGAGTAACGATAAATGAGCTAGAAACGACATTACAGAAAACACGTGCATAAACTTACTATAATTTCCGAAAACAAGTTACTGATAATCGAATACCACATTCTTAACGCTATTTCAAAATATAATAGATTGATGCGCTTTTAAATTACAACATAATATTTTAATAAATTCCTACAGGGTGATGAATAAGCAATCGTTTAGAATTGGGAAGGCGACCGAAATTGCTAATAAATACTCCAATATAGAAACTGCACGTAACAAGGCAGTAAGTGCACGAGGAGATGAAATAGGGCAAAGATAGCTAAATGCTGTCTGAAAAATGGGTGTTTCATAATTTATAAAGTTTATTTCTTTGGAAGGATATTTATTTCGGTGGTTTTTTATGCCATTGAGCAAACTATTATCCTTGTCGGTCTGACGAAAGATTGTCTAAATCCCTTATCTGTTACAGCATGAATTAAAAATATTATTTTCTCTACTCTCATTACTAGTTCCGTCTTACTACCAGTTAGCCATGTAATTCGTTCTCTGCATGAAGGTGTGGTTAACTATTTGTTACGGATTTTTTAATACAACTTTATCTAGACTGTAAATAATAAATTGCGTTATTATTTTAATATATATCGAGTAGCGAATAAAAGAAATCGGTTTAAAATACGCCTAAATTAATCAAGGTATATGGCATTGTCTGTGTTAATCAAGTTGTTTTATATAGGATATGTGCACTGTTGTCTAATTATTATTTTGTGTAGCATAATTGTTTTCTTTTTTATTTAAAATGAATAGTTCTGGTTGGTATAATAGTCCTTCAAATGCACAAAAGAGGCAACCTTCTCGCTGTAATAACCTAAACAAGACAATAAGCCAAATTTGAGAGAAATACCATTGTTTTATTTTTAAAGTGTGTCAAAAAGTTTATAGTAGGCAATGGTTTGTTAAATTTAACGTGACAATCAAATTAGTAAAATTATACTTATATTCTGCGTTTCTCTTTATTTAATAATTTAACAATAAAATCGTTCTACTTTACCATTAAATATCAGTCCATATTAATGCCGTTTATAGAAACGGCATTAATAAGTGAAGTACGGTATATGAAACTCAAGTTCCAATGAAAACGCGTGGAGAAGTATATGAAAAACTATAAAATATTTCATACTTTTTTAATTAAATAAACATCGTGTTAATTATAACACGGCTTTTAATCAAATAGTTAATACGTCCTACCCTTATTATTTACCACTATAAACTTTAAATCAAGAGAAAGCCTCGGTTGATGAAAAATAGCCAATACAAAAAAAATGTCGATGCAGATTTAGCGGTTAATTTTCAACTAAATTGTATACTATTATCTTTCACCAGGCAGTGATAGAAATGCAAGTAAAACGCCGCTCGAAATCCATAGACAGTTGCTACCGAAGGTTTAAAATGTTGAATAATCTGAATACACACTAGGGGCGGTATTCATAAACGATTCCTAAGGTTCACCTTAACCTTAAGAATACCTTGTTTACAAAATCACGTTTCATAGTCTATACCTTTATACTTCAGTATACCTTAAGTCTAAGGTGGTTTAAATCAACCTTAAGTGTTCCTTTATTGGTTTCTAGGTTAGGTGCTACCGTTTGTAATTGGCAGATTTCCATTTCAGATTTGTTTATTAACTTTTTTTAATTGCTGCCGTATTTTAATAAGCATAAATGGATGACAAATTATTAGATTTTATAGAAATTATAGATATTGCAGAACAAAGAATAGTTCGTTTAGAAAACAGGATTCCAAAACGGTACATTCGAGATGCAGAAAATCCGTTAGAATTTTATCGTGAAAGAGAGTTCTTATTACGCTATCGTATTGTATTGCCACTAATAGATCGTCCAGCTAATATTAACAATCGTGGTTTACTAATACCAACAATTCTGCAATTATTGGTAACCTTAAGATTCTATGCAACTGGAAGTTTTCAGGTGACACGTCCACATAGGCAGTTCATGTAACACATACCTTTTTTT
Organism: Platerodrilus igneus; assembly: GCA_036346225.1. Classification (NCBI taxonomy): domain Eukaryota; kingdom Metazoa; phylum Arthropoda; class Insecta; order Coleoptera; family Lycidae; genus Platerodrilus; species Platerodrilus igneus. The sequence continues at coordinate 7,143,839 of JARFIW010000787.1, read as the reverse complement.
ATAGACTGTTCATCGAGACTTGAGGGGTATAAGCCAAGCTAGTGTATCGCGAATCATTAAACGTTTCTGTCATCCTCGCAAACAAAACAACACAATTTGTTAAATTTTCAGATAGAGAAGGCGAACAGCGTACTAATATACAAAAATTTTATGAGAAACATGGATTTCCTTTGGTTTCTGGATGTATTGACGAAACGCACATATCTATTGTAAATCCGGGCACCGATGCAGCAGAAGTTTTCCGCAATGCTAAACGTTTTTTTTCAATGAATGTTCAGGTAGCTATTTAAAAACGAAGTATGTATTAAAATAAACCAACCTATGCAATAGGTTGCTTTGGGACCAAATATGGATATCCTGGATATTGTTGCGAGGCATCCTGGTTCAGCACACGAAAACACCAAAGGAGTGCTGTACGTACGGGGCTAGAACAGCATAACATACATGGATTATTTCTAGGTGATAATGGCTACACTTGTCGACCGTATATTCTAACTCCAGTTTTAAATCCAGGCACACCAACTAAGATTAATTATAATAGGAGCTATATACAAACACATAATATTGTAGAGCGGTTGTTTGAGATATGGAAACGAAGATTTCCATGTCTTCGAAGAACGCTTGGTACAACCATACAAACATCTGCTGGTATAATATGTCCCACTGCAGTTCTTCACAATATTATTATTGCCAATGGTTTGAATGATATGGCCGATGAACCTCTAGGAGCAGAAGATGATATTAACGAAAATGTTGCAAATGATAATGTTGCGGGACTGGCATACAGGATAGCATTTATCACAACACATTTTTAGTAATAAGTTCTGTACTAATTTTACTTCTATAATATAAGAATAAAATAGATATGCGTCTATCTTTATATAATAATATATATTATAACCACAACTTGCTGTTAAAAGATAATATAATGAAAAAAAAATATTTCAAAATTATTGTAATTGCCCATCTTTGAGTAATTGTAAACGAAGCTTTTTGGTATTATTCTTCAGCTTTAGCTGCTTCTAACCGAATAGCATTTATTTCACATTGCTGATCAATGGACTCTTTTAATTTTTTAATTCTCAATTCTTTTTCTTCATCAATTTGTTTAAAAACTTTCTTACGACCAGTCCGCTTAATAGATATACTTTGTACATTTGATTTAGCTTCTACAAGAATTATGATCTTTCTAGTTTTATTTAAAAAAAGACATTACCTGATCCTTCTGTTTTAGTGTTCATGACTGTCATATGGAGCATACCTGGATGTGTGTGATCCCAACCTGTAATGATACGTAACTTTGTTTAAACATGTTTTTTTTATTTGCGGTTAAATATTTAAGAACATTTTTTAAAAAGCATAGCTCTGGTTCAAACTTTTGTAGTGCATTTATAATGTAAAATGCATTTGTAGTATTAATGTTAATCATACAATTATAAACTAACTTCCGTACCTTTTGTTTTTGAACGGTAGATGAAGTCACACTGTCAAATGAGGTATTTTCTGTAACAATTCATGAAAATAACATTGTTTAATTGCATATGAATTTACAACCCTTATTATAATAATTATTGCTATCCCATGAAGTAGGAATGTTCACTTCCACATCTAAATTGGGAACAATATCATCTATCATATCCATAACATCTTTTTTCGGTGATAGAATGGGTCTATCCACTACCTGTTTTTAAAAGGCTCTCCTTTCCAATGAATTTAATTTTCGCTTCCAACAATTATGTGTTCTTAACGTTTTATTTCAATAATAGTACCTTTGTTTTAAATTGTCCCAACATTTTTTTAACTGTTTGTCGGATCTCGGAGCAGACACTTCCGGTTGGGCATTAAAAAATGTTGCAATTTTTGGCCAGAATTCTTGTTTTTTATGCCAGGTTGCTCCATCAATGGCTTTATTTTCTAAAACACTGGCAAATTCTTGTACGTAGGAGGCCAACAAACTTTTTTCTTTTTCCGTGTAGGCCTTTTTACTTTCCATACTACAAATTATGATAACTAATATTAAATGAATAATTATTAGAAAAAAACTAACCTTATATTCATGTTATGAAAAATTTTACAAATATGAAGTATTAGTAACTAAAATAAAACTAGTAATTATAGCACAAATATCTCTAGAATCTACCTTAATCTATACCCTACACGAGAATACCCGAAGTATTGAAAAACATGTGAACTGAAGTATCAAGTAAAACTCACTTAAGGTTGACTTTGAGAATTGTTTATGAATACGACACTAGGTGTTTCTCAGTGTTAATGTTTATTGCTTAAAGAAAAATGGGACAAGGACCTTAGAAGTTTTATTACAGAATTTTTTAGAAATATTTAGAGTTACAAAAACCAAAACCTGTATTTTTGCTTTATTTTTAAAACTGTTATTTGGCATTTTACACATTTGTTCGAATCGAATATTGAGTACGGTCAGCCCTTATGCTCAAAACCGTATCATAATAGTGTACTGAATATATTGCTTTACATCAGTTGTCAGACTATCTTAATCGTCATGACCTTTTTGACCAATTGCAGTTCATGGACAGTAAGCACATTACTATCCTGGTTCTACTCGATTTTAGCTCGGTCTTTGCTAATGTTAATTTTGAATTGTTACTTACTAAGTTAAAGATATATAACTTTTCTAATAATGCTTTGCTGTGGGTTCGGTCTTATCTCTTTGCTCATCGGCAATGTGTTATTGGTAAAAAAGGTAACGGTTCTTCCCGTTGGGAAGATTTAAATGCTAGTGTTGCCCAAGGTAGGATCTGGCGTCGATTCTATTGTCATTGTACATTCAAGATTTTCCTGAAATCTTAACATACTGCAAGTACTGTTACTTGGAAGTTGTTCAAATTTATTTGCATTCATTATGCACCTAATGACCTAGTCATGAGGTAACAAAAATCAGTTAACATTAAATCCGTCTAAATGACAAGCCATTATGGTTGGCACATCAGAATTATTGCATTCAATTAATCGTGCTTCTTTGATATGGATACTTTTAAATAACAGCGAAATCAAAATTACCACAACTGTAAAAACCTAGATGTTGCTAAAATGGCGGACATTTCGGTGTAAATATGTAGAAAAGTTTTTAGTTCACATTACAATTTAAACAGATTGAAGCGCTTTCTTTAAGATCCAATTAGTCCAGTCTTTATTGCTGCCCGTATTCAATTATAAAAACATTTAACAGTGCCATCTGCCTATTATACTTAGTGACCATTTGCAGAAGACCCAAAACAGTTAGTTGTATTAGATTTAATTTTGGCATTAAACATCGTGAATACGTGTCGCCTTACTATAAATAATTAGAATGATAATAGATTGGAAAGCGACGGCAATTACGGCAGACGTTATTGATGTATAAACCTACTTCGCTTACCTTGCCTCTAGATTAGCACCTTTATCTAGGGGCAGTATGATACGAGGAACGAACACCGTTTGTTTATTCCGTCTCATCGCACTGAAATATACCATTCGTCCTTTCCCATCTCTGCTTCAATCTTATGGAACTCCAACCCACAAGTATAAGAATGTTTTTTCTTGATCTTCTTTGGGAATTAAACCACTCATAGTTGTTAAAATCGTCTTTATTGGCGTTTCGATTCACGACCTAGGATCGTTGTCAAAATAATAAAAATTTCAAGTTTAACATTTATGACATAAATTGAAGGTGACTTTGATTTATTAATGTTTGATTTGAATACATTAGGGGAATATTTTAAAATTTAGAAGAATGAGTGCCTTCAATTAGTGTTACGCCCTGGAAGCGACTTTGAGGTAGCCAATACGCTTAACCTGAAATCCGCTGATTAATTTTTATATAGTTAAATTTCATATAAATTCAATAACTTGGGGATTGAAAAACACTTTAGCATGTTTCTATTTATACGGTTGAGAGGATAGTTATTAAAGTAAGGCTTAAGCAGCCGTTTTTATATTTATCTTGAGGAGGAAAACTCATTATGAATTAGGCTACCTCTTTGTTAGACTTTAACATGATTCTGAGGCGATCCTATGGTGGATTTACACCTGTCAGTTACCAATGTTGTTCTACGAATATTTTATACGGTTCTAAGGCGACTCTAAGGCAGGTTTACACTTGTCAGATACCAATGCTGTTCAACGAAGATTGTATATGGTTCTGAGATAACCCTATGGCGGGTCGACACCTGTCAAATACCAATGCTGTTTAAGTGGGTTGTTAATATGCTTATTGTTATATAATTAGTTATTGTCTGTATTTAATAACAGTGAGTGGTTTAGTTTCAAAAGATGATCAAGAAAAATACAAAACAAACCACAACAAACATACAGGGAGTATTTATAAGAATATTGTCGTCGTTCGGAAAACATATCTGGAGCATCTACTGGTACGCTATCTTTTATGAATTGGAACGCGAAGACAATAGGGTCCCAGGGTGTCTCAATGTGTATGTATGTGTGTGTATGTGTGTGCGCGCGCGCGTCTATATGTTTGGATAATGGTTAGATTTAGTTGATTTGTTATTTAGTAAATTTCGTGTAAGGGGTGAACTTAGTTCAGTGTAAGAGTGGGCTCAATAACTTAAACTTCGTTAGGTTTGCTTTAGTTTATATTCATATAATCTAAGTTACAAAAATAAAGACGATTAAATAGATACTGTAAAAAGTGTTTTTGGGCATTCTTTACAAACTATCCTAACAAACTATCTTAAATATATGTAAATACTATAATGTACGGCTAGTATGGGCTTTGGCCTAGGTATAGTCCACAATAAATTAATTTATCTATTAAAAAAAAACTATCCCGAAATGCATTCCTAGTTTTCTGTAATTTTTATTTTTCAGTGCACAGGGTTTTATTTGTTTTATTTCGTGCAGTCTATTAATCAAAAATTACAAACACCGCAATCGAAGAAGCGAACTTTTCAAGTGAAAGGATAGTGGCGCGATATATTGTCCTTATAACCAAAATTTTTGTTTTACCAGGCTTAAAGCTGAGGCAGAACATTGTCCTACGAAAGACGGTCTATTTTCACATATTTCTCCCTTGCAGATACGTAATGACTATGGTTTGTAACACCTATCGATAGTTTTGACCGTTATGACTTGTACGTTGTTTGACGTTTATTCTTCAAAAAGTATGGCTAAGTCACAAAGTAAACAGTAACACCACAGCAAACTGTACTTTTAGAATTATAATGATGCTTTTTGGAAAACTGATGGAATTTTTACTTCTTGGTATTACATACCTCCGAGTATTAACTCACGTTTTCAAGCAAACTACACTTCGCAACACTTTATTTAAGTGTACTAAAAAGTTTGATGTAAAATCTCCGCCGCCCTTTCTTGCAACGTCATAGCATTTGGAAATTTGGATGGGAATAACCGCGATGTATTTCTTAGAGCCCTCCGCACAACAAAGCGAGACAAATTTAACCGTTTGAACTCAGTTCAAGCTTACGACGTATCTAGAATGTTTGAATCAGAATCTCAAAAATTCTTCTCGACACAGTACTTTCAATTTTGCTCGAAAACTTTTGGGGCGGCCACTTCTATAAAGTGTCCTTGAGCATACCCGTTTTATTTTTCTGAAAGCTCCGTGTATCTTATAACGGGCAAACTTTGCTGAATTAATTCTTTTCAACCGTTAGTTGTTAATTTCAGAAACCTTTATTTATACGATATTAACAGACTTCAAAAGAAAGTTGGCTGCTAACGTAAATGAAACGACAATAAATCACAAATAATAAAAATCACAGAGTTTATTAACTAAGTTTGAGGATGCCGATGTGTTTTGTGACTGATCATAATAACCAAATGCGTGAATTGAGGATGATAAACATACTTGCACTGTAACTTGTGCAAATACTACGAGGATAGTTCAATGAAAACACGTTTACAGGCTATAAAATAATGTTTATTGAACGAATTAAAAAAGGTCTCCATTAACGCATGAGCTCGCTCCACTGGTGGACTAGTCTATAGATATCTTTGCGGCTGTTTGCAAAATCTTTCTACAACAACAATCTCTACCTCAGCATCTGAATTAAAGCGCTGTCCTTTTAATAATTGTTTTAATGGGCCAAGGACATGAAAATCGCATGCGCACTAGTCTGGACTGTAAGCTAAATGTTGAAAAGCTTTCCATTGCATATTACGAAGAAGATCTTCAATCATCTGGGCTACATGGATCGAGCATTATCATGCAGAAAAATGACACCATGTGTGTGTATCTGGAGACGTTTATTCTTGATACTGGCACGTAAGCCTTTTAAGGTGTTTGCTTAATGATCAGCGTTAATGTTGACACCAGGTTCTATAAAATCCTAGAACCACACACCCTGGTAAACAAAAAGTACGGTCAACGTTACTTTTTCTGCCGAAGGTTGGGATCAACATTTTCTCGCTTTCCGAGATTGTGCATGTTTCCACTGTCGAAATTTATTGCTCCGTTCAACCGCTGCCGTGTGGGAATGAATATAGTCCCATACAGTTTTTATTCCTTTATAAATTTTCATTGGTTGACATCCTTCAGCGACCAAAACGGAACAACGGCACGCAGATTATCTTTAGACGTATTTTCTATCATAGATGCCATTTTTTATTCAATCACATTTAGGAAAAAAATAAGCTGTAAATATTTTTCACAGATGCGTTCGCACTACTTACACAAACAATATGCAAAGATGAATTCTATTGTCTATAGCACACACACACGCACGCACGCACGCACGCTCGCACGCACGGGCAATCGCGTGAGCGCGCAACACGCACACACGCATGCACACACGCACGCATGCATGTATACACGCTTGTACGCACGCTCTCACGCAGCACGCACGCACGCGCGTGCGCACGCACGCGCACACACACATGTTAAAAAGTTTTTCCGGCGCCATTGTAAGTCATTTTATGAAGTTTTTTGCAAATATTGCTACCAAAAAAATAATATGCATTAACTTTGAAATGTAAGTTACGTGTAAGAGCTAAACAAATAGGAATAGAGGCAGTATTTAGGAAAAGTAATTCTTGGCACTGTTGGGTAAAAAATAGTTTCTAAACTACTAAAACACCTTACAAGTGATGAAAGACGAACAAAAAATATCTTTTAAAGATCGTATGAAATTCGTAATATTCTATATGTTTTTTTATAAGTGTCTTATAGACATAGTCCTTTTATTTAAATTATTTCTATATTTAAAATGCACTATTGAATTGGTGTATGTGTCACTGGCACTTAATCAACATTGTACATTCTTTACTTAATAATACGTTATTTATGCCTTAGAAAAATTGCGAGGATATTTAGAATGTTCCACAGTTGCCATCACTCTACAGACCACCAACCTTCGAAGTGACTGATGTCACTGCGATTACCTTCTGGTCGCATAGCCAGATGGGCACTACAATTGCAATGTTATGACTTGGAAATAAAGTGTTTACCGGGTCGTAAAAATATGGTAGCGGATACTTTATCTCGTCCTACCAGAATTGATTGTCGTGAAGAGCAAATCATGTAATCCATATTAGTGTAACCCATCTTTCAATTCCTATGGAGGAAATGCGAGGAAAGCAACTTGCAGATACTGATGTGAACAAAATTACTAACTGCTTTAAAAACAGAAAGACCCCATGCCAACGATTTATGTAAATGGGCCGATGAAGGGTATATTATGGTGAATGGTTTCGGTATACACCAGAAAAAAATTCCAAAAACGCACAATTACGAATTCCTAGTGCTAAAATCAAAAATATTTTACATGAATTTATAAATTCCCACTAACTGGACATTATGGTATCGAGAAAACCTTGCAACGGGTCACCAGTAAATATTTTTGATGCACTATGCAGAACGATGTCACGAATCACGTTTGAGAATGTATCGAATGTCAGAGCTATAAGGTCAATAAAATGAAGCCCACAGGATTATTACACACCCCTGCAATGTCATGCCGATTCCTAAGAAAGACCGTTGATCTATTTGGGCCGTTGCCCAAAACTAAAACTGGTAAAAAATGGATTTTTGGTGTAGAACGGAATAGAATTATTTCTACATAAGCTTGCACTAGGTGCCTTATCGATGAAATTATTCTCCGTTATGGGACGCCTCGACGTGTCATTAGTGACAACGAGACCCTGTTTGTTACTAATATGATGCAAAAAGTATCTTTTTGCTTGGAATTTAAACAGTACCTAATACCGATTATCGTCCAGAGGCTAATCTTAAAGAGAGGCAAAATTGTGATATAAAAACACAGCTTTCCATGTATGTTGGGATGAATTAGGAATGATGGGAAGATGTCTTACCGAGCGTCCGTTTTGCTATGAATAGTGCTAAATGTATTAGTACTGGATTTACTCTTAATTATGTACCGCGATGCGTTACGCTAACAATAAATTAGGTGTGAAAGAAATAAAATTTAATTTTGAAAGGACAATATATATGGAGAAACTTTCTATAAAAGATTTCGTAAATAATTATTCTTAATTAATCAGGATATTTCTATTTTGTTGCTATAGGAATAATTCATATAGAAAAGTACAACGTTATTGTTTTAAATACATTGTATAATAAGAATGAAAGAGCGATGACAATAAATCCACAAAGCGAGAATGAAATGTGCACAGATAAATACATTTTAATAGACAGGAAGCGTGAGAATAGTGAAATAGGCATAGCCTATACTTGAAATATTGTATTAATCAGACGTTTACCGTATTAAAATATGATTTACAGTGGGAGTACAATTGATTTGTTGGATGCAATGAAAGAATAATTAAAGTAAGTTATATAGGGAACGTTGACATGAGAACATCAACATGTAAAGAGACGCAGACATGACCGCGCAATTAAAGGTTGACATGTTAGTTGTATATGTGAAATAATGTGAATCGAAGAGTAAGGTGAATGTACAGAGCTCCAAGCAAACTTTGATGGCATTCCCGCAGAAAATAGGTGGCCATTGGTTGCAAAATGCGATACCTCTGCAAGTGGTAGGTTCATGAATGCGTGAGCGCGGATATGATATCGAGAAACCGTTTTGAACAGGGCGTAGGAACTGGTGAGTTATCCCTCTATTCAAATGGAATGTTGTGTCATATTTTGAGTCAGGGAGCTGCTGTGTTTGGATATACAAGAGATAATGCTTGGGATAATACTGATGGTTGCTGGAAATCCTAGAGTTAAAATAAAGTGAGTGCTCTTATAAACTTTTATGTAACGTTTCAGTGCAATTTTATGGATTTTGAATATCAGTTGTATGTATTTTAGTAATAAGACATTAAGTGAAAATAATTACATATTTGGTTGGACTAATTGATGATATGAAACAATAGATTTATTAGTGAAATTTAGGGTATTAAAAGTATTAAATTTAGTAATTTTGGAATGGACCATGAAAAGATACAGGAAAAGTTGGGTTTAATTGTTTTTTTATCAACGACATTGTCAATAATTTGGGTGCCATAAAATTTTAAATTTCATTTCAAAATTATGATATTGGACTTTGAATTTGAAACCACAAGCTCTTTATCAGCTCAGAAAAATATTTATTAAGACTTTGAAATTAAAAATATGAAATAGGGCTTCATTAAGATAACGTTTCTCGATTTAATGGCGAATAGTTTTGTTGATGGCTTCGATTTAAGTTTTTTTTTTCAATTTTCTGTAGGGTTTATTTTAGCAACACCTGACCAGATTTGACGTTACGAAAATATTTTTAGGAAACGATATTTGCATGTGTATAGAAATTAGTTTTATGTTAACAGAGATTAAGTACAGGTTGAGTTTATTCAATTTATTTAGGAAATACTTAAAGCCAGTGATTTGTAAAGAATACCTATCTACCCCAGTGATAGTCTTATTTGTAAAGGAGTTTTAGGAGTTTTATATGGAATAACAAATAGTCTTCCGCATAGAAATGATATCAAAGGAATTGCTGGAACAGGCAGTTTGACGCCCCTCGATTTTGACAGAGAAAGACTTTCAGGGTAAGTATTAATGTAATGTAGAAGTGATACAGGCGGAAAAGCTACTAAGTATATTATTTACATTAAAATTATGAAATGGGGGCGGCCTGTAAAACAAAAATTAAAGGGGTCACCGGCACTAGCTAGCGGAAGGTCGTGGATCGTATAGAGGGTTAAAATTTTACAGAAATGGCGAAATTAATATATAATATGCAACAAAAAAAATTTGGCACTTACTTTTCATTAATATTGTGGCTTAAAAACAATTACCAAGGGCGCCAGACAAGTCGAGAATGTCCAAATGTTTATGCAAAACCTTGAGAAACTTGTCATCCCAAGGGGGACAATTGTTTCTTTTAATCAATTCTTACCTTTTTGACTGCTTATGCAAATTTCATAATCAAAAATATAAAAAATTATTGACTTAATCAACAGCAAACAAAAACTATTTAATCAACAGAGCAATAAACGTGAACCTCTTACATTAGGAAGTTCATTGATTTTAATTTAGAAATTTAATTGAATGGTTGATATGGAATTCTGATAATTTTATGTACATAAGTAATTCCCAAATACTTTATATAGAAGAAAACTTATCTTCTAAATTTTGCACTACATTAATCCTACGGTTTATGGCCAAAACGTCCTAACAAATAAATTAACTAAAAATTCGTCATGCTAGCTTAACTATAAAAACTTACTTGCTAAAAATCGTCAATTGTTTGATGGCTTGCCTTCCAATCCAGAACAGCTCTTAAATTGGGGGAGAGAATCTCGTTTGTTGCTCTTGTTCTTCGCAACTACAATTAATTCAATAGCACACGTATCCGGCAGGATCTTGTGGATAGCTAACTTGTGCACACACGCACACAAGCTTTCTATTATATACTTTAATATCACTTATAAATCCGCAAACACACGGGCATAAACCCTTGCAAACTGGATGAGTTAATTACTCCTTTCCATTTTTACTAACGTGATATTAAGTTCGGTATCATATCTGCTACTTCGGAGAACGCTACCAGCGAATTTCTCTGCATACGTTTCTTTCTACGTTTTTAAAACTGAAAACCCCATTGGAATCTTTGTCTTTTGAGTAAAGCCTTAAGTTATATACGTCCTATTTTTGTTATCCAATGACTATTAACAGAACTTCCCAAAAACAAGATTTCAGAAACCAAATCCAGCCCCTTTCAAAATGAGTGCCATGGATAGCAATTAGTTTTCTAACGGTATAAATATGTTGTACATTCTTGGAATTTTAAATACTGAAATTGTTGACCATATCTATTGGCGACAGTTGTCTGCCATTGACAAAAGACCGGGTAACCCACCCGAGCCGAAATGGATTTTAATACACTGGTTGTCTCCAGACTACTTAAAATTACTTGCAATCTTTGAACAAATCAATTTGGAAATTTTTTTGGCTATTTGTAATGTTTTGTTTTCTATAAACCCTTATCAATCACTGAAATATTAAGAAAATTAAGTTTTACAACTGAAAATTGCTTTTATTTGTTTACGTTAAAGGGTGATATTCTATTTAAATTTATCAGATTCGCCAATCTATAACCGACATAAGTTTTACAAGGATATTGTATTGGTTTTGCAAAATATGAGCTTTTAATTATTATGACAACCGCCAGAATTTATAATATTTAAGGGTAAAGCTATTTCTAAACCTGAGGTTTTTATTATAAGGGATGCTTACTAAAATATAACGGTAATTTATCATGGAATTCTGCCTAATACAAGTTAATAAAATTTAATTAATTAATTAATCTGTTAAAACGTTAACATTTCAAAATAATGTTACAGAAGTTTCGAATTTAAACCTCGTTACTTATTATTTTTGTATTTCTTTATTTTTCTTTATATTTTTTTCATTCATCCATGGAACACACTCCCGCGCCCCTACAGTTTAGCCGACGCATCCTTATAATGTTACGGGGCCCCCGCCCTTTGAGGGCAAACCAAAATTAATTCATTTAACGGCTATTTCACCCGTAACAGTTATCTGAACTTTTCGTGGATTATATACATGTATGATATACAAGTACATAATGATTTTTGCGCCGTCGTAGAAAATTTTATTTTTGTTGCAAAAATTACGCCTTATCTGAAACTTGGAAATTCTAATCTACAGAGTGCAAGGAAAAATTAGAATCCCGGAAAATGACTATAAAATATTATTTTATTGCTCTTAGGATAGATGATAAAATAATATCATCTTGTTCGACTGGCAACACTTCAACATCGTTTATTAGTTTTTAAAGTTTCGGCTATTTCACTGGTTGTTTATATTTAATTTAAAATATAATTTAACAAAAATATGTAGCCGAACCTTAGTAAAATTCTGCAGCTGGTACAATACTAAAATTAAAAATCTTTGTCATTTATAATTTTCTGACTATGTTGTTTCGGTGTACACTTGACCGTCCTGATTAGCCTTAGCGCTGCTTATACTCCTTCTACTTAGGGTCCTTCCTGATTACATCTCTTGAGTATGAACGACGTCATTTAAATAATGTCCAAGTATACTTAATGTTTTATGGACTCATCAACTGTTACTTAAACATGTCGATCAGTAATTATAATTTTGTATTTACAACGGTTATTACTGTATTCTGTTTGAACATTCATCACAATTTGTTTAAACAAATTGTGCGACAAGTAATCGCTAACAAGACAGCACGCCATGTGTTCAAGGAAGGCTTGAAATAATAATTGACACGTTTTAGCACACCAAGCTTGTAAATGATTATATCATAAGACATGATCTTGTAACCTTACACAAATAAAGTAGCGCTTACCTTGGCTTTTTTGGAACAATAATGACTGTAAATAGTGTTTAACAATTAGGTTGCGTTTACCCTGTAAAAAAGATAAATCAAATTCAATACACTAAACAAGCGTTGTCTTACGAGACTGAAAAGTAATAGGAAGTTTCAAAATTAATAAATAAAGGTTGAAGGATTTTTGTGTTTTCACTATACACGGTTAATAACCAGGTGCTGCTAATTATATGTACATTTAAATAATGTGATGTAACATGTTGTTATATTCTTTATTATAATAGTGATTAGTCTTCCTTTAAATCGGACCATTGTACACATCTTAATACAGCATTTTAGTTAATAAGCGCAACATTATTTTTTAATCATGCTATTCTTGGTCGATTTTGGACGTAGACACGCAAATGAATCACAAATCATTCGTGTTTAAATACGTAAAAATAATTGTAATCCACGAGAAAAACAAAGAAAACATTTTTGATTTGATCTCTAAGACAACACTGAAACTATCCTTTAAGACAACAAATTTCCAATAAGTCGAGAAACTTTGCCTTAAAGAAATGTGTGTGAAGTTGGCACCCCATTTTTTAAAAATCATGATTTTGAAAGTTGTTCCAGATTGTTTTAATCTTGTACCGCATTGTTTCAATTCGACATTATTTTATTCCAAAAGATTCCTCAAAAATTTGGAAAAATACCCATTTTGTTACTAGCACCCCATTTATCGAAAATTTCTGTTTTGGCCATGGCTTAACATTGTTCTAGTTGTTCCAAACAATGTTCCAAAAGGACAATTCCGTATCTAAACAATTCTTCAAGAAAACGGCAAAAAACTTTTTTTGCTGGCACCCCATTTTTCAAAAACCAAAATTTTGGCCCTCGATTAAGATTGTTTTAGTTGTTCCGAAAGTACAATTCCGTAACTAAACGATTTTTCAAAAAAAAACGGCAAAAAACATTTTTTTGCTTGCACCCTATTTTTCACAAACCAAAATTTTGGCCCTCAATTAAGATTGTTCTAGTTGTTCCAAACATTGTTCCAAAAGGACAATTTCGTATCTAAACGATTCATCAAAAAAACGGCGATGATATGTTAAAAAATCTGTCGATGCAGCCACAATATACAATTATGTCTAAAGGATTATCCTAAGATTATCATAAGAACCTTTTAAGTTTATCATGTCTGCATGTCGCCGCCAGAATTTGCACAATGCTATAAAAATTGCATGTCTTTTTCACGATTCATCAAAACTTGTCCAAATCTCAGTCTTCAGTCACACGTTTTATGTGCAGCTGCAGGGGCGGTGTCTCTTTGACTTTCATCAAGTATAGTTATTTTTATTTCATCGGTGAAATTATACTTATTCTCACGTGCTAGGATAAAACAAAATGGCCAAACACGTCGAATGTTTGTTGGATATGATTTTATCACCAGATTATAGAGACTTGTTGGACGAATATGGCAAATCAGTTATACCGAGCAATGAAATATAGGGAAGGGTAAGTGCAGTGTCGCCGCGAGAATGCTATTAAAACTGCTACGTAGAAATATGTACTTGTCAATCTTGTCAAAATATGAAAATAGTTAAGAAATGCATATTACCCATAAATCTGGATATACTACACAAACACGGTTATGAAAAAATTGTTGATGCGAGAAAGGAGTGAAAAATTTCAAACCTTAAATTTACAAAATGTGTGATGAAGAATGATCAACAAGTATTCTATAAACAAGTGTTTACCATACTTGATATTTATATATTTAATACTTGGCTTATAGCCATAATTTGGAGCGTAGCTTCCTGTCTATAACTGACATAAGTCAAAAACTTGACAATGTCAGATATGATTGACCAAAATGATGAACGTAATTGAAAGTTATGTTGATGTATCGTCGTGTACACGATTTAAATTTATAAATTTCCCAATTGTCGTCATCGGTCTCGGTGGCGTAATTGATAAACGCATGGTTCCGGCATGGTACGTTTTAAAATTTTGTAATACTGAATTTACGCCTTTTATTGTAGGGTTTAAGGTACTCCAAATAATATTTAGAGACACTTATACTTATCGTCGTTGGTCTTATCAGGAAACTTAGCTCCGTGAAATCAACACCGTGCTCGACACCAAAGGTTCAGCAATCTCAGCGTTCTGATAGCACCACTTCGGGAGTCCTCTGTCTACACAAAAACACTCCCAGAAATCCAATGGTCAATAATAAGACAATGACAAGGACTCTTGCATTTATCACTTTTTAATATCAACGGTTCTTTTATACTTTGAACATCACAGATACATTTTACATATGTTGAATTTTATGTTGGAGATTACAATAATAAAAGGTATACAATTCGTAAACTGTTACAAAAAGATTATACTTTTCGTTCTATAGTTTTCAAAAATTCTTTTTCAGTCCTTTTTAAATAAGTTTTTTTTTCTTAATTTTTAATTCAACAACCCTCTCTTTTTAATTTTTAAAACAACCCTCGCTTATCTCTATGGAGATGCCCCTTAAAACATTAAACCAGCCTACTCTTTTACAATTCTTTTCCAACTAACATTCTATGATCCAAAATTTTATTAATAGATCTTATTGCTTTTGTCAAATTCGAATTTGGAGTAAACTAATACACAAATGTCATTGGCCAAAAATTTATAAATTTTGGTCGATATTTTAATCCTAACAACAAATGTTAAATAATTTCTTTTTAGATGAGTTGGATGTCTACAACGTTACAAGAAGTGAAATTCAAATGATATAATATACTTACAACTATATACTGAAGAGTAATAGTTATTTATTATACAAGGGAAAAGTACTAGATTTTAGCTCGAGGTGTGTTTGTCTCCGACGCGAAGCGGAGGGAGACAAAACACCGAGAGCTAAAATCTTACATTTTACCCGCGTATAATACACTATTTTTTCTGTGACTGGCAAAACAATGATTTAATATTTAAAAAAATATTACCAATTATATTAAAGTCAAAAAATCAATCTATGTCAAATTTGAAGTTTCAAACAGGTAGGCTGATGTACTTATAGGGACAGTTAGATCTGCGTTGCTAAGGAAACCTTTAAAGTAATCAAATATCTGTCAATTTAATTTTGCGAGTGGTTACAAAAATTGCGAACTTAAGTTGTTTATATCGATTGTTTTGAATATTCAAAATTCAAAAATGGACAGTACTGATTCAGAAGTTTCTCTTACTCCACCGGAATTGGTAGAGGCAGCGAAAGTAGCATCAATAAAATTATTGCCAGCTAAATCACGAAAAATTTACGAAACTGCGTATTCAAGATTCATGGAATGGAAGGCGAAAAAGACATGTAGTTCTTACTCGGAGACGGTGTTATTGGTTTATTTTTCGGAACTAGCGCAACAACAAAAGCCATCAACAATGTGGTCGAATTATTCAATGATAAAAGTATGTTACAAGTCAATAATAACGTAGACATTTCAAAATATTGCAAACTAATTACGTTTCTGAAACAAAATGGGAAAGGTTACATGCCCAAAAATCTGCAATATTTACGAGTACACATATTAGTGATTTTTAAATAATGCTCCTGATGAAGTTTATTTATTGGTCAAGGTTGTTGTTGTATTTGGGATTGCAGGAGCCTGTCGAATATGTGAAATTAGCCAGGTAACATTAGATGATATTGAAGACGTGGGAACGTCATTAATTGTGAAACTTAAGCAAACAAAGAATGATGTAAATAGGAGATTTATAGTTACTGAAGAATATATTAAATTTTACAGAATGTACATGGCACTTCGTCCAGCAGCAGCAAAGGATCGCCGCCTGTTTTATGCATATCGCAATGGGAAATGCGTCAATCAAGTTGTGGGTAGAAATCAGTTTTATAAGGTACCTGAAATAGTAGCCAATTTTCTTCGACTTAAAAATGCTAAGTCATATACAGGTCATGCATTTCGAAGATCGTCTGCTACACTTTTAGTTGAATCTGGGGGAGACTTGATGACACTAAAGAAACATGGTGGTTGGAAGTCATCAATGGTCGCTGAAGGGTATGTTGATGAATCGATAGTGCACAAGACAGAAATAGCTAAGAAACTGTTTAGTTTGTGTGGCAGTGCATCAGCTGAAACAGAATCCAATTTGCGAACAAGTACATCAACGGCAGTTGTGTCAGTGGCACAAAATATTATTTCAAATCAAGAAAATTCCACTGTAGCAGACATTCCTAATTGTTCAAAAAACATGTCTTTCAGGCAATGTACATTTAATAACTGTACTTTTAACATTAAGGAAACGTAACTTATACATAATAAAATATTCTAAAATTAAATATCTTCGTGTTCTTACTTATTTGCACTTACCAGGGAAAAAAGTACTCATTTTTTTCCCGGGGAAAAAAGTAATTTTATATAAAGTGACATTTTGTTACCTGTCAAGAAATATTAAATGTCACATTTTTTTCCCGTCGCAGAAAAAATAAAATTTCTACATCTTATAACTAACTTAAATCTAATAAAAACATACTAATTGACTTTTTAGGCTTTACGTACATATTCAAATGAAAGTGAAAGTTTAACGTCTTATACCTAACTCAAATCAAATGAAAACGTACTAAGTTTCTTCAAATCTTAGCTATACATACATATTCACATGGCAGTGAAGTTTCCTTTTAAATATTTTAACACAATTTCTATGATATACAAGCAACAGCAGTTCACTTCATTGGCACATACTTTTCAAAATTACTCTATGAAATCACCAACACCCAAGTTGAAATCTTAAAACTTTATTTTCTCTTAAATTATCATTTTAAATATCTTTAACAAGTAACTGCCCTCACCATCTCCTTCATCAATCATTTTTCGAACTAGAAGTCTATATCTGAGTGGTACTTCAGTGCGTCAAGGTTCGAATCTCATATATATTACATAATATCACAATATATATTAGGTTATATATTTCTGGACGTTGTAATGTATAAATTAAGACCAAATAATCTTTTTTGGGTTTTATTTCGTCCAAATTTGAAGTTTACAAAAATGTCATTTGTAAATAACTGACGTTTCGGGAAATATGTTCCCTTAGACTTAGTTCTAAAATTAGAGTAAAAAGTTTACATATTTGGAGATGATTCAAATTTACTTACATTGACTTGACCAAAAACTAATTAAAAATACTTATTTGTATGATGTGCATTCATCTGTGTACTACAATCTGAATAAACACATTTAAGAATTAAACAATTTTAAAAGATTACTATAAATAAAAACATTAACAATATGAAAACAGCAATCATTAAAATTAATTTTTGAAAACAGTATACCTAGTAAGTTAATTGGTAGTAAAAGTCTATGTAGTGGAATGTGTAGTGGTATAAATCTATTACAGTTAGATTAAGTTTTAAATTTTAAATTTTAAGCAAAAGAAAGATATTAGTCAAAACAACTCTATTCCGGGAAAATACTACGGACTTCCGAAAATCCATAAACCCCAACTGTCACTTAGACCAATAATTGCAACTATTATGACACCTACATACAAGTTAGCTCTATTTCGGTCAAAAATTTTGAGCGTAGCTTTTCCTATCGAAACGAGTTATAGTATTAAAGACTCGTTCACATTTGTTGAACGATTTAATTATTATCTAATTCCAAAGGAACATATTTTAATGTCATTAGATGTCAAAGCCCTATTCACAAATATACCTACCGAATTAGTTATCAACATTATTAAAGAAAAATGGAGTGTCATTAAAAAATACTGTACTTTTTCACTTGATTTGTTTATTGTAAGCCTAAATTTAGTAATTAACAACACATACTTCACATTTCAGAATATATTCTATCAGCAAATATCTGGCACACCCATGGGGTCTCCAATATCTCCTATTCTCGCTCAAATGATAATGGATAAGTTGATTGATACGGCAAAATCTCAGTTATCATTCAAACTGGAATTTATTGTAAAATATGTTGATGACATCATTTGTTCTGTCCCCAAAAATAAAGTTGAAGAAACATGTACAGCATTTAATAATTTCTACCCCAAACTTCAGTTTACCACAGAAATTGAAATCAACAAAGGACTAAATTTCTTAGATACAACGGTCAATAGAGATTCGAACAACAGGCTCATATTTGATTTCTATAAAAAACCTACAAACTCAGGCCGTTATTTAAACTTTAACTCCAATCATTCTTTCAAACATAAAATTAATACGGCATTAACACTAAAACACAGAATCATTAAAATTTGTCATCCACGTTTCTTAGAAACGAATCTTAAAGATCTTCAACAAATTCTTCTCAATAATGGATATCCTAAACCTCTAACCAATAAATTAATTTTCCAAACAAAACACGGACCATCACAAACTAAACGAGATCAACCAAACATATATAAAACACTCCCATTTATATACCACATCTAACACCGTCTCTAATCAAAATATTGTTAACTCCACAATTAAATATATCTACCAAATACATAAATGGCATCCATAGTATCTTCACCATGACCAAAGACCAAACCCCAAAACCACTACAGAACAACATAATATACAGCATTCCATGCAGTTGTGGCAAAAGTTACATATAGGGCAGTCCAAACAGTGGCTCAGAAACAGATTCACTCAACACAGAAGCGATCACAAATTAAATAAAAAATCTTGCGCTCTTGCCATGCATTTAAATGAACATCAGCACAAGGCAGACTATGAAAATACCATAATATTAGAGACAGAAGAAACCTATAAAAAGAGACTCGTCTTAGAAAGCTACCACATTCAGAAACATACGAACACAATAAATTACAAAAACGATATAGAAAACCTTTATAAAAATTATGCTTTTCTATATTCTTTCAATTAAGCAAATAAACAGCACGTCTTAATCTAACTGTAATAGATTTATACCACTACATAGACTTTTACTACCAATTAACTTACTAGGTATACTGTTTTCAAAAATTAATTTTAATGATTGCTGTTTTCATATTGTTAATGTTTTTATTTATAGTAATCTTTTAAAATTGTTTAATTCTTAAATGTGTTTATTCAAATTGTAGTACACAGATGAATGCACATCATACAAATAAGTATTTTTAATTAGTTTTTGGTCAAGTCAATGTAAGTAAATTTGAATCATCTCCAAATATGTAAACTTTTTACTCTAATTTTAGAACTAAGTCTAAGGGAACATATTTCCCGAAACGTCAGTTATTTACAAATGACATTTTTGTAAACTTCAAATTTGGACGAAATAAAACCCAAAAAGATTATTTGGTCTTAATTTATATATATATATATATATATATATATATATATATATATATATAATATGAATCGTATTCAGTTTTTTACGCTGATTACGAATATGCTATACACTATTCGATATCTCATTTACTTTTCGAGGTATTCGACTTTAAAATCGAAATTTTACAACCAACGAATGTTTTTGTTAATAAAAATAATTATAACTTAAATTCAATTTTTATTGTAAATGTGAACTATATTTAATAAAAGAATATTCGTAAGTTTGGATGTGAGCTGGTGTTCTAATATTTATGGAAAACCCATCAATGCATCCAATTATATTTGGAAATCCAGAAATCTGCAACAAAAAATTTTAAAATCTTATAACTTTTTTACATAACATACTCTTCGAAATTTTTATGCAATTACGCCTTTATCTTCATCTGAGGATGGCATTTTTATTATATTCGGAGCCATTTGAACTAAAAATTTCACCACTCGATTAATACACCTATGAGGAGCAGATATAGATAGATCAAATCTCTGAGAAACTTCTCTTAATGTTGTTTTATTTCCACTAAACCTAAAAGGTAGTTAAATATCAGAATCTATTACTTCTGATATTTAGTCCGTTTAAATTCTTACCATAAGAGACTTTTCAGCAGATATGGGTGTTTTATCTGCGTACATACTATTCTTTGGAAAATATTGGAAAGCTTCAAAAACTTGAATGAGCCAATATGCTGTTTCTTTTCCTAAGCGAAAATTTGCTTTCAACTACAATAATTATGTAGTATTATTAAAGAGGAACATAATAACACAAAAAATGGAAGTTAGGTACCTGAGAATCTGTAAACCTGTATACAACATTTTTTATAAAGTTGGGTATTTTGGTACCGGAACTCTTTCACGCATCAAAGTAACAAATAACATATCTTCCTCATCGCTGGAACATGTTAACAAATCAGAAATAATTTCGAATTATTTGTCCATATTTTAATATTATTTAATATTATCGACAATAACATGAATTGTTATTTGATTTGACAATTGAACTGAAGGCAGCACGAGCTTCTAGAGCTCGTGCTAGATATCTTGAACTGAGTGCACACTAAGCGCAAATTTAGTTGCACCGGATTTCCAATAGAACACACTTTTTGCACCAAAACTGCCAAAAGACCATATAAATTGCACTAGTGCTGCACTGGTTTTACCAATAGAAAACGCTATAAGTTAAAAGTAGCTGGAACATTCAAAATTTGAGCCAAGCATACTTAATGTAACGAAAACTCAATTTACACAACAGCAGTTCTTTATAATCAACTATTACACAGCCTTTTCAACAACTTGTAGCTACAGCAAAATTTTAAAAGCTCTCCAACAATGTTTGCAGCTAATCGCTAAAAGTACAAATACTAACTTCTAAAAACTGCCATGCTATTTTCTTAATTATTTACATCGATGCACTGTAATTAACTTATATCAATGCACTATAATTAATTTATTTCGATCACTATAATAAATTTATATCACATAGGATAATTTAAATTAAAAGTATGTAGCACTAATTTATTTCACGACCTTCGATGCTTTAAACTAGAACTCATATGTAATTAAAGTTTTAATGAAAATTAAACTTCAAAACCCCTTAATGACAATCTATACCTTATTCAATTGTTCTAATTATTTCGAGAACATACCAGAAATTATGTAAATAATATTCTATAGATTTCCCATTGTATGGTAATAAAGTTTTTATAACCTGTCAATCAAGTCTATCTGAAAGATGTTACGCTGCAGGGGTTTATCAATCATCAGCTGTTTAAGATGCCTCGTTTACGTTCCGACGCATAATTCCATTGAAAAATGGACCAAATGGTGCGGCGTTACAGTGCCTCCTCCTAAAGCTGTTCTGTCCCAAACTCTCTGTGATACAGAAGTTAGAAGTCCCTGTGAAGGTAAAGACAATCGGAACCATTTCTGCAGATCTAATGTTGATAGAAGTATCAACCAACATTCTTCATAGCAGGCGCTGAACCATTTGGATTGTAATCACACACCAAAATCTGAACTCCGGTTTTCTGGAATAGTACCTCTAGTATATTCCGTACTACCCTCTAGTCCAAGCCATCGAGGCCACAACCGATCTTGGATATGGCCAACTTCTTATTTTAAAATTTTATCATCTAGCTTTGAGGTTTACTAACGCCTTTCATAAATGCTGGTAATTCGGTTAACCATAAGACTGTTGTGTGAACGACGATATAATTTTTTCACTCCCCTCCACTACTCAATATCTCCGAATAAGACAAACCAATTTCCATAAAAATCATATAATAAACTATATAAAATTACAATTTACAACTCTACACCCTTTTTAATATCATTTACTTCTTATAGAATTTTTTAATTCAAAATTAAAAAGAATATTCCTATCGAATTAACTCTATACGCCTTTTTATAGCAATTAAAGCCAGCAAAAAAATTTTTTCTTACCACGAATGGTTTCGTTGAACGTTCAAAGAAATATCACCGTTTAAAACATAATTCTACGTGTCAACCAAATTTTTCTTGGCCATTTACAGAAATTATCTTAATTACACGCAACTTTTGAGCTCACTTCTGAATACACAAATTATGTAAGATTATAAATGCAACATGGCATAAACTGTGTAAATAATTCTGACCTTATATTTCTCCTGTTTCTTCTATTGTAGCTTCCTGGTCCAAATCGGTCGCTTGTTCAGAAGCTTATCGTCGCTAACCAGCAACTTAGCGTGTTTACTCAGTAATTTGGAGTATTATTTGGTTTTTTATCCAGTATTTTGAAGTGTTACTTGGAGTATTCCTTAGGGTGTTCTTTAGAGTGTTTCTTAGAGTGTTCCTTAGAGCCCTAAATTAATAATGTGCAAAGATTTTCATTTTTATTAACTATTTCCAGACTTACGTTTATATCAACGGCAAAATTCTATATAAATTTATTCCAATGCACACTTTACTGTTTCTATCACTTGAAATTATAAATCTTAACTTTCACTAAATTTTATTTACGTAATAATTTACTTTCAACTATTACAGTCGACGCGTAGATTATTAAATGATGCTCCTTTATCTGTTTTATCAGTTTTATAGAATCTAGTTTCTTCCCGAATTTTCTACGCGTTTTCATTGGATGACCGAACACTATCAGTTGTTTGTTCGTGGAGGCGGCTCCGTGGCGTAGTGGTATGTGTGTGACTGCTACGCCCTAGGTCCCGGGTTCGAATCCCGACACGGTCCGCTTGAAAAATGTTAGGCGAGCATTTTTCGCAAAAATACACCCTCGTTCGGATGAGAGGTAAAATGGAGGTCCAGTGTGTGAGTGTTGTCACGCACGTTAAAGATCCCTACCTTGCTTGGAACAGCAAGGATTCGGCAAAATTCAAAATTTTCCAGGTAAAAAAAAGCTCGCTTCCTGGCCAATGTAGTACCTTCGGGTGGAGCATTGGAAAAAAAATCACATGTAATGTTTGTTCGTGGAAAAGACATTTCAATTACTTATCTGCTCGGTTGGAAAGACTAGTTTATTTAACAGCACCGGACAGTTTTCTAGAGCTGCTGGCAGTGCAAACTTTTATTGATGGAATACGCGACGACCAAATCCAACAGTCTTTACAACCTAAGACTCCAGAAAAACTGCTGGATTATGCCTAAGAGTTGTAAGAGGTAAACAGATCGACGCGTCGTATTTGTGGCATGGTAGGGTGCTCTGGAGTTTTGTAGAATCAATAGAATGTGAAGGAGGTGATTCGACGGTTACTTTGTGGCCAACAGTCGGAGAAAAAGACCACACCACCAGAATCGTGGATTTGAACACAGGTAAAACACGCGTAAATGGCTCAAGAAGGAACATGATAATCCGAAATTGGTAGAGGGGTGTTGACGGTAGGAGGCAAAAGTGGATCTGCACAAGAGCTACTCCGGAAAGGGTCGTCCGTTCGCGTGGTTAAAATGGTATCTTGTTGGTTAAACTACCGTGATTAACGACGATTGGCATCCTATACAGCTGTAAACCGAACAGAAGAATGACACAGATCTAAGCGTCATTCTGGATTGGAAAGCCCGAAAAGAACGCCCATCTCAGCAGGGTATTAGTTCGTGCGTAGCACATTAAGATCACACCGGGCACAGAGGGATTCTGAATAATATTTTCATCTATTTTTATTAACTTAACGATTTTAGGTTCACAAAACAGGCCGGCACCTGTATGTGCTACGTTAGGACGCGAGATATGTCTACCACGAACCCTGAGTTTGGGTGCAAACCCGAAAAAAACACCGTGTGCTAGAGCTACGTTAAGGAACTCAATCACAAAATCCATGATAACCATAGTAACGTTGGGAATAATGTTCAGATAGCGTGCGACCTGATGAAGACCAGATATGACACCAAGGCGCGGTATTCTGGTTTTCAAAAGGTCGACCACGTCGAGCTATACAATCCCAAAAGAAGAAGCGGGCTGTCGCCAAGGTTGCAAAGTGTTTGGGAGGGTCCGTACGAAGTTATAAAAATGATCAACGACGTAGTGTATCGGATTCATAAACTGTCAAAAGGAAGAACATAGTGCTGCACGTTATCCGGTTAGCATTATACGATAGTGATGACGCTGGTAATGTCGAAGAACCGCAAGCAGTGAGACAAATGAATATCTACGTCTGTATAGATGAACAAAAGTCCCGACTGTGGTATGATTCGTCTACATCTCTGTACAGCGGTACAGGCAAAGCGAGATTGGGGGTCACAAACGATATTCAAACTGATCTACTACATGTACCATTAGAATACTCCCTGGCACATTGCGTGCCAGCGGACTTTTATATATCTCGGGGGTTTTCTAGGGTTTTAAAAATAAATTTGGTGGCATGTATCAATTTCGCTCACAACAACCAGAGATCAGAAAGATCATACGACTTAAGGACCGACATTGCAACATCTATTACCTGATGACTAAGCAGTTGTCTTCTGGTAAATCTGGTTAAGTGAATCAGTGGAGAGCGATGTGTGGATCTTAAGGACCAGAATCGAGTTTGGAGATGAGAAGTTGGCCGTGACCAAGATCGGTTATGGACTCCATAGGTTGGACTGGAGGGTGGTACGAAACATGCTAGAGTTACTGTTTCAGAAAGCCGCAGTTCAGATTTTATGTGTTGTTTTAATCCAAATGGTGCGGCATCTACTACGAAGCGTTGATTGCTGCTTTCATCAACATAGAAACCTCAGAAATAACTCTCAACTGTCCTTACTGCCCCAGCGACCTTCAACTCCCGGATCACAGAGTGTCCTGGAACAGCACAGCTTTTACATAAAGGATAATCGACATTTACAGAAGGGTGCACTTAAGACATTATAAAGCTTACAAAGGGAATTTTCTGGACATTAATTTGAATGAATCTGGTTCGTTTGCTTTTGTATTCAAAACATTCAAGAAGAATTGAATTAGATGTAAAGTATGTACATCACGAGAATTATTCAGTCAAAGTTTAAATTTTAAGCTATAGGTAATAATATGAAATAAATTAGATTGAGTTCATTCATGTGATATAAATTATTGAAGTTAGTGAATAACATACATGAACAATTAGCAATAAATAAAAGTAACGGTGCTGGTTGTTAGTTATATATACATCGAGTATTAATTAAGGGAATAACATTGTTGCTTTAAGAAAGTTAGTACTGTTAGTGATTAGCTGTAATAAACTGTCCTTAGTGTGTTGGAATTTTATTGGGGCGACGAGTATGAAAAAAGTTTGTGTAATCGGTTAATAATAAGCAAAGAAATTTCGTTACAACACTAAAGTATCAGTTACAATTTTATTGAGAATGTTGCTCACAATTAAACGAACCATTCGGTTGCAAGTTCAATGAGGGATGATTTGATTAAGAGTGGAGTTTTTCAAAAGCCCTGGACCTCTCTGTTCGTATTGAGGATTAACTAGTAAGATTTCAACCAGAGAACATGTCTCAGTATGTTAGAAGTCACATGAAGATGATTTTCTAAAGTATATACTTGCACATGCCACTGTGAGTTCCTTTAAGTTCTTTAAGATGTTTTTTATAACTTGTTTTCTTGGCATGCCAGCGATTGACGGATTAAATTTATCATTTTCTCATATATTAATGAAATTGTTTGGGAATTCCTAATTCCGTTTTGCTAGTGTCATTATTATGATCGTTTGTTATTGATTGAAACCTTTAGTACCAAATCATATCTACCTGGGAAGTGTCCAAGTACATTAAATTTTGTTTATCTGACTTAATGTAAAATTTTATGTTCTTTAAGTAAGAGTTACCACTGTAAGGATTTGGTTGTAAGAACAGATGCGATAACAAATCAATCAAAATTCGGTGACTTACACATTATGAAGCCAATTTTATAAAGGTTGTAATTAATATACATTCAAGCAAACGAATGTAAACAGAAAATAATAGATCTATGGTTGATGATACTAACTTATATACGCTATGATAGATATTACGAGATTAAAGAAGTGAATAACTGTTGACTAGCGGTACATTGATTAGAATTTTTTTAAAATAAAATAATTGTAAAGTGTTTTTGACTGACGTTATATACTACTTTTCGGCTATAGACAATTTTACTCTTAAATTTGCTTCTATTTGACAGGTGACATACATTGATACTTTTTAGTTTGTTTTATGAAACCATTCAGAAGATATAAAGATCAACTGAAACGTTAGTACAACCTGACATCTAAGGTTTATACGGTTTTTGTAGAACCGCAGGAGTAAATTCATTGGAATTCACAGCGTAGTATAGTATTTACTCTTAGGTTTAATGGGGTGGCTAAATTACAGTATCATTTCTCTAAAGCGATTTGTTAATGGACGTAGTAGTGCATATTTCTTCTGTTGTCCACAGTATATATTAACCATAATAATTTGAAGATTGGTTACCGTGACTGAATTGAACCTGCCTAAGTCCTACGACCCACCCCTATAGTCTATATATTCTCTTTATAGAGTAATGTCCATTCCCGTCGGCCAACAGCAAAATCAAAGTATTTCAGATTATATTTGTTTATCTTTTAATATAATTCCGCTTCAAATTATAACCTAGAAGCTTAGAAATTATCGCGCTTGATTTGAACACAGCCACATGCATACATTTAAAAAAATACAAAGTAGAATTAATTTTTTGCTAGAGTAGGTCTACACTGAATAGAAATGTTACACTTCGATTGCCTTTAACAAGATACATATCTTCATTCTACTACAAAACCTATAGCCATACAATAATTCCATTATTTAATAAGTCAACTTGTTCTGAAGCTTAACGTGCATGGCATTATTCTATTATTATACAATGGATTATGCATTCTATTATCTGCAGAGTGGGCGTGGGTGGACGAGTATACAGCAATACGGAAACGTTCCGATTTCTTACTAAACTATCCGTTTATCGTAATTTATGGTAATCACATTATTTACCATTACAGAGATGTATCTCCAATGCTAGTACTTAAAACTTGTGTAGGATAATGTTTGTCTATACTATTCCGTTAGTTCCATTTAAGTTAAAGATGCTTGGAGTAAGAAATAAATTGCAATATGTGAAGTTCAGAAACGCTATAGTTAACTACCCATTCTTTAGTTAATCGACTATTCAAGGGTTTAAAATGCACTTAACTTTTATTTGCTTATTTTAGTCTGGAACGCCTTAAGCATTTTATAGGTGTTATTATGAAAGTACCGTCTGGTGTCTGTTAACGATACACTGACCTTTTATTTCGCAATAAATTTTTGTAAAAGAATTTGTAATTTAGAATAAGTGATAGTATTTATTAATAATAATTGTATTGTTGCAGGTACATTTTCTAAATGGGAGGTACTCTTTTAAGACATCGTCCGACGTCTCCCGAATAAAATAAGGTAAGTGGATTTTATCAATGCACACTAATAAATTTATTATGCAAAACTCCATATATACGAAGGTACGGTGAAAAGTTCTCGGCCTGACACAGAGATGGTGTTCCAATCAGCAAAAATGTGTGCTTGCCGCTTGCGTGCACATGTCATGAGTTTGTATGGCAAATTTCAACTTGCTATCTGAAGTAGTTTGTTAACACGAATTTTTTCAAGCAGACGTCTTATGCTGCGTGTTTCCTTAAGATGGATAAACTTGAATATCGTGCGGTCATAAAATTCTTTGGTTTGGAGGGATTAACCCCTCAGGAAATTCATCTGAAGTTTACAAAAGTTTACTGAGACTCTGCCCCTTCCCTGTCAACCATTAAAAAGTGGGCAGCCGAATTTAAACGTGGTCACACTTCTATCGAAAATGACCCACGTGAAGGACGACCAAAAACCGCAACCACACCGGAAACGACCGAAAAAGTGCATGATATCGTGTTGGACGAAGGGCGAGTGAAAGTGAAGGAGATAGCTGAGGCTGTAGGGATATCGGACGAAAGGGTGCGAAACATTTTACACAAAGAGTTAGGGATGCAAAAGCTCTGCGCAAGATGGGTGCCGCATTTGCTGAATGCCGATCAAAAGCAAATGAGAAAACGAGTTTCGCAGCAATGTTTGGCTCGGTTCAATAAGGATCCGAGCGATTTTGTGCGGCGATTTGTCACTATGGATGAGACATGGGTCCACCATTACACGTAAGAAACAAAACAGCAGTCGAAGCAGTAAATGGAAGCCCATTGTTCAGCGGCAAAGAAAGCGAAGTCGATCGCATCTGCCGGAAAGGTGATGGTCAGCGTGTTTTGAGATGCGAAAGGGATTCTGTTAATAGATTACCTTGAAAAAGGCAGAACAATTACAGGCCAATATTACTCCACCCTTCTTGACCAGCTGGATGCCAAAATTCGCGAGAAGAGGCCTGGCTTGAAGAAGAAAAGAACATCTTTTACCAAGACAACGCACCTGCACACAAGGGTGCGTTGGCGATGGGAAAATTGACGGATTTGGGTACGACTTGCTCTATGCCATCCTCCCTATTCCCCTCAGACTTCTATCTGTTCCCAAACTTGAAGAAATTTGTTTCTGGGAAGCGCTTCATGTCCAATGAAGAAATTGAGAGAGGCCGTAGACGAATATTTTTACAGCCTTCCAGACTCTCACTTCCGGGAAGGCATACTGATGTTGGAGAAACGCTAGACCAAGTGTGTTGAAGTTAAAGGGGATTATGTCAAAAAATAAAATCTTTTTTTTTACTGAAAATTGCAGTCTTTTATTGTAGGCCGAGAACTTTTCACCTTACCCTCTTATATATATATATATATATATATATATATATATATATATATATTGATATGACCGCACGCCGATGTAATAAACATCCAATTTCCTGCTATCCCCCACCGCTCTGTGTTTTTCTAGTATTCTAATTTTAATTATGCCACGGCTAGCTCAGTTTAATTCACACAGAGTGCACAACGTTACGATGATCATATAAGTAACCCTTTTTCCCTTAAATCTTACCTGCTTAGAATGATAAAACGAAGTCGATCAATATTTGTATAATGAAAGGAAATAATATCTACACTTCACAGTTTTGTAATCTGACAAATAAACCCTTAAATCAATTAATATTATTAGAATGTTTATATCCCAAAAATTGTATCTCCCCTTCTTTAATTTAAAGTCACCAAAAAGGACGCTTTTACTGAAAAATCTAGAACGTTCAGAACCTTTTCCCTTTTCTACGTAAAATTTCTACGTATAAAAATATTTTTGTTGACTCCTTACAAAAATAGAAAAATATAGTCAGTGTTTAAACTAAAATTTGAAATGATTCCTTATACTAGTTAGTCCTGAGCTGTGGTTTTCCTGGTGTGTCCTTTTCCCCTTTGGTCTTCCCCTTTATTATCGCCAATCCAGTAGCTTCGTTAAAACAATGCTCTGCTTTGTGCTCCTTCACGTGAGTTTGAACCAATAATTTTATTCAATATTGTTAATCTTTGTTTCCAAAATTGACCTCATGCTTTACTTGGATTTCTCAACTTCGATTTCTTGGGTGCAACTTAGATTTTCCGGGTGCAACTTAGATTTCTCGGGTGTAACTTAGATTTCTCAACTTAGATTTCCCTGGTGAACTTGGATTGCTGCATGCTACTCATATTTCCCGGGCGCTACTCAGAGCCCTACATTATTATAAACATTTAACCTAAATTAATTAACTAATTTCTACTCACGTTTTCAGTAAACGACAAAAGCTTTTTCATATATCTTCACTATAACTTGTTCTCAAATATCATATAACACCACTTTTCACAAATTTTAATAATTAATTTGAAATTTATTTCGACGCGTAAATTTTCGAGTAACAGTAATGCAGCTTCGACGTGATTCAAATTGAGACTGCTGCTGTTATCAAACTATGGGCGTTATATAGCTTATGCTGTCTAAATTTCATTAGTTTATCCTAATTGTCGTTCAAAGTCTTGTAGCCAACCATAAGTTGTTTTGAATCTTCCTAGGAGTTTTACAAGTTTAATTCTGATGAAACTATTCCGTGGTTACGTATTCTGCTCGTATTTCTATTATTTTTCGCTCTTTGACCGCTTGTGTTGTGATTATTACTGGAAATTTTAATTTACCTTAGTCTTTAATTTAGCTTATGGCTCTTGTTTGTGTAGATAAAGCTTTTGGGGAATTGAACAAATAAACTGATGTAACATGAATAATGTAAATCAACATGTTTCTGTTTATATCCTGTATTTAAGACTTATTTTGAAATGTGCGTTTCTTATCAAAGCGGTTTACTATATTCTTTCTTTATCGCATGCTTAATTGCGTGATGATTTACTAGGTTTTATCTTATTCCATGCGTATCTATTTGTTTATAAATTTATGAACGCTTCTTGAAGTAGTTTAATTGCATGCATAATTATCTCTCTGCTGAATATGTGTTCTATTATTCAAAGATATGCTTACTGGAATTGATTAAAGTCAATTGCGTCCTTATATTTTTCTATCCTTTAATTACTAGCTCGATTTGGAATGATCATTTGAGCTTTGCATAAAAGTCTAAGTTAGTATTTCATCTTATTCACTGTAATACGATTGTATTTATCAACTTACCTTGTGTAATTAACTACCTAAAATATTTATATATATATATATATATATATATATATTGCTACGATATGCGATCTGTTAAAGTCTACTTAAAAAACGGAAACCCCTAAAATGCTACTACTACGGCGCCACATTTGGAACTTCATTACTTGCTGCGATCTTCGGAGCTAATGAAGTGTTGATATGCTATGTCTTAAACGCCTAAAAAGGAAATACATGCCCCGACTGCTCTGCTGCTTTCTACAATTCAACTAACACACAGACAAAAAAAAATTTGCTGCTACGGTAAATCACATACATTTATTACATACTCATAAAAAATATACACGCCAAATCATAAGTAAACTTCTCCTTCACACATTATTTATACATTATATACAACCCTTGATCAAATAATACATTTTGAGATTAATAATTCCCCAGACGAATTGTTTCTCATTGATAATCCAAGAAAGTAACAGGGTTTCACCACATGTTTTACTCTAACTTAGGTTTAATAATAGCTCCTAGTAACCATAACCTCTCGTGCTACTTTTCGCACATCAAATAGCAAAATGTCCCTTTTACTTTGTACAAACAAATATTACCAATATCCTAAACCTTTTTCCCTTAATATAAATTCCCTATAAAAATACAGTAAAATAATACAATATACAAAAATTCAATCAGTAACTATTTCCAATTTTGTGTATTCGTAAATTATACCCACAATGCACAAAAGTCATTGAACACCAGTTTATACACATAGACAATAAAATCAACAGTTAAAGCAACAGTTATCTGTATACCATTTCTGCATACGACCTGCTACCATTCCCTCAGAAACTGCGGCATACATGAACACCATCTTGACTTGCAATAACCATAACTGCCAGCAGCAACCGTTTAACCTGACATCAACTTATCTACCACATTGAAGATGCATCCAAACTCCTCAAGCTGCGCTACTAATGCCATTGAATGTTGATACACAACCAAATTGACTAACCACTGATATCTACTCCATCTCCGCTTGTATGCTTTTGCACATATAATGCAAATTAAAATTAAAACAATCTTTACATACGTAAAGTACTCTTTTATTCTATTCTTTAACGTATTTTGTACTTGTTGCCATCAGCTGGTTGTACTAAGTGCAAGCTTTTCACTATTCGAACTCAGAGACTCAGAAGAACTTAGAGAGCTAAGAGCTAAGAGAGCTCCACAACTACCTGTTGGGGTTTATATCCTGTTTCTCACCCCTTAAAAGCCCGTCAATTCCTGCAACTTTGATCAATACAAACATTTACTTCCACGTAAAACTTTTAACCATCCACATTTCTTAAAATTCAACTACACAAAACAACTCTAACGGCCACCATTTCCAGTAATATTCTAACGTACGTTCAAAATTCCTTGTAATTTGTCTAACCGCCACGATTCTTCAAAACATTTCCTTTAAAATTCAACTAACGTTCCCAACCCACACTCTTAATCGTCTTGTTTCCCCATATTCAAAACATCTCTCACCAATCACGTTGTGTATATTAAACCCCCAACTAACAAATTAACATTTAATACGGCCTTATGCAACAAGTGTAGTATCTACGCTCCAAAATCACCTCTCTCTTACTTTGTACTCACTCCATTACTTTATATTCCTAACACGCGTTATCCTCACCTCATTCTAACATACACGCTAAGGCAACTATCCTTTATTTCATCAGCCTTCCCCGTTGTCAACGAATGTTAAGCGTTCAATCTACACATATCTCACTTGTACCTATATATCTAATACTCCCTCTTTGTTTTCTTGTTGGCAAGTTGAATTTGTAACTGACCACAGAAACCGTTAACCCACAATCTTAAGTTTATTATGGTTATGACGAGGCTATAAATTACTCTAAATTGACGTTGGATCTAACAAGTCCCAGGAATTGTTGTTTGTTGTTTCAACGTTATCACGACCCTTTTTATTAAAATTCAAGAAATTTGCGACGGTTTCCTTTGTTTAGACTTTAACAACACTTTTAAAACTTCTCGTAAATTACATAGCGGCCAACCTTGCTTGTACAAACACTAGTCGGAAAACAGTAATGAAGCTTCTTAGAAATTATTCTTACAATCTAACGTTGCTGTAAACAAGAGGGTTTGAATTATGTCAAATACGACGGATACTTATGACATTTGAAATGCTTTATTCTACACGGGCTGTTTCTCATTTAACAACTATACCATACGCTATACTTAAACAAAATGTTTAAAATGTTTATAACTATCCAATTTGAAATGCTATCCTATATACGCTATACCTTATGAATATTTACATCTGCAAGATTATAAAAATTAACTTTTAGCTTCCTAAATTATTACAGTCTACACTAACGATTTAAAAAGCGTTTTCAAATTGTACTTTGTTGTTTTTACATGCTAAATAACGAAATAAATTGCGAAAAAAAATACTAAATACTCTTATAACTTCCAAATATCACAGTAATATATATATATATATATATATATATATATATATATACAAAAAAGTTGCGACGATATTGATAATGGTTCCTGAAAAATCATGAAAAAACTGAAAAAATCATTTTTTATAAATTCCTCATAACTATTATATTTACAGAGATATTCAATTAAAAATCTGTATAAGAGTATCTTAGTATGTGCAGAATTTAAAACTAAGTTTAGAATTCACATAGCGCTTTTAGATTTTAATATACGACAATCAACTTTTTTTCTTATGGACATCATATTGGAATTTGTGGTTATCAAATGGCATTTTTAAATCTCCACATAACACTTTTCAATTTTTAAAATCCTTCTATACATTAATAGAAAATCTCTGCTGGAATTTTCTTTGACTCTTTATATGTGGATATTGAACTGCGTAGTAACGAAAATTTTTTCTATTAAAGATAGCATCGAGTTTGTTACGGAACTACTGTCAAACTCTTTTCAAAATTAGTACCACTTAAGCTTACCTTGTACGGATGCATCTTATTACGCTTTAAGATTCTGGAAACGGGGGTTTTAGGAATATTACTTTTATTTTGGATTTGCCGAGACGATGCATAGGGATTTGCCATAGCTGCCGCTAGGATATCAATTTCTCCAATTTCATCTAGTCTTTTCTTCTTTATTGTACACTATAGTATTAAAAGATCCATTCTGTCGTATTAATCGTTCAAGTTTTGTAAATAATGTACCATGTGGTCGTCTTCTCTCTGTGTAGAGACGTGAACTGTCATTTAAAGCTGCCAAGGAATTTCTATGATTTTTAATGTAGAAGACCAACATGTATGTTTTTTCTTCATTCGTGAATTGAATCATTATTGCAATAGTAGTTATTTCAAATAATACTGATAATAAACTGATAGACACATCTAGGAATAATAATAATAATAATACCCAACAACACTGGTAATAAACTGATAATAAGAGATTACCTATTTTGACACTTCGTTATTGATAAAAACAGTGTACCAGTCTATTGTTTTCATTTATTTTCATGGCCTACTGCAAAAAAATATTAAAATTACTTGTAATTTGTGTATTTATGGAAGAACTTTAAAAATTAAAAAAGTGTTATGTGGAAATTTGAAAATATCATTCGGTAACCAAAAATTCCAATACAGCGTCTATAGGAAAAAAGCTGACTGTCATATATTAAAGCCTAAAAGCGCTATGTGAATTCTAATGTCAATTTTGAATTCTGCACATGCTAAGAGACCCCTATACCGATTTTCAATTGAATATTTCTGTAAATATAATAGTTATGAGGAATTTATAAAAAATTATTTTTTCAGTTGTTTCATAATATTTCAGAAACCACTATCAATATTCTCTTCTGAAACATGTTATTAAAAGATTTTAAAAGGGCGCAACGTTTTTGTAATTTAACCGAATTTGTTCCTCTGCTGGTTTCTAAAATACCCACAGCGAGCGAGTTTAAATGTGGCACCATGTCTACACACAGGGTGTTCCAAAACTCACGGAT
Organism: Platerodrilus igneus; assembly: GCA_036346225.1. Lineage (NCBI taxonomy): Eukaryota > Metazoa > Arthropoda > Insecta > Coleoptera > Lycidae > Platerodrilus > Platerodrilus igneus. The sequence goes on along the minus strand of JARFIW010000787.1, from coordinate 7,108,768 downwards.
AAAATTACGGGGTGTGATATTGAGGACCATTTCTTATCAGAATAACCACATATGTTGTGATCCATTCGTCTACGGTTTCAAAGTTATTATAATTTTTACATTTTTTGGAGAAATCGTTATAAAAAGATGCTGACTTTTTCAACGTTATTCTTTTTTGTCAAGTCTAGGCTGTCATAAATGACAGCTTTCCAAAACATCCATCATCTCAAAAGGAAATTAAGATTATTTGTAACATGAAAAATTTTGCGTGTTTTCAAATGCAAATTGTTCAGGAAACGTATATCGATATAAAAAATGAACACCTATTAAAAAAACTTCCTTAGTCCGTCCCCTTTCTTTAGAGGCATAACTTAAGGACGTCAGTTTATCAACTAATGAACCATTTCAATCTAATCCTACGAACAACATTTCTATGGAACAATTCAAATAACTAGCTGCCCCAGAATGTATGTAAAACATGAGCATTAAATAATAAATATCTGTAGAAATCAAAAATTTACAACAAATGTTTAAATGTTCGGTCACCTGTTTAAATGCATAAACGACACCGTTTCAAAAAGTTGCGTTTCAATAACCTGAATGCCTGACGATTTCTTCTTATTGCCACTGCAGCCTGTTGAATTTTTCTACGAAGGTCTTTTGCATCTGCATTATTTGTGGTACAAATTATGTCTTTACAATATCTCCACAGAAAATAGTCTATAGGATTGAGATTTGGCGAGTGTGGCGGCCAGCGGATAGTACCACCTTTTCCTATTTATCGATTGGGATATTCGGCGTTTAAATAGTGTCTCACTTGACCAGAATTGTGCCGGAGCACTATCGTGCTGAAACCACATCGCTCGCCTAGCTGCTAAAGGCAAATTTTTTGATAGATACCATATTTCGTTCTCGAAAAAGTGAAGATATTGCTGTGCATTTAGTCTACGTGGTAGTTTAAATGGGTCATTAACTATACCTGCTTACACATTAACACAATAACGGTGCTGAAAACGTGATCGCCACACAACTCTAGGATTATCAAGTGCCCAATCGTAGAGATTATGTATATTAAAAATGCCAACCATGTGGAAGGGCGACTCGTCACACCATAAAATTTTGTTAAAGAATTGTGGGTCCTGTTGGTACAAGAGAATCCTTTCACGTCAAAACGCCATTCTTTGCGCATAATCAGTAGGCATCAGGGCTTGTACCTGCTGCACATGGTATGGATGCAAGTTGTTTCTACGTAATAATCTATGCACTGTAGTCTGACTGATACCAATCTTCCTGGCAATATTCCTGACACTGATTGTATGAGTATCTAACACCGTTGCGCTGACTTCTTCTTCACCTTCAACCCTAGGTCTTCTTCTTCTTCGGCATAAAACACCAGGTCTTTCGCTTTCAAGATAAGCCAGGTGTACTCTGTGAAACAGCCTGTAGTCAGGAAGGTTAGCCCGAGTAGGGTAACGTATTCTGAACTTTTTCGCTGCTTGCAGTGCATTGCCATGGCAAAGCCCATACAAGAAATGCATTTCTGCATATTCTCGAGCAGTGTAGGGATTTTCAAATGTACAATTTACAAAACAACAAAATAATATGTATAAAATTGAAACTGGAAACTTATACTAGCCTAGGACAAACTAACTCACAATTTAAAAACAGATCTAATTGCAAATACATGATAAGACGTACTAAACACAAATATATGAAATACCAAGGAATGCAAGAAATACTTAAAATGTAATGAAGGTGCATTACTGCTGAAAAATTTGTTTAATTGTATGTATACTATTGTTTGTGGTTGATTTACATAAGTGATTTTAAATTTAAGCATAGATTACTTACTCATACCTCTGGAATGTATTGTATGGTAATATTCAAATTCGTTCATTAAGAGAAGTTACTGTATAAAACTAGCACAAATACTAAAAGGTGGTCTCTACTTACTTTGGCAATAACCTGGGTTATTATGTACATTTGTGCTCATGTTCTACACAAATTCTCAGGCAGCTAATTATTTGAATTTTTCAAAAGAAGTGTTGTTCATAGAAGTAGTTTCAAATAGTTCATTAGTTAATAAATTAACATGTATAAATTATACCTCTAAAGAAAGGGGATGAACAAAGGAAGTTTTCATGATACGTGTCTACTTTTACATGGGAATACTTTTTTTGAGTAATTTGCATTTGAAGAGCACGCAAAATCATTCATACAAGTAATGTTGATTTCCCATTGAGATGATGGATAATGTTTTGGCAAAGCTGTCGTTTATAACAGCTTTGACTTTTGTCTACACGACAAAAAAAGAACTACGTTGAAAAAGTCAGCACCTTTATATTAAGAATTATTATACAATACTTCTGCACGATTCTTACACAAAATGCAAAAATTGCAATAACTTTGAAATCGTAAACAATTGGATTACTACATATGTTGTTATTCTAAGAGGAAATTTCTTCCTCCCCCTCTACAATATCATGAAATTATATATATTGTTGTGGATTCAAAGGGTTAAATCAGGGGTAAACAATAAAATTTCAACTACCCTGTTAGAGAAAAGAACAAACTATTTACGCGCAAAATTTATTTAATTCATTTAGGGAGAACGGACAAGTATTGACGTATTTTTATAATAAATAATTGAAAGGTTAAATGTACATAAAGAAAACCAGTTTTAAAGCAAATAGAATACACATAATTAATTTTAATTAATTTTAATCCAACACGTAAAAGCATAAGAGAACACACTAGGGTAAGAAAATCAATAATTCCAAAGCAAAAGTTTTCGTTGTATCAAGCAAACGTCAGTTTTATCTAATACGACGAAATATAAAGTCTAAGAATTGTTGTGCTAAACGGTCGATAATTAACAAACACCTGCGTTTTCAAAAGGTTACATTCGTCGAAATTATGAGCATATTAAGATACCAGTTTATAGAAAATATTTTCAACCGTCAGTTTGGTTTGAACAACAAACTAACAAAATTCTTAAAGAGCAAGGGAAATGCACGATCGGTTATATACTACAGATAGAGACAGATATAAAAGCGTTGATGTTGAAAAGGCACGTAGACCATATACACGTGGAGTGGAGATAAGCTGTCATCAATATCGATTTCTGTAACTCAAATGGGGTTCTGAACAGCAGACATGCATAAGAGATAAATATAGTTTAGGCGGGATTTGTGACGACAGAGAATTGTATCATTGGTTAAAAACAGACAGTTTTCCAAACGTACGCACACGCGACAGGTGAAAGCGAGTTGGTGATACAGCACGTAGCAAGCTACAAAATTTCAGGAATTTTCAAGACGGTTGTATTAAAAATTGTTAGAATTTAGATTTAAAAATAAGATTTTCGCGTGAAGTGTGTCCAGGGGTAGGATTTTGAAACAATATAAATACTGAATCGAAATTATTAAGGTTCTCTTGTCTCTTGTCTTCTCTTCACTTCTATACTACTTTACTACGAGAAAGTACTGAATGCTGACCAAAATAATAGTAGAAGCTTTTTTGTGAGTATTAAATGTGTTGATAATACAGTAAATATAGTACTAGTACGTGTAACTTATTAGTAGCGGCCTTCTATTTATTAACGCGAAATACGTGTAGTGTATATTAAATTAATAGAGGTCCGGCTACTACTATACAAAATTCGAAAATCAATAAAGGGAAGCATAATATATGTGGGGTAAGCATCACAAACATCCAGGATTGTATGCTTATATGGAATCGTACTATGAAACGAGGCGCTTGGCTCGCAAATGGTGTTATCGTCTGTAAATCCGCTGAGTATCACAGCGCATGGTAACGAAGCCGAGGTGTTCTTGCGATCGTCGTCGAAGGAATGAAGGCCTGAAGCATTCTCCAGGTAATTTATTTGAAATTTCTGTTGTCTGATGAACTTTTGTGAAATTTTGGTGCTGTGTGAATTTTGGGGTTTATTTATGGTTATATAAACTTATTGGAAAAGATATATGTACTGGATAATTTATTGGGGCTAAACATTGAAAAGGGGCGTATTTAAAACTTACAAAATTTTATTCTGAATTTAAATTGGATTGTAAAGCGTAAACGGGTCTATAAATTTTGTATTAATTTAGGCAAGGTAAAAGGCATATACAAAATAAACTGGGTTATTATGAGCTCACCATGCTCCATTGTACAGTCAATTTAGGGTAATATGTGGGGCCCATCTACTCATATCTCATTAAATTTGTTTGAAAATAATTAGAAAATCAAGGACTTTAAAAACATATCACATTCACTGTTTTTTATACGCGTGAATAATTTGTCTGTAAATAGTGGTAAATAAAAGACTGTATGATTGTTATATTATTTGGTGATTTTATTGAATGGTGTGCGAGTGTGAAGGAAGAATGGTTGTATATTTAGGTATCCAAGAAGAGGCACGGCTGAGTTAGCCAGGGAAGCTGCTGAAGATTTTTGGAGCAGAAATAATAAGGGCAAGAAATTTTTTTTTAAATCTGTGCATTTATGAAAATTGTGATGACACTGGTAAAGGACTGATGGTAAATCTTTGTCCCAGCTTCGTCCAAGAATTTTTTTAAGGTTCCACGGCAATCTTATGACGGCCCAACGCTGGGGCTCGATGTTAAAAGTTTAATCCACGATTCCACGGCAATTTTATGACGCCCAATTCGTGGGGCTTGAATGAAGAAGGTGAAGGACGATGTTAAAAGTTTAATCCCACGGCAATATATATATATATATATATATATATATATTATATATATAATATAAATGCATCTGTAGAAACTCTCTTATGAAATCCAAAAAAGTGAATTTATCTATACAGATGAGACTAATATATGCATAGCCATCTACAAAACAAGAATTTGATTGTTTCATAAAGGGAATAAACATTTATGAACTAGTTTCAATCTCTTGGATTTCATCAGAATAGAGTAGTTTATAACTCGTATGGAACAATTTCAGCTTAATTGATCCTGGACTTTTCAGGTCCAACTTCCTTTTACAGCATTAATCAATATTGATTTTGGCTGTCTTGTTACTAGCTGTTGTTACAGATTTTGCCATGTTTTGGCGGGAGGTTGATGCGGTGAGTAGCCTTCCGGATCTTCCTCTTGATTGCTCTCCAACTATGTGATATCCAAATCCTGGGTCCACCGGCCTGTGGTTTTCGACCGACAGGATGGCTATTCGCCACAGGCCGCTCCATCGTCAGGTAGCTCGTCGAAACAGGACTGACGGATGTGCATCCCCAACTTTTCGCTTGTGTTCCCATTCCTTGGCACCCTACATAGCTGGAAAACGCCCTCGAGTTGTCACCGTTCCGCTGCTCACCTTGTTTCACTCGGAGGCGAAGGTAGGTATATGTTGATTCCTCGAGGCCTGCTGCTGGAATTAGGAACAATCAAAATCTTTGGCAATAATAAACTCGAAAAACCTTTGTATAATGGCGAAAGTAAACTAAAAACGCCATCAGGTGATTAGCAACACTAGGCTAGTGAATATACAAAAAAGCAAAACGTATTCGTATCGCCATCTATGAAATTACGATTTATTTTCAAATTAGCTTTTGTATATTCACTAAGCTAGTGTTAGTGCTAATCACCTGATGGCGCGTTTAGTTTACTTTCGCCATTATACGAAGGTTTTTTGAATTTGGCACGGGGGGTTAAGGCCAGGTATCCGCTAAGACACTTCTTTTGCCTGGACAGTATTGGATTCGAAGATTATAACCTTGCATAAGCATCGCCCATCTGGCTAATCTACCAGTAGACGTTTCCAAACTTTAACAATCATTTTAAAGGACAATGGTCGGTAATAACTACTACAGAATGTAACACGCAAGAACCTTTTTAAATTAATTTAATTTTCAAATAATATTTTCGGCCAATTACAAATAGTTCTATCTAAAATATAACCTATCAATAACCATGAATTAATACAGTTATCCAATCCTAGTTCGACTTTGGGGTGACAATTGACACTTTAAATTAACATAACCTATCAACTGAACTCTAACATCCCGTGAAATGTAGAAGATTTTAAATTAGGCGCCAAAGGAAAATACTCATTTGTTCTAGAAAATTCCAAAACCGGAAATGCGTAATAAAATGTTATTTTCGTGATATCTATAAAAATATTAACAGGAAATAGTTCAGAATATTGCAAAATAACTTAAATTTAATTATAGGACAGGCTCAATTAGCAATTGCAATAATAAAAATGGATTTAACCATTAACCTGAAAACACGTATAGGAATGATGTATAATTGTGCAATATGGAAGGTTTGTAATTGGCCAGAATAATCACGTAATAAAAGGTATATAAATAGTGAACTGAAGAAATTAAGACACACTCAACACACAAAGACAAAAGACAATACACAAAGGCAAAAGATGTACGAAATAAAATACAAAAAGTAATTCGCCCATAGTTAGGGCTAGTCACGCTGCAATGGCGCGTAACTATCGTGGTTATTTGACCGCATAAATTAAAGTAAAGTATAAGTAAAAAATATAAGAAGTGAATACGGGTATTACGGGACGATTAGTGGAGTTAAATAATGAATAAAGGACAGTATAATCAGACGACGAAAGGGTTAAGTGGTAGGGCGGTTAATGGTTAGAGACGCCGGCTTGTTAACGGCATAGAAGATAACTCAACACACCTTTATGGCTCAATTTTGATTGATTGGTGGACGTTTGTATTTTGGAAGTTCGACTCCAAACCGTGAGTTGGTATAAAAGTAGCGAGATATCCAGAGTTCCAAGCACTAAAGTTACCAATAACCGTATTAACAGTTTCAAACCTGGTGAGAATAAATTACCTTAGAGGCCTTGTTTAGGATGAAGTAATAGTGGGTATTACATACCCAACACAGGTATTGAGTGAACCCTTGTATAAATGTTTCGAGAAAACGGGCGTATATATGCATGCATACACGTGGTGTTGTAAGTATGAACGTTGATAAAATAATATATATGATTTTATATGCATATGTTAAGTTGCTAGATTAAGGTTGGAATTCTTGGACTTTATTAACGTTATAACTTTTTGTTATGAGTATATAGAGAATATTAAGAGTTATTGGCTATGTTTCAGTTGGAAGCCAATCTGTTTAAATGTAAAATTTGCAATGTGTAGTATAATGTAATTACCCGATTTAAGGGGGTTTTAGTTAAATAAGGGATATTGATTTTATTGCATTCAAGTATGTCAATATAGTAAATGTATATAGTTATATCACCACATTAAAGGTTATTAAATTCATTACTTGATAATTTTGAGATCTATAATTTAAAGAGGTTTGTTGAAATACATTTAAGGTACAGATACTTTGTAAACTTTTGGGTAAGTTAACTCACCAGTATCGGTTGCAGAATTCTAGGCCTACCCACCCGGGACATGTCCATGTATTCTCCGATGTAGAGTAGCCAAGGCGTTTGAAGAAAGTAGAGTAAATACTATTGAAATAGGTAAGTGGACCGTTATATTGCAATTTTGAACCATAAAAAGTGATATAGAATTGGTAGTCGATTATATATGTATCAGGTAACTCGGTCCTTGATTCTTTGACTGATACAGATAGGTCAGAACAGGGGGGTGAAGTGTTACAGGAAGCGTGATCGAGGTAGCCTCAAAATTTTTGGAGACTCCATACGATAGCTAAAGCTTCACGTTCGGTACAAGAGCAGTTCTTTTCTGCGAGGGTGAGCAATCGACTCGCAAATTCAATTGGGCGTTGGTCAGGGTCTTCGTCTTGCAATAAAACAGCACCAAGTGCTTAAACCGAAGCATACGTTCGCAGCACATGCAGCTTAGTACCGTCATTTTGTGTAAGAATTGGGGCATTGTTTAAAACAATTTTTAATTGGTCAAGTGCCAATTGTCATTCTGTTTCAAAATGAAACAGAATTCTTTTTTTTGTTACTTCGCTCAATGGTTTAGAAATATCAGCAAAATCTTCAATAAATCTTCTGTACCAAGAACAAGTTTGTAGAAAACTTAAAACTTGTTGAACATTTTTTGGAGGTGCCATATTAGCAATCACTGACGTTTTATTCGAATCAACTTGAATTCCCTGCGGAGTAATTAAATGGCCTAAATATTTGACTTGTTAACAGGCAAAATTACACTTGTCATGATTTAGCCGAAGGTTGAACTAGGTTAGTCGATTAAAAACCATTTGTAAATGTTCGATACGATCTACAAACGTTTCGGATAATATAATTAAATCGTCCAAATAAGTTAGGATTAATATTGCACCTAGATCCGAACGAAATTTATCAATTAGTCGCTGAAACGGTGCAGGAGTGTTGCCAAAAGGGGTAATAAACGCAGTTTTATCTTGATCACAGTTTCTAACTTTGATTTGGTGGTAACCATTACGAAGAACAAGTGTTCTCATAAAAAAATAACGTTTAGTGGAATGCAGTAAGTCATCCATACGTGGGAAGGGGTATGAATCCGGAACAGTTATTGCATTAAGTTTACAAACTAGCACAGCTGGAACGGCCCACGAAAATTCGCATTCTTCAATAAGATTTTCGAATAGCATATGGTCAATTTCTTGACGTACATTTTAGAAAAATATGGGTTTTCGCCGATTAGAAATTGCATTTAAAAATTGTACTTAGTTTTAATTGGTATTTCTTAATAAAATATGCACCTAGAGCGTGTTATTTTACATAGGATTTCACTTATGTATTAAAAGAATAATAAGCTTATTGTACTAGAAATACTAAACCAGGTAGAAATTAAATATTTGAAAATTTAGTTTTCTGGGCTTTGGGGTGGTTTTACTTACATAATGTGGTATCCAACCACCTCTTATGACCTTATCACATAAATTTATAAAGGCATAACTTTAATTTATAGTTCATTATAAGAACTTGAATTTCTTTTTTTTAAAAACATTGTATATGGAACTACATTTTATTTTATTCGAATGGATGTATATTTTACAGATATTATTCATTTATTCGCAAGTAAGACTTTTTAAAAAAGAGGAATGCTCAATTTTACTGAAAATTGCATTCATTATTATTCTAAATCATTATGTAATTTTAATTTAAGAGTTTATTATTTTATTCTATAAAGTTAACATTTGCAGCGATTAGTCGAAATACAAAGGTAAATATATTATTTATGAGAAAAAATTATGATTTCAGAGCGCAGAGGTGAGGGATAGTAGGTTTGAATTGTGCAAATTTAAATATTGTCAGTAACGTCGATTTTCGCATTGGTGAATACGCTAAACCAATCATATACTTTTCATGTACATGAACCAATACTATTAGAGCGGTCTATGTGATTTTTAGCTTCATTGATATTCTTGGAGAATTAAATTTTTTTGAACGATGTTATGATTATAAATAGGATGTGTGGTGTTAAAAGAGATTCTTGATGTTCCGAATACACACTACAGAAGGTTATGCAATGCTTAGTATAACTCGATGCAAAGATTATAAGGCATCTACGATATTATAAAATGTCTTCAATCATTTAATGTTTCTCAATTTTCGAAAATTGTATGCAGATCTACATTTTTGAAATAGTTTAAGTAATTGTGGATTATCTATAGGACTTTTTGGTTTCAGTGCTAGTGAAGGTCTAGTATAAATTTATCAGAATTATACTACTATGTTTTAATGTAAGTTTTGCTATTAATTTATGTGAAAATGCGGCCCTTATTTATGGAGTATTAATATTTTTAGTGTTTAGAGAACCAGCGAAGTAGGAGTTATTTCTAGACACCGTAGTTACAACAGAAGTTAAGCTTTATGCCTCAAATACTAGACTATATTATGAAAGCATTTATGAAAATAAACGTTGAATATTTAAATAAATTTTAAAAGAAACAGGAATTTGCTTGTTATTGTGTAGTGTTTTGGAATTTAATAATTTTTGTTAAGATTTTCATTGTAAGAGGTAATAATTTTTGTGTTTAATCAATTTAAACGTGCGGCTCACTATTTTCATTGAGAACATTTATTATTTGCAGAAAAAAGGGCACTTTAATTTTGAGAAACTAAAAGATAAAGATATCTATGAAAGATTTGAAAAAAAGTCAAATAAATAGCAAGATATCGGAAAATTTCTGATATGAAGTAAGTAGAAACAGAATTGAAGAACATTAATAACATTAAATCCAGCTTAGACATAGCGGCCAAAGATATTCTGAGGTATACACAAAAGAAAATAAGAAACCATGGATAACAAAGGATATCCTGAATCTAATAAAAGAAAGGCGAAAATACAAAATAGACCAGACGAAGCAGGAAAACAGAGATACGAAGCCATAAAATGGGAAATTATTCACAAATACAGGAAAGATAAAGAGCAATGGGTTGACGAAAAGTGCAAAGAAGTATCTACTAAGATGGACCTAGGAAAGACAGAAGAAGCATACAAATTAATTAGAATGAATTTTATGAATATAAAACCGTATAGCAAAAATTTAAAGGACTCGGTTGGAAACGTCATTGTAGAGAATGTAGAGAAAGTGGTTAGATTTTTCTTATTCTTCTTTGGGAATAAAACCACTCAAAGTTTTTAACATCGCTTTTATTTACGTTTCGATCCATGACCTAGGATCTTTGTCAAAATAATACAAATTTTTTAAGTTTGATATTTATGACACAAATTGAAGATGACTTTGATTTATTAATCTTTGATTTGAATACACTAGGTGAAAAAATAGAAACATGTTAAAAAATGTTTTCCAATCCTCAAGTTATTGAATTATATGAAATTTAGCTATATAAAAATAATTAGCTGATTTTACCTTAAATGTATTGGCTACCTTAAAAGCCGCTCCCAGGGCGCAACACAAATTAAAGGCACTCATTCTTCTAAACTTAAAAATTTTGACCTAATGTATTCAAAACAAAGATTAATAAATCAAAGTCATCTTCAATTTGTGTCATAAATGTCAAACTTAAAATTTTTTTATTATTTTGACAACGATCCTAGGTCATGGATCGAAACGTAAATAAGGACGATTTTAAAAACTCTGAGTGGTTTATTTCCCAAAGAATTTTAAGAAAAATATAAAACAAACCACAACAAACATACAGGGAGTATTTAAAGGTGGTTAGATGGCAAGAATATATATATGGAATTTATATGCAGGATAAGAACTAACAGCACTAGAACAGGAATCAGACATTGAAAAGGATATACTATACATAGAGATGAGTTTGAATTAGCATTAAAGGATTTGAAAAATCGTAAGGCACCGGGTATAGATAAGGTGCAAGCAGAAACTCTAAAAACCGCTGAACAAACAGTAGCAGAACGTCTTTTCCAACTTGTAAGCTATATGTATAAGACAGGTTGAAATACCCAAAGATTTCAAACGTAACATCATTGCCAATATACCAAAAAAGAGAGGCGCAGAGGGGTGTAAAAATTTTCGAACAATAAGTTTAACGTCACACGTATTAAAAATATTAATTAGAAACGATCCGAAGAAATGCTGGGAGAAAATCAATTTGGGTTTAGGCGAAACAGGGGAACACGGGAGACTATTTTAGACCTGAAGGTGATAATGGAAAAGACAATAGAAAAAGGAGAAAGCGTATATATAGGGTTTTAGATCTGGAAAAGGCATTCGAGGATGTAAAACAGAAAAAGTGTTCAAAATACTAAAAAGATTGGAACGAGCTGTAGGGATAGAAAGATAGTTCATAGCTTATGCAAAGACCAAATAGTGGTAATAGAATAAGACCAGAAACGTGGAGAAGTAAATATTAGTAGAGGGTGAGTCAGGGATGTGCCCTATCCCGTTAATTTTAATTTGTACATTTAAGAGGCATTGAACACTGTCAAATACAGGAAAACATTTGGAATTACTATGCAGGGACAAAAGGTGGATATGCTTAGATTTGCATGTGACAGCGGTATTAGCATCTAGCAGGAAAGAGTTAAAAGCAGCTCCTAATGAAATGGAAACAGTACTAACAGAGAAATGCGGTAAGAAAATTAACAAGATTAAAACTAAAGTACTAGTATGTAAAGGATTTGAATATATGTCAATAATCAGAATACAGATAGGAAACGAGAATTTATAAAAGTTTAAGGAATTCTGCTACCTAGGAAGCCAAATAACGCAAGATGGGAAAAATGCAAAAGATATAAAACAAAGGTTAACACAAGGTCATACTGCATTTAACAAGAAAAAACAACTTTTATGTTCAAAGCTAACAAACGTAGAAACAAAGACAAGATTGTTGATAGCATATGTGTGGAGCACAGCACTGTTCGGCTGTGAAACTTGAACGGTAGGAGAAGCGGACACGATAAAGATAGAAGACTTTGAAACGTGGTGCTACCGACGTATGATGAAGATACATGGACAGACCGAGTTAAGAACAAAGAGGTTCTAGAAATGATAAAAGAAGAAAGATATATGTGGAAAACATTAAAAAACGGGGAGGATAGGATGATAGGCCACATATTAAGGCATGAAGGAATAGTACGGAATATATTAGAAACAGAGATAGGAAAAAAGAGAGATAAAGGTAGACCTAGGTTAGACTGTTGCACGCATAGTCAAAGATATAGGTTGTGGGAATTTCAGGGAAATGTGTAGACTAGCTCAGAATAGATTTCAATGGAGTACGTGCCCAACTAGCTCCAATACGGAAACCTGATGACGAAACAAAATAATTGCACTTGAATCCGATGATTATTATAAGCAGCTACAAGTGTTGGTTTGGCAATATTCTCGATTAATGTTGATTATGTGAAAGAATTCGTTGGAAAACTATTAATTTGGCGAACGGTTAAATGATGGGGGATCTTGATAGCCGCAGATTGCTGAACCCTTTTCACATACCACTGAATATCGGTGAAATGAGTAAATATTTAGAAAACAATAGTGGGGGTACCGAGCTGTATCTAACAAGAAAGAGCAGCTAGAATTGTTGAAAGCATATGTGTGGAGAACAGTATGGCGCGGCTATGAAAGAGGAACGGGACAGTGGGAGAAAAAAAGGTAGAAGTCTTTTGGAATGTGATGCTTCAGATGTATCATAATGATAGCATGGACCCACAAAATTAATAACAAAGAGGTTTTAGAAATAGTAGGGGAAGAAAGATATCTGTGGAAAATGAAAAAATAGGAACGATAGAAGTACAGGATACGTTTTAAGGCAATTGGGGAATAGTGCGTGATATATTACAAGCAGAGATAAGTATAAAGACAGGTAAAGGTAGACTTAGATTAGACTATAGCACTCAGATAGTGAAAGATGTGGGACGTGGGAATTTTAGGGAAACGTGTAGGTTTGCTCAGAATTCATTCTCGTAAAATGGTGTTTGAGTTTCAATTTTGTAGAATTTAGTAAATCTTTGTTAAAATAATTTGGGCAAGTTTGGGAGCATTATATCTATCATTCACAACAAAAAACTAAAGAAAAGTACTTTAGAGCTTTATTTTTTCTTCTGCTTCATGTGTCTGCAACAGATTCAGCATCATTTATTCTACCTCGAGACCTTTTGGTTTATTTTGAAACTAAAGTTTAAGATTTTTATAGTTTTTACCAAGATAGAAATTCCTTTTCGCCATTTTTTTATAATTTGTCGAAATCAACACTTTCTTATTTCTTGGAGCAGTTTTGTTTAAAACTGAGAAAAAAGTCAAGAAGGTTAACTATAATAATTCATAGGCATCTATCAAACGCGTAATTTACTAAACTAATTATTCGTGCAAAATAAACTTACTTATTTGTACCTTGCGTGCGCTTGCAAATAGAAACATAAATTTACTCTTGCCACTATTACTTTTTAAACTAAAGGCGCTTTGAGTGCTTCACAGTACTTTAAAGTACCATAATCTAGTGAAGCATCATTACCGCCTATTTAGTGGTAACTTCCAACACTAGTTACAAGCAAATGTTATTAACACGAAGCAATAAATATGTCTGAAACCAAGTTACGGCAAATAAACGTATGGAATTTAAACTCTTATTACTTTAAACACTCGAGATTTTTATTGGGAAAGGTTTAGAATATTCATGCATCTACTAAATAGATTCAGTTCGGCATAGTCACGAGTAGCCTCTGGGAACGTCTTCAAAAAGCGTACTTATATAAGTTAAAGACCTGCCTTACAAGTAGTGCCATTTCAAAACGTATGACAGTTTTACGATCAATATATGAAGTATTGAGTAATTTTCTTGAACGTCTGGCAAACAAAAATGAAAGTGGTTGCATGGAGAGATGCAATTTTAATATGAAATTACTATAATCAGTGTTATCAAACGAAGAAGGTAATAATTATTTAAAATTTCAATTGTTAGCTTGTATTACTATTGAATTTTATTGGTAATTTAATTATATGTTACGGCTGTCACGCCACTTTTACAAGCAGCGTTTTTGTTGAATGTTAATACGTGGGCCCTACATGTCAGTAAATATTTACGTAGCTCTAAAACGTTTGGGTATAGTGCCATTATCCCGTTTAAAAACTAAAGAAATATAAACATACCCACGATTTTTTGTTGCTTTTCCCGATAAACACAATATATCTTAAAGACGATCCGTCACAGAAAAATTTGCAGATACCATTCAACCCACATAAGCACAGCGTTTGCTTAATAAATCTATCGGGGCAAAATGACCTAATAGTACCCACACCTTAAAGTTTTGTTGAAGCCACAAAATAGGATAAACAACAGCTTAAGATAAATATGGGAAGACTCGAGGTAAGCTGTTTAGCTGAAAGTTCGTTCCGATCGAAAGCGGGGGGCATTACGACCAAATCTAAAGGCTTTGGGCGCCACCGTATAAGCAATGAACTAATAAAATACGAGGGTTATTTGAAAAATTCGCGAAATGGAGCACGGTTGGCAGCATCAGTTCGAATAAAATATATGCAATTGATGGATCCAACTATCTAGTGCGCAGATGTTAAATTTGACATTATTCTGTCAAGTAGTATTAATTTGGTGCTATATGAAGTAAAGTTTAGTTTTGTGAGTTTTTCAAAATGGATAAAACTAAAACGCGCTGTTATCAAATATTTTGTAAAAAGGGTTGGAAAGCAACAAAAATACATAAAGATATGCAGGATACATTAGGAGACTCCGCTCCATCATTTACAACTGTGCACAAGTGGGTGACGGAATTTAAACGTGGTCGTGAGAGCCTAGAAGATGACCCGCGCAGCGGACGATCAAAAACTGCCACCACGCCTGAAATCTTCCAAAAAGTTAATGATATGGTTACGCAGGATCGTCGAGTAAAGGTCTCCGAAATTGCTAAGAATGCAGGTATTTCAGATGAAGGAGCATTTCATATCTTAACTGCGGAATCAAAACCTTCAGAGGAAGGGAATTTGCCAACAGAGTATAGACCGCCTTAACTCCAATAAAACCGATTTCGTCTAACGATTTGATACGACCGATGAAACATGGGTTCACTATTTACCCCTGAAATCAAGCAACAATCTAAACAATGGAGACATATGGGTTCTCCACCACCAAAGAAAGCGATGTCCGTGAAGTCGGCTGGAAAAGTTATGGCATCAGTTTTTTGGGATGCTAAAGGTATCCTACTAATTGACTATCTTCCCAAGGGCCAAACAATAAACGGTGAATATTACGCTAAACTTGTAGGCCAACTGAATAAAAATATTCGTGAAAAAAAGACCTGCAGTGCGTAAGAAGAAGATCATTTTCCATCAGGATAATGCACGTCCACACACAAGTTCAGTAGCAATGCAAAATTAAATAATCTGAAGTACGATCTGTTGCAACATCCACTTTATTCGCCTGATTTGGCTCCTTCTGACTTCCACCTATTTCCACGACTAAAAGTTTTCCTTGGGGAAAACGATTTTCCACGGACGAAGAAGTAAAAGCAGCTGTCGACGACTATTTAGGAGGCCTTGAAGAATCGCACTTTTGTGATGGCATAATGGGTTTAGAAAATCGTTGGATGTGTATTCAACATGACGGAGACTATGTTGAAAAATAAACTATATTTTAAAAACAAATTTTTTCATTTTCCCCTTTGTTTCGCGAACTTTTCAAATCACCCTCGTAGTTACGAAGACAACCAAAATACTGTAATACATTTACTTAATATTTTACACTGAGAAATGTACGCTATAGAAACAATATAAAGATTCAAATTAACGAACATATCTCTTTCTGTTCTCACAGCAATGCATATATAGGGTGTCCGGTAAATAGCGGATAATTCTTTAGCTGCTGATGGAGGGCCTCAAACTGTTCAGAAAACGTAAATTCATGCTCAATAAAAATCACAGGTTTTCCAGATAATTGAAGTTTTTGAGATTTTCTAAAATTGACTTCTTTGCTTACTTTCTTTGGTGTCATGGTGTTACGTTCAAAACCCTCCAAGTAATTTTTTCTGCATTCGTTAAAACACCCTAAAATTTCTCAACAAACTCGATTTTCCGTCTTTGAATTTGTGTTATTTTATAAAATCTCTCAAGCAATTATTATATATAAAAGTTTGCCTTATAAAATCAAACAGCTGTCTAGAAAACTTTGTTACAAAGTAGTTTTAATAAATTCTACCACCTGCTGTGACTACATTTTAATTACAGTTGCACATACATGCGTAAACGACTTCTTTACTTACTCTTACTGTTTTCTTGCGTGTTTGCGCGAAATACCGTAACAATGGTCATCGATAATACAGTTTACTCATTCTGTTTTTAGTACTGTTCTTGAATAGTGGTGTCAACAGAGGTAGGACATTACTGTTTTGGCGTAACTGTTAAATTTTCTCTTAGAAAACTTAAAATTTTAAAATTTGTGATTTCATAATTTTTTCTCTTAAGTTTAAGCTTTCGCGGTGTAAAAAATGGATGTAAACCCGGGTTTTATAATGGTATAACACTACGATTATTGCAATTAATTTAAACAATAAGCTACTTTTCCATTCTGCCATAATAAGATTAAATTCATTATCTATTTCAGTGTGCCACTGCGTTTAATAATTGTTTGCAAACTATATATATATATATATATATATATATATATATATTGCTGTGAAATGTACTTGTATTAGAATCGAGCCTCACGAATTGGGCGCCAAGAATGCTGTGAAACCGTACAAAAAGCCTCTCCATTAATCTTAAACTAAGGTTTTCAAATCGAGTCCCACAGATTGGGCGTCAAGAATGCTGTGAAACCTACAAAAAGCTATTAACTTAACTGGTCCGTTGATTTTCTTCTGTTAATCGCCTCTTTACTCTTTTTCCGCCTCGGCTGCTCACCTAGTTAAAACTTTCATCCTCATTCAAAAAGAAACAAATACATTCCTACCACAAACATCAACGTTAACTCTATTTACATCAATATTCATAATACATTAAAATTTCAAAATTAAATTTCAGCAAAATTTCAGTATCAGAAAACTTCAAGATTAAATTTATTATCATTTTAATGTGCATCCAGAATTAAAGTCCTTGTAGGATGCCTACTAATTAATATAACAATATATGCAGACCTGAGTCTGAGTACAAAGGGAGCATCTCCCACCCCTTTACGTTAATTAACCAGGTTCGTCTAATTGAGCTCAAAGACATACCCAAATTTTTATCATAATCAGGAACATAAATACTAAATACCCCTTTCTACTTAAACAAGAAAATTTCACCTTAAAATTAAAAATTTGTTGTTAGTACAAATTCACTATTGTCCATTTTAAGTAAATAAATTATAAAGTTATTCAACACACACCAAAACATCAAAAATCGAACAACAAAGCATAAATTACCTGAAGGTTAATGCACTCGTGGCTCCAATGTACATCGTCCTCTGTTAATCACACCATTCTAACTGGGTTTTGTTTAGGTCCTCGGATTACTGGTCGCCTTTAATTAATTTTTATACAGAAATGTTATTTTTACCTCTCATGTTTGCCTCTTATTTTCAACCAATCGCAACCCAGTGACGTTGCTCAACCCACGCCTTTTACTATATGTGTCTCTGTCTTGCGCATATTATCCGTCTCTATCTACCCTGTTCTGAGTGGTACAAATCGCTATTCTTTAGTATCGGTTATTTTCAATTCACATGGACTGTGAAATAACCCACCTTATTAGCATTTCCCGTAAATATTAAGCGACGGTTTCTCCAACATTCTCTGTAACCACTTGTTCTCTGCCAAATTTACGCAGAACATAAAACATTTAAAAATACGCAGGTGTTCAAACATAATACTTCTAAATAACACTTCTAGGATTTGAATATTATTGGGTTTTTACAAGCTTTTATGCATATTATATGTTACTAATGGTTCAATGAACTCCAATTAAAATAATACCCTTTAATTTTTAGTGAATCCTAATCAAATATTCAATTATTATCTGTACATGTTGTTTAATACTCGTTACCCAAACTTGAATCAATTAATATAAATTTTGCACGTAATTTCCATTTGTTTCTTTACTCGGAATAATTAAATTACACGTTGAGCATTTTAATACTGCTTCTTTTATAGAAAGCGTCTTGTAAATAATTTAAATCCCTTTATTTTAATGAAACAAATGAATTTTTATGCTCCACGGTTTTTTAATAAAGCGTATTATCTAATAAAATTCCTTATACACGGTGATTAAAATTATTTGATGAAATTAATTAATTTTCTACCCTGGTCTAAATATGAGTAATATATATATATATATATATATATATATATATATATTTATAAATAAATTATTGTGTGTGGGTTTCAGGTCAGCTGGCAAGTTCAGTACTACTCTTTTTTATAGCCTAAATTTTCGAATTTATTTTAATTCTTGATCACAGGCACTACAAATGATAAATTTTAAAAAACTGGTACAGTTTGGTTTTAAAGTTACATACTAAATCGAGGTTTATATAAATAATTAGCAACAATGTAAAAAATAACAGGAACTATAACTTAACATAACTAAAAATAATATAAAATGTATAATTTAATAAAATGACACCATTTCAATCAAATTTGTCACATTGTTCTTTTATTTTTGTGTGTGTGACAGTATGTAAAATTGAATGCATGCATGTATGTATGCATGTAACGTTTTTTATGAATTAAGTGGGTTTTAATCTGAGTGTGTATGTGTGTGTGTGTGTGTGTGTGTGTGTATGTGTGTGTGTGTTTTCTTTTTTATATTATATAAATATTTTATTTTTATGGTGTATGTTTATAACATCTCACTGTAATAACAACAATCAAGTACTTTGATCCAATACGTAGTATCTTGTTTCAAGTATCTAATTTTTAAAATTTAATAAATAGGTATATATAGAGCTCAAGTTGTTTATGTCCGTCTTTTTGTTCATTGTACAAGAATTTTGATAAATATAACACATTTCTAAAAATAGTCGTTTGGATTCTGATTTTTGAATTTGAATAATTTTTGGGTTTTGAAAGTCCATTACGTGATTATTTTCTAAAATATGTGTAGTTAAAGCACATGCATTCGGTTTTCGTTTAACATCGCTTTTATGTTGAGTTATTCTTTGTTTTAAGTGTTGGGAAGTTTGACCAATATAGATTTGGTTACAATTGGTACAGTTAATTTGGTAAATAAAGTTTCTTTGTTGTAGTTTAGGTGTTTTGTCTTTTAATTTGGAATGTAGTTTATTTAAGGTGAATATATTTCGTTTGGCAATTTTGAATTTTACATTTTTAAATATTGTGGTTAGTTTTGTTGTTAAATTTTTAATGAAAGGAAGTGATCTGTAAATTATTTGGTTTTGTAAATTTATGTTTTCATCATTGGTGGTATTATTGATTTGGTTGTTGTTTGTTTTTATATTATATAGTTTATGGTTGGTATTACTGTTGCCGCTATTATATAAAAGTTGTTGAATAAGATTTAATGTATAATTATTTTCTTTTAAAATTTTTGAAAGTTTGTTTATGTTTTATTGTATAATGATATATGTGAAATTCTTTTAATTCGTTGTTTTAATTCTAAAATGAAGTTTATTTTAATTTTGTATGAATGGTATGAATGATAGTTTATATATTTATTCGAATTTATAGGTTTTTGATACCAGTCCAGAATTATTTTATTCGTATCATCTCTAATTAGTAGGGTATCTAAAAATGGAACTGATCTATTTTTTTCAGTTTCTACAGTAAATTGTATTTTTGTATTATAACTGTTAAATTTAATAAGTGTTTCGTTAATTTTATCATAAGGAACACATGTGATGATGTCATCAACAAACTTTTTAATAAAGGGTACACTGAAAGAAAGTAAAGGTAAAACATTATTTAATAAAGAATTCATTATTATTTCTGCCATAATAGGGCTTAGATTCGAACCCATTGGGCAGTCCGAGATTTGTAAAAAGAAATTTTCATTGAAAGAAAAATAGCTGCTGTCAAAAATAAATGATATAATATCCAAAAATAACTTTTGTGGTATTGTACAATTTTCTTTTATTTTATTCCAAATTAATTTAATATTAGTGAGTACTAATTCTTTTGGAATATTTGTGAAAAGAGACACGACATCTAAACTTATAAGTACATAACCTTCTGGAATTTGGAAATTATTAATGAATTCAGAAAATTGAAATGAATCTTTTACATTGTATTCATTTTGACAAATTGAGGTTTTTAAAATATCACTTATAAATTTTGAAAGTTTTTCAGTTGGTGAATTGTTTGACGCTACAATAGGTCTTAGGGGATAATTATCTTTATGAATTTTGGGTAATCCATACAGTTTAGGAGCAACACTGCTATAATTGTTTAGTTGTTTAGCTGTATCATTAGTGATATAATTTTTCTTTTTTAAATTTTGAATTATTTCTAAAGTTTTTCTTTGAAATTTGAGGTTGGGTCAGAATTTATTTTTGTATATATTGTGTCATCATTTAATAGTTCATTTAGTTTGAATATGTAGTCTGTTTTGGACATAGCTACAGTCATATTACCTTTGTCTGATTTTAAAATAATTATATCATTATGATCATGTAAATATTTCTTGCATTCTACAAATCTTTGCCAAAAAATGGATTGTGTATTAGAATTCTGATGTACATAATTAGTTATGACGTTAGTTAGTTTAGCTCTATATATATCTCTGTTTTTGGTTTCAATGTGACATAATAAATTTTCCAAGTCTGATAAAAGATTAATGATCGTATTGTTATTGATAGGAGGAGCATTAAAAATTTAACAACAAAACTAACCACAATATTTAAAAATGTAAAATTCAAAATTGCCAAACGAAATATATTCACTTTAAATAAACTACATTCCAAATTAAAAGACAAAACACCTAAACTACAACAAAGAAACTTTATTTACCAAATTAACTGTACCAATTGTAACCAAATCTATATTGGTCAAACTTCCCAACACTTAAAACAAAGAATAACTCAACATAAAAGCGATGTTAAACGAAAACCGAATGCATGTGCTTTAACTACACATATTTTAGAAAATAATCACGTAATGGACTTTCAAAACCCAAAATTATTCAAATTCAAAATCAGAATCCAAACGACTATTTTTAGAAATGTGTTATATTTATCAAAATTCTTGTACAATGAACAAAAGACGGACATAAACAACTTGAGCTCTATATATACCTATTTATTAAATTTTAAAATTAGATACTTGAAACAAGATACTACGTATTGGATCAAAGTACTTGATTGTTGTTATTACAGTGAGATGTTATAAACATACACCATAAAAATAAAATATTTATATAATATAAAAAAAAAAACACACACACACACACACACACACACACACACACACACTACACACTCAGATTAAAACCCACTTAATTCATAAAATCGTTACATGCATACATACATGCATGCATTCAATTTTGCCATACCGTCAGACACACAAAATAAAAGAACAATGTGACAAATTTGATTGAAATGGTGTCATTTTATTAAATTATACATTTTATATTATTTTTAGTTATGTTAAGTTATAGTTCCTGTTATTTTTTACATTGTTGCTAATTATTTATATAAACCTTGATTTAGTATGTAACTTTAAAACCAAACTGTACCAGTTTTTTAAAATTTATCATTTGTAGTGCCTGTGATCAAGAATTAAAATAAATTCGAAAATTTAGGCTATAAAAAAGAGTAGTACTGAACTTGCCAGCTGACCTGAAACCCACAACCAATAATTTATTTATAAATATATAAAGCAAGGTCGTTAAACACTAAGATAATTATTGATATATATATAGCGGCTATTCAAGAAAGTGTACGTGGGGTAAAGTCTAAAATAAAGATCAAAATAAAATAAAATATCTTCAAATTTCTATGTTTATAAGTGTTGGAATTGTCTAGCGCATCTACTGCATCCAATACAAAAACTTGTCTGTACAATATTAATTAGGGTACAAATAGAGTGGTGTTAGTTTTCATAGTAGCAAATAAATATATCCATAAGATAACATGCGATGCGTGCGCACGACTGACTTATTCATACTGTTAAACCGCCCTTTTACCAATCCGCCGCAAATAGACTCGTTAGCCACTCGCGTTTTCTATACTCTAGCACTTAAAGGGTGATACAGCACGCAGTTTACGGCGTGTAGTATGTGAGGGACTAGCATTGTTTGAGGAAAAAGGATAGATGATGACGCTACTTTATTCAAAAACAAGTTATTATCGGTGCATTTATGTGCTTCCTGGCGTGCAATACATCTGCTCTGGTTTATCGTAAATGATTTTTGATATTGTGCTACGAACTCTGAATATTTTTACAACATGATTTGAAATTGTTGACTGATAATGATGAAGTGCTACGCCGAACTAATATTCGTTATTTACAAAACAGTTAGTGGTGCTGCAAATGCTTCGATTAAAGTATTCAGCAATGGAGTATGCTAACATGCATTTGATTTACGGGGAATACAGAGGTAGCGCAAACAAGCTGCTACATCCTATCGAGAAAGGTATCCGAATACACGGCATCCCGATTATCGGGTTTTTATTAGAGTGCACAGGCCAGCGCATGAATATGACGAAATTGTGATTGATAAAATTGAAGCCGATGCATCAATTACCACACGGGCCATAGCACGATGTGAAATTAATTTTGGGCCTCTTGGAGCGTCTTGTTGAAAAGGCTTTCTTCCAAAAAACTCTTCTATCAAATTTATTTAAACAGAAATTACAAATGGTTTCAAAAAAATAGGTACGTTATGTTAATTAACGTATTAAATTAAAATTATTCAAAGTTATTATTCACTAATTAAATTAATTAAAACTAAGATGAATAGCTTGAACAACCAACAACGTTAAAGTTGTGAAGCTCGAGACTGACTGGCAGGCTTGGGTTCTTGAGGGTATTTATGCTATCCCTGCTCTTACATCACTAATGGGAAATGCAGATCTCACGTCTGCTATTTCTTGATACAGATACAATACAAAGTATTACATTTTAATAATCTTAATTTTAATAATTGCTGTCTTAAAACCTACCGTGACCTGCACCTGCAGTATCACATTACGTCTGGAATACAAAGTACTGTTTCCGTTCTCATGTCTGGTTTGTGAACTTTCATTAACCTTTTATAATATAAATGCATCTGTAGAAACTCTCTTATGAAATCCAAAAAAGTGAATTTATCTATACAGATGAGACTAATATATGCATAGCCATCTACAAAACAAGAATTTGATTGTTTCATAAAGGGAATAAACATTTATGAACTAGTTTCAATCTCTTGGATTTCATCAGAATAGAGTAGTTTATAACTCGTATGGAACAATTTCAGCTTAATTGATCCTGGACCTTTCAGGTCCAACTTCCTTTTTACAGCATTAATCAATATTGATTTTGGCTGTCTTGTTACTAGCTGTTGTTACAGATTTTGCCATGTTTTGGCGGGAGGTTGATGCGGTGAGTAGCCTTCCGGATCTTCCTCTTGATTGCTCTCCAACTATGTGATATCCAAATCCTGGGTCCACCGGCCTGTGGTTTTCGACCGACAGGATGGCTATTCGCCACAGGCCGCTCCATCGTCAGGTAGCTCGTCGAAACAGGACTGACGGATGTGCATCCCCAACTTTTCGCTTGTGTTCCCATTCCTTGGCACCCTACATAGCTGGAAAACGCCCTCGAGTTGTCACCGTTCCGCTGCTCACCTTGTTTCACTCGGAGGCGAAGGTAGGTATATGTTGATTCCTCGAGGCCTGCTGCTGGAATTAGGAACAATCAAAATCTTTGGCAATAATAAACTCGAAAAACCTTTGTATAATGGCGAAAGTAAACTAAAAACGCCATCAGGTGATTAGCAACACTAGGCTAGTGAATATACAAAAAAGCAAAACGTATTCGTATCGCCATCTATGAAATTACGATTTATTTTCAAATTAGCTTTTGTATATTCACTAAGCTAGTGTTAGTGCTAATCACCTGATGGCGCGTTTAGTTTACTTTCGCCATTATACGAAGGTTTTGAATTTGGCACGGGGGTTAAGGCCAGGTATCCGCTAAGACACTTCTTTTGCCTGGACAGTATTGGATTCGAAGATTATAACCTTGCATAAGCATCGCCCATCTGGCTAATCTACCAGTAGACGTTTCCAAACTTTAACAATCATTTTAAAGGACAATGGTCGGTAATAACTACTACAGAATGTAACACGCAAGAACCTTTTTAAATTAATTTAATTTTCAAATAATATTTTCGGCCAATTACAAATAGTTCTATCTAAAATATAACCTATCAATAACCATGAATTAATACAGTTATCCAATCCTAGTTCGACTTTGGGGTGACAATTGACACTTTAAATTAACATAACCTATCAACTGAACTCTAACATCCCGTGAAATGTAGAAGATTTTAAATTAGGCGCCAAAGGAAAATACTCATTTGTTCTAGAAAATTCCAAAACCGGAAATGCGTAATAAAATGTTATTTTTCGTGATATCTATAAAAATATTAACAGGAAATAGTTCAGAATATTGCAAAATAACTTAAATTTAATTATAGGACAGGCTCAATTAGCAATTGCAATAATAAAAATGGATTTAACCATTAACCTGAAAACACGTATAGGAATGATGTATAATTGTGCAATATGGAAGGTTTGTAATTGGCCAGAATAATCACGTAATAAAAGGTATATAAATAGTGAACTGAAGAAATTAAGACACACTCAACACACAAAGACAAAAAGACAATACACAAAGGCAAAAGATGTACGAAATAAAATACAAAAAGTAATTCGCCCATAGTTAGGGCTAGTCACGCTGCAATGGCGCGTAACTATCGTGGTTATTTGACCGCATAAATTAAAGTAAAGTATAAGTAAAAATATAAGAAGTGAATACGGGTATTACGGGACGATTAGTGGAGTTAAATAATGAATAAAGGACAGTATAATCAGACGACGAAAGGGTTAAGTGGTAGGGCGGTTAATGGTTAGAGACGCCGGCTTGTTAACGGCATAGAAGATAACTCAACACACCTTTATGGCTCAATTTTGATTGATTGGTGGACGTTTGTATTTTGGAAGTTCGACTCAAACCGTGAGTTGGTATAAAAGTAGCGAGATATCCAGAGTTCCAAGCACTAAAGTTACCAATAACCGTATTAACAGTTTCAAACCTGGTGAGAATAAATTACCTTAGAGGCCTTGTTTAGGATGAAGTAATAGTGGGTATTACATACCCAACACAGGTATTGAGTGAACCCTTGTATAAATGTTTCGAGAAAACGGGCGTATATATGCATGCATACACGTGGTGTTGTAAGTATGAACGTTGATAAAATAATATATATGATTTTATATGCATATGTTAAGTTGCTAGATTAAGGTTGGAATTCTTGGACTTTATTAACGTTATAACTTTTGTTATGAGTATATAGAGAATATTAAGAGTTATTGGCTATGTTTCAGTTGGAAGCCAATCTGTTTAAATGTAAAATTTGCAATGTGTAGTATAATGTAATTACCCGATTTAAGGGGGTTTTAGTTAAATAAGGGATATTGATTTTATTGCATTCAAGTATGTCAATATAGTAAATGTATATAGTTATATCACCACATTAAAGGTTATTAAATTCATTACTTGATAATTTTGAGATCTATAATTTAAAGAGGTTTGTTGAAATACATTTAAGGTACAGATACTTTGTAAACTTTTGGGTAAGTTAACTCACCAGTATCGGTTGCAGAATTCTAGGCCTACCCACCCGGGACATGTCCATGTATTCTCCGATGTAGAGTAGCCAAGGCGTTTGAAGAAAGTAGAGTAAATACTATTGAAATAGGTAAGTGGACCGTTATATTGCAATTTTGAACCATAAAAAGTGATATAGAATTGGTAGTCGATTATATATGTATCAGGTAACTCGGTCCTTGATTCTTTGACTGATACAGATAGGTCAGAACAGGGGGTGAAGTGTTACAGGAAGCGTGATCGAGGTAGCCTCAAAATTTTTGGAGACTCCATACGATAGCTAAAGCTTCACGTTCGGTACAAGAGCAGTTCTTTTCTGCGAGGGTGAGCAATCGACTCGCAAATTCAATTGGGCGTTGGTCAGGGTCTTCGTCTTGCAATAAAACAGCACCAAGTGCTTAAACCGAAGCATACGTTCGCAGCACATGCAGCTTAGTACCGTCATTTTGTGTAAGAATTGGGGCATTGTTTAAAACAATTTTTAATTGGTCAAGTGCCAATTGTCATTCTGTTTCAAAATGAAACAGAATTCTTTTTTGTTACTTCGCTCAATGGTTTAGAAATATCAGCAAAATCTTCAATAAATCTTCTGTACCAAGAACAAGTTTGTAGAAAACTTAAAACTTGTTGAACATTTTTTGGAGGTGCCATATTAGCAATCACTGACGTTTTATTCGAATCAACTTGAATTCCCTGCGGAGTAATTAAATGGCCTAAATATTTGACTTGTTAACAGGCAAAATTACACTTGTCATGATTTAGCCGAAGGTTGAACTAGGTTAGTCGATTAAAAACCATTTGTAAATGTTCGATACGATCTACAAACGTTTCGGATAATATAATTAAATCGTCCAAATAAGTTAGATTAATATTGCACCTAGATCCGAACGAAATTTATCAATTAGTCGCTGAAACGGTGCAGGAGTGTTGCCAAAAGGGGTAATAAACGCAGTTTTATCTTGATCACAGTTTCTAACTTTGATTTGGTGGTAACCATTACGAAGAACAAGTGTTCTCATAAAAAATAACGTTTAGTGGAATGCAGTAAGTCATCCATACGTGGGAAGGGTATGAATCCGGAACAGTTATTGCATTAAGTTTACAAACTAGCACAGCTGGAACGGCCCACGAAAATTCGCATTCTTCAATAAGATTTTCGAATAGCATATGGTCAATTTCTTGACGTACATTTTAGAAAAATATGGGTTTTCGCCGATTAGAAATTGCATTTAAAAATTGTACTTAGTTTTAATTGGTATTTCTTAATAAAATATGCACCTAGAGCGTGTTATTTTACATAGATTTCACTTATGTATTAAAAGAATAATAAGCTTATTGTACTAGAAATACTAAACCAGGTAGAAATTAAATATTTGAAAATTTAGTTTTCTGGGCTTTGGGGTGGTTTTACTTACATAATGTGGTATCCAACCACCTCTTATGACCTTATCACATAAATTTATAAAGGCATAACTTTAATTTATAGTTCATTATAAGAACTTGAATTTCTTTTTTTAAAACATTGTATATGGAACTACATTTTATTTTATTCGAATGGATGTATATTTTACAGATATTATTCATTTATTCATAAGTAAGACTTTTTAAAAAAGAGGAATGCTCAATTTTACTGAAAATTGCATTCATTATTATTCTAAATCATTATGTAATTTTAATTTAAGAGTTTATTATTTTATTCTATAAAGTTAACATTTGCAGCGATTAGTCGAAATACAAAGGTAAATATATTATTTATGAGAAAAATTATGATTTCAGAGCGCAGAGGTGAGGGATAGTAGGTTTGAATTGTGCAAATTTAAATATTGTCAGTAACGTCGATTTTCGCATTGGTGAATACGCTAAACCAATCATATACTTTTCATGTACATGAACCAATACTATTAGAGCGGTCTATGTGATTTTAGCTTCATTGATATTCTTGGAGAATTAAATTTTTTTGAACGATGTTATGATTATAAATAGGATGTGTGGTGTTAAAAGAGATTCTTGATGTTCCGAATACACACTACAGAAGGTTATGCAATGCTTAGTATAACTCGATGCAAAGATTATAAGGCATCTACGATATTATAAAATGTCTTCAATCATTTAATGTTTCTCAATTTTCGAAAATTGTATGCAGATCTACATTTTTGAAATAGTTTAAGTAATTGTGGATTATCTATAGGACTTTTTGGTTTCAGTGCTAGTGAAGGTCTAGTATAAATTTATCAGAATTATACTACTATGTTTTAATGTAAGTTTTGCTATTAATTTATGTGAAAATGCGGCCCTTATTTATGGAGTATTAATATTTTTAGTGTTTAGAGAACCAGCGAAGTAGGAGTTATTTCTAGACACCGTAGTTACAACAGAAGTTAAGCTTTATGCCTCAAATACTGGACTATATTATGAAAGCATTTATGAAAATAAACGTTGAATATTTAAATAAATTTTAAAAGAAACAGGAATTTGCTTGTTATTGTGTAGTGTTTTGGAATTTAATAATTTTTGTTAAGATTTTCATTGTAAGAGGTAATAATTTTTGTGTTTAATCAATTTAAACGTGCGGCTCACTATTTTCATTGAGAACATTTATTATTTGCAGAAAAAAGGGCACTTTAATTTTGAGAAACTAAAAGATAAAGATATCTATGAAAGATTTGAAAAAAAGTCAAATAAATAGCAAGATATCGGGAAAATTTCTGATATGAAGTAAGTAGAAACAGAATTGAAGAACATTAATAACATTAAATCCAGCTTAGACATAGCGGCCAAAGATATTCTGAGGTATACACAAAAAGAAAATAAGAAACCATGGATAACAAAGGATATCCTGAATCTAATAAAAGAAAGGCGAAAATACAAAAATAGACCAGACGAAGCAGGAAAACAGAGATACGAAGCCATAAAATGGGAAATTATTCACAAATACAGGAAAGATAAAGAGCAATGGGTTGACGAAAAGTGCAAAGAAGTATCTACTAAGATGGACCTAGGAAAGACAGAAGAAGCATACAAATTAATTAGAATGAATTTTATGAATATAAAACCGTATAGCAAAAATTTAAAGGACTCGGTTGGAAACGTCATTGTAGAGAATGTAGAGAAAGTGGTTAGATTTTTCTTATTCTTCTTTGGGAATAAAACCACTCAAAGTTTTTAACATCGCTTTTATTTACGTTTCGATCCATGACCTAGGATCTTTGTCAAAATAATACAAATTTTTTAAGTTTGATATTTATGACACAAATTGAAGATGACTTTGATTTATTAATCTTTGATTTGAATACACTAGGTGAAAAAATAGAAACATGTTAAAAAATGTTTTCCAATCCTCAAGTTATTGAATTATATGAAATTTAGCTATATAAAAATAATTAGCTGATTTTACCTTAAATGTATTGGCTACCTTAAAAGCCGCTCCCAGGGCGCAACACAAATTAAAGGCACTCATTCTTCTAAACTTAAAAATTTTGACCTAATGTATTCAAAACAAAGATTAATAAATCAAAGTCATCTTCAATTTGTGTCATAAATGTCAAACTTAAAATTTTTTTATTATTTTGACAACGATCCTAGGTCATGGATCGAAACGTAAATAAGGACGATTTTAAAACTCTGAGTGGTTTATTTCCCAAAGAATTTTAAGAAAAATATAAAACAAACCACAACAAACATACAGGGAGTATTTAAAGGTGGTTAGATGGCAAGAATATATATATGGAATTTATATGCAGGATAAGAACTAACAGCACTAGAACAGGAATCAGACATTGAAAAGGATATACTATACATAGAGATGAGTTTGAATTAGCATTAAAGGATTTGAAAATCGTAAGGCACCGGGTATAGATAAGGTGCAAGCAGAAACTCTAAAAACCGCTGAACAAACAGTAGCAGAACGTCTTTTCCAACTTGTAAGCTATATGTATAAGACAGGTTGAAATACCCAAAGATTTCAAACGTAACATCATTGCCAATATACCAAAAAAGAGAGGCGCAGAGGGGTGTAAAAATTTTCGAACAATAAGTTTAACGTCACACGTATTAAAAATATTAATTAGAAACGATCCGAAGAAATGCTGGGAGAAAATCAATTTGGGTTTAGGCGAAACAGGGGAACACGGGAGACTATTTTAGACCTGAAGGTGATAATGGAAAAGACAATAGAAAAAGGAGAAAGCGTATATATAGGGTTTTTAGATCTGGAAAAGGCATTCGAGGATGTAAAACAGAAAAAAGTGTTCAAAATACTAAAAAAGATTGGAACGAGCTGTAGGGATAGAAAGATAGTTCATAGCTTATGCAAAGACCAAATAGTGGTAATAGAATAAGACCAGAAACGTGGAGAAGTAAATATTAGTAGAGGGGTGAGTCAGGGATGTGCCCTATCCCCGTTAATTTTTAATTTGTACATTTAAGAGGCATTGAACACTGTCAAATACAGGAAAACATTTGGAATTACTATGCAGGGACAAAAGGTGGATATGCTTAGATTTGCATGTGACAGCGGTATTAGCATCTAGCAGGAAAGAGTTAAAAGCAGCTCCTAATGAAATGGAAACAGTACTAACAGAGAAATGCGGTAAGAAAATTAACAAGATTAAAACTAAAGTACTAGTATGTAAAGGATTTGAATATATGTCAATAATCAGAATACAGATAGGAAACGAGAATTTATAAAAGTTTAAGGAATTCTGCTACCTAGGAAGCCAAATAACGCAAGATGGGAAAAATGCAAAAGATATAAAACAAAGGTTAACACAAGGTCATACTGCATTTAACAAGAAAAAACAACTTTTATGTTCAAAGCTAACAAACGTAGAAACAAAGACAAGATTGTTGATAGCATATGTGTGGAGCACAGCACTGTTCGGCTGTGAAACTTGAACGGTAGGAGAAGCGGACACGATAAAGATAGAAGACTTTGAAACGTGGTGCTACCGACGTATGATGAAGATACATGGACAGACCGAGTTAAGAACAAAGAGGTTCTAGAAATGATAAAAGAAGAAAGATATATGTGGAAAACATTAAAAAACGGGGAGGATAGGATGATAGGCCACATATTAAGGCATGAAGGAATAGTACGGAATATATTAGAAACAGAGATAGGAAAAAAGAGAGATAAAGGTAGACCTAGGTTAGACTGTTGCACGCATAGTCAAAGATATAGGTTGTGGGAATTTCAGGGAAATGTGTAGACTAGCTCAGAATAGATTTCAATGGAGTACGTGCCCAACTAGCTCCAATACGGAAACCTGATGACGAAACAAAATAATTGCACTTGAATCCGATGATTATTATAAGCAGCTACAAGTGTTGGTTTGGCAATATTCTCGATTAATGTTGATTATGTGAAAGAATTCGTTGGAAAACTATTAATTTGGCGAACGGTTAAATGATGGGGGATCTTGATAGCCGCAGATTGCTGAACCCTTTTCACATACCACTGAATATCGGTGAAATGAGTAAATATTTAGAAAACAATAGTGGGGGTACCGAGCTGTATCTAACAAGAAAGAGCAGCGGCTAGAATTGTTGAAAGCATATGTGTGGAGAACAGTATGGCGCGGCTATGAAAGAGGAACGGGACAGTGGGAGAAAGAAAAAGGTAGAAGTCTTTTGGAATGTGATGCTTCAGATGTATCATAATGATAGCATGGACCCACAAAATTAATAACAAAGAGGTTTTAGAAATAGTAGGGGAAGAAAGATATCTGTGGAAAATGAAAAAATAGGAACGATAGAAGTACAGGATACGTTTTAAGGCAATTGGGGAATAGTGCGTGATATATTACAAGCAGAGATAAGTATAAAGACAGGTAAAGGTAGACTTAGATTAGACTATAGCACTCAGATAGTGAAAGATGTGGGACGTGGGAATTTTAGGGAAACGTGTAGGTTTGCTCAGAATTCATTCTCGTAAAATGGTGTTTGAGTTTCAATTTTGTAGAATTTAGTAAATCTTTGTTAAAATAATTTGGGCAAGTTTGGGAGCATTATATCTATCATTCACAACAAAAAACTAAAGAAAAGTACTTTAGAGCTTTATTTTTTCTTCTGCTTCATGTGTCTGCAACAGATTCAGCATCATTTATTCTACCTCGAGACCTTTTGGTTTATTTTGAAACTAAAGTTTAAGATTTTTATAGTTTTACCAAGATAGAAATTCCTTTTCGCCATTTTTTATAATTTGTCGAAATCAACACTTTCTTATTTCTTGGAGCAGTTTTGTTTAAAACTGAGAAAAAGTCAAGAAGGTTAACTATAATAATTCATAGGCATCTATCAAACGCGTAATTTACTAAACTAATTATTCGTGCAAAATAAACTTACTTATTTGTACCTTGCGTGCGCTTGCAAATAGAAACATAAATTTACTCTTGCCACTATTACTTTTTAAACTAAAGGCGCTTTGAGTGCTTCACAGTACTTTAAAGTACCATAATCTAGTGAAGCATCATTACCGCCTATTTAGTGGTAACTTCAACACTAGTTACAAGCAAATGTTATTAACACGAAGCAATAAATATGTCTGAAACCAAGTTACGGCAAATAAACGTATGGAATTTAAACTCTTATTACTTTAAACACTCGAGATTTTTATTGGGAAAGGTTTAGAATATTCATGCATCTACTAAATAGATTCAGTTCGGCATAGTCACGAGTAGCCTCTGGGAACGTCTTCAAAAAGCGTACTTATATAAGTTAAAGACCTGCCTTACAAGTAGTACCATTTCAAAACGTATGACAGTTTTACGATCAATATATGAAGTATTGAGTAATTTTCTTGAACGTCTGGCAAACAAAAATGAAAGTGGTTGCATGGAGAGATGCAATTTTAATATGAAATTACTATAATCAGTGTTATCAAACGAAGAAGGTAATAATTATTTAAAATTTCAATTGTTAGCTTGTATTACTATTGAATTTTATTGGTAATTTAATTATATGTTACGGCTGTCACGCCACTTTTACAAGCAGCGTTTTTGTTGAATGTTAATACGTGGGCCCTACATGTCAGTAAATATTTACGTAGCTCTAAAACGTTTGGGTATAGTGCCATTATCCCGTTTAAAAACTAAAGAAATATAAACATACCCACGATTTTTTGTTGCTTTTCCCGATAAACACAATATATCTTAAAGACGATCCGTCACAGAAAAATTTGCAGATACCATTCAACCCACATAAGCACAGCGTTTGCTTAATAAATCTATCGGGGCAAAATGACCTAATAGTACCCACACCTTAAAGTTTTGTTGAAGCCACAAAATAGGATAAACAACAGCTTAAGATAAATATGGGAAGACTCGAGGTAAGCTGTTTAGCTGAAAGTTCGTTCCGATCGAAAGCGGGGGGCATTACGACCAAATCTAAAGGCTTTGGGCGCCACCGTATAAGCAATGAACTAATAAAATACGAGGGTTATTTGAAAAATTCGCGAAATGGAGCACGGTTGGCAGCATCAGTTCGAATAAAATATATGCAATTGATGGATCCAACTATCTAGTGCGCAGATGTTAAATTTGACATTATTCTGTCAAGTAGTATTAATTTGGTGCTATATGAAGTAAAGTTTAGTTTTGTGAGTTTTTCAAAATGGATAAAACTAAAACGCGCGCTGTTATCAAATATTTTGTAAAAAAGGGTTGGAAAGCAACAAAAATACATAAAGATATGCAGGATACATTAGGAGACTCCGCTCCATCATTTACAACTGTGCACAAGTGGGTGACGGAATTTAAACGTGGTCGTGAGAGCCTAGAAGATGACCCGCGCAGCGGACGATCAAAAACTGCCACCACGCCTGAAATCTTCCAAAAAGTTAATGATATGGTTACGCAGGATCGTCGAGTAAAGGTCTCCGAAATTGCTAAGAATGCAGGTATTTCAGATGAAGGAGCATTTCATATCTTAACTGCGGAATCAAAACCTTCAGAGGAAGGGAATTTGCCAACAGAGTATAGACCGCCTTAACTCCAATAAAACCGATTTCGTCTAACGATTTGATACGACCGATGAAACATGGGTTCACTATTTACCCCTGAAATCAAGCAACAATCTAAACAATGGAGACATATGGGTTCTCCACCACCAAAGAAAGCGATGTCCGTGAAGTCGGCTGGAAAAGTTATGGCATCAGTTTTTTGGGATGCTAAAGGTATCCTACTAATTGACTATCTTCCCAAGGGCCAAACAATAAACGGTGAATATTACGCTAAACTTGTAGGCCAACTGAATAAAAATATTCGTGAAAAAAAGACCTGCAGTGCGTAAGAAGAAGATCATTTTCCATCAGGATAATGCACGTCCACACACAAGTTCAGTAGCAATGCAAAAATTAAATAATCTGAAGTACGATCTGTTGCAACATCCACTTTATTCGCCTGATTTGGCTCCTTCTGACTTCCACCTATTTCCACGACTAAAAGTTTTCCTTGGGGAAAACGATTTTCCACGGACGAAGAAGTAAAAGCAGCTGTCGACGACTATTTAGGAGGCCTTGAAGAATCGCACTTTTGTGATGGCATAATGGGTTTAGAAAATCGTTGGATGTGTATTCAACATGACGGAGACTATGTTGAAAAATAAACTATATTTTAAAAACAAATTTTTTCATTTTCCCCTTTGTTTCGCGAACTTTTCAAATCACCCTCGTAGTTACGAAGACAACCAAAATACTGTAATACATTTACTTAATATTTTACACTGAGAAATGTACGCTATAGAAACAATATAAAGATTCAAATTAACGAACATATCTCTTTCTGTTCTCACAGCAATGCATATATAGGGTGTCCGGTAAATAGCGGATAATTCTTTAGCTGCTGATGGAGGGCCTCAAACTGTTCAGAAAACGTAAATTCATGCTCAATAAAAATCACAGGTTTTCCAGATAATTGAAGTTTTTGAGATTTTCTAAAATTGACTTCTTTGCTTACTTTCTTTGGTGTCATGGTGTTACGTTCAAAACCCTCCAAGTAATTTTTTCTGCATTCGTTAAAACACCCTAAAATTTCTCAACAAACTCGATTTTCCGTCTTTGAATTTGTGTTATTTTATAAAATTTCTCAAGCAATTATTATATATAAAAGTTTGCCTTATAAAATCAAACAGCTGTCTAGAAAACTTTGTTACAAAGTAGTTTTAATAAATTCTACCACCTGCTGTGACTACATTTTAATTACAGTTGCACATACATGCGTAAACGACTTCTTTACTTACTCTTACTGTTTTCTTGCGTGTTTGCGCGAAATACCGTAACAATGGTCATCGATAATACAGTTTACTCATTCTGTTTTTAGTACTGTTCTTGAATAGTGGTGTCAACAGAGGTAGGACATTACTGTTTTGGCGTAACTGTTAAATTTTCTCTTAGAAAACTTAAAATTTTAAAATTTGTGATTTCATAATTTTTTCTCTTAAGTTTAAGCTTTCGCGGTGTAAAAATGGATGTAAACCCGGGTTTTATAATGGTATAACACTACGATTATTGCAATTAATTTAAACAATAAGCTACTTTTCCATTCTGCCATAATAAGATTAAATTCATTATCTATTTCAGTGTGCCACTGCGTTTAATAATTGTTTGCAAACTATATATATATATATATATATATATATATATATATATTGCTGTGAAATGTACTTGTATTAGAATCGAGCCTCACGAATTGGGCGCCAAGAATGCTGTGAAACCGTACAAAAAGCCTCTCCATTAATCTTAAACTAAGGTTTTCAAATCGAGTCCCACAGATTGGGCGTCAAGAATGCTGTGAAACCTACAAAAAGCTATTAACTTAACTGGTCCGTTGATTTTCTTCTGTTAATCGCCTCTTTACTCTTTTCCGCCTCGGCTGCTCACCTAGTTAAAACTTTCATCCTCATTCAAAAAGAAACAAATACATTCCTACCACAAACATCAACGTTAACTCTATTTACATCAATATTCATAATACATTAAAATTTCAAAATTAAATTTCAGCAAAAATTTCAGTATCAGAAAACTTCAAGATTAAATTTATTATCATTTTAATGTGCATCCAGAATTAAAGTCCTTGTAGGATGCCTACTAATTAATATAACAATATATGCAGACCTGAGTCTGAGTACAAAGGGAGCATCTACCACCCCTTTACGTTAATTAACCAGGTTCGTCTAATTGAGCTCAAAGACATACCCAAATTTTTATCATAATCAGGAACATAAATACTAAATACCCCTTTCTACTTAAACAAGAAAATTTCACCTTAAAATTAAAAATTTGTTGTTAGTACAAATTCACTATTGTCCATTTTAAGTAAATAAATTATAAAGTTATTCAACACACACCAAAACATCAAAAATCGAACAACAAAGCATAAATTACCTGAAGGTTAATGCACTCGTGGCTCCAATGTACATCGTCCTCTGTTAATCACACCATTCTAACTGGGTTTTGTTTAGGTCCTCGGATTACTGGTCGCCTTTAATTAATTTTTATACAGAAATGTTATTTTTACCTCTCATGTTTGCCTCTTATTTTCAACCAATCGCAACCCAGTGACGTTGCTCAACCCACGCCTTTTACTATATGTGTCTCTGTCTTGCGCATATTATCCGTCTCTATCTACCCTGTTCTGAGTGGTACAAATCGCTATTCTTTAGTATCGGTTATTTTCAATTCACATGGACTGTGAAATAACCCACCTTATTAGCATTTCCCGTAAATATTAAGCGACGGTTTCTCCAACATTCTCTGTAACCACTTGTTCTCTGCCAAATTTACGCAGAACATAAAACATTTAAAAATACGCAGGTGTTCAAACATAATACTTCTAAATAACACTTCTAGGATTTGAATATTATTGGGTTTTTACAAGCTTTTATGCATATTATATGTTACTAATGGTTCAATGAACTCCAATTAAAATAATACCCTTTAATTTTTAGTGAATCCTAATCAAATATTCAATTATTATCTGTACATGTTGTTTAATACTCGTTACCCAAACTTGAATCAATTAATATAAATTTTGCACGTAATTTCCATTTGTTTCTTTACTCGGAATAATTAAATTACACGTTGAGCATTTTAATACTGCTTCTTTTTATAGAAAGCGTCTTGTAAATAATTTAAATCCCTTATTTTTAATGAAACAAATGAATTTTTATGCTCCACGGTTTTTTAATAAAGCGTATTATCTAATAAAATTCCTTATACACGGTGATTAAAATTATTTGATGAAATTAATTAATTTTCTACCCTGGTCTAAATATGAGTAATATATATATATATATATATATATATATATATATATATTTATAAATAAATTATTGGTTGTGGGTTTCAGGTCAGCTGGCAAGTTCAGTACTACTCTTTTTTATAGCCTAAATTTTCGAATTTATTTTAATTCTTGATCACAGGCACTACAAATGATAAATTTTAAAAAACTGGTACAGTTTGGTTTTAAAGTTACATACTAAATCGAGGTTTATATAAATAATTAGCAACAATGTAAAAAATAACAGGAACTATAACTTAACATAACTAAAATAATATAAAATGTATAATTTAATAAAATGACACCATTTCAATCAAATTTGTCACATTGTTCTTTTATTTTTGTGTGTGTGACGGTATGGCAAATTGAATGCATGCATGTATGTATGCATGTAACGTTTTATGAATTAAGTGGGTTTTAATCTGAGTGTGTATGTGTGTGTGTGTGTGTGTGTGTGTGTGTGTGTGTGTGTGTTTTCTTTTTTTTATATTATATAAATATTTTATTTTTATGGTGTATGTTTATAACATCTCACTGTAATAACAACAATCAAGTACTTTGATCCAATACGTAGTATCTTGTTTCAAGTATCTAATTTTTAAAATTTAATAAATAGGTATATATAGAGCTCAAGTTGTTTATGTCCGTCTTTTTGTTCATTGTACAAGAATTTTGATAAATATAACACATTTCTAAAAATAGTCGTTTGGATTCTGATTTTTGAATTTGAATAATTTTTGGGTTTTGAAAGTCCATTACGTGATTATTTTCTAAAATATGTGTAGTTAAAGCACATGCATTCGGTTTTCGTTTAACATCGCTTTTATGTTGAGTTATTCTTTGTTTTAAGTGTTGGGAAGTTTGACCAATATAGATTTGGTTACAATTGGTACAGTTAATTTGGTAAATAAAGTTTCTTTGTTGTAGTTTAGGTGTTTTGTCTTTTAATTTGGAATGTAGTTTATTTAAGGTGAATATATTTCGTTTGGCAATTTTGAATTTTACATTTTAAATATTGTGGTTAGTTTTGTTGTTAAATTTTTAATGAAAGGAAGTGATCTGTAAATTATTTGGTTTTGTAAATTTATGTTTTCATCATTGGTGGTATTATTGATTTGGTTGTTGTTTGTTTTTATATTATATAGTTTATGGTTGGTATTACTGTTGCCGCTATTATATAAAAGTTGTTGAATAAGATTTAATGTATAATTATTTTCTTTTAAAATTTTTGAAAGTTTGTTTATGTTTTTATTGTATAATGATATATGTGAAATTCTTTTAATTCGTTGTTTTAATTCTAAAATGAAGTTTATTTTAATTTTGTATGAATGGTATGAATGATAGTTTATATATTTATTCGAATTTATAGGTTTTTGATACCAGTCCAGAATTATTTTATTCGTATCATCTCTAATTAGTAGGGTATCTAAAAATGGAACTGATCTATTTTTTTCAGTTTCTACAGTAAATTGTATTTTTGTATTATAACTGTTAAATTTAATAAGTGTTTCGTTAATTTTATCATAAGGAACACATGTGATGATGTCATCAACAAACTTTTTAATAAAGGGTACACTGAAAGAAAGTAAAGGTAAAACATTATTTAATAAAGAATTCATTATTATTTCTGCCATAATAGGGCTTAGATTCGAACCCATTGGGCAGTCCGAGATTTGTAAAAGAAATTTTCATTGAAAGAAAAATAGCTGCTGTCAAAATAAATGATATAATATCCAAAAATAACTTTTGTGGTATTGTACAATTTTCTTTTATTTTATTCCAAATTAATTTAATATTAGTGAGTACTAATTCTTTTGGAATATTTGTGAAAAGAGACACGACATCTAAACTTATAAGTACATAACCTTCTGGAATTTGGAAATTATTAATGAATTCAGAAAATTGAAATGAATCTTTTACATTGTATTCATTTTGACAAATTGAGGTTTTTAAAATATCACTTATAAATTTTGAAAGTTTTTCAGTTGGTGAATTGTTTGACGCTACAATAGGTCTTAGGGGATAATTATCTTTATGAATTTTGGGTAATCCATACAGTTTAGGAGCAACACTGCTATAATTGTTTAGTTGTTTAGCTGTATCATTAGTGATATAATTTTTCTTTTTTAAATTTTGAATTATTTCTAAAGTTTTTCTTTGAAATTTGAGGTTGGGTCAGAATTTATTTTTGTATATATTGTGTCATCATTTAATAGTTCATTTAGTTTGAATATGTAGTCTGTTTTGGACATAGCTACAGTCATATTACCTTTGTCTGATTTTAAAATAATTATATCATTATGATCATGTAAATATTTCTTGCATTCTACAAATCTTTGCCAAAAAATGGATTGTGTATTAGAATTCTGATGTACATAATTAGTTATGACGTTAGTTAGTTTAGCTCTATATATATCTCTGTTTTGGTTTCAATGTGACATAATAAATTTTCCAAGTCTGATAAAAGATTAATGATCGTATTG
Organism: Platerodrilus igneus; assembly: GCA_036346225.1. Lineage (NCBI taxonomy): Eukaryota > Metazoa > Arthropoda > Insecta > Coleoptera > Lycidae > Platerodrilus > Platerodrilus igneus. The sequence goes on along the minus strand of JARFIW010000787.1, from coordinate 7,068,866 downwards.
TTATTGATAGGAGGAGCATTAAAAATTTAACAACAAAACTAACCACAATATTTAAAAATGTAAAATTCAAAATTGCCAAACGAAATATATTCACTTTAAATAAACTACATTCCAAATTAAAAGACAAAACACCTAAACTACAACAAAGAAACTTTATTTACCAAATTAACTGTACCAATTGTAACCAAATCTATATTGGTCAAACTTCCCAACACTTAAAACAAAGAATAACTCAACATAAAAGCGATGTTAAACGAAAACCGAATGCATGTGCTTTAACTACACATATTTTAGAAAATAATCACGTAATGGACTTTCAAAACCCAAAAATTATTCAAATTCAAAAATCAGAATCCAAACGACTATTTTTAGAAATGTGTTATATTTATCAAAATTCTTGTACAATGAACAAAAAAACGGACATAAACAACTTGAGCTCTATATATACCTATTTATTAAATTTTAAAAATTAGATACTTGAAACAAGATACTACGTATTGGATCAAAGTACTTGATTGTTGTTATTACAGTGAGATGTTATAAACATACACCATAAAATAAAATATTTATATAATATAAAAAAAAAAACACACACACACACACACACACACACACACACACACATACACACTCAGATTAAAACCCACTTAATTCATAAAAATCGTTACATGCATACATACATGCATGCATTCAATTTTGCCATACCGTCAGACACACAAAAATAAAAGAACAATGTGACAAATTTGATTGAAATGGTGTCATTTTATTAAATTATACATTTTATATTATTTTTAGTTATGTTAAGTTATAGTTCCTGTTATTTTTTACATTGTTGCTAATTATTTATATAAACCTTGATTTAGTATGTAACTTTAAAACCAAACTGTACCAGTTTTTTAAAATTTATCATTTGTAGTGCCTGTGATCAAGAATTAAAATAAATTCGAAAATTTAGGCTATAAAAAAGAGTAGTACTGAACTTGCCAGCTGACCTGAAACACACAACCAATAATTTATTTATAAATATATAAAGCAAGGTCGTTAAACACTAAGATAATTATTGATATATATATAGCGGCTATTCAAGAAAGTGTACGTGGGGTAAAGTCTAAAATAAAGATCAAAATAAAATAAAATATCTTCAAATTTATATGTTTATAATTGTTGGAATTGTCTAGCGCATCTACTGCATCCAATACAAAAACTTGTCTGTACAATATTAATTAGGGTACAAATAGAGTGGTGTTAGTTTTCATAGTAGCAAATAAATATATCCATAAGATAACATGCGATGCGTGCGCACGACTGACTTATTCATACTGTTAAACCGCCCTTTACCAATCCGCCGCAAATAGACTCGTTAGCCACTCGCGTTTTCTATACTCTAGCACTTAAAGGGTGATACAGCACGCAGTTTACGGCGTGTAGTATGTGAGGACTAGCATTGTTTGAGGAAAAGGATAGATGATGACGCTACTTTATTCAAAAACAAGTTATTATCGGTGCATTTATGTGCTTCCTGGCGTGCAATACATCTGCTCTGGTTTATCGTAAATGATTTTTGATATTGTGCTACGAACTCTGAATATTTTTACAACATGATTTGAAATTGTTGACTGATAATGATGAAGTGCTACGCCGAACTAATATTCGTTATTTACAAAACAGTTAGTGGTGCTGCAAATGCTTCGATTAAAGTATTCAGCAATGGAGTATGCTAACATGCATTTGATTTACGGGGAATACAGAGGTAGCGCAAACAAGCTGCTACATCCTATCGAGAAAGGTATCCGAATACACGGCATCCCGATTATCGGGTTTTATTAGAGTGCACAGGCCAGCGCATGAATATGACGAAATTGTGATTGATAAAATTGAAGCCGATGCATCAATTACCACACGGGCCATAGCACGATGTGAAATTAATTTTGGGCCTCTTGGAGCGTCTTGTTGAAAAGGCTTTCTTCCAAAAAACTCTTCTATCAAATTTATTTAAACAGAAATTACAAATGGTTTCAAAAAAATAGGTACGTTATGTTAATTAACGTATTAAATTAAAATTATTCAAAGTTATTATTCACTAATTAAATTAATTAAAACTAAGATGAATAGCTTGAACAACCAACAACGTTAAAGTTGTGAAGCTCGAGACTGACTGGCAGGCTTGGGTTCTTGAGGGTATTTATGCTATCCCTGCTCTTACATCACTAATGGGAAATGCAGATCTCACGTCTGCTATTTCTTGATACAGATACAATACAAAGTATTACATTTTAATAATCTTAATTTTAATAATTGCTGTCTTAAAACCTACCGTGACCTGCACCTGCAGTATCACATTACGTCTGGAATACAAAGTACTGTTTCCGTTCTCATGTCTGGTTTGTGAACTTTCATTAACCTTTTATAATATGTTCTTCAATTATACGATGCAACAATTAAAACTTCATGATTTCACTTGAATATACAATATATATATATATATATATATATATATATATATATATAAATTTGGGAAATATGTAACTCGCGCAGGAATAGTAAAATCAACTGTCCACAAAGTCCTACAAAAAAATCAACAGCATTCATTTCATATCACACCCGTGCAAATCCTTCATCGTAGGGACTAACTTACTAGAGTGGTTTTGTCGACGAATTCTTGCTAAGTTAGATAAAGATCCAGAGTTTTTCAATAAAATTCCATCGGCTGATGAATCATCGGTAGACAAGATGACGTTTTGAACCTTTATAATGTACATGCCTGGGAATTAGAAAATCCCCACCTAATGCAAGAAGACAAATCCCAATACCGTTTTAAAATAAATTTGTGGACTGAGATTTTAAACGAGGTGGTAATAAGCCCAAATGAATTACCGGAAGTTTTAAATGGCCAATGCTATTTGGAATTTCTTGAAAATGAACTTGCACTTTTATTAGAAGACGTGTCCATTGCGTTGAGAAGGATGTTGTGGTTGCAAAACGATTGTTAATCCACACATTATACTGTAACAGGACGAAGGTATTTAGAACAAATTTATCCAGAGGGGTGGATTGGTCGTTTGGGTTCATTATTGTGGCTCCGGCGCTCGCCAGACCTGAATCCGCTCGACTTTTTATATTGGGGTTGTCCAAAGGAAAAAGTGTACTGCAAACCAATAGCCTTTTTGCAAGAGTTGCGAGATCGTATACATGTGTCCAGTATGACTGATTTTTGTAAATGTGTGAATGTGTTTGGATGTAGTTGTAGTTTTTGGACGTTTTGGTGTAGGTTATATAGTATGACTCCTGTACTTGATAATATTATCGGTATTATTTCTTCTTTATCTTGGTGCCACATATCTTTTATTTCTTCTAATTGTATGTATCTTTCTATTTTCTCTCCTGTTTTTTTTCTGTATATTGGGTATTTTTGGGATAGATATTTCTATTAGTTCTGTGATTTTCTTTTGTTTGTAGATGAGTGTAATGTCTGGTTTGTTGTGTGGTGTTGTTTTGTCGGTTATTATGCTTTTGTTCCAGTATAGCTTGTGTTCTGTATTTTCAAGTATGTTTTGCGGTGTGTATTTGTATATTGGCGAATTTCCTTTATGAGTGTGTGTTATTGGGCTAGTCGTTGTTGTACTATTTTTGCAGTGTTGTCGTGTCGTTTGATGCATTCTGTGGTTGCTAGCATTGGACATCCACTTGTGTTCTACTGTTTCTATTTGTCGTTTGCATGGTCCACATTTGTCTGTTGTTGTGTTGGGGTCTTTAATGATGTGTTTACTATAATAGTGTGTCGATTTCATGGTCTTGTATCGCTATCGTGAATCCTCTATTTCACTTAATATATTTGCCTTTCTTGAGCCATGTGTTTGATACTTCTTGGTCGATATGTGGTTGTGTAAGATAGTGTGGATGTTTCCCATGTAGTGCTTTTTTCCCAGTTTTCTTGCTTTGTGTATGTTGTTGTGATTTTTTCTATGGGATTGAAAGTACTGTTCTTAAGTTGTTGTGTTGTGGCTGATGTGTTGACGTGTATGATGGCTTTCTGTATGTTACTTGTTTCTGCTTTTTTTATGAAGTAGTTTTTTAGATTATCTATTTGTTTGATGCACATGTTTCCTATATCGATGAATTCTATTTCTATTGAGCATGAATCTTTTTATAACTGAATGGATGTGGTGTATTCTGTATTTGTACCAATGTGATCGTGTGTGTGTTGAATGCGTCTAGGTTAGTATTGCTCCATCTTATTATGCCGAAAGAGTAAGTAAGTATGGGCATTGCATATGTGTTTATTGCTATTGTTTTGTTTCTTGCTGTAAATTCTGTTTTTAATATTTTAGTGAGCCTTTGTTTGTATTTCTGTTTCAACTCTTCTTTCATTTGTGTGTTTTATTCCTAGTTTTTGTTTTTATCCTAGATATGTGTATGTGTCTGTGGTGTCCATTGCCTGTATGTGATTGTTGTTGCTGTTTAGTTTGTAATTTTCTTGTTTTGTTAGATTACCCTTTATTATACTGTTTTTCTTACATTTGTCTGTTCCAAAGGTCATCTTTATGTGGTTGCTATGTTTCTGTTATTTTAAACAGATGATTGAGTTGTGAGTATGTTCATGCTACTAGTTTGAGGTCATCCATATAGAAAGCGTGGGTTATTTTGTGTGGGTATGTACCTGTGTGTTGTTTATTGTGCTCGATAGTGGTTTAGTGCTAGAAAGCACTTGGCGAGTCCCCTTTGTAATTGCCTCTTCTGATCTCTATTGGTTTCGTTTTTACGTTACCTGTGTTTGTTTTTATGATTAGTGTTGTGTTCCAGCTTTCAGTATTGTATATAGGAATTTTATTCCTTTGTATATTTTTGTACATTTGTGTTATGTGTATCAGCCAGTGTGGTATGCTGTTTGCTGTAGTATGCCTTTTGGTAGTCTATACATGCGTAGTGCAAAGCTCTTTTTTTAAATTTTGGCTTGATGTCTTATTTCTGTGTTTTTTATCAATTGCTCTCTACATCCTTTTGTTTCTTTATTGCATCCCTTTTGTTCTTCATGTATTATGTTCTTTTGTGTTGCGTGTGTTGCTAGCTTTTGCGTTATTATGGATGTTAGTATTTTGTATGTTGTTTGTAGGCATGTTATTGGGCGATACTTTTATGGGTTTTCTGTGTTTTCTTATCTTTTGGTTTGATATGCTTTTCCTGCTGTTAATATGTGTGGTCTTATGCGTGGTTGTGTGATATAATTGTTAAATAATTTTGCTAGATGTTTGTGTCTTTGTGAATTTTTTTAGCCCGAAGTTTGCTGTTTTTGTCGTTGCCGGGTGTTTTACAGTTGTGTGATTTGTTAATGGTTTGTCTGATTTCCTTGTATGTAATGTTTATTTCTTGCATTTTTCTTATTGTGTTTTATTTCTTTGTTTCTGTTTGGAACCATCACGCGTGCTGGTGTGTTGTGTTGGGTTGGGCCATACTTTGTTCCAAAAATATTTAGTGTCTGTTATGTTTGAAGGGTTGCTTATTGTGATTTTGGTTTTGTTTATAGTTTGGTAGAATTTTTTTTTGGTTTTGGATTAATGTTTTTCTGTTCTTTTTGTCTAGTTGTTCTATTGCTCTTTGTTTTGGTATTTCTCCTACTACTTTTCGTTTCTTTTGGTTAATTTTTTCTTCTATGTATGTGCTAGTTGTACTATGTCTTTTCTCAGTTTTAGTATTTTTATTTGTATCCTGTGTGGGATGGTGATTTTGTGTGTTTCTTTTGTTTGTTGTCTGTTAATTGTTTTTGTTTTGTGCGATCTTATTGTGGTGCGTACTCCCGTATAGAATAGTTATTGTAATTCTTCCAAAGCTCTATCGTTTTTTATTTCGTTCCCTATTATTGTGTTATCTGTGCAATTGTTATATTTGTTTCTGTTGCCTGGTAATTTGTATATGAATGGTTTGACGTCATTGTTTGTATTCTTCACTTCTTTGTACATTATTTCAAATTTGTCTTCTATTTCTGTGATTTTTTTTTGTTTGTATCTTGTGTTATTTCATGCTGTAATTATGTGTTTATTTGGTTTTCTTTTTGGTTATTATGCGTGTCTGTGTCCTCTTGTGCTTAATTTTCTCTACCTGTTTATTTTTTGGTGTATTTTTCTGTTTGGTTGTTGTATTGTAATACTTATTGTACTCGGTTTTTATGTGATCTAGTTTTGGTATTCTGTTGTTCTTGGTTATTACTCGTTCTCAGTCTGGGAGTATATGTTGTGTCATGTATTGTAGTTCTGGGTATTTGTTTGTGAACGTTTTATGTACTAGAGATTTATAATGTGTTAAGTTTGTTTCGCAGGTAATTGGTTGGTAATAACACAGAATGAGGTTTCGGTTGATTTCGTCTGACCATCTCATCCGCTTTCTTTATTTTCTCCTAATATTGTTGCGGACAACATGTGCCACAAAACACCTCTGATGGGAAACTTGATTAAAGTACGTCTGGTTGGTCTATCTAATTCTTCCCGGTCAGTAGGAGACCATTTAATAATGCCAAAGGAATAAATTAAAGAAGTAATTGTCCACGAATTTATTACTATAATTAAGTTTTTGGAATTTAACTTAATATTTAAAATTTTGGAGTTTAACTTAGTATTTAAAATTTTGGTTAATCTATATTTGTGGTTAAAAATTAAATCAGATTTTATTTGAATATGGTTGAAGGCTATGTCTTGTTGAAAACCTAAATACTTGTATGATTCGTCTTCACCTATTTTACAAATTCCTAGTATATTATAATCCACAGTAGATGTTTTACTTTTATTTATGGCTATAAATCCACATATCTCAAAGCAAAAGTTCATTTTTACGTCACTACTAAAAATTTTGGTCGTAGCAATAAGAGATTCTAAATGTTTTTTTTATTGCTAGCGTATATTTTCGTCGTCGATGTAGATTAGTTGATTTTTATAAAAAAAAATTTTATAGTCTATTTTATAGCCAAAATTAGTTTGATTTAATCATTCTGATAAAGAGTTCATTGCTAAACGAAACCCTAAAGGACTGTGCGTGTTTTTATCGATCAACAGTACTTTAAAACAGTTAATCAATTAAAATACACTAACCTGTAATGGTTGTCAATTGTGCTGGTATGAAAAATATAGTGGACTGTAATCTGCATGACCGCCATTAACTGCATAAACAGAAGTTCACTATTCTTGAGGCGTTTTCACCATTGAAAGCTACATGATCAAAGCACACCGAATTAACTCGTACGGTCACTCCCGCTGTTAAGTCGTTAACACACTCTGTCAAATACTCGTCTCATAATGTGCACACGAAACAAATGGCACTCGCGCGCACTCCTACCAATGTTCAAATTTGTATGTATAAGGTATAGTATAGGTGATAACAGGGAAGGAGCTTTGATAATGTGAATAGCAAACCAGAATAATATAATGTGATAATAAGTAACCAAAAATGCTATAAAATGCATAACAGGCTTAATGAGTCTTCCTGAAAGATTCCCTTTTTATTAAAATTTTGTTTTCAATAAAAGTTTATATTCTTAATGATACATTCCACTGTTCCATGCAATGTGCAAAATTTAAAATTTGCAGATAAAAAACTCTCGACCTGGAATGGATCATTGGTAAATCAAATGTTGTGGATGGAATTACTCCAACGACGCTATGGACCAGACAGGTTTGCGTATGATTGCCGTTCTTGAGGTCCCGGGTTTGATTTCCGACACGGACCGCTTGAAAAATGTTAGACGAGCATTTTTCACAAAAGTATGCACTCGTTTGGATGAGAGGTAAAATGCAGGTGTCGTGTTTGAGTGTTGTCACGCACGTTAAAGATACTTCTTTTCTTTTAATAGTAAGGGTTCAGCAAAATTCAAAATTTTCAGGTTAATAAAACTAGCTTCCTGACCAATGTAGTATCTTTAGGTGAAGCATTGGAAATGTAGGATTGTATGTGGTATTGACCTTCTATGTCATCTTAGAAGATGGCTGCACTCATGGCAGACGCTGGTACCCAAGGTTGTTTTATCATCAGTTACCATCTCTTTCAGGCGGTCGTATACGATACAGGAGACTTGTTCATCAATCTCAGACGCATAAAATCGTTTATTTGTTGGGGTTGGAAGGTACTTATGATTACGGATGGCTATTATTGTCATTGTTTCGGTAATAAGTCTTAAACAGTCGTTGATGTCATACGTTTGCAACCCATAAATATACCTTACATGTGATTTTCCAATGCCGCACCCGAAGGTACTACATTGTCCCCTCCCCCTCCATAAGTATACCGTGGTCTTAACAGGCACATACATTCCATCGTCGTTCCGTTTGACTTCGAATTTTATTCCTTGTGGCAAGGGTAGTTGAGAAGATCGTTGTCGCCAATTTGTCGTAAATCAACAGTGCTCAAGCACGTTGCAACCGTTCCGGAAGGAGGCGATTGCAAATCACGAATTATCCCACCAATCAAATCCATCCAACATCGTTCTTTTCCTAGTGCAAGTGGCCACAGGAATTTGCAGCGGACTCGATTTTTCTACCTCGACTTCTTCTGGTCTCTCTTCCGCACGAGAATTTCGCTGTCTGACCGCATTCGCAAAGTCTTTGTTTCTTGTTTTTTAGACTTGATTTTTGTTCCCACTTTTGAGTTTTGGAATAAGCTATGACATTTTTAGTAGAAAAAGTTGTCGTTCATTGAAACTAATACACACAACGTTAATTTCCACTTTTTTTAGATTGGGGCAAAGATATGGAATACGTCGAAGAACGCATATAAATTTCCAAAGCATAAAACCAGCCAAAATACAGATTTTACCGAAACAGCTCATTTGCATACAAAAATATAACCACTTATTTGCGTTATTAAAAAGAGTGGAGGTGCTACTACAGAAGTGAGCTTTTTTATAATTAGTATCTTTAAAATTTGCATAAACACTCCCTTTAATATAATTACCAAATTCGAGGCAAGTTTTTTGTATACTTCTTTTCGGGATTTCAAAACATGAGTACTTGCTTAACCTGGCCCAACGAGAAGATGTGCCGATGTTCAGATTCGCTGATAAATGAGATCAGACAGAGTGCGCCCACGCTAAGAAGTTTGCAAAGCTTGAATCACGAGCTTAAGTCATTGGCACCATGACCTTGTATTAACTTGCGTCTGTCAATAATAAAAGGGATTGGTTTTGTCCATCTTAATAAATGCTATCCTGTAAGACGCAATAAATTTAAATGTCGATCAACCTCCCTACCGGCACAAATAATCCGTTTATCGGTTGTATCCACGATGTTCAATACTTTTGAACTGTGACATTGCATATTTTACTGTTACAGTTGTCTTTCTAAAATTGTCACCCACGTATGTGCTATTGTTATGTAAGCAAATGTAAAATGTAAAAAACGCTGCAATTTGTTACACGTTATTTAGCCGTGTGCTTGGCTGCCTTTATGATACAACCCACATAAAATTTATTTCTTCAATAAAAAAGTTACTAATGAATGAAGCGTCCAGTCTCTAGTCTATGATTAAAATTATGAAGAAGTCGGTTCTTTAGGTTCATTACCTAAGCACAAATTATTTAGTAAATGCTCAGGTCCCGTTTCGACAAACTTAATAGGTTCCCTAATGAATTTATTTGTGTGAATTTGCTCGATCATTCAATTTTTTTCTTACATCTTATTTGAAGCGTAGCCATTTCTGACAATACAAAGTTCCGTTTGTGTGTTTCTACTTATGCCGATCTTAACGAGATTACACAAGTTAAAATTAGAAAATCATTTTAACATTTCAGTGCCCAAGTCTTATTTTAATCCATGTGCGCGAACCGCGTACTTTCAGCACAGTCCGCAAGCCGAAGTGGGATTTTTCTTGCTTGATCTTGATATAGATCATTGTACTCTATTATTTAATCTATTCTAATCTTAGTTTCTATAAAAATGCATAAAATAAAAATAATTAAACATAATAATGAAATATTACACATCACTTTAAGCAAAAATAATGTAAAAGTGTAAATAGAAGGAAGAAAATGAAATTAACTTCAAAAGGAAAAATAGACTGTTTTGTAGTAACTAATTTTCCAAAACGCTATCAATATATATATAAAAGACAAGTTATTTGCAGTCCGCAATAAGAAATTGTATAGAACAATATATAAAATAAGATGTATCTGTAAACAAACTCTATGAAAATAATAGAGTCTATTGACGAATACAAATCGGGCTGGTAGTTATATAGCCATTAACAAAACATTAGCTTATTACTTCATAGGGGAGGAAACATCCACTGACCGACGGTTTCGGCTTTATTAAGCCTCCTCAGAGTGAAATAGTCTCCAATGAAGTAATAAGCTAATGTTTTGTTAATGGCTATATAACTACCAGCCCGATTTGTATTCGTCAATAGACTCTATTATTTTCATAGAGTTTGTTTACAGATACATCTTATTTTATATATATATATATATATATATATATATACACACTATACACACACACACACACACACATATATATATATATATATATATATATATTGTTGTGAAGTTTCTCTGGAAATCGCCTGATTGCTAATTCAAGCCACACTGTTGGGTCGACATAATGTTGTATAGCTATACCTGATTTGACTCAAGCCTCACAATTTGCTATTCGCTATAATTTAAAAGCAAATTACCGCCCCACAATCATATTCAAAATAACGCAACTCGCGAAATACATCACACTCTATTTACATGAAATAAATGTTACATTTTCAAAACTCCTTTCATTATATACAATGATGTCACTTGGATTATTAACAATTCCGTTCAAAAATGTATTTGAATTCACTAATTTTATCAAACAAATATCCTACTAAAGTTAGAGGGCTATCCCATACCTGACTTTAACCCATGTCCTAATATGAGCTCATGGTAAAACTCTTTAAACTTGAGTGCAAAATTATAGCACTGCGAAAATAAAAATAAATCTCATTTACTTTGTACAACATAACCTGGTTATCCTTACATTATTTATCCCTTACTACCTAAACAAGTTTTCATCTACATATAAGGTCCCATAAAATTTTCAGTTCATCAATTTCATAATTATTATCACTCCAAAGCACAAAAAATTAACGCAAACACAGCCAATCACTACCACAAAAGTGTTTTATAAAATTCGTTACCCGGTAACTATTCTCCTGCGGGTATCAGCAAACCAGCCTTCGACGATGATGCCGTCTAAAACGACTCTCGGCTATGGAACCGCTCCCCAGGTTAAATCACTTTTCCTCCCAGCACGCTACTATCCAAATCTTTCCACATTTACCATAAACAAACTGCATCCAAACTTCCACAATTTTCCATTATATTTTCATTTATAAATTACCAATCAATAATTGCTGCATTTACGATTAAATTCCAAATTTTAAAACTATTTTTACGTTCCAACACCCAAAAAAACTGTAGTTTTCCGTGAACTACAACGTACAAACACTTAAAATTCGTTCGAAAACCGCTAACCGTCCGTGCGTTCGAGGAAAACTAGTTGAACATTGATTCTCGCCACATGCACGCCTCTCAACTCAACCAGACATATTTCTTCTCACTTTCTCTTATATATCTCCTTGTTCCACTCATGCTTTATTCTTACGAACCCCCAGTTGGATATCTACTTTCTCTAATACTCAAACTGTTACGCGTCTGCTTGTAACGTCTAATAGGATCACTCAATTTCTATCCATATTTTCGATCAATACAAACATCTTTCGTCTTACTCTATCTACAAGCTATAGAATTGTCTTTGTTCCCTTGTTTGTAATGAAGTTTAACTGATATTTAGGCTTTGCATCCCTGTCTTTCGTATGTTGTGATAACGACCGTTTTTGTTTGTGATATCGATCCATACCTGCGTTTCAAGGTTCATTTACATTCTTAGAAATTACTGATTTTCTTACCTACCACTAACAAGCTCGTGTTTTAATGCTATATTGAAACGTTTCTTGTTTACTAAAAATATCGATCCTATGCTAAATAATATAAAAAGCTTTTACATCTTTCTACACTATCTTAAATTGTAATAAAAGCAGTATTTTCATCTTGTTGCTTTCAACCCTTATTGTCCTATTCTATAAATATTATGATATTTCCTTACTAAATAAATGCAAAGCTGCAACAAAAATCAAATTAACTTTAAATTCCTACCTTAAGTTGAATAAACGTTATTTTAATTATCTAAAATATCTAACTAACTTTTCATAGCTCGAGGCTACACACTCTAGCTTGACCTACGACCAACTTATCTATTTTTAAGCTACAAATTACACGATAATATATATATATATATATACAATATATATATATATATATATATATATATATATATATTGCTGTGATATACTCCTTTGAATGCGGGAACTGGGTCCTTTCAACAAAAAAATTCTAGTCCCACCGATTGGGCGTCATAAACTGCTGTGATCCTGGTTTCGCTTTAGCTGCTCACCTAATTTTATAAACCTCCTCATTTATAAAATTAAACAACACATTCCTGCCACAAACATCAACGTCAACTCTATTTACATCAATATTCACAATACATTAAAATTTCAAGATTAAAATTCAGCGTAAATTTCAGTTTTAAAAAGAATTTCAAGATTAATTTTATTATCATTTTAACGTGCATCCAGAATTAAAGTCCTTGTTGGATGCCTACTAATTAATATAACAATATAAGCAGACCGGAGTCTGAGTATAAAGGGAGCATCTACCACCCCTTTACGTTAATTAACTAGGTTCGTCTAATTGAGCTCAAAGACATACCCAAAGTTTCATCATAATTCAGAACATCAATACTAAATACCCCTTTCTACTTAAACAAGCAAATTTCATCTTAAAATTAAAATTTTATGGTTAGTACAATTTCACTAATGTCCATTTAAAGTAAATCAATTATAAAGTTATTCAACACACACAAAAATGTCAAACAAAATAGTATAATTTACCTGAAGGTTACTGTCCTCGTAGCTTCAATGTACATCATCCCTTTAGTTAATCACACCATTCTAACAGGATTATATTTACGGCTTCTAATTCTCAACGTTTTTAAAATTTTCTCCGTCACCATTTATTTAAAGTTGTTTCTGGGCTTTTCCGGAACTCATCTGTGTATATCTGACCCTTGTTTAGTGGATCCAGACACGTATTTGAACCATTTAATTATTAACACCCCGAAAATAGCAAAGAAATTCATGCGTCTTTCACCAATATACGCCAAAACTGCCTACTTTTGTGTATACATTTGTCGTTGTAAATTTTGCTAATTGGTACAGTGATACTAAATTTTATTACCTTGTATCTAAGTGCACTGAAGTACATTCATGTTAGCACGTAAATAACAAACTATTTTGAATCACTAAAATATACGAGCAAAATTTTAAATTATTTTATCAAACTAAAATGCACTGTTTAACATCTTGAATCAAGTCGCGGATGTAAGAGCTTTTAACGCATCGAATAGTCAAAAGTCTAAGAGAGCGAAATTCATATTATCACCGGTATATATATAGCGAATAGCCGGCACGTCGCTTTTGTCCTCAAAACAGACAATTCTTAAGAATTTCTCATTCTATGTTCCCAGTCCGTCGCTCGCGCGTCGGTTTTTACGAATTTTTCACTCGCCCCATTTAAATAGCAGAAATTCTCACACGGCACGCAAACATGTCCGAGAAAAACTAATTAATTTTGTACAGAAATTGTTGTTTCTACCTCTGATATTTGCATCCTATTTTCAACCAATTGTGACCCTCGCGACGTTGCTTAAATCACGCCTTTTACTATATGTGTCTTTGCTTGACGCATTTTCTCTTTCCTTTTCTAACCTGTTCGTATTGGTGCAAATTGATATTCTTTATTATCGATTATATTTTAGTCCATGTGGACTATCTGGGTTTAATAACCCCGTATCGCACCTTCTCGTGAATATTAAGCCCCGGTTTCTCCAAGATTCTTTGTAAACATTAATTATCTGCAAAATTTTCGCCGAATGAGCTTTTAAATAAACCCTGTTTTGTATTTCGTGCTAAAGCATCTGACCGTTTCCAATATCCTTAGAATCGACATGTTTATCTAAACAAATTAAACTGAAATTGCCTTTTAAAATACGCAGGTGTGTTCAAACATCCTACTTCTAACTAACACTTCTAGGATTTGCATTTTATTGGGTTTTACAAGTTTCTGTAGATATTATCTGTACGTTTTGTTCAATACCGGTTACTTGAAATAGAGTTAATTAAGATAAATTTTGCACGTAATTTCCATTTGTTTAGGAATAATTACATTACACGCAGAGCTTTTTAATACTGCTTCTTTTGATATAAAGCGTCTTGTACATGATTTAAATCTCTTATGTTTAATGAAACTAATAAATTTTTATGCTTCACGGTTTTAATAACGCGTATTATCTAATAATATTCATTATACACGGTGATTAAAATTATTTGATGTGATTATTTAATTTTCTACCCTGGTCTAAATATGAGTAATATATATAACATTCTTCGCATCTGAATGTGCATACACATGTACTTTACACATATTTCCACAGGAATATTTAGTTGGTCTATTCAGAGCCATATCAACACCGTATTTACGGTGGAGATTAAACGTGGGCGGCACCTTTTAATAGAAGCACTTTTTAATAAAATTTGTTAACCTAAAGTTCAACTCAACATAAATTCTATGTAAAAGCTACTGATTATAATGGAATTAATAACCTCTTTATGATAGAATTAAGAAGTATAACGCGCGCACTCTCAAGGTTGCCAAACAACTGGAAGGAGTTCGGGATCCGACCTACTTCGGGAAACAACCCATCAATACACCAATGCCGCCGCAAGAGGGTTTTGTTCGAATACATATATTAAGACATTCGCACCAAACACATTAGCTTTTGTGGTCCGCTTTGATTTATATTACAGAGTTCATGTTCTAGTAAATAAGGTAATTGGTAGGTTACTCTATTTGTAACCTTGCACAATAAATAATCCTGTGTGAAGTTAATTATTTTCGCTTATTAAGTAGAAAGACGTGGAATATTTGAAAGTTCAAGCTAAATTCACTCAGTTAAACCCTTACACCTGGCACCCAACATCAAGCCGAAAGTGCAACGTGCGGTGCAGTGAAAATAAAACAATGTAAAATGCCAAAACAATAGAAAACATCTATTTCGCATCAAGTAAGTTCTTCATCGGGTTTCACCCAGGCCGAAAATGTGTCACATGCGCCACTAAACCAAGCCAGCGCGTCAATACTCATAGTTATGACGCAAGTACAATTCTAAACAGTGTTAAGCGAGATGACGCAAACTTTTACGTAGCAATTACTATCAAATAAGCAAACGGCTACCACTTCAGCTCAGGTTCAACAGATAACCGCCAGTTCAAATATGGTTATCGGTAGTGACGCCAAGTTCTTGACGCTATTTTCTGGAACAATGGGTGAATCCGTTGACGCATTTATTGACGCAATCTCGGTGTAGAAAGAGTGTGTAAACGTAAGCGATGAAAACGAAATGGTAGGACTTCCTACGTTGCTACATGGAAAAGCTGCTACTAGGTGGCAAGGTGTGAAATGAACAATCTTTGAATAGAATGATGTAATATTAGCATTACGTCATAGCGTTGGTCATCATCATTAGGTCTTCAGCCCTGAAACTGATTAGATGCGCATCCTTATTGTTTCCTATTCCGAACTAACTTACACATTTTCCTGAAATTTGCAGTCTGCGTCTATCACTATCTGTGAGTAAAACTTTGATCTCGCTCTACCTCTACTTCTTTTTTCCTATTTCTGCTTGTAATATATCCCATACTATTCCCTAAAAATACCTTAGAACGTATCCTGTCCTTCTATTTCTTCAGTTTTTTTGTTTTGTACCGATATCTTTATTCCTCTACTATTTCCATAACCTATTTGTTATTAACCTTGTCTGTCCATACAATCATCCTTCTACGTCTGAAGCACAATATTCTAAAATGCTTCTATCTCTTTCTGTTTGCTTTTCCTACTGCTATTATTTCATAGAAGTACTGTGCTGTGCTCCATACATATGCTTTGAACAATTTTCTTCTTGTCTCTATGTTTGTTGTCTTTGAACATACCCTTATTCTTTCTTGTTTGATGCAGTTCGGTCACCTTCTATTGTTTTACAGTTATATATCCTATTTCCCCAAAATTCTGTGGTATGTGAAGGGGGGTAAGCAGCCTGCGGCTGCCAAGGCTCCCTCAATACTTAGACATTTGTCGAATTAATAATTTTTCAGTAAATACTTTTGTACTATTAACATTAGTTGAGAATATTGCAAGATCAATACCTGTAGTTGTTTATAATAATCATCGTGTTTAAGTACATTTATTTTTTTCTTCATCAGTTTTTCCATCTTGGGACTGGTTGTATGCGTACCTCCATCGATTTTTATTCTGCGCTAGCCTACACACATTTCCCTGAAATTCCCACATCCTACATCTTTCACTATCTGTGTGCAATAGTCTAACCTAGGTCTACCTCTACTTATCTTTTTTTCCTATCTTTGCTTCTAATATATTCCGCGGAATGCCTTAGTATGTGATCTATCATCTTATCTCTCCTATTTTTTACGATTTTCCTCATATTTCTTTCTTTTCCTATCATTTTTAGTACCTCTTCATTCTTAACTTTGTCTGTCCATGATATTTTCATCATACGTTTGTAGCACCACATTCCAAAGGCTTCTACCTTTTTCTTGTCTGATTCTCCTACTATCCAACTTTTGCAGCCGTACAGGGCTGTGCTCCACACATATGTTTTAAGCAATCTTTTCATTGTTTCTATGTTTGTTGTCTTTGAACACAGTAGTTGCTTTTTCTTCTTAAATGTAATACGACCTTGTGCTAATATTTGTTTTGTATCTTTTTGCGCTTTTCCCATCTTGCGTTATTTGGCTTTCTACGTAGCAGAAATCCTTAACCCCTTGTAAGTTCTCGTTACTTAATTGTATTCTTGTTTTTGGTTTATTTCCCCTCCTGTGCACACTAGAATTTTAGTTTTATTTTTGTTAATTTTTATACCGTATCTCTCTGTTAGAACTGTATCCATTTCATAAAGAGCAGCTTCTAACTCTTTTTTGCTAGATGCTAATACCGCTATATCATCTGCAAATCTAAGCATATCACTCTTTTGCTCCTGCATAGTAATTCCAAATGTCTTCCTGCATTTGACAATATTCATTCCTCTTCTATGAACAAGTTAAGAATTAATGGGGATAAGGCACATCTTAGCTCACCCCTTCCCTAATATTTACTTCTCTACGTTACTGCTCTAATTCTATTACAGCTGTTTGCTCTTTGTGTAAGCTATGTACTATCAGTCTATCCCTAAAACTCATTCCAATATTATTGTGTATTTCAAACATTTGTTTCCATTCGTCTTTGTACAATTATAGTTAATATTTTTAACACGTGTGCTGTCAGATTTATTGTTCGAAAATTTTCACATCTATCCGCGTCTCTCTTTTTTGGTATAGTTGCTATAATGTTACGTTTGAAATCTTTAGGTATATCGCCTGTCTCATACATATAGCTTCCAAGTTGGAAGAGACGTTCTGTTACTACTTGTCCAGCGGCTTTTAGAGTTTCTGCTTTCACTGTATCTGTAACCGGTGCTTTACCATTCTTCAGATCCTTTAATGCTAATTCAAACTCATCTCAAAGTATAGAATATCCCAAGTCATCATTTTCAATGTCTGATTCCTGTTAGTTCTTCTCCTGCATATAAATTCCCTATATATTCCTGCCATCTATTCACTTTCTCTACATTTTCTATAATGACGTTTCCTCTCGCTCCCTTATATTTTTGCTATACGGTTTTATATCTCTAAAATTCATTCTAATTAGTTTGTATGCTTCGTCTGTCTTTCTTATTTCCATCTTAGTTTGTACTTCTTTGCACTTTTCATTAATTCATTGTTCTTCGGCTTTCCTGTATTTGCGAATAATTTCACATTTTATGGCTTTCTATCTCTGTTTTCCCGTTTCGTCTGATTTATTGTTGTATTTTCGTCTTTCTTCTATTAAATTCAGGATATCTTTAGTTATCCATGGTTGTTTATTTTCTTTTTGTGTATATCCCAGAATATCTCTGGCCGCTATGTCTAAGCTGGATTTAATGTTATTCAATTCTGTTACTTCTTCCTTAGTATCAAAAAATTTCCCGATATCTTTCAGCAATTCATTTGACTTTTTTCAGATCTTTTGTGCATATTTTTATTTTTTAGTTTCTCAAAGTCCAATTTTTAAATTTAAGAGCGGCCTTCATAATTACGATGTTGTGGTCAGTGTTTATATCAGTTTCTGGATAGCTTCTGCAGTCTTTTACTTGATTCATAAACCGTTGTTTAATAAGAATGTAATCTATTTAATATCTTCCTATATCCTCTGGTATTTTTCCCGTGTATCGTCTTCTAGCATGATGTTGAAATAATGTGTTTGTGATGGTTAAATTGTTTTTGTCGCAAAATTCTACCAATATTTCCCCTGTCGTTTCTCGTGCCTAATCCAAATAAACCTACTACCGCTCCTTCCCTACTCTCACCTACCACTATATTCAAATCCCCGATAATTTTGTAGATCGCTTATACCTCTTCCTGACTGTGGCTGGAGGTGGGCATGTATACTTGAATTATTACCGTATTTACCGGTTTAGATTCTAATCTAACCATGGGTACTCTATTGTTCTTTAGTAAGTAGTTTTCTACACAGTGCCCTATCTTTTTCGCACACCAGAATTTTCTTCCTCTGAACCTGTATGAATTACACTAAAGTCTCCACTCCAAAAATTCCCCGCCTCTGACCACCGAACTTCGCTGATCCCTACTATGTCTAGTGCTAATCTATTCATTTCAATTTTTAAGTTTAAGTTTAAGCTTACCTACTTGCTTTATACTTCTGAGATTTCACGCTCTGACTCGCAGAATATTCCTGATTCTTTTTCTAAGTTTTGCGATCATATCCTGCGAAGTAGTCTCTTCCCGGAGATCCGAATAGGGCAATATTGTACCTCCGGAATCTTTTACCTCAGAGGATGCTATAATTTTAAATACTATTTAAGTACACTTTGTACTTGGGAGGTAATGTGGTGGTTTCCCGTTGCCTTCCACATCGCGGTAGTGAGTCTTAGAATATCATACCGACCCCTATGGTCTTTGTCAATCTAAGTACCGAAAGAGCCGCTGCCCTCTAGCGTGGACCTGTCTTAGTGTGGTTCCTCACTAAAGACCCACTAATTTGGTTGTACCTGTAGTTTGGCCATTCCACCTCTTCTAGTAGTCTAGAACTTCTTTAAAGGGCAGGTCCATTCGGAATGGCATACCATTGGTATGTATTGAAAATTATTCGGGAAAGAACAAGACGTTAACACAATGACAGGCATCTTTATTTCTAAAGCCGCGAGCTTTACCGAAAAGTGCAGCCTTCGCGAACAAGTTGCATGGGACGATTCTGCTACCTTTGACAAAATGGTTAGAAAAGGCCAGATCAGTTGAAATAATGTTCCGTGGAGCAACAAAAGCAGGTATTAAATAATTACCAGTTGAAATTAAATGCGATCGATCAACAACGCAAGTGCAAACCGTAGGTAATAAATAATCTACACAATGCGCATTCTCAAAGAATTATGGATATCCAAAAGATATTTGGCGGATTGGGAACGCGCAGGTCACGGACAAACAAAACAACACCTACAAGTACAAGTACATTTACTGTTCTACGATGTTCTGGACGCCATACTTACAGTGCGTATCGATTCAAATATTTAGAATTTACGTTTGATTGTATTACTACTCTTAAAAATAAATTTGTACTACCTACAAATAGCGTAAATCTGTAGTTTTGTTACCGTAGTTAATTTTCTATTTCGTTCAAGTAAAAATTAAATTTGTTGGGAAAACTGAGTAAATACTGTAGCTCTTTTTGCTTGCCTTGCTAAAGTTACACACCAAACAGATATTCAAAGTATACTCATTGCTTATTGAATTGAAATGAGTGAATTAGTCAACAGGCAGCGAAACAATAAATTCTACTTGTTCGGTCAACATTTACATCCACACAACTGTTATGTTACGTGAATCAATTTTTTTGTAAGTTCAAGAAAAACTGAGTCACGTCGATTTTGGTTTTAGGCCATTTAAATTACTACCGACAATCACTGTAGCGCAGTAATGCAAATATGACTGAAATTTGCCATACAAAGTAACATACACCAACAAAAGTTTATGCCTAAATATGCAGTTAGTGAGATTTCGTGCAATTTGGTTGTTTCTCAATTTTATAATATAAGAAATGACTCACATATAGTGCTGCGTTTTAGCGTTAACAATATCTATCTTTGTTCAATTAGTAGTAATAAAATATCTAATCCTACTTTTTACTTTTTCATAATGGAATAATTTCTAACGATTTATATTTTAATTGACACTCAGTGTATTTTAAAATAATATAAATACCAATTATTTTTTTTTAGAATAAATAAGACAAAATTACTATTAAAGAATTACAGTTTCAAATTCGTTCATAGAATAGCAAATATGCTTGTGCTTTAAGTACCCTTTTTTCAGGTACTTCTAAAACATAAGAGTCGTTAACATAATACCACTTTCCTGGCAGAATTTCAGCATTGGCTTTGTTATTTTCGCAAGATGAAAGCAAGACGCTATTTTGATTTTGAAATAGAAATTGCCAACGGTAACTGTTGTTGTCTAAAGCAGTTCTTATTTTTATATATGCGTCATAATGTCCTTTGTGAATTGAACCGTTATGTTGCACAACACCATATAATGCATATAACACTTTAGTTTGATTATCAATTGAACAAAATGGCGTTAAATCCAGTAACAGGGGAAACGAAACATATTTATTCACCTTTGCAGATCGGAGTCTTAAAACCCGAAATCGTTTTAAATGTAAAATGAATATAGCAGGAGGACTACATATTAGAAGTTGTTTAGTTGCGTTTGTATAAATAAATCCTTTTTTAGTTTCACCATGTTTTTTTGTGCAAAAATTGCAACTTACTTGATTATTTCCAAAAAGCAGATCAGATTCTGTGAACTGGCTTAAGCAGGATTGTATGGAATATTCATCTGCATATGTATCATCGGTTTCCTTATCGTTATTAAAAGGCTGTAAAATTTCTCTTTTCGATATTGGCAAACTTAGATCAAAAAAGAATTCTTCTTGACGTGAAATATGTTTACAGTCTTGGCACTGTATTGTACTGACTAAGACTCCTCTGAATATTTGTTCAGTTGGTAGTTGTAACTCAGAAGCCTGCTTTTCATAAAATTTTATAATTCTTTTTTATCACTTTCACAAGATGATGGATCTATTTTACAACTAAATCTCCATTTTTCTAAAATTACGGTTTGATACCTTTTTAAGTCATTTTCATTCAATATTTCTAATAAATGTCGTAATAGTTCATGTGAGTCATGTTGTTGACCATCAGAAAACTGTGGTATTCTTTCTGTGACTCTTGAAAATAGCGTACTTGGATTATAAATTTCTGGTCTATCATTTTGTAATTTTTTTAACGTTTGTGATAAAATATGTGTTAATGGTAGCCATTCTTCTAAAGTCCCATTAAGTGGGCCTAACATCAATGAATCTTTATCGTCTGGATTTAACCTCCCGCCAGGAAGTTTACAATATTGTTCTGGCTTTGAAGTTTCAAGAAGTAATTGTAATAAGTATGGTGTTTGTCCAAGACATTGTAAAATGGAATTGAAAAAACACGTATTACCTAAATTTACTAATCCACATGCTTTTGGGAAGTTATTTTTTATTATAGGTCCAAGGCTTAAATTATTATTTGTTGGTGGTTGCCGTTCTTTCGTTTCAGGACTAGGCTGTTTGTCTTTGTCATGGTCCGTTATGTTTGCAATTGGGGCATCTTGTAGCGGTTTTAGATCTTTTATATCTTTATGGAGATCATCGATTATTGTGTTTATGTAACGTCCCATTATTAATTTACTACTGTCATCAATATCTGTTTGTTGATCTTTTTCTGGTTGTTCATCAAGTGAATATGGTTTTTGTATTTTATTTTGTATATTTAGAACCTTGAGTATATTTTCTTCTAAAATGGATGTATTGGTTTGATAAGTAATATTTGGAACTTTTGTGATCATTTGGCGATTCTCCCTGTTATAAATTCGAAATGTATTGCAGTGTGGTAAAATGCCATGTATTGCAGCAGCATTACCACGTTGAATTTCTATTGAGAGTCGCTGCCAAAGGAATATTGTGGATCTTTGTTCACATGTTGCTATTTTAAGTCTATGACCTAGGTTGTTTATTAGTTGCCGAGTTAACTCACCAGCGACTCCCATAGTCTCGAAAGCAATTGGAATAAAGGTGTAATTTTGGCCAATCTCTCTATATTTATTAATTTTACATCTTTCAGCTTCAGCAAGAAGATATAAGATAGTTGTTTATATTTGTATAGATTTTGTAAATCTATTGTATATATTAGTTTTTAAATTCCATAATTTTTAAGTTCCTCGCCCATCTTCCAAATCCTTCTTCTGCTTCTATCCTGGTTGACAGAGTATACGTGTTACCTCCAAGTGGTATTCGCGGGGCACATCGGTTTTAGATTTCTAGGGGAATGGTTAGTTAAGGCATATGTCTCGGTTAGCGAAAAAGGTTTTAAAAATGGTGTTAAATAAAGATGAGCAAAAATTAGTCTTTAAAACGCATAACTTTGTATGGGGTGGTCCTATTTAAAATCTATTTACAGATTTGGGGTCCCTAGAAAAATTTAATATTAGTTGATACCTAGCAAAATATATTTATCTTAAAAGAGTGACTACCCCGCGTATAATAAATACAATATAACACTTGTCAACAAAAAAGTTGTAGGGAAAATTAAAGACGTATTTAATGGGGGTCCAGTATTAGAATTTGTTGGTAGTAATGTTAAGTCCTACTGTATTGTAGGCGAGAAAGATACTATTAAAAAGATTAAAGGGGTCTCACGAATTGTAGTTAAGTAAAACCGAGGGTCTTACAACCTATAACGAGCATATACCTCCAAAGGGTGGGCATGCAGCTACGCAGCAGTGCGTGGGAGAATAAGAATTCTCTCCAATAAGAAATTTAAGTTTCCATGTACGTAGCACCAGTCATTGGGAAATGGTCAAAATGTGGAACCTATAAAGACGATTATTAATTATGGTTTAGAAAAATAATAGTAGTTTTCGTGGACTAAATAAAATAGCTTAGACTGGTTAATGTATATGGTTACATATTCTCGTACACATCCACAAACATCTGTTTACGTCCACAATAGCGATGCCGGTAGTTTTTGTTAAACAAATGGTAAGAAAGATACGTCGGGTGTTAGTGTGCGGAAACCCATAGGAATCAAAAAGAGCGGTGTGGCGGAATGTATGGTGGTTCCTGTTAGAATAAGCGAAAGTGGTTAATTGATCGTATTAGATGTTTAAATAAGCAAAAGTGTAAAAGCCTACATAAACAAAAATTTAATTATCCAGCAAAAAAGTGCGCGATGTGCTACACTTATAAAGAAAGTATGGAATGGTGCTTTGCATCGGTCCTAACAATAAAAGGAGAGTGACTTTTCTAGCAATTACAAGAATAGCAGTAGCGCAGAGAAGGGGTATGCATGTATTATACAGTTGCTGCAAAATATGTTAGTTTACGCGTAGCTTGGATGTGTAATTGATCACGACTTAAAGATCCCTCGGAGGTTTAAAAATTCTCGGCCCATTGTCGTTTGAAAAATGTTTGTAAATTATCAGAACAGGAGCGGGTTGAAGTTTAATGGATGATTGACTGAGTTTTTCTACCTTTACGAGGAATTGGAAGTTGACGGACATCGAGCATCTATTCTCTATTTGGACAATATCGAGTACTTACCGGTTCTAGAAATCATTACGTGCGATTGACCGCTATGCGAAAGTGTAAAAGCCTACAGAAGCAAAATTTAATTATCATACGAAAAAGCGCGCGATGTGCTATAGAAAGTATAAAAAAATTGGTGCTTTGCATTGATCCTAACAGTAAAAAAAGGAGAGTGACTTTTTCTAGCAATTACAAGAATAGCAGTAGCGCAAAGAAGGGGTATGCATGTATTATACAGCGCATTGTTGCTATAAAATATGTTAGTTTACGAGAAGCTCGAACGTGCACAAATTAAATTTTAATCTATAATTAACCACAGTCGTAAAAATGGGAAATTAATGGGTAATTTTAATAGTGCTAAGCATATACTTTCGCTTGGTGATTCATTTGGAAAATATTTAAGCCTATCATTTCCTAAAGTATGACGTAGAAGTTATTTAAAATTAAATTGTTGTAAGTATCCTGTAGACAACAAGTTGGTATTTTCTTAGTAATGGTTTAAAGTGTTTTGGTTATAGTAGCACTGCATATTCTACAGCACGACTTGCAGACAACTTGTGTGCGTGTGCTAGCCCTCTTTTGGATTTTTAATATGCACACGATCCGTATAACATGGAAGACGTTTTCCGGTGTTTCTACTAACGGCATTCGCACCATCGACGAAGCGGACCAGGTGCATGCATTGGCGCTAAATGTATTGGACGAGCAGCGAGGATTATGACATCATTTAGTTCCCCGCCGAATCCTCAACTTCGTTCGGATGTCTTCGGAAACCTTCGGTTTGCATTCTGTAAGGAGCATAAATCAGGTACGTTCGAGTAAGCTTTTTAGTTAGTTCGCTTACAAGTTTAACTAAAGTGCTATAGTGCGGGTTTTGTTTTGTACTAAAATGGTACCTGCAAACGTTTATAAGTGCAACCCTTGCGGTGCTTCCTATACCTGGAAAAATGCTCTCAAACGGCACCAGAACAAATGTCGTGGTGTAACATCGCCCAGGGTTAAGCCGTCCGCAGCAAAGTACTTAAACTCTAGGTCTTGCGGTATCGCTTTTACGAGAATGGCCAGCTTACAGCGACACAAGGAAAAACAGCACGGTATGTTATTAAGCCGTAAACGTTCAACGCCGCCAGCTGTTAAAGGGTCTTGTACGAAACAACCACGAATTATGTGTACAGTATGCGATTTCGAAATGGAAAAACTACGTACGCCGCACACTTAAGGAGCAACAAACATAAAAATGCATCAGTTACCGCTACTAACGAAGATGGCGTAGAAATGATTAGCACAGCGTTTAACAACTGTATGGCTAGCTATCGCATAAATAACGCCAGCGTCGACGATGGAGTGTCCGAGTTTCTTTGGAAGCAGAAGGAACGATTTATTCGATTACTTAATAAAAAAAGAATACAACATATAATCCGGAAAATACGTACGAGGTCTTAAACATCATTCCTAATAGTACAGCAACCTAATTAAGGTAGGTCAGTAAGCAATATTTAATTGCTGTTAATTGACTAGCATTTAGCGTACTTTCCTATTTAAAACCCATTACATTGGAATGTGTTTACCTCCACGTGGTGTCGCTGGACGGTAAAACATATTGTTAGGTTAACGATAATATGTCTTATTAACCGAAAACACGTTTCCTCTTTTTTACATTAATCTCTTTTTATTACAGGTCTATTTAAACAACACATTAATCTTTTTTGTTACAGGTTAACCTGCTTAGATTCGGGTACACACCGGAAATAATGTTATACTTTGTAAAAATTGTAATTAGTTTATTAAACTGTAAGTTGGATAAATAAATTATTAAAATTTTGTGTGTTTAATTTATTTATGTTGGTTAAAGCATATGTCTTGGGTAGCGAAAAAGGTTTTAAAAAATGGAGTTAAATATATACGAGCAAAAATTTTAAAGAGGTTTGAGAGCTTTAAAGTATAACTTTGCAGGGCGTGGTCCGATTTTAAATCTGTTTGCAGATTCGGGATGTGCGTAAAATTTTAGACTAACAAGATGTATCGCATGACTAAGAAAATTTATAAGAACGCTCAAAAGTCGCTACAGGTAAGAAATCTTAAAATGAGGGTAGCTCCCTGGGGGATGGTGCAATCTAAAAAATTCCTAGAAATTCGGGTAGCTGAGAAAATTCTAATATTAATTGATACCAAACAAGATAGGTTTATCTCGAAAGATAAAAAAATGGCTAGTCGAAGAAAACTATTTGGTCCAGAATGTTAGCGGTAAAAAAAAATCTTAAAAATAGGTTTATCTCGTGTGTGGAAATGTGGATGCTCATTTATCTCGCGGGCGGAAAGAATGCGGGTGTGACGTAATGAAAATGGTTGGGGTAAAAAATTCCACAAGGAGTTCCACAGGGAGAGAGCAGGTGGAGATTCATCTCCCTCATTTGCTCCTTATGGGAATTTACATGTAAATTGGTCCAGATGTGGGAGCAAATGTGGGATTCTGGAGCAAATGTGGCAGTGGGTTCCCTGAAAATGGTCTACTGATAAACCTAATTTCTCTTCAAAAAATTAAATCAAAACTTTGACATGCGTAGGATATAGTTCTAAATTAGTCCAAAAATGTTGCTGAATTGATTATATAATTTTGTACTTAACCTAGGGTTTTCAGAGCAATTTATGTAGACTAATTTTAAATACATAATAGCTTACAAACGCAGTAACATAGGTATATATTGAGATTTAATCGAATATCTTAATTTCTACCTAACATTAAACGCTTTGACAGGTTCTAATTAAAACTGAAATGCTTATTTACCAATTATTGTAAGCCATCGCAAACCATCATCTGCAAAAGAACAAAAAATGATATAACTGTTAAGTACTCACTCACATACACTGTAAAATGACAACTAAGAATGTGCTAAGTCAATGTTTCATCAAAGTTCAAAGACTCCTTTTTTGCGTTTTTTGCCAGTACGTTTTATACGAATTTAACTTAAGATATGTATCCCATATTAACTGGTGTACGTTTACATTTTGAACACCTGCACTGTCAATTAGCGAGAAGTGAGGCCACAAAGATTTCCCAAAATCTTATGAATAATGCAAGCTTAGGTCTAGGTAGTAAGTGCATTTTTTAAGTGGTTTGGGATCGACTCTTATTAACTAAACAAACGGTATTTAAGTGTCTGTATTAATTTTCGCATTAGACACAGTACTAGTACTTGGTTGTGGGCAGCTACGGAATGAGACCCGTTAGTGTAGGTAGTGCAGTAGTAAACCAGTAGCTATATTAGCTGTTTAATGTGTATAATCTTGTATCTTCGTTACCTTGAATGCCAAACTTAAAGATTGATGATTTTCATTAAAATGTATTAATTGGTTGTTCTTTTCGCATTCCTGGTAATTTAATTTCAGAAAATGTTGAAGACTTATGTAACAACTTGGCAAACAGTGTGCTAGTATAGCCGTTTTTAACGATGATTCATAAAAAAATATCAATCTTGTCTAGCTTCGACCTTTGAAAAAAATATATGATGAAAGCTTGACCTCGTAGAAGAAACGGATCTAAAAGTTATTGTATAAAGTTTGTTGTTTTAGACTGTAAAGGGCATTTAATCCATATTTGGATTTTATAACTAAATATTAAACCTAACTAAAGTAGGATATTAAAGGTAAAATTCCTCGCATTGCATGTTGGAAACGAAAAGATTACACAAACTTTCAAATTACAAGCTTGAGCAAGTGTCTACAAAGTACCAACTGTATTATATGTACCTACATTGCTATGATGTTGAAGTTCCGTACCTCCTGTTTTTTTTTTAAAAATTTCAAAAAATACCGCTCTTCAAGACTACAGCCGCAGAATCTCAAACCTAAATTCAAGGATCTACTTCCTAAACTAACACAGTTTGTAGATCATTCGAAAGATCCAATATATCTAATACATAAGTGTATTAAACTTTTTCTAAGATTGTTTAAGCACAAAAAAAGAAGTTTTTACAGTATAGGATCAAATTAAAATGTCAAAGTTTCAATCTGCACAAAAATAATTTTACGTTCCTCTTACAGTGTCTGAGTATACTCACGTAATAATTTTTACTTTTTAATTTTCCTTTCAAAAATATCCATTTCCTTGGCAACACGTGTACATTGCCCTTTGTCGCACAAATAAAAATTTTTCTAATTGAAAAGCACGAGGTTTATCACAAAAAGTACTACCTCTCACAATGAAAATCTTATAAAAATTATAAAATTTTAAAACACTATTCAATAACAAGCAAATTTCTGATTACATATTTTAAAAATTAATTAAATATCCAAAGTTTATCATCTTAAACTTTCTTGTAATATAATCCGATTTATGAGCCACAAAGCTTAACTGCTATTCTAACCTTTACTCTCCCGTGTTTTAAAAGAACTTCTGGGTAGTAAGGTTTCCAACAACGCAAACTCCAATGAACACAAAATCCAAAATACAAAAAAATAGTAATCCATGCATGAATAAGGGTTGCATTCCTATATAAATTATTTGAGTTAAGATGTGATTACTCCCTGTATTGTTGTTGTGGTTTGTTTTGTATTTTCCTTAATTTTCTTTGAGAGTTAAACCACTCATAGTTGTTAAAATCGTCTTTATTTACGTTTCGACCTTTGACCTAGGATCGCTGTCAAAATAATAAAAATTTCAAGTTTGACATCTATAAACTTTATAAACTCAAAATTTTTATTATTTTGACAACGATCCTAGGTCATAGATCGAAACGTAAATAAAGACGAGTTTAAAAACTATGAGTGGTTTAATTCCCAAAGAAGATTAAGAAAAATTAAGATGTGATTGTATAACTTTAATATAGTTACACTAGACTTCACTAGAACTCAAACCGAAGCTTTTAAAATAATCCCATATCCAAACTACGTCAAAAATGGCAAAAATTAAAGATTGTAGACACTTTACAAAATTAATCGTAGACGCATTAAAATATTTGCACTAAGTGTTACGAATAACTGTATTACCCTTATTATAGTAGTTGGTATTCGGAACTTCAAGAATAATGATCTTATATAAGACCGCAAGTCCTATTTATAGGTTAAACCCCACATTATATCATCATAACATGGTTCAAGAATTTTATAATTCTCCAAGAATATGTCATGCTAAAGGTCACGTATACACCTCCAATGGTAATGGTTGTACCTCCACAACAAAACACATGATTCGTTTAGCGTATACAAAGATGCGAAAATCGACTTTATTGGCAATACATAAAATCCCAAAATTCTACCTAACAATCACTAGAATAGCATTAAAACCCACGAACGTTTTCTCATAACTATTGATCTTGATATTTCAGTTTATTACTGCAAATGTTGATTTGATTAAATAAAATAACAATAACAATAACAATAAAAATAAGTGTTTCAATCAAAAGATGTATGTATTTTCTCCAATTGCGTAATTTCTTAGAATTTGTTTTAAAGACAGGAGTTTCACTTATGTCCTAAAAAAAATACTATAAAATACTATATAAATTTATCGTCCTATTAAATATTATACAGTATTCTTTTATGGAATATTAGGTATTAGAAACTTTTGTTTTTCTCTGTTTCGGGGTCATTTTATTTACAGCATATGGTGATCAATGAAAGATCGATACGCTTCTGGTTGAACTTATGTAATAATTTTCCGGAAATTAGTTCATTTTACACGTTTATCTTATCTAATTTATTAGGTCGTAAAACGGTTTATCTTGCCTTTCAATCTCGCTAATTGGTCCGTCCATTCATATTACCTGTCACTTGCTTATATTTACAATTTGATTTTTAGGTTTTAATCTCGCTATCGAATGCATGAATCTGTTTTTCTAAAAATCGAGAAATTCAATAGTTTTGTTTTAAAATACACTATTCCACGTTTTGCAAAAATGTGTTTAGTCCTGTTATGAGGTAAACTTATAAAAATGAACTATTTCTAATTATACTTGTTTTCTTTAGCGTGTCTAAATGTTACTTTGTACTCTCGGTGGAGAGTTTTCACGGATTTACTTACGTACTATGCTATTTCTATTTAAAGTGTTTTAAATGGCACTTGGTACTTTTCAGAAGCAACCTACAACGAATTCAAAAGATTCTTTCTGGACAAATACGACAGTCCAACCATTAGAGCGAAAATAACCCCCCGAGTACTACAGACAGAAGTAGATGGCGCCTCAAGCAGTAGCCGCCTTCCTCGGTACTAAGATGAAGCAAACCTGCCGCTTAAAGCTCGGCATCAACCGGGACAAGGGGCTGTTTGCGAACCTCCTCCTGCCGACACTGAAGAATCCAATTCATTGTAGCATGCCGACAACAGTATGAGAAATGGTCTCTCGCCTCACAAAAATCGAAGAAAACATAAAAGAGGCATCAAAAGGGGCAACCGTCCCCACGCCAGCAACCAGATTTCCACGAACAACGGAGCAGCTACCAAGGTGCACATTCTATCCACAACGACATTGGCATTGAGACTGCCCAACCAAGGCGTCGGGAAACGACCCACCAGCCGAACGACGCCAGACTACAGCCGGGTCGGGCGAAACAAACTGGCGCGATTAAATATTACCCACGCTGACGAACTACCAAGAACCCCCGTCACCATACAGAAAATAATCTTCAACGCACTACTAGATACAGGAGTATCGACGTGTAAGATTAAGGAAGATCGAAAAACCGCAGGTTCACGGGTAGAACCTTATCATGCCTCCGCCTATCTAGCCGAAGCAAAGAGAGAAATGGCAATCAAAGGCAAGTTCCGCACGCCATTCACCCTCGGAAAAGTGACGAACCACGAAACCTTCTTGGTAGTAGCAAACATTGCCGAGGATATTATTCTGGGCGAATCTTGGCTTCAACGCCAGAAAGTGGTAATGTATTACGAACAAGGCTCCATACATTTCGGAGCATATAACCGTAAGACGATCCACTGGAACGAAGAGGTGACGCCCGTTACCTCCAATAGGCCACACACGCTCACTGCCACTCACTAGTTTCCAGCTGAATACTTGCCCAGCAACCTTCGGGAAGAATTCCAACCAGTCAATGGGCCAACACAACCAACTACCACAGCCAGCCTATTACCACTGGACACCGAAACATGCAGACGACGAGTTAACCACGCTTGTCTATCGTACAATTATTTTTGCATGACTGTGGTAGTTACTTGTCTTTAAAATTACTGTGTGGGTATATTTAATTTGGTCGAGTTATCTTTCTTTGATTTTCTTCCCGCAGTAGATGCGCTCTGTACAAACATGATCTGTCTATGCCTCATTTGGAAACTAGTTATTTTTAATTATTGACGTGTTGGTATAAGACTTATTTCATCGCTAGCGTTGTAGGCAGTCCTTCAAACTGATCAGCTTTAATAGAGATATTCTCTCTCTACCCTTTTTCTAAGATGCTTATCCTAATGCTCTACTTTTTAGCGCGCGTATTGGAGCAATCTTTCTCAAACTACCTTACCGCATCGACATGTACATTAGTGCGTGTTGAAGCATTCAGTGAAGTTTACCCCTGAATTCCTACCTTTTCTTTTAAATACTATTATATTTTGATCTAAAACCGTTGTAGGCTTTAACAACCAAGGTAACTACGGAATTTGTGTAAGAAAACTAGCTTTCGAGCCTAACGAAGGGTTTGCTTCACATTTAGGCGCCAGAGCAGCTCTATCGAGAAGCAAACGACGCAAAGCCTACCTTAAAATACAACTCTATAAACAAAGGTAAGTCGTTTTGTGCAAATTAACTCTCTTGTTCATTGGATTAAAATTTATGCAATATTGCGCTCTCTGTAGAACCACGCCTAATACTAAGTACGGTTATCTTAAACTGACGTTTCACCGCAATAAAGTTCAATTAAACAAAGTTTATTTCTTAATTTCATGAATTCAAGTTTATTTAAAAATGTTTTCAGTTAAAAGAACTGTCTCAAAATTATATCACATAGATTTAAATTAAGCCCAAATATCAGTACTGGTATTTGTTCACATATGCCTATTTTCTTCAAAATATGTAACTAAAAAATAGGTACTTCATATGTAAATAATTGATTTGAACACTTCTAATAATCCAATTATAATGTATAAAAAATTAACATACGTTGAAGCTATTACCTTGAATGCAAGTATGTTTATTAAGAAAACAAACATCCGCGTTTCTGATTCGCCATGCTCTGATTCTGCGAACATGCTTGCATGAAGCACAGCACTTGAGCGACTAAATGGCCGCCGCTTCTATTTGTTTGTCGTAAAGCCGCCTTGTCTGTCTAGCGCAAACGTTATCTAGCTGCGCGATATACACGGAGTATTATGTTTCAACCAAAACAGAAATAATATTTAAAGATGAAAACTGACCGACTAAATTTTTAATCAGTGTGATAAGCAATAAACTCATATGGCTAGTGAACAAGTAAATACTATAGGACAGTAAAATTAAATATTATACAGGAAGGACAAAACTTAACGGAATTACTTGAAATCTAGGTATATTAATTCTTCTAGGAATTAAGTATGTTACAACATGCTTTTTACAAACTAACAAAAATAGCGACTACAGTTTAAAATCTAACTTTAAAAATAATGAATCGCATTGAAGAACACAAAGAATAATTAAAAATTACCAGAAAAACCTTTTATAAGCACTTATATAAAAAATAGTAAAAAAATTAGCCATTTATACAAAATATTATAAAAGGTTAAAAAATTGCGTCAACAATTTAACAAACTAAAAAATAATAAATCGCATTCGGAAACACAAAATAAATAAAAAATGACAAAATATTTTATAAACACATGTATTGAAAATAGTCGATTAGTCATTTGTACCAAATACCATAAAAGGATCAAAACCTACATATAGTTCTTACAAACTAACAAACAAATAGCGACTACAATTTAGAAGTATAACTTAAAATACAATAAATTGCACTAGGAAACAAATAATAAATAAAACATGACAAGAAAGACTTTTATAGAAACTTTTTAAAAAATAGTAATGAAATTAACCATTTGTACTAAACATTAAAATAAGGTCCAAAACCAATCAATATAAGTCAACAGAGTACAAATACATGAAGTAAAAAAAAATAAATAGCCTAGATCAAACTAAAGAAAAAAATGAATTATGAAGTAACACAAGATTTTATGCAGATTAAAATAAATAAAATTTTAAATCTAATTAGGTAACTGGAGAAGTAGACGGATATTAGTCGAATAAATAAAGTTATAAAAGTAACGCGAAACAAGATGGATTGAACTAAATAAAAATAAAATTTTTAATTTAATTAAGTAAGTTTAATTTTTATAATCTTTATGCAGGAATTGTAATAATTTTATCCAAATCCAACTGTCATTCTATTTCGATGCATAGAAGATTACATTCTTCATAAATTAATGTAAAAATAATTTTTTTATGTTAGATAAATAAACTACCAGTAAGATTTTTGCCACAATAGTGTAATTTATGGTATATAAAAGATTAAATTAGTGCCTACAAATAGTGATTAAGCCAGTGATTATGTACGCAAGACTCCGTAAATATATGTGATTGTGAAGAATAATTATTAAACTTGTATTCACTCGAAATAAAGACCAAACGACAAGTAGAGAATTCTTTACACTGGTGTCAAGTAGTGGAATAGAAAGACATTTAAACGATTTTTTTGAATGCGGCAACAACAGAAAATGGATAGTGAAATTCTGTCCCTTTTAAAGGATTTCAAGTCAGATGTACAAGAACACGCCGTGAAACAGAATCAAAACTTTGCAAACCTGGCAACAAAATTTTTTAAAAAATTTCACAATTAAATAAACATGCAGAAAAACTAAACCGGACCATGTCGAAATTACAAGAAAGTGACATAAATTTTACAGAGAAATTACAGGAAACAGCTGCAAACCTTAAGGCAAAATTAGATCAGAACGTAAAAACCTATTACCACTGGACACCGAAACATGCAGACCATGCGTTCACCACGCAGCCCTGGCCGATCTGCCCAACTATGTGCAAGACGCACAACCAGAAAGGCATACCTGTGGACGGTGTTGCAAGAAGAAGTACCCTTTCAATCACAACTATCCCACCAAGCAGCAGACGACCATGGAAAAGTCCGACACCGCCATACAACGGTGACGCCCGTCACCGCAAACACGAGCTAACCACGCAGACCGTGTCGTGCTGCCCAATTATGTGCAAGGCGCACAACCAGAAATGCATACCTGTAGATGGATGTCCCAAGAACAGGTACCCTTTCGACCACAATCATTCCACCAGCAGCAGGCGATCATGGAGAAGCCCGACGCCGCCGCACAAAGCGAAAACGCAAACGCCGCTACAGGCTCAAATATTTTGATAACAAGGGCCCCGCCACTTCTTCGCAACAATGTAGCTACGCTACACTCTTCAGCGAGGGAGAATGTTGACTATGTTACCATGCCCGGCTGAACACAGAACAAACTAAAGAATCGCTCATTGGTCAAACAAAATTTGGAGATTTCATTGGTTAAAGACATCATTAACATTTTTCAACACAGGAAGCATAGGAAATGGAAGTGTATAAATATAATTACAAATTCTCCGAAAGACATTCCTTAGTGCTCCCCATAGCCTAAAAAATCAACTGGCAGTGCTCCTTATAGACTGTTAACACTTCAGCGAACAGTGCTCTCCATAGCCTGCTATACTTCAGCGCGCAGTGCTCTCAGCCTGCGTATTTTCCGACGGTGACGCTGTCCGCCTCCGTACCTAGATCACGTCACTATAATTCATCAATCAATAGTAAATAAATTACGTACGGGCGTTAAGCTCCGTTCCATCCATCACCGACAAGTCGTTATTGTGATTGCGTCTGTCAACTCTACCTCTAGGACAACACCCTCGTAAAGTTCAACGGCGATGCACTCGATGAGGCCTAAGGCACCACTACCACGACGCCTTTCGAAGGGTTCCGAAAATCGCCGAAGATCTCCGAACTCCTCCAAGCTATACATACGTCCACACCATAATTCTTCTTACCCTCACGTTGTCTCACAAGAAAAACACGAAGCCTTCCGAAGAGTTCCGAAGACCACCGAAGACGTCTGGGCCTCTTATAACTGTAAATATTATTAATTATCACTGTTCAAGTTCTTACTGGGCCTCACAAATAAATTTCGAAGCTTTCCGAAGAGAACCGAAGACTTCTGAAGCCCTCTATGCTTGTATATATGTTCAATTAATAGTTTTTAATTTTATATCATAATTCTTTGTAACTTAAAGTTGTCCCACAAGTAAAACACGAAGCCTTTTGAAGAGTTCCGAAGACCGTCGAAGCCGTCTGAACCTCTTCAAACTGTAAATATTTTCTAACTACCGTTATTCAAGTTGCTATTCGACCTCACAAGCAAATTCCAACGCCTTCGAGGACTGCCGAAGGCTTTTACACCCCTTTAAACTGTATATACATTCATTCAATAAGTGTTTAAGTTTCACTTGGTTCCACAAGCAACCACGAAGCATTCAGAAGAGTTCCGAAGAGTACCGCTGACTTCCGAACTGCTTCACACTGTTAAAATATCATTCAATTTTAACTATTTCATTTTTATTTTCATGTATTTATGCAACTTATAATTATTTTTGCTTATACCTATTAAACAAATAATCAAGCCAAGCCTAAATACTTTCAGACACCGCCCACTCGAACGATAACATCCTCTTACCTTGCAACGGAATTTATTTATACTGCTTCCTTAATACTATATGGTTTCCTATATCTAAACTACGTTAATTTTCGAACTAAACTAATTAACCATTATCACTGCATGTAAAAATATTTAGAAAATTGGTGTAAATTTTCTCTTATAGTCATTTTCTCTACATAGATTTTCTTCTTTTACTGTATATCACGTATATGTCTTCGTTAATCGTCAATTTTGTAAAAATGTGGGCTCAAATATTTACACAATTATAGAAAGTCAACCAGTAAAATTTTTGCCGATAACGAACTTGTACTCAGCTGCTTTTCCAGCTTCTTGACATATAGGCCATTTTGTAATTCTATTTTTAATATGAAGGATAAGAGTAGGTAAACTACATTATAAATCTGAGCAAGACTTTTACCAATGTAGAGTGGAAACACTGTTTAAGATTTATATGAATCAAGAATGGATTCCAATGACATACGAGTATAATACAGCTTACCTAGGTAATAAACAGGTACTCTTGAAATAGATATTGGTGTGGCAATCTAGAAACGAAACGTGGCCATAAACAAAAAAAGTTAGATCGTAGATTTCAAGATATTGTGATATAAGAGAATGCTTAAGATCGGCTGGATAGTAACATTAGTACGGTGGGTACTAGAAATAATTCAGAAGCACAGAAATATCACAAGTGTAATTAAAAGGGGTGATAAAATGATAGATCATATTGGACACAAGGGAAATGGTTAGAACAGAAATAGAAGGCGGTGGAGTATGTTGCAGAAAGCTCAAGTATTTACATCAAATTACGAAAGGCGTAAGTAAACATGGTTACTGGATACTGAAAGAACTAGCTCTTGATAGGTAACAGTGGAGAGCTGCTCCAAATCAATCTTGACATTCTGACGCAGCATGAGATAAAGAAAAACAGAATAGTTTAGAAGATGTTTTACAAGAAGTCGCAAAACAGTACTATGTTGATCTTACCACATCTATCATATAAACCACTTCTACAAACTTTTAAAACAAATATGTAATAATACCGGTAGTAGTCATACCTGTTTATATTAATTTATTGTCGATTTTCGTATATTCACTGATAATCGTGACAGGTAAAATCGCTAAAAGCTTTCATAATTAAGCATTTTTACATTAAGAATGTTATTTATTAAAATGACATTCTATTGCTATGATCAAAATATCCCATCTACAAAGACTCACCGGGAATATCAAAGAACAAGGTTCTAACTATCGTTGACAATAAACTTCTTGAATGCATTCGTTTATCCTTATTGGGTTCTGTAATTTGTGTATGGTTATTGCATATTCCTTGTTTGCTACTCTGCATCTGTCCTACATAGATTATGCAATAAATTTATTAAAATAGTGGACGTGTAAATTAGGTACATTACAAGCTTAATGTAAGATCTCATTACTCATATTGTCTTGCACAAGTTATTTTTTGGATTAAAATCATTATCTTGAAACGCCATCCAAGGCTAAATTCCTTTAGGGATTTGACAGTCTAATGTAAGTGCCGCACATTAGCAATTACAAGGGGAAAACAAACATTCAATGCTAATTTAATAGGTTTTGTATGTATGTGTTGCCTCGTGAATCAGTACATAACTTTCTCGTGCACGCGTATGTGTCTCCAATTGGCGATTAGTAATTGTTTAATTATTTTGCATCCAAAACGGGACAACATTTTTTAAGGATATAAAATAAGACGTGTAAAGAATTATATAAATAATACTTTTAATTAGTGCGCACGTAAGTATATTTTGTGTGTATTTGTAGGTAACTAAAGAAATGTATTATTTTATCTTAAAATGGAGGAACTAAGTTTTTAGGTTAACGTTATTAAGACATTATGTACCGGTAATCCTAAAATTTATTTTATCTTCCTTAA
Source organism: Platerodrilus igneus (assembly GCA_036346225.1). Taxonomy (NCBI): domain Eukaryota; kingdom Metazoa; phylum Arthropoda; class Insecta; order Coleoptera; family Lycidae; genus Platerodrilus; species Platerodrilus igneus. Next base: position 7,031,363 of record JARFIW010000787.1, on the reverse strand, counting down.
TAAAAAGTAATAATTTAGGCATTTTATTGAAGCCGTTTAGAAAATTGCTGTCTTACTGTAAAAGGTACTAGCTTTAGGTGTCGTACAACGCTTTTTGTTAAATACATACGAAAATGATGCATTTATTGGTCACAAATTCGATTGTTGCAACTCCTAATGATAAATTACTTTTATAATTGAATACTAAGACTGGCACTTACGGACTTGTTAATAATTTTATAATCGCCTTGATTGTTAATATCATGATGTGTAAATACAACTTTCGTTATAATAAAAAATTATGCTTTCGTAAAATTAAATTTTTGCCATCAAGTATTTGTGAGTTGTTGACGACGCAATTTTGTTAATGTTGAAGTTGGTGTTAATCTATCCTAACTTTTTAATCGAAATGAAATATAATAATTCAAAAAAATATTACATAGAAGTTTGAAATAAAAAACTAACAACGCTTCCTTAATTTCTTAAGTACGTTGGAGAAAATGATGATACTCTTGAGGAAACTACTCTAGACTCGCCCCTGATGTTCGCAGACAACAAACTTTATAAATTTTTTTATAAGCCTTACACATTTTGGTAAGAAGAAGACCTTTTTTTTTCAAGGAAAGCCAGTATACGGCGATCCTTGCTACAATATTCTGGTAGGCTCACCACTTTCTTAAATAGTACGATTTTAAAAAATGGTTTTAATGTTGTCTGTACTTACAATCTGCGCGCCACAAGAAGACCTATAGGTCTTTGAAAATCTCATCGACCCTGGACTGCGCAATGGAGGAAGTGAGAAATCTATAGAAAAAGATGTAACACAGTGTTTTAAGAATGAAGAAATTCATAGATAGGGAGACATTTGAAGGATTTGACAGCAAAATTCAGTACAACACAAAACAAGTTATTTGTTTATAAATGTTTCAGTTAAAAAAACTCTGAAATTACAACAGTTTGGTGTAATTAATAGCTGAATACATACCACTTTATGTAACTCTCTGATATTTGTTGAGTATTGGATTGATTTTGATAGTATTATTAGGGATTTTCGTACAATTTGCCCGATAATAAATTCCAATAAAATAACTTCAAGTGAATTTAATAAAACCTTAAACATATTATTTAAATTTAAGCAAAGTAATAGTTATCGAACAACATGTTAGAAAAAGATGTACTTGAAAAGCGCCAGGTGATAGGACAAAATATCAAATAGATTATATTTTAGTTAAACAAAGAATTAGAAACCAAGTTAAAACTGTCGTAGTTATCCAGGGGCTGACATAGATAGCGATCATGACTTAGTTAAAATAAAGTGTAAATACTCCCTGTATGTTTGTTGTGGTTTGTTTAGTATTCTTCTTAATCTTCTTTGGGAATTAAACCACTCATAGTTTTTAAAATCATCTTTATTTACGTTTCGATCCATGACTTAGGATCATTGTCAAAATAACAAAAACTTCAAGTTTGACATTTATGACATAAATTGAAGGTGACTTTGATTTATTGATGTTCGAAATATTTGGTTCGAGTATGCTAAGCAAAAATTTTTAAAGTTTAAAAGAATGATTGTCTTCAATTTGTGTTACGGCCTGGGACCGACTTTTTTTAGGTAGCTAATACGCTTAACGTGAAATCAGCTGATTAATTTTTATTGGTAATTTTATATAAATTTAATAACTTGGGAATTTGAAAACATTTTTTAACATGTTTTTATTTATACAATTGAGAGGATGGTTATTAAAAAAGTGTGCGACTGCATTATTGAAAGGCTTAAGCAGTCGTTCTTTTTATACAACTTTCATAGAACAACATTGGTATCTGACAAGTGTAAACCCGCCATAAGGTCGCCTCGGAACCATGTTAGAATCTACCAAAGAGGTAACCTAAATCATAATGATTTTCCCCTTCAAAATAAATGTAAAAAAAACGACTGCTTAAGCCTTTCAATAATGCAATCGCACACTTCTTTAATAACCATCCTCTCAATTGTATAAATAGAAACATGTTAAAAAATGTTTTCCAATTCCCAAGTTATTGAATTTATATAAAATTTACCAATAAAAATTAATCAGCTGATTTTACGTTAAGCGTATTGGCTACCTAAAGAAAGTCGATCCCAGGTCGCAACACAAAGTGAGGGCAATCATTCTTTTAAACTTTAAAAATTTTTGCTTAGTGTACTCAAACCAAATATTTCGAACATCAATAAATCAAAGTCACCTTCAATTTATGTCATAAATGTCAAACTTGAAGTTTTTATTATTTTGACAACGATCCTAGGTCATGGATCGAAACGTAAATAAAGATGATTATAAAATGAAGTGTAATCTAAAATTCAAAAAATTGTGAAAGGCTAAAAGAGAAGGATGGGATCTAGGTAAGCTTAATGATAGTAATGTAAAAGAGGAATATAAACAAGTATTAGATAATAAGATCAAAGAAATAGCTATAGGAGGGAACGTAGAAAATAGATGGAAATAAATAAAAAGGGCTGTACATGATTCAGCAACACAGACTATAAGTAAGAAAAAAGTAGAAGCGAGAAAACCCTGGGTAACAAAGGAGATATTAGATTTAATATAGAATAGAAAAAACCTTGAACCTTTCAGAAAATTGGATAGTGAAAGTAAGCAAAAATATAATAGAGTTAGAAATAAGATAGTACATGAGTGTAGAAAAGCTAGAAATAAATGGATGGAAGAGAATTGTACGGGAATACAAAATTATTTGAGAGTAGATAAGACAAACAGGGCTTACAGGACAGTTAAAAAGTTTTTAGGAGGAAGATGGGAAAAAATATAATGGTATTAAAGATGAGAATAATGAGCTTCTAATAAATAAAGTTGAGGTAGGAGATAGATGGAAAAGATATTTAGAAGATTTAAATAAGAGAGACGATATGGTTAGAGAACGCCCAAGAAGAGGATGCAGAAATAGGGTTCTCAATATTAAGAGAGGAATTTGATGAAGCTGTTAAGGATCTTAAACTAAATAAAGTGCCGGGGATAGACGATATACCCGCAGAATTAATAAAATATGCAAGTCAGAGAAGGTTAGACAGATTATATGAACTAATAGAAGTAATATATAACGCATGTGAGGTCCCAATAGATATCGAAAAAAATATTATCCCAATCCCAAAAAAGTCAGGAGCTGATAGGTGTGAGAATTTTAGAACGGTTAGTTTAACTTCCCACGCTTCCAAAATACTAACAATAGTAATTAAAAATGGAGTAGAAGCTTTGACTCAGAATTATTTAGAGGAAGACCAAAATGGTTTTTGTAAAGACAGAGAGACTAGAGAATCGATACTAATGATTAGGGTAGTTATCGAAAAAAGGATACAAAAGAATAAAAAGTCTCATTGCGCGTTTGTAGATTTAGAAAAAGCATTTGATAGAGTTAATTGGATTGTTATTTTCAGGATTTTGCGAAAAATACGAACCTCTTATAGGGATAGAAAAATTGTTTACAGTCTATATAAAAACCAAAGCGTAGTAATTAGATTTGATGAAATAGAAGCAAAGCTAAGATTAAAAACGGTGTTAGACAGGGCTGTGTACTATCTCCCTTGATTTTTAATGTTTATATTGAGGAAACTTTAAACTTAGCTAGAGAGACAAAAGAGATAGGAGTAGTATAACTATGGAGAAGCTGGGACAGCCCTTTTAAAAGGGTCATAAATATCTTGTAAAGGGTGTGTGTATTATGGAAAAGAGAAGTATGTATGTGTGAAGGTCATGTATGTGTAGGTGTGTGTGTGTGTTAGTATTAGTTAGGTTTGAGGATAACGATGGTATGGCTATGGAGAAGCTGGCCGGCCCTTTTTAAAAGGATCATAAATATCTTGTAAAGGGTGTGCGTATTATGTAAAAGAGAGGTATGTATGTGCAGGTGTGTGCGTGTAGGGTGTAGGGTATGTATGGTTTGTCGGTGAAGTTAACGTGGAAGTCGTGCCGCCCTCGTGATAAAAGTGTGTGTGTGTAGATATCGATCGGGGGGGCGGTGTTGTTGTCGTATTATTTTCGAAAAGAAAGGTATGTATCGTTATGTGTATAGGTGTGTAGGGGGCGTGCGTGTTTTAGTCTAAGACGAAATATCGTACGGGGCGCGCAAGTGGTGCAAACGTGTTTTTGTTTTAAGAGTGGGTTTTCGGGATTATCTCATCGGACACGTACAAGACGTTTCAAGTAGTCTTTAATAATTTGAAAATGTTACGCTCGATGTGTCGTAGGCAATTATGATGAAGTATAAGAAGAATAAGGCTGGGGAAAATACCCGCAAGGTTTTTATTACAGGTGTCGATAAGAAAAATTGCGTGCTGCGTTTGTATTTGAAAAAAAATTCTCCCTACTACGAATAATAGTTTCGTCGTCTTGGTAAAAAGAATATCCAAAATATTTTTCTATTTATTATTGTGTAATTATTCGAACGGTAAACATCGTGTGTCGAAAGTGTAAAAATGTCTCAAGCTTCGGACAAATTAAAATTCCAGACGCGCCTACCTCAACGCGTGCAATTTTAAAACAATTGAAAAGTGCTTGCAACGTAGGTCGAAAACGTCACTATGAATCGATGCTGCTAAATCTGAAATGTAATCAGATCGTTTCTAATGCAAAAGCAAGCGTGATAGGGCGATCAGAGGGCAGGTGTTAGTAAAAGAATGGATCCGGCGATAATACTAGTGCGAAGGACGACGACGACGAGGGTTATGCGAACGACGTCGAAGTCGACGATCCTGCTGAAAATTTCGATAGATTAACAACAAAGAAGAATGTCAAAAGACGTAGAACGTCGAACAATATCGTGTGGGTCGATTTGAAATCGGCTTTCGCCCGCAGGATACGTTCGAGTGCTGTGGTCAATTTATATCACATAGATCCCATGCAATTTTTAGAAGATGCATTCGCTCTAATAGAGCGACGTTTGAGAAAATGTTTGAGAAAATTAATTTCGTGTTTAACGGTGAATACGTAAAGCCCAACGCATCAACATCATCATCGTCTTCAGAAGCCGTGGATACATCGTCATCATCATCGTCGTCATCGCTCAGACATTTTACTACTAAAATTATAAAATTTTAAAATTGAAGACTTTCAAACTCACGTTAAACCCGAAGCCATTCAGGAATTGAACAATAAACTGGGCGAATATACCGAAAAGCAGAGCGGGTTAGCTCTTTCGAGAATATTAAATTTAGGCGTCAATATAAATCATGCAGGAACATATAGTATGCATTCTTAAGGAAGGGGGATAAGAAAATTGTCTACGACATGATATGTTTATTTTTAATCATATACGTTTGTAATATAGAAGAATGTTGACGGTCGAGGATCTTACGAAATTACCGCTCGAGTATATCGAGAGGCATGCAAGTAAAGACGTCGCCAGAAATTTCGATAAATTACCGGAGTATTTGCAAAAACAATTATGGACGCATCGCTATTGTTTAGCGCATGGCTTACAATCGTCGTCGCATGCAGATCAGATAGATGGACCTCCTCTGCAAATAAAATCGTGTCCTGAATGCGCATGTTCTACTCCATATGTACGTGCGCACAACAACACATCGCAGCCCTGCAATAAAAACCTATGAATGCAATTAAAAATGCTCATTGTTCGAAATGACTCCTAAAGGACCGCCCGCAGCCGTCACAGCATATCTCGCCTACTCTTTAATATGTAATAATTACCTATACATATTTAAACCGAGCGTGCCCTCCTGGCAAAGAAATCCGGTTCCCGTAGATCCTCCGAATGCATTCGTATGTTTCGAGGTTGTTGAAAATAAAGACGTTTTGGCATTGTCGAAGTCCGAGTCGTCACAACAACAACAACAAATAAGATGCTCTCGCTCTAAAGATTGGAAACGTATGGAATTAATTACCATGCAGCTGCAACAGCAATGGCAGCAGCAGCAACAGAACCATTCGGAAGAGGTTCCCTTATCGCCATCATCATCAGAGACGTCGTCGTCGTCGTCGTCCGCGGTATCGAGAGACCTTTTAATTTATAAAAGTTATCTAGGAGGAGAAAGAGGACGCCTTCAACGACGACGAGAAATAGAAAACGTAGATGGATCCGGCGACGGCGAGGCCGGCAACGACGACGACGACGACGACGGTGCCGAACGGTTGAACAATGGATGCGCGGGCGATTGTGTCGGAGACGGAGTTGGCATCGAACCTTTTCTGATGTTTAAAATAAGATTTAAATACAATAGCAGTTTTACGGAGACCGAATGGTACGTCATGCCATGGAATCATAAACGAATCGCCTTCGAAAGAGAAAGAGAGCGAGAAAAAAAAAAGATCGAGAATTTGATAGTTCAGATGGTGTATGGACGTATTTAGAACACATCGTACTTATGCAATTAATAGGAGCGTGGGCATACTACATCTATTACAAATATAAAAATAAACTATGCGCGCATGAGCAACATCGTTTGCGCTCGAACGAAAACCTACGCATGCAAAATAATTTTCAGTTCTAACCGGGAGGTATCTTCGTTCAGGGTGTGTATGTGCGCGTGAAATTTTGCACTTAATTAAATAGCAATTATGGTGAAGTATATTCAAGACGAAAATAATCATACAAGTGGTGACGACAGACAAGTATTTTTAAATAACGATGATGATGACGTAATTTCGTCATCATCATCATCATCATCTACGTGTGCAGTATCTGGATCGCCGCAAGTTTTGTCAGGTATTCATGTCTACGATAACGATCAGGCGATGGATCCCCTGATATGTAGCACCGAATACCGATTGAATTCCTCCAAGGAGAATGCGCAATGGTGCGCTCACGGTCATACGATCGAAGTGGGCTTAACCAAACGAAAGAGCAATATGGATTTTAGCCCTGTTATCAGACTTATATGCCCCAACAGATTTTGTAAAGAAGGCGAATTGCAAATGGACGAAAACGAGTGGAAAGATTTGTCGTCTATCAATATCGAACATAAATTTAGAAATTTTTTTTCCAACCGCTCGGATACTGCCAAGGTTGCATCTGCAGGCGCTACCGCCGCCTCCGTAGTCGCAGACGTATGGCACTGGAGGCGTGAAATGCATCAGACGATCGACGGATACTTGGAAGTAGAATTTAAAGACGAATACGAGTCCATTCATAGAGTCGAGGTGCAAAAAACTGCTGCGGCTCTCGCCGCATTAGAATCAACAACAACAACAGGATCCGGATACAATGTTGCGCGAATTTCTCTCTCCGCGAAGAATTTGCAAAAGTGTTTACTCTAGCTCCTCTTATAATGCTCAAATTAGAAATATTGAAAGGACAAGATTTTCAAGAGTTCTACGATAGAAATATAGAGTGCGTCGCCACTTGCCTTCCCGAAGAGTTCGGAGCTTACGCGTATAACAGGTGCAAGAGCAGTAGCGGCGACGGCGACGACGATGGAGGTGAAGGCGGGCCCTCCTCGAGGATGCTGGACTTTATTCGAACCTGCAGGATCAAGTCTTATGTCGAGTCGAGATGATAAGCGAATACGTATTTGGAAATCCATCCCTAAGTACCCTAAACGTTCTTTACGACATCAACAGACTCGGCTTATTAGAAATCACGCGCCATTTCCCTCACAAAATTGTCGATGACGTATTATGTTTATATCAAAAGAATTTAAATGTCGAAATGAAACCTTTGTATTTTAAAGATAGTGTATGATCCTTTTTGTAAATAAAATTTATTCTGTATGCAGTTATTTTTATATATATATTTAAATTGTTACGTTATTGCAGGAGAGATGTTAGTCAATGTTGGTACACGGGGGTGAAGAGTTGTTCAACAACCTCTTAAATAAATTGCCCTTCGAACTGCACCTTCCTGGTCATAACTTCTGCGGTCCCGGAACCAGGCTACAAGAGCGTTTAAATCGCGGAGACAAAGGTATTAATCCTCTAGACGAAGCGTGCAAGCAGCACGACATCGCGTATTCGCATCACAAAGACGTGGAGCGCAGGCACGAGGCCGACAAGGTCTTGCAAGAAGCGGCTTGGCGGCGAGTCAAGGCCAAAAATTCTAAGTGGTCCGAGAAGCTCGCAGCGTTGGGCGTAACGGCTGCAATGAAAGCGAAACGCAAACTAGGAATGGGAATAGACAAGAAAATGGCCGTGAAACTGGATCGTCGACAGCGAGGACGACGACGACGACAAAACGACGACGTCGAGTACGTCGATGCTCGGGTAAATTCAAAGACAATAACGGCAACGTCGGCAGAAAATTCTCCTTCAGAGGCGGTCTTATAAGTAAAATATCTAAAGAAATCAGAAAACAAAGCATCAAGAGTAAAGGACACGGAGATGCTTCGCATAATCGTCTCATTTCGAGCGCGATGAATGCCGCAAAAATTATAGTCAACAGGATGGGAGGTCGTTCGAAAATTAAAGTACCGCGCATAATACCGGTGCCCAAGCGAGGAGGCTTATTGCCCTTGATTCCGATATTTGCGGGTCTTTCGGCGCTCGGAGCACTGGCCGGCGGAGCGTCGAGCGTTGCAAACGCCATCAATTCGGCCAAAAATGCAAAGAGGTATTTCGACGAGAACGCGCGTCACAACAGAGCCATGGAAGAGAAAAAAGTCGGCAGCGGATTGTATTTAAAGCCTCACAAGAAAGGTAGCGCCTTGTACTTGAAACCTTATCCGGGGGATTCAAAAAACGGATGACTTTGACGGTGCCGAGGAATGCTAAGCTCACCACCACCACCACCACCACCACCACCACCCTTACACCTCCCATGCGCGCATTGACCGATCTCGATCTGCACAAATATGCTAAAGGTGTTCCATATTTTAGAGGCGTGTACATGCGAGACGAGTTGCCGCTAAAAAGACGCGACGGAAGCTTAGCACCGCCGTGGCGAAACGAAAGTGGTATTATAAATTTAGACGATGGATCCGGTCCGGGCACGCATTGGGTCGGTTATAAAAAAAGGGCCAATACGGTGATATACTTCGATAGTTTCGGAGACCTGAGGCCTCCCGAGGAAGTCTTAAGATATTTTTACGGTAGCGATATATATTATAACGTGGAAAGGGAGCAAGACTTTAACACGATCGTGTGTGGTCATTTAGTGTTGAAATTTTTACATAAAAGAACCATAATGCCCTCGGAGCGCTACAGTCATGTCTAGGACATTCACGATATTCGGGTATGGAAATACCATCAGCAGCGGTACGCTATACCCACCTGTGAGACTGAACGATGGCGGCACGTACACCTGCGGCTTGGTGGGTCTTTACACGTGCAACACCGTTCGAAATATTTACGAGGGAAATAATAAGTTCTATTACGATAAAGATAAAGAAATCACCATCGACGAGGGATGCTACGAAATAGACGAGCTAAACACGTTTCTGAGAAAAAAGATATTGGAGTCGGCTAAAGCCAACAAAGAAATTAATTTGGACGACGACGGATTGGTCGACGGCTTGTTTTCTTTAAGAGCTAATAATAATACCCTAAAGTGCGAAATAAAATCGAAATACTCCGTAGACTTCACGAAGCGCGGCAACATCGGTCGAATGCTGGGATTTTATGATCGAATTTTAGAGGAAGGTCGTTCGCATACGTCCGATCGCGATGTGGAAATAATTTCGGTATCTAATATTTTCGTAGATACTAACATTACGACGGGAGCGTACCGCAATAACCAACTTTGTCATAGCATTTACGAATTTGGCCTAACCGTGCCCCCAGGCTACAGCATAGAACAACAACCCAGCAATATAATTCGTTTCCCTCTGTGCGTGGACGAATTCGATAACATTACTTTAAGACTGGTGGATCATACGGGTGAAGCGGTTAATTTTTCGAAGGATACGTACCTTTGCGTTCGCCTAGAGCTAAGACGCGAATAATAAAATTATTATTAAGTTAAAAATGGGCGTCGTTTACGATGACGAGCGTCAGCATCAGCAGCAGCAGCAACAGTACGTTAGCCGCAGTCGTCAATATACCTAAGAAAAAATCCGCGCGTTGGGCATTGTTATCGTCGTTGCTGCCGAAGTCTTCTTCTTCTTCTTCTTCTTCTTCTTCTTCTTCCTCAAAAACAAACCTATATAAAACGCAAAAAACGTTCTCGAAATCTGCAGTCGCACGCAAATCATCGTTAGGCCATAACGAAATAAAAAGCGGAAGAGGTGTGATAAAGCGACATCATATTAAAAAGAAGAGGAAGAAGACCCTCGCTCTTAGTCGCGCAGACGCAAGTTTCTTAAAAGCGCTCGGCTACAAGCTTTTGAATACGAGAAAGAAAAAAAGTACTAGAAATGGCTAAACGTGGCGGTAAAATACGTGGTAATTTTGGTAGTAGCACGAAAATGGTCGCAGATCACATCTCGTCGGTGATTAGTTCTCCTTTGAAGAAATTACGTTTCGACGAGGTGGCCAAATTAGACGTATTCAAAAGGCCTCGCTACGAAGAGACAATTTCGAAAGAAGATTATTATTCGTATTTACCCTTCACGCGAAACACAGACCACAGCGATAGAGTGATTATAGAAATCCAAAATTCCGATGCTATAATCGCAACCTACGACAGTTACATTAATATTAAGGGAACGTTTTCGGTGAAAACCGAAGGTAAACCGTATACGATAACGAACAACGCAATATTATTCTTGTTCGATGAAATACAGTACAAAATGGGGAGCACGCATGTGGTCGACGTTTGTAAGCAGCCTGGTATAACGTGCACGATGAAGGGTCTCGCTTCGTATCACAAAAAATTCAACGGTTTGAGCAATAGCACCTGGGACCCTCGAGGAGATACAAACGCCGACATCTTTAAGAACGGACGCTTCTCGTGCAATGTGCCTCTAAAGCATATTTTTGGATTTTGCGAGGATTATAAACGAGCCGTCGTAAACATGCCGCAAGAGCTTGTTTTAATTAGATCCAAGAGCGACGTCAATTGTTACAAGAGCGACGAAAACGAGCTAACATTTAAAATTACTAAAATATCGTGGGAGGTTCCGCATTTAAAGCTTAGCGATGAATCGAAATTAAATTTATTCCATCATTTGCATAAAATCCCAGAATTGTGGTTTACTTTCGTCGCTGGGAGCTTCACGAGTTGCCGTCCTTTCCGTCTTCGAAAATTCACGTTTGGCGTATTAAGAATTCGAACGAATTAGAAAAACCTCGATGGATTCTATTTACTCTTCAGCATGGCAAGTATGATAATGCGAAGCAATCGGCATCCCAGTTCGATCACTGCAATCTGACAAATTTAAAACTATACCTTAATTCCCAAGAATTTCCACTTCAAGATATGAATTCGGACTTTGCCAATAACGATTATTCGACCCCGTTCATGCACTATTCGAAATTTCCGGAAAACTATTATGCAGGCGCGAGCAATTTGAGCTACGCTCTGTGTTGTTTGAACGACTATCAGCAATTTGGCAATTGTCCCGTGTTCGTGATCGATTGCAGTCGTCAAGAAGAATCTATTAAAAATTCGGCCGTCGATATACGTCTCGAAATCGAATCCAGCAACATTTTCGATCAAACCACTAAAGCATACTGCTTAATTTTGCACGACTCTATATTCGAATACGATCCGTTTACGGAAATCGTTACGCGTCATATTAGCGAATAATAGACATGAAGGTTATTGAACAGAAACAATCTCTACCGGTTGCAAATATGGATCTAACGCTCGAACAGGATGATCCTTATTCCTATTTTGGAACGCGCAAAAAGCACGTAGATCTCTTACCGGCCAGCATAAGATGCATCGTATGCGGACCTTCTGCGTGCGGTAAAACAAACCTGATTTTGAGTTTGTTACTGGCACCCAACGGATTGGAATTTGAAAACGTTTACATTTACTCCAAGTCGCTATTTCAGTCCAAATACGATTTTTTGAGTCGAGTTTTGAGACCGATCAAGGGACTAGGCTATTACGAATTTAGCGAAAATTCCGAAATAATTTCACCGCAAGATGCTAAGAGTAATTCAATTTTCATTTTCGACGACATTCAATGTCACGAACAAAACGCGATTCGTCAATATTTTTCAATGAGCCGTCATAAGAATATAGACGCGTTCTACCTCAGCCAATCGTATGCAAGAATACCGAAGCATCTTATTCGCGACAATACAAATTTAATTATAGTTTTTCGCAAGACGAAATGAACTTAAGACATATCTATTCGGAGCACATTAATACCGACATGAGCTTCGAAGATTTCAAAAGATGTGCCGTCTAGCGTGGGAAAAAAGACGGCGATGGCAATAAAGCCGGATACGGATTCTTAGTGGTAGACAAAGAAAAAGCCATAAACGAGGGCCGCTACCGTAAAGGATTCGATCATTACATATGTATTTAAAATCACGACGTTCGAGGAACTTTCATCAACGCAATGTCTGCGGCTGCGATGAGACGAGGACGACGACGACGTCACTCTACGAATTTAAATCGAGCCGTAGTGCAGGCCACTAAAACGATAAGAAAAGTTTTAGATTTTAAACGAGATCAAAATCGAGCTCAATTAAAATACGGAATGAAGCATGCTCAATTACTAGAACCGTTAAAATCGCTATCAAAATTCTCTGCAAGTAAAAATCCTAATTATATTCGACGTCAGAATGCGGAGCACGAATCTGATAATGTCGGCGACGGTTCAGATGTCTTACTTAAAAGTATGCCGACATCCTGTCCAAAAGCGAGGATCCCAATATAGACGATACCGGAATCGGCATTCAATACGACGACCTTTCGAATAAATGGTCTATGGGCAATTCAGAGTTAGCTATTGCAGACGACGGATCTACGATTAATATTAGAAATAAAAATATCCTATTACGGAGGGCTTACTTCGATTGTTAACTTATAAGAAAATCCTTCGAATAAGAAAACGCCTGCTGGCAATCCTTCCGAGCTAGATGTAAAAATTACATCGATATTTTGAAGAAAACCAATGCATATAATAAACTGTTTCGCAAGGATCTGCCTAAAACGCCCAAATATAAAAATTATATCGTTCCGAATTTAACACCGTCGCCCGTGGCGACTACAATATCTACGCCTCCTCCTCGCCGCAGCATGCTTCGTCGCCGTCACCGTCGTCGTTGTCGTCAAGAGAGATGAATACAGCATCGGCGACTCTTACGATTCCCATGCAATTACGATCCAAAATAACGAAGAAAAAGAAAGGTCTCGGTATGGATAATTTATAGAAAAAAAGACAGCCATCGAGTAATATAAGCAGAATTTGGCGATACAAAAAATTCGATAATTCTAATCATGAGATAGAATACGTTCATTGGGACTCGCCGGCCGAGCTGGTGAGCCGGCTTCGTTTGTTGATGGCCGAACGTTCGGCGGGCAACAATAGCTCTCAGAATCAAAACGAATTTCTTTCTATTATATCCGAATTAAAGGAGGCGAAATTAATCGCCTAATAAAATATACACGTTCTATAGAATAGTCTCAGAAATAAAATGGTCGACGATAAATTTGGAAGAGCGTATGTTGCCAGAGACTCTGGAGGCGGAGGGTTTGGTAATACCGCTGCGCGCGGGCCTCCTGGTGTAGGCTTTAAACTAACTCCGGAAGGCGATTTCAACATAGAAAATAGAAAACTTTGCAACGTAGGCAATCCCGTGACCGGAACGGATGCGGTAAATAAACGAAGCGCCTTGGTATTGGACGAGGACGAGAAAATAGTTAACTTGAAGGATTTTAGAATAGTGAATTTGGCCGATCCTAAAAATCAAACGACGGCGTAAACTTAAAATTTTGCAGCGAAGAACTCAATCTGCGTATAGGCAAAGCATTGGAAATATGTTTGACCGCTTCATCTTCGGGAAAAACGCATGCTAATAAGAAACTTAAATTTGACGCCAAATCGCGATCCATTGTAAATTTGCACGACCCGCAGAGCTCGGCGATGCCGTTAACAAGAGATACGTGGACTCGACGTTGTCAGAAAAAGCGCAAAATTTTATGAAACTAACCACGATCGACGACGGTAAGGCCAAGAACTTCGACTCTCGAGGCTTGAGAATTGTCAACATAGGCGAGGCCGAAGATGAGCACGATGCCGTTTCTAAGTTCTATGTGAACGCGAGAATACAAAATCTTATCGAAGGTGTCGCCATTCACCGCGATAACGTGATCATTCGAGATGTATTGCAATCGGTCGTTCAAGTGTTGAACGAAGTTGTTTTAAACACGAACTTCCTGATTTTCAACCACTTGAAATTAGACGGAGTCAAGACGTCTGCTGGAGGCGATTTACAATTTCACAAAATTAATACCGACGTTATAAGACACCTGCACGTGTTATTGGAGCAAGATAAAGCCTAGTCGTCTAACTCTCATACTCGTGTCAAACCTTAAAAATGTCTAAGAAATATAACGATAAGGAAATACTAGTGGATGAACAGCAAAGAGGGGTTAGAATAAATTTTCCACGTCGAAGAACGATCATCAAATCTTATCACGACTTATTCCAAGCCGATATTGCTGAATTTATTCCATATTCGAAATATAATAAAGGGCATAAGTATATTCTACTCGTGATCGATTGCTATTCGAAATATTTATGGACGAGACCGCTTAAATCCAAGAATGGTCATGAAGTCACATCTGCGATGCGCGAGATTCTAAATGAAATTAAAAGATCGCGGCCGCCTTTACCGAAAAATCTGCAAACAGATAATGGTACAGAATTTTATAACGGCCAATTTGCACGGCTGATGAAGGAATATGGCGATATTAATCATTACTCCACATATAGCTCAATCAAAGCCGCCATCGTAGAACGTGCAATCAGAACGATAAAAAACAAACTGTATAAAGCTTTTAGTCTGAGAGGCAAATGGAAGTGGAACGATATAATCGATTCGATTGTATCGAAATACAACGATACGGTGCATTCGACCACTAAAAGAAAACCCAAAAATGTGACCGCGAAAACGCGCCTGAAAGTTTACGATAAATTAAAACTGGCGACTAGAAAACCTCGTTATGCCGTGGACGACTTTGTACGCATTTCAAAATATAGAAGTATTTTTTCTAAGGGCTACAATGCAAACTGGAGCGAGGAGACGTTTAAAATATGTAAAGTGTTTCGAGCAAATCCGACTACTTATTTACTCGTCGACATGCATGGCGATCCAGTATTGGGACAGTTTTATGAAGCTGAGCTGCAGAAAACGAGAGTTCCAAATATTTACCTTATCGAGAAAATACTAAGGCGAAAAGGAACCAAAATTCTCGTCAAATGGTTGGGCTTCCAAGAGCCTTCCTGGATTCAAAAGCTGATCTTATATAGATTGTTACATTTAAAAATAAAACATTTGTTTTTATATTTTTATTATATAAATATGTTACATTTCAAAAATAAAAATTTGTTTCTTTTTTGTTTGATTTTTATTATACATTTTTTTGATCTTGTAAAAATAAGAAAGATAGAGACGCTACAACTGCGATACTTTGACATGCAGCAGCACTTAAAATGTATTATTTTAGTTTATTTTATACATAATATAAAAAATAAAAATACAATGCAGTTTTTTTATCTTGGCTTGTTACAATATTTTAATTAATTTTTATAATAAATATAAAAATAACAAAATACAATGCTTTTTCTTGATTACAATATAACAAAGAGAGCCTCTACAACAGCGCTTAAAATATATTTTTAAATTAATTTTATACATAATATAAAAATTAAAAAAATACAATGCGGTTTTATAATATAAAAATACAAAAGACAATGCAATTTCTTTCTCGTTACAAGATTTTAATTATTTTTTATAATAAACATGCAATTCACAAAATAAAATATGGTTTTATTCAAAGGTCCTTTATTAGATAGTGCCCATGAGGCAAAGTATCTATTCCGTTAGATAAAATGTATCTTTTATCATCTTGATAACTTAAAGCAATTTTCGTCTGACGTATGGAATATACCTTATGCAAATATGATCGTATGCTATTTTGGTCTCGTTCTATGACTACTTTATTTCGTAACGTATCGAGATAGTGATCGAAACAGATTTGCCGATCGATAATGTACTTTTTAACACCCTTAGCCTTCTTTATTATCTCACGGCCTTCTATTTTTAAAGAGTACATTTTCGATCGAAGGCCTACAAAGTGCGTTAAAATACGACCTCTAGTTTCGTCTTTCATAAGACCAATGACTTTTTTATTAATTAAAGGAATTTTATAGATGTTATCGGGATCATAAGCGCTCGTATCAAATTTTTCTAGATTCGTCTTTATACACTCTTCATAGAAATCATTGCACGTCACACTATACAAAAGGCTGTCGGTGTCCATGTAGCATAATTCGCAATTATTTGCAAATTTTGCCTTCATGAAATCGTAGTGAAAATTATATAATTCAATTTTGATAATTCTAAGATGGCCATACCTATGTAGATAGGTTTGTTGAACTCTATCTCTGTTTTGCTCAATTCGATCGCGACCAGATTTTTGTCAAAAATCGTCGCCGAATGGAAATTTGGTTTGGAAATTAAAGATAGAGCACCATACCGACCGCTCCAATGAGTCACTAATTTTATGACGCGTCTTTTCCTAACATTCTCCATTGTTTTACCAAAATGGAATTGTTTGCAAATTTATATAGATTTTGTGCAAATTCCGTTTTAGCTTCCGTGCGCATTCTTGTATTTAATTCGACAAACGGTCTCAACCAAGGAGACTGACCGAATTCTAAAACCTTATGAACGCGCGTCATAACTACGCCCGCAGATAAATAAACCTGGAGATTTCTGTAATGCACAACGTAGTTGAACTTTTCGTGAGAGTGCACATTAATTTTGAAAATTTCGAGCCCGGAGGCGTGTCCTGTTCTGGGCACATCGGCAACTCTTTCTGAGCGTCGTGAATGTCCGTAGGAAATTCCAAGTCGCATTCGATAATATAACCTTTATCGCTCGTAATGCTCACCGTTGTAACATTAAATTTTAATATTTCTTCAGGCGTTAGCCATTTGAAATCCCCGTAAGGCAAATAGCAAGATTCGGCATGACCATAGAGATTATTAATATCTCCGTAAAATAAAAATTTATTCGGCTTGGATGGATCATACGTTTGGGGATAATATTTATTATTGGATTCTACATATCGTTTTACGACTTGAGTAAGGCCCCCCCGAATGCCTCTTTCGATCATTAAAAACATGTCGACGTCACAAATTAGTTCTAGCCTGATTTTAGTATATAATAACATGCTAGACCACGAGTAGCTCGCCAAAGTCACAAAATTTAAGGGATCCAATTTGTATGTTTCAAGACAATTTTTCTAAAGTCTTGGAATATATCGCAAAGTAAAAGAATGTCGCATTTTAAATATAGGTCCGCGTAGTCGCCTAAATTTTGCATTTAAAAGTGCTCCATACGGTTTGCGCATGAATATATTCCGATTCTTCAATATGTGATTCATTAAGATTGCTATAAAACATTCTATAGGAGGAAGATTTTCTTCGCTTAATTTCAAAATGTCATCCAAATACTCGTAGGAAAAATTCCCTTGCGCATTAGCAATTTAATGCGATCCGGGTTTAGCGAGCTAAATTCCTTTTTTAAAACTTTAAAGTCATCGAAAGACAACTCGCATGCTAATTTTTCCAATGACATTGCCATAAAGCGAAAGGAATCTATGAATCTGAACGTCACATTTGCGTCGTTGTATTTTTTAGAAAATGTTATGTATTTTCATTATTCAAGGGTATTATATTCATGGGGCCTTCGAAAGCGTTAGCAAGCTCTTTAATAATAAAATGAGCATCATAATTGCTCAAATTATGATAGACTACGGGAATAATTGGAAATAACCTAAAATTTAAATTACAGCTGCTATGCGCAACACCTCTTACAGAACCATTCATGTGATCGTGATCGATAACCTTTTCGTCGTCCGGCAAGAAATCGACTTCGCAAATAAAGCACGTTTTTGCCGTCGAGGCATCTATAGAGGACGTAGCAGGCTCGTTTTTAAAAATGCGCTCCCATAACATATGGCAATATGTTTTAATTGTCGCACAAACCAAGAAATGCAGTCTGTGCCCGTGTATGAACTGTAATATGAAAGAGATTCGTCATATCCACAATAAAAATAATATCCTATTGAAAACGGAATATGTTCCTGGTATTTGAAAGTGCGTTCTGATTCGGAAGCTCTTTCGGTTTTTTAATAAGGCATTCTATGTCAGAATAAACCACCATCGGCACAGGTATTTTATACTTAAAATCTTTAAATTGTAAATATTTGTTTTTTCGGAGGGTAAAATAACACGACACTCGTTAAGTTTTTCGCATACTTGCTCGTGGGCATCGAGACGTTTGCGATCGTAAAAATAAGAGACATCTATCGCATACGTAAAAGTGACCCGTATGTTTAGTTAATTGACCTCTCACAAGTGAGGCTAAATTTTTATAAGACAATAATGATATCTAACGCCCCGTTTATAATCTTTAATATTTTTTAATTCTTCCAATCTATTTCCAAATTTATCGGCCTCGTCGACGTCGTCGTCGTCCTCGTCGCCGTTGACGTCTTCGCCGTCGTCAGAATTAAATTTTGACGACTCGTCGACATACGCATCTTCAACAATTAACAGATTAACGTGTTTATCTCGTTTTGGCTAGTTAATTGTACCGGTGTTACGATGTATCGAGCGCGTTTTAAAATAAGAGCAAAAACATTTACAGAAATATCATTCTGCTTTTCGAATTTCGATATATCCGATATAGGCATGGGGCTGACGAAATTTTTCATATTAAAAATTTCTGCAAAATGCGGATACGAAGTTGTGCGATTAGCATGCTTACCTGCTGTAGGCTTAATTATTCCGGCTAAAACGCTCCAATAAAAGCATGAAAAATCATTGTTTCTAATGTTTAAACAGGCCTTTTTGTTTTGAATTGCGATAGGAAGAGGCATGAAACAACTCGCGTGAAACATATTATAGCATTTATTAATATTAACATTTAAAAATAATATTTCGGATAACGTGAATCCTGACCCGTGCATTGCGTCGTTCTCTATTTTATCCAACAAGCGTGTTGCGATATTGCACTCAAACCACTCGTTAAACTTCTCTAAATTGCCGAAACAAATTAAAAAGTTGGGCGTCGAAAAATACCTAGTTTGAAACTCATTTTCGTTGAGCGCGACGGAAAATTTGAAAAAATCGCACGCTAACACGACATTAATTTTAAGGTTTACCGAGTGATTTTTAAAAATCGTATACAATTTGGATAAAATTAGTTTTTTACAATCTTCGATAAATAAATTAAGATCTTTATGTGCAACATTAATAATTTGAGCTGTTTGAATTCTCGATTTAAATGCAGACACGATCGGCTTCCAAACCAATTCAGAATGTCGAGGCGTGCTCCGAGAATACATCCATTGTTTAGGAACATTCTGCCGCAGTAGTTTTTTTAATAGATTTTAAATAGCATTTTATATCTTTTCATATGGCATAGAAGATTTTCGAATAGATTCAGATAACTAGCCGAGAGCGAAGAACAAGTTTGTTTCACCGTTCTTAAAATCGATTCGGTGTTGTGAATGTGTGATTTTAATATTCGAACCCAATTGCGAAATACTTTAGTTTTACGACATTTCGTTAAAATTGCGTGCACTTTTCGATACAACTGTAGCATCTGATCACAACACATCGAAACGCCCGCGTCCGCTTCGATTTTTCTGTTAGTTAACATTTTTTTTTTTCGTATTTCAATGCCAACTTTCTGTATTTTGAACCGTGCAATTTTACTAATACGTTTGGCGTATCGTCTTTGGGCGATAAATCGCAGGACCATAAAATGGCTTCTAATTCGGCATGCAGTTCCCGTTTTATTCTAACAATTTGTACGAGTTTAAAAATCTTATACAAAACGATAAGTCTATAGCATATTTTTCTGAATCTGTAATTTTTAGTTGATTTTATAGAAAATACATCTGTCGTTCTAACACATTTACTATAGACAAATAAATCGCCGATTTCATGCAAGCGCATGCGGAGGGTTTTTCCACAAATCAACAAAGAATTAATAAATTGAGTTGAAAACACGAATTCTCTATTTTTTAAGTCCACGTATAGGCAATCGGTTCTTAGAGTTGCATAAAAGAAAATGTCACTGTCACATTTATACTGAAAATTAAACACTGTTTTTAATGGCGATACGGCAGATTGATCTACAAATCTAAATAACCTAATACCGGCCGAGATGCTTTCGCTAATATTATAAAATGCCCTTCGGTCGTAATTACATAAATTAAAAGCTTTTCTTTCATACGAGACACGTCGGTGAAGCAAAACGCTATTGTGTTAGAATACGAATCTTCTAAGCACGTTAAATTGTCGAACAAATTAAATTGCATGCAAAATAGAAAAAGGGCTCGAGACCCAATCAAAAACCGTCCCGATATTTAAAGTCTTTTAAATAAGCAGGCAATTCCTTGCATGCGATTCTATAAAAATTATGTGGATAATCCGCAATTAGCATATCACGATTGTAATGGGTTGCTGATCTAATTCTATATTCAATACTCATAACTTTAAAAATCAAGATGTAAAAATACTAAAATTATAAAATTAATTACCATGTATAGGTAGGTATTCTAGTGTGATGACGATACGGATGGCTTTTTTTGCTCTTGCCGTTCTTGATTTTCCTTGGGAGGATCCGTGAGGGCTGATGATGATGGATCCTTTTGTTTTTCGCCCATGCAGCAGAAGGAAATACTCGCTGCAGGATTAGGTTTACCTTTAAAATAAACGAATTTCGTATTAGTTTTTAAATAAAAATTAAAATATTAAATACTAACCAACTTCGAACGATCCTAGGTAGTGCAAACAAAGGCATTCCTGTTTATTCAGCTCCTCGATATCTTTGTCGCTAATTACGTCCGCGATTCTCTGCGGAAGGAACACAACGCATTCTTCTAATTCGACGAGAATGATGCGAGAATTCTTCTTTGACTGAAGAGATTTGATGCTTAAAACTGGATAAGGGCGCTGTAGCTCGAGATCTTTGACTTTTACGGTCTTCTTCCTATCGATGCGGCTTACTGAATTGATTTTTTTAATTAACTCCATATTTTAATTCTAATTACGAATATAATTACATAAAGTTAAAAAATATATTTACAATTATTACCTGTTTTTTAATGCAAGCTGCACGATGACAAAACACGTTGCACGACTCTCAACCTTATATTTTACAAGATAAAAAGCCTTACAAGGGATCCTCTATTTATATCGCTCCGAATGACGTACAATTTATTACGCATCTGAAAACCGCTCCCCACATACACGATTCAGACATTAACGATAGCAATTCATTAGAATTAAATAGCATTGCCCTTGTTTTGGACAAAAAAAGCTCATTCAAATTAAAACGCCATCTTTTATTATGCGGATATTGAAGTCGCATAAAAATTAATGAGGCATATTTTTTATTCAAAAATGTAAGTAACAAAAACATTTTCGCCGACTCGGCATCGATAAAGAATATAAAAATCCCAAACGTCTATATTTCGAGGATTTATGAGCCCATATTTGTTAAAAATAATGGGTTCCTATATAATTAATGATGCAAAACGATGTGTACTGAAATTAAAACTTACTCACGAATGATGTAATCATTAAACTACAGTATTTTCTTTACGCGTTCCAAGAAGCTATCTTTTATACATACAATGTTTTAACAAAAGCGATTCCCGACTTCGATAATAAAAAATAATTATACAAAACATACTCGATCATTTATATTTTTAACTTCCGCTTTATATAAATAATGTATAGTATACAAAATTTACGACCACTTTTTATTTCTCGGCAAAAATACGATTCGTCATCGTATATGCTTTGGGTTCATATAATGCACACAAAATTAAGGAAGAACTTTTTTACCATTTATACCGAAACAATTACATTTAAAACGTCTTGCACGTGTCCGATGAGATAATCGCGACCCCGTTTTTTTTTTTCTCTGGCCCGACGATCTGAAATCTCTGCGTTATTTTAAATACTTCATCATAATTGCCTACGAAAACATCGAGCGTAACATTTCCAAATTATTAAAAGTTTACTTGAAACGTCTTGCACGTGTGTCCGATGAGATAACCATGACCCCGTATTTGTATACGAATTAAATAGCGCACTTTCATCATCTTCTCTCGAAGAGCAAAAATACACGCACACGTCATCGATCGAACCATCTTGAGCAAAAATACGATTACGTCAGTAGTATAGCTATGGAGAAGCTGAGACAGCCCTTTTAAAAGGCCCATCGCAATTTTTTTTCTTATCGACACCTGTAATAAAAAAAACCCTTGCGGTTATTTACCCAGACTTATTCTCGATCGCGACCACCACCACCCCCGAAAACACACTCTTAAAACAAAACACGTTCGCACCACTTGCGCGCCCCTTACGATATTTCGTCTTAGACTAAAACACGCACGCCCCCCCTACACACCTATACACATAACGATACATACCTTTCTTTTCGAAAATAAAACGACAACAACACCGCCCCCCCGATCGATATCTACACACACACACTTTTATCACGAGGGCGGCACGACTTCCACGTTAACTTCACCGACAAACCATACATACCCTACACCCTACACGCACACACCTGCACATACATACCTCTCTTTTACATAATACGCACACCCTTTACAAGATATTTATGATCCTTTTAAAAAGGGCCGGCCAGCTTCTCCATAGCCATACTATCGTTATCCTCAAACCTAACTAATACTAACACACACACACACACCTACACATACATGACCTTCACACATACATACTTCTCTTTTCCATAATACACACACCCTTTACAAGATATTTATGACCCTTTAAAAAGGGCTGTCCCAGCTTCTCCATAGTTATACTACTGATAGGTATTAGTGTACAGGAACAGAAAATAGACATGTTACGTTTTGCAGATGATATAGCCATTATAGTAGAGTCTAGAAAAAAGTTAGGAGAGTTTTTAAATATTTTAGATGAGATACTACAGAGTAACTATAATATGGGAATTAACTCTGGAAAGACAAAAATAATGACAAGTGGGTTACAACCTAGTTCTAAACCAAAATTAAAAATAGGTAATACCGAGTTAGAGGGGATAAATGATTTTTGCTATTTAGGTAGTATAATTACAAAAGATGGACGTAGCAGAACTGATATAGTAGCTAGAATAGCTCAAGCTAGAAAAATGTTTTTAAAAAAGAAAGTCTTACTAATAGCTAATAGTATTAGTTTAGATCAGAGGTGTCCAAACTACGGCCCGCGGGCCAAACCCGGCTCGCTAAGTAATTTTATCCGGCCCGCGGAGGGTATGAAAACATAATGATGTTATCGCTCAAACCTTTTCATTTCATAAAGGTATAATGAAAAACTACGTGGCTAATAAAACGAAGTTACTGTACTTGACCAAACACAAATGTCTGTCGCGCTGCTAAGTTATAAGACTAAATAAAAAAAATATTTTGGTAACTCAAACATAAAAGAAATTTTATACGCATGTGAATTTTGACGATAAGCAGAGTCTTATTGTTTTGTTGTAAATAAAGCATCAGCAATTTTGAGTAGTTCGCTTAAAGCACTTAAGTATAAATAAACAAATATCGTTTTTGATTTCGATATTGTTTTCATGGAATTATTGCACGCGCACAGTAGTGCCGCCCGGGGCTGTTCCGTTGCTGCTGCGTATAGCCAGGCGCTCGTCGCCCGTCGGTGCAGCGCGAGAAGTATAGAAAATGCCGCCCCACTCCAAATGTGCATTGCAGATATGTGTTAAAAGTCTTCAACGACAGTGCCAGTGCGAAGCAGAGTGTTAAAACATTGCTACGGGTACAGACAAATTAATGAAAAGCAAGGATCAAGATACACCGTCGTTTGTAATTCAAGTTTAGGGATATTCGAATTTATAAACAGGCAAGTGTAAATTTATATTTGTTGTACTTCCCTTAAATATCGCCCGAATTCCTGCAAATATTAACTAGCATTAAATTTTAATTACATATGCAACAACGTTCAAAAATTTGTTAATGGTATTTATTAAACTTATTTAGTAGAATTTTAAAAATACATGATTATTTTATTTTTTAACAATAATATGACGTTTTCATTAAAAAGGAATTATTTTCCTATTTTGCTAATTTTTAGAATCCCCAAACATGGAAGGAAAAAGAAGAAAGATAGATGACGAATGTCGCATTTTTAATGAAGAATGGGGAGTAAAATATTTCTTTGTGAAAACACAGGCTAATAAAGCAGTATGTCTAATTTGCAATGACACTGTTGCTGTAATGAAGGAATATAATATACGTCGACGTCATGAAACAAAACATTCTTCAACCTACTCACAATTCAAGGACAGCACCGTACTGAAAAATACAAAGCAATGCACCGTAGTTTATGTTCGCAGAAAATTTATTTAGGAAAGCAAATTCAAAAAATGAAGCATTAACTTTAGTTAGTATAAAGATTGCTTATTTGTTGGTGAAAGCAGGAAAACCTTTTATGGATGGACAAATGTTTAAAGAGTGTATAATGGCGGCTGTTGGTGAATTGTGCCCAGAAAAGTTGGATCTCTTCAAAATGATCAGCATGTCCCGTAATACAATTGCTCGTCGAATTGACGATATTGGAAACAATATTCTCCATCAGGTTCCTAGTAAAACACAGTGGGTCACTCAATATTCTCTTGCTATTGATGAATCAACTGATGTTGGTGACATTTCATAACTTTTAATTTTTGTTCGTGGAGTTGATGACGAACTTAATGTCACACAAGAATTAGCCTCCCGTAACAGCATGCATAGTACTACAACTGGAAAAGATGTATTCGAAAAAGTAGAAAAAACGCTAATCAAGTTTAACTTAGATTGGAATCGACTCCAAAGTGTGACGATTGATGGAGGAAGAACCATGTCTGGTACAAACATCGGCGTGGTTGGACAAATTACAAAAGCTTGTAAAGCTTCAGGAGCGTCAGTACCAATTTTTCTGCACTGTATTATCTATCAACAAGCATTATGTATAAAACATGTCGATATAAACTGCGTTTTGAAGCCAGTTGTTTCTGTAGTAAATTTTATTCGATCACACGCACTTAATCATCGGCAATTTAAATCTTTTCTTAAGCAAATTGAATCCGAGTACGTTGA
The DNA here is from genome assembly GCA_036346225.1 of Platerodrilus igneus. Lineage (NCBI taxonomy): Eukaryota > Metazoa > Arthropoda > Insecta > Coleoptera > Lycidae > Platerodrilus > Platerodrilus igneus. Next base: position 7,006,175 of record JARFIW010000787.1, on the reverse strand, counting down.
CTTGTCGTATTACACTGAAGTTCGATGGCTTAGTTGTGGAAAAGTTCTATTGCAATTTTTTAAGCTTAGAAGTGAAATTGATTTATTTCTTGTAGAGAAAAAACATCCTGAACCACTTTTATCAAATGCTGCATGGCTCTGGAAGTTGGCGTTTTTTGCAGATGTTGTGGCACACGTAAATACCTTAAACTTAAAGTTACAAGGGAAAAACAATTTAATTTGCGATTTATACTCTCAAATTAAAGCATTTCGAACAAAACTACAATTATTCGAAAGTCAAGTGACTGAATGTAACTTTACGCATTTTCCGTGCTGTGATTGAATTTAATAAAAAAACTGAAGAACAATTTCCAATTGCATTTGCAGTAAAGGTCATCGCCGATTTAAAAGAAAAATTTCAAAAGAGATTTTCTGATTTGGACATGAATTCAAAAGAAATTCGGCTGTTCCAAAATCCATTTGATTGCAACGTTGCTGAAATTTCAAGCCAGCTTCAAATAGAAATTATTGATCTTCAAGCAAACGAACAAATCAAGGACAAATACAAGGAAGGAAACTTAATAGATTTTTATAAATATTTGGATGCAAAAGAGTTTCCAAATTTGAAGAAATTTGCTCGTAAATTCATTTCAATGTTTGGGACTACTTACGTGTGCGAACAAACTTTTTCTCAAATGAAGTATCTCAAATCAAAATATAGAGCAAATTTATCTGATGATCATTTGCAGTCATTGCTTATGATTGGTGTAACAAATTTTGATCCCAACTATAAAGACATTCTTCAACAAAAAATACAGTTTCATCATTCGCATTAGAAGTTGTATGAAAATATTTCAATTTTTATAAAATAATTATAAATTATACTACAATTATACTTTGTTTGTTTAGTATTTTCAAGTTACAATAAAATAGTATAAATTATTAGTATTTAATGCTACCTTACTCAAAATGATATTTTTCAATTTGTATATACATGTGGCCCTTATAACATGGATCTAGTTATAATCCGGCCCATGCCGCAAAAGTTTGGACACCTCTGGTTTAGATAATAGAAAAGTTTCTTAAACTCGTACGTATGGAGCGTTCTATTATACGGTAGTAAACTTGGACAACTAAAGAGTTAGATAAGAAAAAGATAGAAACTTTTGAAACTTGGTGTTATAGGAGAATGTTAATGATTAGTTGGACAGATAGAGTAACAAATGAGGAAGTTTATAGAAGGATTGGTGAGGAATCCTGTATATGGAAACAATTAAAGGTCAGGAGAGATAGAATGGTAGAGCACCAATTAAGACATGAGGGACTATTTAGTAAGGTCTTATATTATAGACTACCAAATAAAGATAGAGTAGGAAGACCTAGACAAAGCTATATTAGTCAAATTATTAAAGATTTACGTTGTGAAGGGTATGTAGACCTTTTTAGACTAGCTCAGGATAGAAAAGGATTTAGAGCTGCGTGAAACCGACCTTAAGTTCAAAAACAAAACAAAAAAATAGATAAATAAAAATCAGTGAACTAAATGTCACCATGACATAACTCACAATTAGTTAGCGGTCTGGCGTGTTGGTAACGATACATTGCTTAATGCCTGAGCATGGTATTTGGTAGACTTCTTGGTCTTCTAATGGAGTTTGATCTTTGGGATTCCTTAGGATTGCACCGATTTTTTATGAGTGTTGAATGTAGTAGCTAATTTGTAATTTCATAGAACTCTGCTAATTCTGTCTGTTGTCCCTTTAATGATTGGAGACATGTGTTTACAGTGAGTGGAAGAATTTTAGTGAATAATTTAGAAGAACCCTTTTTAATTGTGTTGGATAATACATCTTTTTATTTAATGTTGATTGGGAATATGCCATGAGTATCTTGAAATAAGATCGATAACCATGACTACTTTATAATTGTATTCATAGAGCAAAAATTCTTAGTTGCTGCATGCTCAATGCATATTGGTGTTGGATACCAATATTAATTTAATTAGCATCAATCTTGGAGTGTGCCCGAAAACAAAATACAACAAATAATGTTAAAAAAAGCTACTACACAAAGGGTACTGGCGTTAACCTCACTTTCAGTAATTGTTGAATTCACAATTTATTTATATTAAACTAAATAAAAAAAATATTTTTTATTAATGCCTGCAAATAAAATAAATTATGATCTAGGCCTGAAACAGAAGTTCAATAAATAATATTTAAATAAACCTACTGCTTAATGCTTATTGCTGTAGCCAAACTTTCCACATTAATTTGATGTTTCGGGTTGGGCGGAATATTACAGACTAGTCAACAAAATATATATCGGAAATAGTCTAGAAGCATGTGCTTTGCACATCTACTTATAATTTTTTTAGTTTTTGCCAAAATCCAGAGGTTTTGCTGATAACAAAGAAGCGCGAAATAGCAATCTCGAGCAATGATTGTAACGTCAAACGTCATAATAGAGCTTAGGAATACTATACTGTTGCTCAAAGCGTCATACAACAATCAGTTTGTACTACAAGACATTTTTTGAAAAGGATCACCTTTCTCTGTGTTCACTGATTTAAGCAATGTCGTGTTGGTGTATTAAATCTCCGCCAAAAGTTTCAATCAACTTAGTATCGGTGGATAGGAAAAGTATAATGCAGCAAAATCGTTTTTTTCGGGAAGTTGAAAGTTGCTAGGGCGGCTAGATTTGTTTGAAGATCCAGGTCACATAGTCCAAATTGATGAGAGCTTAATTACAAGTCGAACATACTACAAGGTTCGTTTGGTAAATGAATGGTGGATTTTGGGTATTTATGACACCTGGACAAAGGCTGGTTATATTGTTTATGTAACAGACCGTTTTGCCGCAACTCTACTGCAAATCATTAATGATCATATATTGCAAGGCTGTATAACTTCAACGGATGAGTGGCGAGCATACAAAGACCCATGTTTCATGGCTACACTCATCAAACGGTCAATCAGCAAATGTGTTTTGTGAATCCACTAACCAAATTGAAAGTTACTGAAGTAGATCAAAAGTTTTGCAGGAAATGCTGAATATTAAGTCTTCCTACGATATTCCAGCAAATGAACGAAAACGTAGAGGCAGTACTTTGGCAATGGCATCGCCAATGGAACGTCCAATAATTTAATTATTATATTTTAAAACGCCACCGAGTATAAATATGCAACAGGCAGTAGTAAAATATTTCGACTACTAACCTAAAATGAAACCTGAACATTATTTCCGCCTCAACGCTTTCCGCCACAACATTATCCTCGTCTCAATACCGCTTTCGCACATGTACCTCTTTGATTATTTTGTTTTAGTAACAAAACGTTTCGACTACTAACCTAAATTGAAACCTTAATACTATTTTCGCCTCCACACTATTTGCGTCACAACACTATTTTTACCTCAACACTATTTTTGCACATGAACCCGTTCTATTATTTTGTCTTAGTTGTAAAACATAACCAATACTAACTTAAGTTGAAACGTCGACACTATTTTTGCCTTATCGACACAGCGCTACTTTTGCACATGTATCCGTTTGATGCTCTTATCTTAGTGGTAAAACATTTTGACTACTAACTTAACACTCAACACTTTTCGCCACAACACTATTTTCGCACATGTACCCGTTTGATTGTAGTTTGTATTACTAGCAAAACATTTTGACTACTTAGGTTAAAACCTCAACACTATATTCGCACATGCACAAATTTGAATGACTACAATTTCGCGTCGCAAAAAATACTTGAAAATAGCTCTTGGTTGATTGGTTGCTAAATAAAGTAAAGTATAGTTTTATATCCAAAAGAATTGTTTCGTACAGTTTTGCCCCCAGAATATCTAGCCGGTAATTCACAGAAAATTCGAAGAAGCGCTCCGCTAAAAATCCAATTTCAGTAAAATACCTAAAATCTCGACTGTACTAACTAAATTGGTTGCCCACTAACTCAGTGGGACGGGTGATGTATGTGTTTGAAAAGGGTTCCAGAACAAGATGGCGCCAAAATCTGATATCAGGAGAGTGATTCTGGCTTAAAGATATACCTGAAAATAATATTACTTTAAACCTAAAACAAACACGTAGACCTAATCAAAACCGCTAACTGCAAAGAAGGTTCTTAAAAGCAAATGTGAAATAACCTGAAGTACTCTATCACGCTTCTAGGTAATCATAAAACAATTATTACAGCAAAACTAGAATGACAAAGCGAAATATACACAACTCTCTTTACACAATTATATACGACATATTTCTAACTATATAGGACACTTACGTTTTCATTACAAATACATAATAGTCTTAAACAAGCATTAAAAATCAAATATGTCACACAGCTACTTAACTAAAAACTTAATCTACACACAGACATACTATCGGTACGTTCAGTCAGTTCATGCTTAAATTATAAAGGTTTATTTACAAACCTTCACATCGGTATAGTTACAGAAGTTTTTTCTTTATTCTTTTTTCCTGACGGGCGATTGACTATTGTTCCATTTGTATTGACTTCGTCCACCCCAGCAGATTACTTCCAGCACAAGGGTTGTTTATCTATGTACCCAATGTGCCTCTAAAACTAAACTGTCTCACTTAGCAGGGAAGTATCCGAACATACTTAGGCTACCCCGCTTTGTTCAATAACCTCCAGTCAAGATAATTGACCTACCAAAGCGGCATGTTAATGGTTTGGATGTTATAAAACGAAGTGCCCTATGAAAACTGGGTATACTCTTTTCAAATGATTTGAGATATCCTCGGCAAACTTCTGACGGACGAATTAAGCGTATTACATGAACATACCCTGTGCTGTCTTCTCCTACCTAACCTTGTAAGTAGGGTAGCTAAGCCGCTTTGGCAACAGAGATCCACAGCAAGATATGTATACGCCGATTCGAGAACAATATGAACAGCTAAGCCGTTTTGGGAAACAAAACGTGCAGCAAGATATGTATACGCCGCTTTGAGAACAAAATTGTCTTTGTGTGTAAATTTGTTGCGTCGGGGGTCGTTAGGTCTTTGGGGTGTGCGTTCGGCGGGGTCGTTAGATTTTGTCGTGGGTGGTGCGCGTGCGCTGGGTGGAGATATTTTCTTAAGAAATTTTTAGCAGCGTTCCCGACGTTAAATATTAAATATTAAATTTTAAAAAAATGTTGTATGTGTAGAAAATGGAGTTCACGTGTTGGTTCGTATTTTTCTGGGTAGGTTAAGCTAAAAATTAAAACGCCGCGGTGAAGAATTTTTTAAATATTAGGCAAACGCGTGCAAGTGGTAAAGAGTGTTTTAGTTCTCCTCATAAGCTGCGTTTTGTACGAAGTAGAAAATAAAATTGAGAAAATATACGAAATGTTATATGATGGAGGTCAAATTTTTAAACGTTTGCAGGTAAAATCTTGTAAAAAAGAAGTCGTTCACTTCTCGCAATTTCAATGTCACGATAAAATACTAAGAATTTGCACGCAGTCGAATATAACCTCGTGTTTTTTATCTGGTAATATATATGTAAATCACGTCGACATTCGACTTTTAATATAATGTATTTAATTAACATAAGGTGTGTTGCAAAAACATTTCAAGACAGGTATGCTGTATATTTCCTTATTGGTATGCAAATTATACCACCTTGCATCACGATTTATTTGACTTTTAAATAAAAAATTAATTTAATCTTATATCAAGGATGTCTTGCTTACAAAGAAGTCGTTCACTTCTCGCGATTTCAATGTCACGATAAAATAACAAGAATTTGCAGTCGAATATAACCTCGAGTTTGGAATTATAGCTCTCTGGTAATATATATGCAAATCACGCCGACATTCGACTTTTAATATAATGTATTTAATTAACATAAGGTGTGTTGCAAAAACATGTTAAGACTATTTCCTTCTTGGTATGCAAAATATACCACCTTTCATCACGATTTATTTGACTCTCAAATAAAAAATTAATTTAATCTTATATCAAGGATCTCTTGCTTACATTTTAGCAATTTGAATATATTTAAATATTTAAATGTAATTATACATTTAATTTATGTGGCAATAAAAATTCTTTTACTTTTAGCGGTTTGGTGATTGTATGTAGATGACGTATTAGACATTGTATATATATAACTCGTTTAATTGCACAAACGTGATAAAAAATTTATAGGTTATGCAAAAACGTGCATGTAGTGAAGAATTTAGCGGTGATCTTTAGAGCTTCGTCATTGTTTTTATTCTCGTTGCTTTAGTTAATTAAAGAGAGATTTGTAGGTTAGGCAAAAATAGGAAATGTGGTGGATGACATAATCACTCTCAAAATGATGAATGGTGGGGGAAGGGAGCTTCTAAACGTGTCCTAAACGGGGCTCTGCCCCATTATTTTTGTATTAAATATCAAAAAGAATAGGAGAAATTATTCGACTCGTATTTTATAATGGTTTTAATTTAAAATATTGGTGTGTGTGCAAAAAAAAACATGTTAAGACAGGTCACTCGTTATTTTATTCATGATTGCACTACCAAAATAATTTATACAACCACACTGAACTCGTACCCGGATCTAAAATTTAACCTTTAAATGTATGCAAATAATGTCGTTATTTAAAACGTGGTGAAGAATTTGGATAGTGATGTAATCATTCTCAAATGCGGAATGGTACTCCATAAGGCGTTCTGAACGGAGGTTTTGCACGCATTAGGTGATTGAATACTTCGGAGATTTTTAGGTTAAGCAAAAACGTGCACGTGCTGAAGAATCCCCCGAGATTTTTAAAAAAATATTTTTGTATTAAATATATGATTTTAAAATGAAACACACAAAATTTGAATGTTTTATTTATATTAGTTTCACTTACCAGCTTATTTTAATTACATGCTAATGAGTTCATACATTTTCATACAGTTTGATTGATTCACTGCCGAAACAAAACATTTTTTTACACAGCTGGCAATACTGGGTGTCGTTTTTTTCAATACAATATCAGTAACTATTTACAATACAGCTGAATACTGAAATGTAAAGTAACTTTCACACATTTACCTACGTGTACTTAAATTTAATTGAATTCTAAAAAATATATGCATATCTATGGCAGGCAACCCAGCATACACCAATTATATATTCTTAGTGTAAAATTTTATTGTTAGGTGTGTAACCAGCAATTTATTATGTAATATTTATTGCTACAAGCATGGTAATAATAATTTGCAATGTGCAAAATACCTCTTTTTGTTGTTAAAAGACCGATTTAATTAAACACTACAAAAAGATTGTGAATTATTTATTCTAGTTAAATTTTACAGTGCTAGAGACACTAATTATTATTAGTACTAGATAAGGTATAACAAAATTTGTATTCCAGATGATAAAATGTTCAAAGGATATTATTATTTAAAAAGACTCTGTAAACATGATTAGTGAAATTATTAAAGTTAAGGAATGTAAAGCAAAAATTTGTCCATAAAAGCAAATATGTTTTCTAAAAGATATGCATAACTTACGGATCTAAACGTTTCAACATCTCGCAAACTGAGATAAATATTACTTATTTCTTTGCAAAAAACGTTCATATAACGCCCTTTAACAACCGCGTTCAGTAAAGTGCATGGTAGTTAATGACCTCGGCGATTGTGCTATTTATAGTATAATTATAACAACATATCCCCATATGTAAATTATATGGTTCTGGTTTATACCTAAAACAACTATTTTGCATTATATTTTGTTGATCCTGGCAGAATAAATTACAAGTATAGCTACATTGTCAATACATTTTATTTTCAAACTCGTTTTAATTATTGTAGAATTTAGTGCTTATAAATAACCTACTTTAATTCAATAAGTTATTCTTAAATTAATAATTATTGTCAAGAGAAATATATACACATATGGTAAATAATTGCAAGAATGTCTATAATATATCTGAGTTTTAATTCTGTTAAATGGAACATATGGCAACAAGGTAACTTCAAAACATTTTAGCATAATTGTCAATTACCAAAATTCACAATTTTCATCTTATATCAACAAATGTTATTAAATTGATGCTAAACAATAAAAATAATACCGTTATATTTCAAATCATTTTAATAGAATTACGCAATGGTAAGTCGTTATTAAAATTAATTTAAACAGAGTTTTTATTGTTATCGCCGTCTGTTAAAGAATCGTAGCAGAATCTGAACTATATCGCTTTTACAAAGCATGTATTCAAGATCACATTTAGTTAGTTTCAAAAAACTTTTCATCATTGTATACGACTTGTTTTAACTTGCAGTAGGTATCAATGACCGAATCAACATTGCCACCCGAACATGGTTGACAACTTTAAATTTTATTTTCCCTATTACTTTCAAGGTATTAAACATTGGTATATATATATAGATTTAGCGACATCAGGCAACCTTTTTCTTAATCTTCGTTGGGAATTAAACCACTCATAGTTTTTAAAATCATCTTTCTTTACGTTTCGATCCATGACCTAGGATCGTTGTCAAAATTGTCAAAACTACAACAATCATACAGGGAGTATTTATCAGGCAACATATTTCTCGCATGGCTATGACAGCTTTTTGTGCTGTATGTAGAGTAATGATTAACGTTATGCTCTTTTGATTAATTTGCAATTTACCGGGCATGCATCCTTCGTTAAAAGTGAAGGATATTCCCATAGATAATTTGAATAACAATCTATCACCACCAACACACCTCTAATTGGATTTTCCTTAAATATATTGCTCAAATTCAACAGAGTCGCCTTGCCAGAGATCATCTTAAGGTTGTTGATTTGTTAATGCTGTTACAAAAACTAGTGGGGGGTTTATCAGACGAATAACTAGGTGATGCTCAGTATCACAACACTTTAGCATTACCTATTTTGATGAATGTGCCATAAAAGCTAGGTACTTGGATAGATCTCGCAGTGAGTGGAACAACAACGATAGTGACGATAGTGGTGCGAAGTTTTCAAGTTAACATGGACAATGTACTGTACGATTTGTTCGAGAGTGAACAACGCATTTTACACCAACATCTGAAACATGCCATAGTATTGAATGATGTAGACAAAATCAAACGTATACTGTTCAGAGTAGGTGTTCATGTTCCCTTTAAAGCCTTCAAATGGCTAACGCTGACCAATGATACATCCATTGATGTAATGGACATGCTGTTTAATCAACAGAGTAGGTGCGATCAATTTGTATCAAACTTCATTGATGCTTGCAACGGCAAAACAGAGTTAAAATGTCATCAGGTGCGCGGTGTACTAGACGCAATAGAGAGTAATTATAGTTTGAGCGATGTATATTTCCTTGAAGAATTACTAACCAACCGAGCTGTATTGAGTACGAAGGCATATCCTATCATGAATATAAAATGCAACTATAAATCACTGGTCACAGCGATTGACGATATGATTGTAGATGTTGTATATTTCGCACAACCTATGGTATTAAAAAAGTATTGAAGTTAATTTTAAAGTATAAGGTAAATTATAAGTACCAACCTAATGTAGTTGGCCCTCATAGAACAACATATAACTGGCTCCTCAAGAATTTGGCAATGGAGGGCTCAAAACAGCAACCAGGATGGACGTGTGGTCCGAATTCGGGAAAATGGCCATCAGATAGTATAGATGATTATAAAAAAGTGTATATGCTATTAAAATTATTGTTTTAGTTTAATACAATTTTTTGTATGTAAATCATGTCATCTTGGTAATCCTACCTAATGCGCTGTAGATAGCACTTATTAGATATAATGGAGGATGCTATTGTACGTGTCGCATACCTTTTACAATAAATATATATACCTCGAGTGTTGGTCAAGTACGGGGAGAAATTGTTAGCTGAGAAGGTAATGTGTTTTTACCTGCTTGTTATTTACACATATTCACGGACATCGAAATACTCAAGTTCAACCAAAACAGCAAAAATCAACCTACATCAACGTTTTGCGCTTCGGGCATGAGGAATTATAAACAACTTTCTTGACGTAGAACTAGTGTAGTAATTAGTAGTACATAGATGTAATTTGTGTGTGTGTGTGTGTGTGTGTGTGTGTGTCGCTATAATAAAGCATATAACAGTAAAAATTTTTATTGATGAATGACATATGATGGTAAACAAACACGTAACAGCAAATCTACAAAATATGATTTTGGATATCCAACTATTATGGCTAGAATCTAAATTTAACCATTTCACATATACTTGATTTTTAACTCTCTTCAATACTTTTTCCACTAAATATACATCCGGATAGTGTGTTCGTTGAAGTTCTTCTGCATAGAAGCCGCCTAATATTGGTTGTCCTCGACTATCGCGCAATAGGTACGTTAAAGGATTAGTCAAATGCACTTTGTACACCGTAAAAATTTCGTTAGACCAATTTGGTGTGTATCCCTTGGTAAATTGACTTCTATGTTTACTAATGCGAACATGATCTCCAACAGAAAATTTTTTACTTTTTAAGTTAACTGTTTTGATCGTACTGTATACTGTATTGAAGAGCTTGCGTTCATTGCGTTTTGACACATCTACAGGTCGCTTGCCGATTGTTCGATGTTTGGTGTTGTTATTTTGCAGTCACGAGTGAGGATAGTATATTCAGCCATCGATACGAACCATTCAAACTAAATTGTTTCCACATTTTTGACTTTAAGGTACGATTAACGCGTTCTACTACGCAAGCATTTTTATTGCTGTACACACTATAATGTGTAATCTCATATTTTTCCATTAAAGCCTTAAATGTTGAATTATAAAATTCTTTTCCCAAATCCGTTTGAATGTACCGTGGAATACGATGGTCTTTGTTGAAAATTGATTGAAAAGCGTTTGAAACAGCCTTACCCGTCTTGCGCTTAACCGGTACGGCCCATAAGTATTTAGAAAATACATCGATAACAACTAGAATGTATCTAAATCCTTTATTTATCTTTGCATATGGGATCATTTCCACCAAATCGGCTTGAAACAGCTCGTTTAATCCTTTTGTGATTACATGTCTTCTAGGAAAGTTAATGCGAGCAGGCTTATGTAACTCGTGGACGATTTGCTCCTTTACAGACATATTGCTAATATATGTGTGTTGTTATGGTTGACGGCTATATGCGTGCGTTTTTAAGTTTCTCTTGCAACTGTTGAATATCTGCTTGAATTCGTGCAATGTCTATTCTAAATTGTGCTTTCACTTGTTGAATAGCAGCGTCTAATGTCTTATATATGCTATTCATAGAATCATCTATCCGTTTGGTTACGATTTGTGCAACAATAGCGTTCACAGTGGCTGGAACAAGGTTACGCATCATCTCTTCAAAATGGTTAAAGTCTGATCTTGTAACATACTCGCTCGAGAATTGTGTTATCATACTGTTTGTTGTCTCCTTCACAAGCGTGTCTATATACTGCTGAATAGTGGAACCACTTCCAAGCGTTGGTTCGCCCTCTTGCTGGTGTAGCGTTGCTAACCGCGATTCTAAGTACGCTTTCGTGACTGCATCATCATCTTCTTGTGGTGTAGCGACGCGCGCTAATCTCATGTTGTCAAAATCGTAGTAATCATCATAAGAAATATATGAAGCACAGTCAGACGCATGTCCAAACTTGTCGATAACCATCGTGATAATGAATAACAAGTCGCACAATCTACGCTATTATACGCAATTCGCGTAATTCTTCCATAATCGATGTAATTTCGTTTGTGTGACCGGTGTTACCTGCATCTTGCGAGGCGACCAGAAGCTTGAGCCGTTCGCACAGTTCGTTGGGATCATCAAAGTATACATACTCTAGTGGCTTCTCGTTATAATCCATGAGTAGACCACGACCACTCGGGTTTATAGTTTGCTGTCGTAAGCTATACATTGCATTACTTCTTTTTTTAATGTCCGCATAATCGTTAATTTCTTTAAGTGAGAATTTACCCAAAGGATTGAGAAGGAACAGTTGCTCGTACAACCCTTTGCTACCGTTGTAGCAAAATCGTTCTACACACCTTTTCACCAATCCCGAAGATAATGTCCGAATCACCAATCATTAATTTTCCTGTCTCCGGATTAAAACGTACTTTATCCCTGCGCAAGTGATCCGTGTCATTGTTATAAATACCAGTAAAGTTGGAAAACAGATTATCGACATAGTATCTTACCGATGGTAAGAATCGTTGTAAGTAGGCCTGATGTTCTTCGCTGTTTAGGTACCGTTCGTACTCTGTATGGGTCTCTGGAGTGTTGCCGCTACTCTCCGATTCTTCGAAGGTGGACTCCACAGACTGGACTGGGCTATGAGGATTGTGTTCCCATGCCTCCTCTATTGGTGGTGCGGCGATTGGTGTGGAACTGCGCACCTGATCGAGAAATTTAGGGCGTCTTTTAGGAGTAGATTGTACGTCATGTTGTTGTGGTATCCAGTGCTGGCTTTCGATCTTGGACTCCTGTTTAATATCTTTCAGCAGACCGGTCTGAAGTGTTTGTAAACGTTTTGTAATAGGTGCATAGGCTTTACTTAATGCAAGCTCCTTTTCAACCACACCTGCTTTTAGCGCTTGTAATTTCCTCTTGACTGCCTTTCGTACTTTTATGAGTTCTTGTTTGGTTTTCACGTCGTCTGCCATCGTCTAGAAACGGGTAGGAAGTGATATGCTATTTATGTGCTTTATAAGTATATATAGGTGTCAAAACCTTTTCGGTAGCGACCGTTCTGCAAATCGCCATCTTTATTGATCACCAGGAACCCATACCAATCTCGCCAGCATACGCCGCACAATTCTTTAAACCGGTTAAACGACATATCCGTGTTTACATGGTCAGCGTATACGTGTTTTAAATTGAGTTCGTCTTGTTTGAATAGCACTAGGACATTAGCATTGTCTCTAATCAATTGTTTAGGTATTTTGGAATAGGTCTGACATAGGTAAAACAATCAATGGCCTTATGTCGACCTAAAGAAAAATATTCTCGCATTACATTTTGTTTATCGCACGACACGTCATCGAAAATAAATATCGAATTAGGTTTTGCATGCGCTGGAGTAACAATTGCATCCCATTTGTTAAACGCAAAATATCCTATTTCTTTTATTGGTTGTAATAACCTCTCTAGGTACTGATACCTTGGTTGATACAAGGATTTTGAGTAGAGATAAACGTTTTCAAAGCGTACACCATTCGGATGTTTCAAGAGACCGATGACTACATTAGTTTTACCACAATTGGATGGACCTGTAATGATACACCGTATTGTTGATGGTAATAGTAGTCCATGCTTTTGCACGTTAGTGTTGTTGCTGCAGTTGTGGTCCGTAATTGGCAACGCCAATTGTTGCTTTACCAGACACATTCTATCCATATACTAAAACGTAATTGCAGTATGGTAAGCATTTAAGCGAGTAATTCTACACGCATGACCAGTCTCCTTTAAACCTTTCGACTGACAAGATTAATGAAATCCTATCGTGGCTACGGGTTACTCAATAGTGCTATCAATCGTTTACCGGTAGAATTACATTTACCAGGCTATCGCTTCTGTGGACCGGGTACTAAGCTTCAGAAACGCCTCGAGCGTGGTGATATAGGTCGTAATCCCTTAGACGAAGCCTGCAAACTACACGACATCGCCTACGATCTTTCTACAGACTTAACAACCCGACACCAAGCTGATCGACGTCTTGCCGAAACAGCACAAAACGTCGTACTGCACCCGACGCTTCGTTAGGTGAAAACTTGCTGCGTTTGCTGTTGGTTCTGCAATGAATGCAAAGTTAAATTTGGTATGGGTTGTCGCAAGAAAACGATAAGGTGTAAAGAAAACGACGTGGTCAGCGTCTACGTACAGGAAGTGGTATACCATTCAAGCGTTTAATTCGCACCATTTGGGAACGCATTAAAAACGTTCGTCCGACCGATCTTATTAAAACTGCTAAACTTGCAGTGGCACCGATTAAAGAAATAACAGATGAAATTCGTGGCATCCCACGTGTAATCCCTGTACCCAAAACTGGTGGTTTCCTACCTTTGATACCTATTTTTGCAGCCCTTTCCGCAATTGGAGCGTTGTCGGGTGGAGCAGCTGGGATTGCAAAAGCTGTCAACGATGCTAAACTTGGACAACAACAATTAGATGAAGCGAAACGACATAATATGGCACAAGAGGCAGTGACACTTGGAAAGGGTCTCTATTTGAAACCTTATCGCCGTGGACATGGACTGTACCTAAAGCCTTTTCTTACACACGGGCAAGGTTTGCGTAAACAAAGACAACGAAAAAACTCAACGCATTCGTTAAACCTACCTATGCGAGCGTTGACCAATGTTGACTTGAACAAATACATAAAACGTTTACCAATATCCCACTTTCGTGGAATATTCATGCGCAATTCACTTCCAAACACAATTCGTTGGCGAGAATGTGGTATTCTTAATCATGATACTATACGTGGTGTGGGAACTCATTGGACCGCGTACAAAAAAGATGGTTCAAGGGCAGTCTATTATGATAGCATTGGTAATCTACGACCTCCGAGGGAACTTGTCAAATACTTAACCTCATCAGGACCATGCACTCTCTATTATAATTATGAACAATTTCAACCGCTTAACACTGTTACCTGTGGACACTTCGTATTGAAATTTTTACTGCAAAATAGTCCTCCGTTAAGTTTCTAACAACGTTATATATTATTTGATTTTAGTGTATTTTTAACTGTTTTGTATAAAAAGTGTTTAATTAAAACCATATATTGCAAGTGTTTCAGGAATTTGCTTTTATTACCCCATCCCAACTACGAATACGACTAGTTGTTAGTTTATCGTCAACCACCGAACATGTACACATTTACTTTAACTGGAACTGAATCTACGCTCACCGCAATCATCAACCCACCAATTGTTCTCGATGATGACCATGAATACGTTATTGGTCTTACAAACTTTGATACATATTTTTCAATTCCCAATGTAACGGAAGCGAACAATAAATTTTACATTGATGACATCGTGCTTACTTTACCAGAAGGAACTTATGAAGTGGCAGATATTAATAAGTTCGTACGACGTAATCTGAACGATCCCCGTGAACGCACTTCATCCAAACGTTATCTTATTGATATTCGGGCCAATAATAACAGTTTACATACAGAAATCAAAGCATCAGGTATAGTGGATTTTACACAACCAAATTCACTTGCTTCGTTGCTGGGTTTTGAGAAACGTAAACTACCAGCTCTCACTACTGCTATTTCGGACCATCCGGCACAAGTCTTTCCAATCAATTCTATATGTATTGAATGTAATCTTGTGGTCGGATCGTATCGGAATAGCAAACCCGTACACATTTTGCATCAATTCTTTCCTGCAGTTGCTGCAGGGCACAAGATTATTGAAAACCCCGTAAACGTCACCTATGTGCCACTTAATACACGAATCATCGATCGCATCATTGTTAAAATAGTTGATCAAAACGGTAATCTCATCACTTTTCGTCGGGAAACCATCACGATTAGACTTTATCTAAAGCGTCTTTAAACAATGGTTTTGCGCTATGAGCATAAACCACCAAAACCTATTAATAGACGCATTGTCAGCACCTTTACCAGTTACAAGACACCAGTGCACCGATTAACACCGGAAAACGTTAAATTTCTGCAAACATTAGGACTCAAAGTGCTACATAGCTAAAATGGATAGTAATATTTTAAATGTTACGCAACGTGCTATATTTGATACAACCATCATCAATGCCGACAAACATATGCATACTCCGTACTCCAATACCACGTATGAGAAGAACGATGTTATACGGATTCCAATAGAAAACGAAGATGTCTATACACTACCATGGGACAGCGTAATTTATATTGAGGGTACAATGAATAAGTCAGATGGTGGCGTTTCGCCTACAGCCGATTTTGTCAACAACGGAGTTTTATTTTTATTTGATGAAATTCGTTATGAACTTGGTGGAAAGACTATTGACCGCGTTCGTAATCCAGGTATAACTACGACTATTAAAAATTTCCTATCCTACGATTACAGCGAAAGTCGTCGCTTTAGAAACGCCGGTTGGTCCCCATCGATAAGCTTGATCTCGTTGATGCTAATGGTCATTTCAACGTATGCATTCCCTTGCGCATGGTTTTAGGATTTGCGGAGGACTACCGAAAATTCTTTTGAATATCAAACAGGAGCTTATTCTTATTAGAAGTAGTGCTGACGATGCAGCTATATCGAATTCTGATACCAAAGAGTCAATCAAAATTACTATTACACATATATCATGGCGGATTCCACATATAACCGTTGCAGATGCAGAGCGCTTAAAACTACTCAAACATATTCAACGCAATGTCACCATGGACATAAGCTTTCGCAGTTGGGAACTACACGAATATCCAGAATTACATACAACACACGCATACGTGGGCCGTGAAGACGGCTTCTCAAGTGGAGAAACCACGTTTTGTTATTGTCTGCTTCAAACCGATACATCGCGCAAAAGGGGCGCAGTCAGTTCGACCACTGTAAGTTGACCAATATGAAATTACATCTGGGTTCATCTATGTATCCTTACGATAATCTTAACATTGATTTCGATACCAATCGCTATTCTATACTATATGAGATGTATGCACAGTTTCAACAATCGTACTACGGGGGTATCAGCGAGCCGATATTAACACCCAATGAATTTCAAACGCACGCTCCACTTGTAGTCATCGATTGTTCCCATCAAAACTAAATAGTGAAAGTGGGAGCGGTTGACGTACGATTAGAATTTCAAATGAAAGAAGCGCTTAAAGCTCACACTACAGCGTACTGCCTCATTCTACACGATCGTTTGGTCCGCTACAATCCTGCAACCAATATTGTGAGTGAAGTCTAAAATTAATAGTCCATTAGTTGTCGACGTTCAAAGGTTTAAAATTGCACATAACTTTGTGTTTAAAGAAATGGCTGTTTTACAACTATCCCTATCGAATGGAGTTGCAATAACATATGTGCTGAAACCACCATATTCTTGGAACTGTCTATCAGCTCGCTTCAAATACCAAAAGATATGGTTAAGCAGAAACTTTCACGGTATATCTTGAGATGATGGCAATTTACAATGAATTTCCACACCTAAATGTTATTAACCTAGAAGATTTAGGGTGTACTCCTCTACATAAATTAAAGTATTACACCAATTCACACAAGTGTTTCTAGCATACCACACGACATTCGTCATTCAATTGCGCAACCACAGATGTAATTGTACTCAAAACTGGTTTGTACATATAACCAATTATTCATTTTTAATAAAGAATAATGTTTACATTAAGTAGTGTTTTTATTTGTATAGTTTATACCTACATACATACATATTTCTTAAGACTAGTAAGATGTGTTTCAAAAAATGTCTTGAAATAAGTTTAATTGTAAAACTTACTAACGAATCTGTAAGTATCATATTGAAAAATTCCTCTTAACGGATATGTATTTTGCATTTTTTATGCAAACTTTATGTTACAATAATACAATTAAAAAATTATATTCTACTACCGAAGTATTAAATTTTAAAGTATGTTATAGTTGTGTAAACATAAAATGCATTGCACAGGTTTTTATCATCAAAGTAGTACATTTTTATTTAATCCCATCTGTAAAATGATTAATTTCTTAAACCTAAGTTTCATAAAATTTATTCTCCAAAGATCAACCAACTATAAACCAGAACTATTAAATTTACATAAATTTCGGTGTTATTTTAATTTAAACTATGCTCATAAAAAGTCGTTTATATATATAGCACCAACATTGTTACTACCTATGAATATCAAATCTTTAAAGGAATTTACAGTCATGATTAATTAATAAGTGGTCTTTTCATTTGTACACATTTTGTATATGTTGTTTTAGTTCCATTGACGACCTATTATTAGTAATCTGTTTATTATTTTATTGACGATATAAATTTTAAGATTGGAAGGGAACGATAAGAAATCTTCCTCTGACATTTATATGCACTCCGCATAGTTGTTTAAGGTAGCAAATATAAATAATCTGTTTAATGTGTTGTAGAAGAATTTTTACCATTGTATTATCGGTATGTATAAACTTACTTACTTAATGTGTTGTTAACGGAAGTAGAAATTATGAATTTTGGTAATTAACAATTATGCTAAAATGATTTGAAGTTATGCAGTTTCCATATATAATTTACATATATCAGTATGTTGTTATAAATATCACAACCTCGAGATCATTAACTACCATGCACTTTACTAAACTATAATTAATAAAATCCCCGTACATTTAACTAAGATACATTTTTCTTAATGTGGAAGTCTTATCTATATTTTATTCAAATAAGAATCTGCTACCGCCACCTACAAAAGATAGGGACAATTAAAGAATGTAAGTTTTGTAAATAAAACATTAAAATATTGTGTGTTTCTTTTAATATTATATATTTAATACAAAATAATTTTTGAAATTCTCGGAGATTCTTCAGCACGTGCATGTTTTTGCTTAACCTAAAAATCTCCGAAGTATTCAATCACCTAATGCGTGCAAAGCCTCCGTTCAGAACGCCTTATGGAGTACCATTCCGCATTTGAGAATGAGTACATCCCCATCCAAATTCTTCACCACGTTTTAAATAACGACATTATTTGCATACATTTAAAGGTTATATAGATCCGGGTACGAGTTTAGTGTGGTTGTATAAATTATTTTGGTGATGCAATCATGAATAAAATAACGAGTGACCTGTCTTAACATGTTTTTTACATATACACACACATATTAAATATATATTGAAATTGCTAAATGTAAGCAAGAACACCTTGATATAAGATCAAATTAATTTTTTTATTTGAGAGTCAAATAAATCGTGATGAAAGGTGGTATAATTTGCATACCAAGAAGGAAATAGTCTTAACATGTTTTGCAAACACACCTTATGTTAATTAAATCCATTATATTAAAAGTTGAATGATTTGCATATATATTACCAGAGAGCTATAATTTCAATAAAAAACACGAGGTTATATTCGACTGCGAGTTCTTGTTATTTTATCTTGGTAATGAAATCGTAAACAACATGTTTTACAAGATTTTACATGCAGACTTTATAATTAGATCCATTATATCACATTTCGTATATTTTCTAAATGTTATTCGCTACTTCATACAAAATACAGCTTTTGAGGAAAGCTAAAAAATTCTTTACCACTTGCACGTTTTTACTTAACATAACAAAATTCTTCATATAGGTAAAATCACCACTTCGCTATGCTCTCGGCTACCTAGTTTCGGCTACTTTTCCAAGGTCGTTGTGACGTCATAGCCTTTTATAAATAAAGAACAATGTAATACTATTCTAAAATTTTTATTCTGGCATTATACATAACAAAATTTAAAAATATTTAATGCCAAGCATGGAGCCATTTAAACTTAATTTTAATATAAATTCGATTGTTTAACATGGCTAACAACCAATGCAAGAATTAAGATATACAACAAATTTGTGTGTCAGATAACAAATCCTGGTGTTAATAAACAACTTGGAAATTATATACTAGATTTTTTACGTTGTCCAGATGCACATTTAAGAGCAACATTCGCGTCTACTTTGACCAAAGAACACGGTATTACGCAATTGGAAGCGACAATATAAAACTGTACAATTGGAAGCTATGTCAGTGCGGAACGGGTGTATAATCCCTTAAAAGACTGTTTAACCTTATTGGAAGATAGTAAGTTATACTTCCTAAAGGCGCCAATGTACTCGGTATCGCTAAAATGTGGAGTAAGTTATCGGACAAGCTTCAAAATAGCTGCTGTTTAGTGTATAATAACCTGCTACAGTACATGTATTGGGGGAACGGCAATACAAAGAAATTGACGGGCTTGCAAATTAAGTTGTCAGAAAAACCAGAGAAAAGGGAAAAATTGATAAAGTATGTGCTTTCAGCTTTTAGTTTTAACTATTTACCTGTAAATTATTTGGAGATAGTAGACTAGGAAGACAGCCAAGATAAAATAAAAATCTTACACAAGTGCTACATTACAGCAGGTAACATATTTTACACAATCTGTAACACCATATTCTACAATTCCAAAAGAAATAATCATTTCGGTATCGGGGTTGATAAGTACGCCTAACATTCGCCCAGAGGTTGTACGACAACGCGTAAATATTGGCAGTAAACTCTCCGTTGACGCTGCAGGAAATTGCCCAATTATGCACGTCATACGCTGTAAGTGGAAGAAAAGACAGCTGGAATTAGAGGAAATGCATGCAAAAGGCGAAAGTTGGACTAAATAGAAGACACTGCGACAATACGCGAACAATACAAAGATGTGTTAGACAAAGAACATCTTATTAGAGAAAGAGGAAAGGATTAAAAGATTATTTTATGTGCCGATGGACTGACTTGGATACATCCGCGTTCTACAAGCTGTATGTATTTGTGGTTAGTAAGAAAGACTCTTTTTAGAACTTTAGAATAGTATTACATTGCTCTATATTTATAAAAGGCTATGACGTCACAACGACCTTGGAAAAGTAGCCGGAACTAGGTAGCCGAGAGCATAGCAAAGTGGTGATTTTACCTATATGAAAATGAAAATAAAAAACTTTTAAATTTTTTGAATAAATTTTGGTAGGAAATATTTAATAAATAAGTATATGTTGATGAAACACATATTTTCTAAATGATATTGGTGCTAAGGAAAGCTATTTTTATTAAGTTCTATAGTTTGAGAGTGACGTAAAACCTTGATGCTACACCTTGAGTTGTAAAAGTTAATACATAAGCCTTGATATAAGATCAAATCAAATAATTTGAGAGTCAAATAAATCGTGATGAAAGGTGGTATAATTTGCATATATTTTAAATTCATACGGGTATAATTAAAAGATTATATGTTAGATCCGACTGCAAGTTCAGTGTACTTGTATAAATTATTTTGGGATGATGTAACCAAAAGGAAATATACGACATACCTGTCTTGAAATGTTTTTGCAACACACCTTATGTTAATTAAATACATTATATTAAAAGTCAAATGTCGACGTGATTTACATATATATTACCAGATAAAAAACACGAGGTTATATTCGACTGCATGCAAATTCTTAGTATTTTATCGTGACATTGAAATTGCGAGAAGTGAACGACTTCTTTTTTACAAGATTTTACCTGCAAACGTTTAAAAATTTGACCTCCATCATATAACATTTCGCATATTTTCTCAATTTTATTTTCTACTTCGTCCAAAACACAGCTTATGAGGAGAGCTAAAACACTCTTTACCACTTGCACGCGTTTGCCTAATATTAAAAAAATTGTTCACCGCGGCGTTTTAATTTTAGCTTAACCTACCCAGAAAAATACGAACCAACACGTGAACTCCATTTTCTACACAAACAACATTTTTTTAAAATTTAATATTTAATATTTAACGTCGGAAACGCTGCTAAAAAATTTCTTAAGAAAATATCTCCACCCCAGCGCACGCGCACCACCCCACGACAAAAATCTAACGACCCCGCCGAACGCACACCCCAAAGACCTAACGACCCCCCGACGCAACAAATTTACACACAAAGACAATTTTGTTCTCAAAGCGGCGTATACATATCTTGCTGCACGTTTTGTTTCCCAAAGCGGCTTAGCTGTTCATATTGTTCTCGAATCGGCGTATACATATCTTGCTGTGGATCTCTGTTGCCAAAGCGGCTTAGCTACCCTACTTAGATATAGGGCACAAATGACACACAGAACTCCATCTGTACGTGCATCATTGTAGCAGATAGCGCAGGATCGCACCGGATGTGCTACGCAATAAGGCAGGTGAGGCAGTACGACGGCAGACAACAAGGGATACACGTGTCTAACCGGTACCTAAAAGGACCGAGCGCGGGAACTGTTAAAGTAAATTGTCTGTGAATGAATATGTTATGAGAGTAAGCTTGCGAGAATGAGCGATTAATAAATCGTCTGGCATTAAGCAAAGGGTTGTGTTATAGTGCATCAGCAGTATTATGGTAGTAAAAGCCGCTTATGCGTGGGTGCACGACAGTGAGTGAAACCTAGGGAAATTCCTGCTATTTCTGCTACAAGATACAACTCATGTACTGGGCCCGAAGATAGAACGCCTTGAAGAAGAGATCCAGGTATTTATTCTGTGCCTGTAAAAACAATTTAGTTTAGAATAAGTTTATTAGGTGTTATGTTTCTTATCATAGGAGATTACTTGGTGTACAGAAGCCTCTCTTAATAATTGATGAGCTTATACTTAGAACCCACCCATAGTTTGTACAATTTAAATGTGAATAAACGTACGCAAACTTTTGCAAAGAACGTGTTTTAAATTGAACGTGCCCTGAGAGAGAAAGAGACGTGTTACAACCTGTATCTACTTAAATACACGTATTGTTAACTTAGAATCAGAAATCGGGATTTTACATTTATTTGAGTCAGCACAAAATGTATATGACTTGTCTTTGTTCTCAGACGATGAGATCATCTAGTGCCAACATTATTCCTTTATAATAAAAACCAACTGAATCACGTTTGTACTAATTATAATGATGACATTATTACTAACCTTTAAAACTGGCATATGAGTTTAATAACCTTTGAAAACGGATCATATATGATACAAAATAATTTAATATTAAATTAAAATTGATAGTAACCTAAAAATTATATTTATTAAATGGAATAACTCAATCCTGTTTGTGGAATTTACTAATACAAAAACTATTACCCTTTACTTACAGCAAGGTAGGAGGTTCTATATATGGTCTATAGTACTCTACCGGGAGTGATGTTTCTGCTAAAGTAGATGCATAATTATAATATTATTTTATTGCTTGTGAAATGAAATAATTACTTGTGGTGTCGAATTTGAAAATATGAAATGTCATTTACTGTAAGGTTAACCGCATTTTGCTTCGTTTGCATTGTTGTCAGGTCGATCCTTATAGAATGAAAATTTTATGAAATTTGTATAAAGATTTTAACAATTGATTGGCTTATAACTTATAGAACACAAGTTGATAATATGTATATTTTAAATAATAATGAATTAAGCATCAGCTAGCTAGACGGAAATATAAAAAGCTACAGTCATTAAATCTAAGAATGTATAAGCTCTAAGAAGATAACCACCTATTGACAACGCCGCTCTTCCAGGCAAACTGAATGAATATAGTTTTCTAGATTGACAGTTGAGTTGGGAAATGCATAATTATTAGTTCGTACGAACGAATGCAATTGATCACGTGACTGCCTTTGTTCGTATTGCCGACTGTACAAGAAGTTTTGCAGGAATAACAGTGTAATAAAAATTTCTGCGCGCTTGATTATTCAGAAAGGCATTTGTTATATAAAATTGACCGATTGTAATTGTGTCTGAAACAAAAAGAAAGCCGTTTACAATCCCTGAAATGTAATCGGAAGCCGATAAGCGTCGTGCTATTGTATTTGACGAAGTAATAAGTTTATTAAATATTATGCTCATTTGCGGTTTACACAAATAATTAACAGTCACTTTCTAATTTCCAATGCATAGTCACTTTCTGCTTGTAAATTAATACAGCGTTGTTCACCATTCTTCTATCAAACCACCTTGTTTCCAGTATTCGTCCTTTAACTTTTAATGTGACTGCTATAACCGGTTCAATCTTCTTATGCAATATTTAGCGGAGCGTTATCGCTCACCCTTGCAACTTTTAAGTGAAAAGTGAACTGATATACATTATTATCTCTTACTAAACGCGTAACTACAGCCCATGCTAATTCAATTGCATTTGATTTACGCATATAGGGTGTAATTGTATAACTCTAGGTCGCGAGCTTGCAGCAATGAAGCTATTACGTTTTTATTCCTTTATTTTGTTTAATGCAGTCGCTTCGTATAAATTGAATTTTGCTGTGATTCTTCATAAATCAATTGCCATAATTCACAATATCAGTTGATGCTTCTGGGTTGTGTAAGTTTAACACTTTTAATTAGAAGTTGTATAATTAAGGACCATTAAATTATCAATACTGTAACTTATAAAAAAATAATCATTAAATATCACATATCTGGATGGTGGAGCTAGTGGGTAAATTGAATTGCACGGACACAGAAAACACATGCCACCAAAAATATTTTTTTTAAAAACTTTTTTCACGTTAATAGGTGATGTTTATAGATTTTTTTGAGCTGAATCCAAATCTGGCCTTGGTTTTTTTGTACCACGCACAGTTTTTGAGCAATCTGTTTTTTAATGATATAGTATAAAACCACTATAGTATATAGGGAAATTAATGAAACGCTATGTTAAATCATAAGCAATGTTTGTATTTACAGTAAGCTATTTAAAACAGTGACCTAATGTGCCATTATAGGTTTATATTGATATTACAGGTTTCACTTGTCAGCTGCAGTTGGTTTATAGTTCCGTTCTCTTTTTTCTTTGAAGCTTCTTATGTAGCTTTTTCTTCGATGTGTTGCTTGCTGAACTTCACGGTGAAGTGACCAACAATAGTCCCCCATCATGTTGGTGTTCCAGCGGCCCTGGTGGCGTTTTTCCATCACTTTAATGTCTTGGTGAAAACGTTCGCCTTGCTCCTCGCTAACATCTCCCAAATTGTCCGGGAAGTAATCAAGGTGGCTATTCAAAAAGTGAACTTTCAGGCTCATCAAACATCCTAAATTTTTAAACTTCTTTAACATGTTAGCTACAATAGAAACATGTTCTGGATCTTTTTTATTCCCCAAGAATTTTGTAACGACTTGCTTGAATGCTATCCATGCTTCTTTCTCATTTACGGTCATTGTGGATTCAAAGTTAACGTCAAACATCATTTTTCTAATGTCAGGTCCGACAAAGACGCCTTCTTTTAGTTTAGTTTCTGAAAGGTGTGGAAACTTTTGGCTGAGATACTTAAAACACGGCCTATCTTTAGGCAGAGCCTTAACAAACTGTTTCATGAGTCCTAATTTTATATGTAGAATTGGTAGGAGCACGTTTCTTGGATCTACAAGGTTTTTGCGTAGAATGTTCTTCTCACCTGGGTTTAAGGACTTCCTCACAGGCCAGTTCTTTCTGCACCAATGTTGATCCCTAGCCCTACTATCCCATTCGCACAAGAAACATGGAAATTTGGTAAAACCAGCTTGCTGACCAAGGAGCATGCATGTTACTTTTAAATCACCACATATCATCCAACCATGAGCAGAATAGTCTATTTTATTCAACACTATTTCTAGATTTTCATAACTTTCTTTCATATGTACAGAATGGCCAACAGGTGTAGATGCGTACATGTTACCATTGTGTAATAAAACTGATTTTAAACTTGTTTTGGATGAATCCATAAACAACCTCCAGTCTTCTTTTTTGTATTCAATACCAAACTCGTTCATGAGACCAGAAATGTCTGAGCAGTATACTAAATCACCTTCTTGTTTAAAATACTTGCAAAATTGCTGCTCTCTCTTTCTATACACATGAATGCTGGTTCCAATGGCTAACAAATTCTTTTCTTTCAGTCTAGAGCCAAGCAATTCAGCCTTTTCTTTAGTCAAGCGCAGATCCCTAACCAAGTCATTAAGCTCGATTTGTGTATACAATTTAGGCTCTACATTTTCAGTAGTACAATAGAATTCTTCATCATCTTGTTCATTTGACTCGGATTGCACATCAGAAAGTACTTCAATAGAATTTAAATCATCTGGTGGTTCAGGGACCGGTAAATCTACACTGTGCCCTACTGCTCGGATGGCAGACGGAAGATTAGGATAGCTTATTACCTTCTTGTTTTTTGAGTTATGACCAGTAATATCAACACTGCAAAATAGCAATCATCAGAATGATTTTTCGGCTCCCTCCATATCATAGGAACAGCAAATCTAAAGGTTTTCTCTCCTTTTGACCATTTTCTTAGATCTTCAACACAAACATAACATACCTTATGTGGTGCCCAAGATTTCTCCTGATCACCAAGTTTAGTTCCAAAATATGATAGATAAACCTTTTTCACAAAGTCTGTAATGTTTCTTTGGTGTTTTTTAATCACAAACTCACTACAAATATAACAAAAACTGTCAGCAGAGTTTTTACAACCGCGATTAGACATTTTACTGAGCACACGTACTAGAAACGTTAAAGTGAGAGGTTAGGTTGACAGTAAAGAAAACACCAGCTGTTTGACCAGCAAATGTTTTTTGGCAGTGCCTACCAACATCATCTACATCCATTAGACCTACTTTTCCAATTTACTTATAAATATTATAATACTATAAATCTGTTTAAATTCTTTAAATATCGCTAAACGCAAAAATCTCGAAAAAAATGCATTTAATTATAAGATGTGAAGAAATGGTAATTGATTCAGTTTTTTAAGCATCATATTTGGATTCAGCAACCTAAAAAACATAATAAAAAGGTATATTCATTAAAAAAGTTTTTTCATCGTTGGCCTGTGAAATCAACGAGAAGTTGGAGCAAATACTCAAAGCTGTGTAAACATTTCCTGTCGCTTCCTTTGGATTGTTATTTTTGGAACCCTTGCCACATAAAAAAATGATGAATGAAATAGGTTTCCTGATTTTAATATAAGATCCAGATTTAAGAGTGTTAGAAAATGGCCTGTAAAAATAAGAGAATCTAATTTGGCAAAAACGGCCAAACGTTCTAGGTCTGCAGTGCGTATAAGCTTGGGTGTCGAGGACACTATTTGGGGGCAAGATGAAATTTGAATAAATGGTCTAATTAATGATCTATAGATGAAATAATGGGCTCTACTAATCTGTTGTATGATGGAGATCTGAATAACACACTTGAAGAAATCCTCTTGATCTGATCCTGTAACATAACACTAACAAACTGAAATTCAAACTTGACTCTATGGAGTCTGTTTTGCCCAAAGACTGTATTAAACAAATTACTGATACTTTACTTCGGCATTCGGTCTTATGCTTGACTCCTATATAACGTTTTACATTTAATAATTATTAGCAAAAGATAACCTCTAAAACTGTAAAGATTTTCTATGAATTTAGCTTCTTTTTAGTTCAATACGTAGTATTCGTAGTTACATTCAAAACATGAGAATTTAGGAAAACACAAAAAAATAAAATATTATTGTTACATGAATTTTGAGCACAGTTGTGATAGATATATCAAGTTGTGTACCATTCAAGTGCTTTAAATGTAATTTGAAAATAAGCATTAAAGCATAAATAAAATATATCACTTGAATAATAATCCTCAATTCCTTAAAATACAAGATGTAATATGTTGACATTAAGTTTTAAATAACATTCAGAAAATTCTCAAGATCTTTGCTGTTATAGACTACCGAAGCTTTTGTATGTTTACATATCTAGAGTAAACCATCAACTAATTTAATAATTTACTATGTCACTATTAAGTAATACTTATCAAAAAAAAAGTAAACATAAACAAGTGCAAGTAGCACTATAACATAAGATGGAATTTTTATGTCAGGTTAAAAAAACGTTAAGCGCAGATGTGCTTTTTAAACGAATTTATTAATTTACAGCAGATGAAACTTTAATCTGTTTGAACACTGCCTATACAACAGTCTCTTATCAAACAAGAGGGTTCGGGCCGAAGAAGAATTTGGAACCCAAGTTAAACAAAATGCTCCTAGGATTAAGTTAAATTTAATTAAGAGTAAAATAATATTTGTTCATCATTCAATGAACAAATCCCAGGAATCGCTTGCAGAAAATGCAATTGCACATTATGGGAAGTAGAGCATCACCTAGCCCTTGTGGCTAATATTGAGTCATTCGCCATTAAATTTCATTCTTTGATATTATTTTTGGACTCATTAAATTTACTCATTCTTTATAATTATAATCTTTGGCTATGGAAAAAGGCAGTTGAACCGGATCTCTTCCGTGCCGACTGTTGATAAAACCTGCAAAGTTAGGTGAAACAGCACGAAGACACAAATTGTGGGCTAGGCGATGCTGTACTTCCCATAATGTGTTCGTGTTATATATTGCATCTTTGCTATTCCTGTCTTGATGAGCCTCAATAAGGGCGAAACGCGTCGACAGGATGCTCTTGTGGCTAATATTGAGTCATTCGCCATTAAATTTCATTCCTTGATATTATTTTTGGACTCATTAAACTTACTTATTCTTTATAATTACAATCTTTGGCTATGGAAAAAGGCAGTTGAACCGGATCTCCTCCGTGCCGACTGTTGATAAAACCTGCAAAGTCAGGTGAAACAGCACGAAGGCACAAATTGTGGGCTAGGTGATGCTGTACTTCCCATAATGTGTTCGTGTTAAATATTACATCTTTGCTACTCCTTCTATAATGTTTTATTGTATTTTTCCCCTTTCTAGACAATTGTGATAGGATAGATTTATACATTTTTGGTCGCTGCACCATCTAGTTGCAGAAGCTCCTAGTTAATTTTTTTTTTAAATACATATTTAAAATTATTATTTTCTCTTTTCTTGTAATACTGTCAGTTCGAAAAAAGTAGAAATTATGTCTATGTGCTGCAGAAAGGTTTATTGAAATAGGTATACGCGTTACCAAAATAGATAAAACATAACCAAATGGAGTTTCACAAATACTTTGGAGCGCCCATTGGTAAACTTGCTCTATTGGTGATTAAATATAGTTTGACATTAAGTGTTTTGAATTTTTCGCGATATACCTCTTGTTAAAATTGTTTTATACAAGGAAGAATATTATATTTATCAAAAATTGCAATTAGACGCTGTGACCTCTTTCAAACTAATTGTAGTTAAAGTTGTGTGAACTTATTAAAAATTAAAGTTATTATTGATTTTTAATTAGAAACTTACGAAATGAATATTTTTACAAAATTTTGTAACCAAGTTGCTTTTATTGTTTTTTTATTGGGCGATTATGTTTGATTATTCACAAATACAGAGAAATCTTAATGTGCTGATGATTATTATTACCTTGCTCACTAACAGTAAATTCGTTTTAACACGGTGATTAAATTATAAATACTGACAAGTTCGACTATGTAAATTTATTTACACAAGGACTTATTTATAAACACATTAAACGTATTTCCAATAATTTATATCATACTAACAAATTCATACTTCGGCTGAAACTGCCCGCTCTACTGAACCGTGGCGTTTTTATAGTAATTTATAAAAATTCTATGTTAGAAATTTCGAGAATTTGCTAGATTATTCACTTCTGTATGCTTTATATTAGTTCTTTAAGTACACTCTTGTAACTGTTAATAAATCCAATGTTGGTTTAATGACTTCCGTTTCGATTTTAAAATCTTCGACGCCTTCGTTACGTTATTTGACCATCCAAAAGAAAGTCGTCGAACTTTATAGCTTTGGTATTAGCCACGAATATGCACGTAAAATACAATTTAGGTTTATGAACGTCTGTTTACATTAGTCAAAAAATGCTTTTTCTAATCTTTTTACTACGCCATTTTTGTCAATTGCACTCTGTATATTCGCTAGATATCATTCGTAGAAGCTTGAAATTTTAAACTTCACGTCACCACCTAATTTTCTCTTTGAATATTCTTAGTCTTACTAAAACATGTGAAGTCTGTACAGTTATAAGAACACACGACCTTGCCGCTTTTCAAGGTATCCTTCAAGATGCGTATTTTAAAAGCTCAATGAATTATTTATTAACCTATGGTAATTATGGTTATGGCTTACTACCATAAAAAATAGATTAGAACTAATTAGTGTGTGTATATAGAAAAAGAAGTGCGTGATTGTTGAATAATATGTTACTTCGTATGGCTGTTATTAACAATGAAGAATTCACCGCTATTTTTAATTAAAATGTTTATAATAACATAGTAATTCAGTTTATGGATACGTGAATTTGTTCAAGCATTACACATCTTTCTCATAACAAATAAAATGGAAAAGTGCATGGAAGAGTAAATTTTACGATTGCCTGGTTTACAACATTGAGTAAGATATATAAGCAATTTCAATTGGAGATTATAAAAGAAAATTGCAAAACATGCTTTATATTTGTCTCAGTGTATGAAAGCATTGGGTTTGTGTAAGCCAAGTTACAACAGATTATTATTTATTACTGTTTAAGTACAATAATTTTATGGAGATTTCGTTCGAACGCCTGGCAAAATCCGTATAGATCCTATCAACTTGATCTCAAACATCTAGAATATTCTACCATAATACTATTATTTAGACTATCAAAAATCCTCATAAATTTGAATGTACCATGTTGCGAACTGATTAAATATTAGATTACACAGCCAATGATGATTTTGTTATTAATACTATTTATTGAAGTGAAACTGCGATGCATGTTAAAACGCTAGTTTGTAGTATTGCTTGTATGTATTGGCTTATATTGTACTATCAAGTATAACCATAATTTTACAAGTAGATGTGTAGATAAAAGAAAAGAATCGAGGTATATTGTGCAA
Source organism: Platerodrilus igneus (assembly GCA_036346225.1). Lineage (NCBI taxonomy): Eukaryota > Metazoa > Arthropoda > Insecta > Coleoptera > Lycidae > Platerodrilus > Platerodrilus igneus. The sequence goes on along the minus strand of JARFIW010000787.1, from coordinate 6,975,746 downwards.
ACGGTCGGATGTTTCACATAAATGCTAACCAAAAGTTTCCTTAAAGCGCAGAAGGGATGGACAATCAATGATATGCTTCGGAATGAGACAGGCATAGTAGCATTTCACTTCGAAACGCACGTATTCAGTCCACGTGGGTTAGATAGCACGCAGACAGTAATATCGATTTTCTACCACCCAAACAAGGTTAGAAGGAAACATATGCATAAGAGAGGAATAGAGTTAATACAGGCGGGGTTTCAAGACGTCACTGAAATATATCATTGGTCTAAATAGTTAGTTGTACAACAGACAAACACGGGAAAATTGGATGCGGGTTTTTCGGAAAATATCGTATCAACGAGCTAAATTTCAAAGATTTTGAATACGGTTATACCAAAATTTGAAGAACGAGTTAGTTTAATTAAATATTTCGCGTTAGGAGGGTTTGGAGAGGTTACATTTAGAATCGTATAAATATGAGAGAAGAGTTATTAAGTTTCTCTTTTGACTTCGCTCTTTGACTTGTTTAATTTTCATCGCTTACGACGTACAAAAATCTACTAACGAGCTTGTAAGTATTAAAATTTTTAAACTAAATGGTACAGTGTTAAAGTGTTTGCTTCATAGTTTGAAACGCGTAAAGTGTCGAGTTTATTTGTAACGGAGGTGCAACAGATATTTTAACAAGCTTGTAAAGTAAAGTAAAGTAACGTAAATTAAATTATGCAATTATAAAAAAGTGTAATATACTTGGATTTGGATGGATCTTGAATGAATAGCATGCAGCACAACTTAGATGGTGTTCATCTATAAATAGCTGGAGGCGGCAAGCAGAGCAGAACAACGAGACCGAGGGTGCAGGAACTTAACTTCATCGTCAACGGAGTAGGGATCTTCAAGGAATTCCAGGTAACGCATTAGAATTTGCTGTTTTTTATAAACTATGAAAATTATTGTGATGTGTGAGAGTGAACTTTGATGGTATTTTGCATTATTTTGCGTATTGAAAAGAATACGTATAACTAACTTTTATTATGGTATTTGAATATAAATCTAAAGGTGTATATAAAGCTTATTAACATTCCCCATGAATTTAAAATTTTATTGTTAATAGTACATGGTTTTTTTTGTGTTTATAGTAAGAGTATGCAAAGTAAAAAGCATACATTAATAAAATAAACTGGGTTATCATGAGCTCACCATACTCCAGAGTGTACTAATTAGAAATAATTATAAATAAAAAAAAAGGTATTATTCGGGGCCCATTTACTCCTGTTACATTCAATGCGTTTGATATTTCAATTTAAAATCCTGGACTTTACAAAGATAGAATTTATTGAGGTAACTTGAGCACCGAAATGTAAATAATCTTGAATTATTATTTGTGAATAGTGGTAAATAAATATTGTATGATTGTTGTATTATTTTGTGGTTTTATTGAGAGTGTGCGTGAACGGTAAAGTGTATGATAGTAAATCTAGGTATCCAAGAGGAGGCCCAACTGAGCTAGCCAGGCAGTACACGGCAATTTATGACGCCCAAACGTTGGGATTTAATGGCTACACGGCAATATATATATATATATATATATATATATTGCCGTGGAACTTACAAAAATTCGGGAACAAAGCTTTAACATCGATCCTTCACCTAAATAATGTGAGCCCCACGAATTGGGCGTTATAAAATTGCCGTGGAAGTCGGAACAGTCTCGGGATTCTCTATTAAAATTCGTGCCCCACCAGGGTCAATATAAAAGTTTCAAAAATTCAAAAATTTCAACAAAAAAATCTTTACCCTTTTATTTCGCCTTCAAATTCCTTCAGCTTTCCTGGCTAGCTCAGCTGTACCTCTTCTCGAATACCTAAATTTACAGACATATCTCTTTCACAATTCGCACACCATTCAATAAAACTACCAATTAATACCACAACCATACAACCTTTTATTTACACCTATTAACAGATAAATTATATTCACATGTGTTAAAACAGTTCGATACGTTAATTATAAAACTCAAATTATGGTATGTTTTTAAAGTCCTTGATTTTTCTAGTGATTTTTAAACAAATTCAATGAGATATGAGTAGATGGGCCCCACATATTACCCTAAATTGACTTCCCACCGAAGTATGGTGAGCTCATTATAACCCAGTTTAGTTTGTATATGCCTTTTATACCTTGCATAAATTAAAACCAAAATTTACAGACGTTTACCCTTTACAATTCAATTTTTATTTTGACTAAATTTTGGACGTTCTCAATACACCCCTTTTCAATATTTAAACCTCAGTAAATTGTCCAGTACATGTATCATTTACAATAAGTTTCTACAACCATAAATATGCCACCAAAAAAAAGTCAACCACACAGCACAAAATTTCACAAATGTTTATAAAACAACAGAAATTTCTAATAAATTACCTGGAGAATTCTTCAGGCTTCCTTCCCGTCGGAGATGAGTGCCAGAAAACCCCTCAGCGTTATTTCGATTTACTGTGCTGCTCAGCGGATCCACAGGCCTCTACCATCTGTTACCTCTGCAAGCTATGCGTCTGGTCTCACAGTACCATTCCATATATCATGCATACAAACTCGATTACTTGTGGTGCTTACCCCAATATAACATACTTCCATTTAATGAACTTTGTGTTGTAGTAGCCGGACCTTTATTAATTTAATACGCACTACTCGTACTTCACGTCAATAATTAAGGTCAGCTACTACTGTTTTATACTTGCAACCACTATATTTACGGTAACATAATATATACATAAAATATTCACAGAAAGTTTTACTGTTATGTTGGTCTGAATCGGCATTCAGCACTTTATCGAAGTAAAGGAAAATAGAAGAGAAGAGAACCTTAATACTCTAGGTTGGGTATTTATATCTTTTTTAAACTACCCCTAGTGTACGCGCTTCTTGCGAAAAGCTTATTTTCAAAGCTAATTCCAAAAATTTAGAATATAACCGTCTCTAAATTCGTAAAATTTGTTTCGTCCTACGTGCTGTATACCCCAAATTCGCTTTCAACCTTCGCGTGTGCGTACGTTTGAAAAACTGTCTGCTTTCAACCAATGACAAAATTCTCTGCCGTCACAAACTCCGCCTAAGCTCTATTTATCTTTGTTTTATATATGTTTGCTGTCTCGTTCAAAACCCCACTTGAGTTACAGAAAATCGATATTGATGACATCCTATCTCAACTCCACGTGTATATTGTACGTGTATTTCAGTTCCTTGCTTGCTTTATATCTGTCTTTATGTGTTGTATATAACCGATTGTGCATTTCCCTCGCTCCTTAAGATGTTTGTTACTCCTAGTTGTTTATACCAAACTGACAGTTGAAAATAATTTCTATGAAATCCTATCTTAACATACGCTCGACTTCTTTGAACGTAACCTTTAAAACGCAGGTGTTTCGGTTAATTATCAACCGCTTTGAACATAACAATTCCTAGACTTTCTACTTCTTCGTATCTGATAAAACTGACGTTGGCTTTTACAACGAATACAATTGCCTTGGAATTATTGATTTTCTTACGCAAGCACGCTTCCCTTTTGCTAATATGTGTTTAATTAAAATAACTTATGGTTAATAATGCATATCCTTGAACTTCTCTTTGCTTTGAAGCTTTCTTCCTTCCTGCGATCCTAACAGTTTAATTATTAAATATAAAATACTCTAATATTTGTCCGTTTTTCCTAAATGAATTAAATTAATTTTTCGCGTAAATAATTTGCTCTTTTCTATATACAGGGTTGTTGAAATTTTATTGTTTTACACTGATTTACCCTTTGAATCCACAACAATATATATTTCATTTTATTCGGAAATTAGGAGGAGTAGTAGCTCTTATTATATCAATCAGCATTATATTTATTACACCAATACGCAATTTGACGAAAAATACCATCAAAGCTCACTCTTGCACATCACAAATAATATTCACAGTTTAAAACAAACCAGTAAATTCTAATGCGTTACCTGGAAATTTGAAGATTCCATCTCTGTTGACAATGTAGTTAAGTTCCTGCACCATCGGTCTCGTGGTTCTGCTCTGCTTGCCGCCTACAGTTATTTATAAATGAACACCATCTAAGTTGTGCTGCATGCTATTCATTCAAGATCCATCCAAATCCAAGTATATTACACTTTTTTATAATTGCATAATTTAATTTACGTTACTTTACTTTACTTTACCAGCTTGTTAAAATATTTGTTGCACCTAAGTTAAATTTCAACCCGACACTATCCGCGTCTCAAACTATGAGGCCAACAATTTAACACTGTACTATTTAATTTAATACTTACAAGCTCGTTAGTAGATTTCTGTACGTAGTAAGCAATGCCAATTAACGAAGTCAAAGAGCGTGATCAGAATACCAAAGAGAGCGATGCTAATTCTCTTAGAGTATTTATACAATTCAAAATGCCACCTCTAGGCCACTCTTCACGCGAAATACTTAATTTAAAATAATACTTCTTCAAATTTTGATATAACCGTTTTCAAAATCTTTGAAATTTAGCTCGTCGATACGATATTTTCCGAAAAACCCGCGTTCAATTTTCCCCGTGCTCGTCTGTTGTACAACTAACTATGTAGACCAATGATATATTCACTGACGTCTTAAAAACCCGCCTATATTAACTCTATTCTTCTTTTATGCATATTAGATGTTTTCTTCTAACCTCGCTTAAGTGGTAGAAAATCGATATTACTGTCCGCGTTTCATCTAACCCACGTGGACTGAATGCGTGCGTTTCGAAGTGAACTGTTATTATGCCTGTCTCATTCCTAAGCATATCATTGATTGTCCATCCCTTCTGCGCTTTAAGGAAACTTTTGGTTAGCATTTATGCGTACATCCAACCGTTTGCACAGTATACCTCGAAACTTGTCTTTTATCTACACAAATAACGGGAAGTTGACTTTTTAAAAACATGCAGGTGTTAAATTAACAAACGTTTTAAAATAACATTTCTAGGAGTTTATGTTTCAAGGTATTTTATATATTCGACGTGTTTGTTTGTTAGTAAAGCGTTTTGCCTTGAAGTTATCGATTTTTCACGCTTTTATGCGTTTTAGACAGGAAATTCAAATAGCCCACGAGGGGTTATGATTGCAGTTTTTTTATATCTTTTGGTTCTATTGGTATCTGGTTATAAGCTCGGATTAAAACGAGCTTAGACAACATTGTTGCAACATAAAAAATATGACTAAGGCCTTGAATATGTTTAATCGGGTACCTATCTGGTTTCGTCACAGAATTAAGTGCTCTGTAATCCCCACCAGGTTTCCAGCCACCGTCCTTTTTCGGAACGAGATGTAGAGGGTTAGCCCAACATGATTTGGAGGGTTTACAAATTCCCAAATCCATCATCGTTTGTAACTTGCGTTTAGCTACTTTTAACCGTTTTGGGTCTAATCTTCTAACTTTTGCGTGCTTAGGTTTTGATAAAGTATGTAGTATTATGTTTGATTTCCTTGCTAATAGTTGGTGGACGTGTAATTTCCGGATAATCACACAATAATTTAGAGTATTTATTATCGGCCTTGATTGCTGTAATTCTTGGAGTTGTTATATTGGTTAATTTGCTTTAAGGAGGGTGTCACCGTCTACGAGAACTCTCTTTTTAAGTGCAACTAATAAGTTGTGATGTTTCGAAAAATCTGCGCCGCTGATGGGTTTGGATATAGAGGTTAAGATAAATGGCCATGAGAAGATACGATGAACGCCTAAGTCTAGAGACAGCATTTTTTCTCCATAAGTATTAATGTGAGTGCCAGAAGCTGCGACCAATTAGAATTTGCTACCTTTTCTACCTTTTTCAAATTGTGTTATAGGAAAAATTGATACATCTACCCTTGTATCTATTAAAAAGGATATATTCGATGTTTTGTCTTTGATAAATAAGCGATTGGATAAAGTTTCAACCGCAGACGCCGCATCCTGAGGTTGCTTTATTGGTTTAAATTATCGGTTGGTGTAAATGCACAAGGTTGTGTATATTTCTTAGCATCGCTGTCAAATTTGTGATGGTACCAGCACAATCGGTGTTGTGGTTTTGCTGCTGATCTACTCCTCGATGTGGAACGGCAGGGCATTGATCGTGATCGTGATCTCACGGAGAGTTTGTCCACTTTGGCTGCGAGCAATGAGATTGTGTTTTCCATACATGCGATCGATTATATTAGTCGCAATTGCAGAGCCTGAAACTGCCGAAACTATTGGTGTAATAATATCAGCTATTTTATCAGCCATTACAGTCAATTTATCTACTTCGTCGCAACTTGTAGTAAGGATCGTTTGAGTTTGAATTGATAGGCGCTGTAACCACAACGATTTTAGGAAGTTGTCAGATATTTTATCTCTTGCAAGATTTCTTAACTGTTGTAACAATTGAGACGGCTTGTTATTTCCAATTTCCAATTCCGTTAGCAGTTTGCGAAGTCGTCGCTCCTCTGTCAGCAAAGTTACCAACGAGTCTAGTTGTGGGAGTTTCATATTTATTATTTTCGGGAGGATTTTATACTACATCTGACACCTGTGACAGAACTTCAGTTTCTATTGCGCTAACGACTGTTTTGAATTTTGTAACATCCAGTGTTATGCCGTTAATTGCGAATTGCGCTTCCAATTGTAAAAACCAAATTTTTTGATCAGATTTCCAGAACAGCGGAGCCCGTATAGCGACTCTGTTTACTTGCGGTAGATTTGGATTTGCATTGTCTACCATGGTAGTGATCGATTTAAAAATTAAGGTTTTTTAAAATAACCGTGTATTTGAACTCGGGGTCACCAATGTTGTATCTTATAATGTGATACTAGCGTAAACTTGAATAAACATTCAGCGAATAACTTTAGTGGCTCTTTTTTCTAGCAAAAATACAAAAATCTTATTATTCTGTCAAAACAAAAACGGAACTGTCATAATAATTAAAAACGTCTCTCTCGCCTACTTGAACCAATCCGCTACATATCGTACACTGAATTTTTTGACAATACATGAAATTTAAGTTACCGCTAGAGTTATTCTTTTAAGGTTTATATCTAATAAGTATGAAAATATAGTAGATGATCACACGTTATCTGTTTTGAAGTTTAATGTGATCAGACTTCTTTTAATTTTGGTTAAATACTGAATTTATAATATAAATATAAAGATAAATTAAAAAAATAAAAGCAAAAAAAAATTGTTGGTATCCCATAAGAATTACTTTGGGCCATTTTTATATTTAGGTGGAGAACCACAAATTGTTGCATTATTTGTGAATAATAAATTATTGTTCTTTACAGCTTTGGATTAAAAACGGACCCTGGGATTTGTTCCTTTTCTTTGGGGGTTAAGGTTGATGAAACATACGGGTTTCTGCGTTTTTCCGGGACTTTTAGTTTTAGTAGTATAAACGCCTTGGTGCCTTCCAATTTTATCTTTTGATATACCAAAATAAAATCCGCCTTCGACCCATTCTCATGCATGAACGTTAGACTAACCTCCAGAGTTGGCCGTTTTGACTTACAGGGAGTTTTCTTTTTATTATTAACCAATTGTCGTCTATCCCTGCCATAAACTATTTTTATATTCATAGAACTCAGGTGCACTTCAGGGACCTTAAGAATAAGTGGCAAAGGTTTATCTAAATTTTGTTCCATCTTCACCTGATACACTTTTGGTCACCTAGTGTGAATTAAACTTTACAAACCGTTTTATTTAATTTAATACTCTAAAATTTTATAACAATCAAAATTTTACTGTTTATTGCTACTAAGAATTTCCCCGGCACACTGAAGATTGAACAAAAAATAATTGTAATATTTGGCACGCGCATATGAAAAGCTTCGCCACCGCTGCTCTAGGAGAAGAGTCCACTTGAAATAAAAATTCTGAGACCTACAATCAAGTACAGCATTTGCCAAAATAAACTGTACTGAAAATTAAAAATGGAATTTATGTTTAATTTTGGGTTCAGGATATGCACTATTGCAATGACTATAACGGATACAAGAGAACCCGTGCACTATCGTCTATGGTTATATCAGAAATGCCCAAACAAGAATCGGCTGCTCTCACAACCAACACCTTTGTTTATTGCTATATTACTACGAGCAACATGGCGATTAGAGCTATTAATCAGCATCAATAAACATTTTCATCTTAAATTGCGTTATATTTGTACGATCATAGCATTGCATCACTGTGTGTGCCTCTATAAACATACAATAGTGTACATGAATCAAGCATTCCGAGGTATGAGAACCTTGCTTTAATGTAAATTTTCAATGTTTACAAAAGCAATTTACCCGCATTTGTTAAATTGAGCTATAAACACGACCGTTAATTAAAGCAAACAACAACGTTAGGACTTTGAATTTAGATGACTTCCTTATTGCATGGGTTTCTGAAAGTGTCGTAGCCGATTGTAAACGAATTACCTCTTGCAGACTTCTCACGGGAGATCGTATTCCTCCCTCTAGTTATTTCCACTCTTTTTCTGACAATTGGTAGATAAAATGCTCGGCTTTCAGTACTATCATTTAAAATCTACATATGTGTACAAATTTTATGTTACCTGGATTAGTGGATCTCAACCACTAGGGCACGATTCAATTTTGGGCCGTGGAGGTGTAAAATTGACTCGCGCCCTTGCCATTTATGTATATGAAAAGCGATTGCTTTCATAACTAATTTTAATAAAACTATCTACAGATTATTTAAAACTTTACAACTAACATAAATTACTTGAATCGTAAGTGGAAGGCACCTGCGTTGCTTTGCAACACATATGGAATGCTTAGTGTTGAGTTGAAAAGCGACATCCAAACAAGTTGGATTGTTCGATATCGTTACCTGCGTAGTAAGTAATTTGGTCTTAAACCGACAAGACGTTTTCTGCATTTCAGGAGCTTAGTGTGTTCATTTAATGTTGTTTTAGTTTCCTAATATTCAGTTGTACATAATTAAGGTATGTACTATTGCATATAATTTTGTTCGCTAAAATTAATACTGTAACGAGACTTCACTTCCTTTGACCAAAATAACACAGCTGAACGTAAACGAAACAGCTGTACACAAAGGATAATTGATATCCACAAAGTAGCGTGACGTCTTCAAATGAACTTGATTGACAGTTTACAAGAGGTTGCATTTGAGGACTTTATTAAGCTTACAATATGAACATTCTAAATGTTATCTACATAATTCTAGTGTGCTCTTACAATGCTCAAGAACAGTAGAATTAAGAATATAAATTTCACGTTTAGGGGTTTTAATTTGGTTCTAAATCAAGTTTTGATTATAATACTAGTCTTTATTAGAGTTTTGATCTATAAAGTCGTGATATGAAATAAATTAGTAGTAATATACTGTTAATAGAAATGGGTCTTTTCGATATAAATTAGTGTAGTGATCGATATAAATTAATTAATGCTGCAATAACTACTTATAAGTACATCAAATAGTAATTCAGAAGATAGCATTATAGTTTTAAGGAAGTTAGTATTTGTACTGTTAGCAAATAGCTGGAAATAATTTGAACCATAAATAACAAGAACAAGAATAGAAAATTTTCTTTATGTATATCAAAACGAGTACATAAATTATGGCTACGTAGATATGAGAAGATCAAGCAGGAAATGCATCATTCATCATCCTCATTAGGTTATTCAGTCCTGGAACTGCTTAGACGCGTATTTCCATTGCTTCCTATTCTGCGCTAACCTACATATTTTCCTGAAATACCCGCAACCTATATATTTCGCTATCTGTGTGCAATGGTCTAATCTCTGCCCGTCCTTTTCTCCTATACCACACTATTCATTCCTTCATGCCTTAGAACGTGTCCTAACATCTCTCCTATTTTTTACTGCTTTCGCCCACTATTTCTAGAACCTATATGCTCTTAACTTTTCCCGTCCATGATATCTTCATCATACATCTGTAGCACCACATTTCAAAGGCTTCTATGTTTTTCCTATCTACTTCTTTTACTGTCAAGGTTTCACAGCCGTACAGTGCTGTGCTTCACACATAAGCTTTCAACAATTTTTTCTTCTTTCTATGTTTGTTGTTTTCGAACATAGCCACTGTTTTTTCTTGATAGATACAGCACGGCCTTGTGCTAATCTTTTTTTATAACTTTTGCACTTTTCCCTTCTATTATATTTTAAAAACGTGCACTATTTCACGGTTATTCAATGGTACATGAGGGGTTAAACAATCGGTCGGCTACGAAGATCCCCCATCACTTAGACATTTGTCAAATCAATAGTTCTACAATTACTCATTTTCTCACAGTTAACATTTGTTGAGAATTTTATAAAACCAGCACCTGTAGTTGTTTACGATAGTCATCAGATTTAAATACAATTACTTTTGTCATCATCCTTCTGTAGGCTTTCGTTTGCTATTTGCATTCTGGTTTTTAACGAATTTTCTTCTTCTTTACATACTAGCACTTTAGTATCGTTTTTGTTAATTTTCGTACTGTATATTTTTGTTAATACTGTTTCTATTTTATTAAGAGCTGCTTCTAACTGTTTCTTGCTAAATGCTTGCACCGCTAAACTTCTGCTGCATCACCTGCAAATCTAAGCATATCAATCGTTTGTTTCTGCATAATAATTTCAACTGACTTTCTGCATTTGACATTATTCATTATCTCTTCGATATGCAAGTTAAAAATTAACGGGCATAGAGCACATCTCTATCTCACCCGCTTCCTAATATTTACTTCTCTACGTTTCTGCTCGAATTTTATTACAATTGTTTGCTTTTTGAATAAGCTATGTACCATCCATTAATCCCTATAACTCATTACAGTCGTTTTGAGTATTTCGAACACTTTTTCCTATTTTACACTGTTAAATGCGCTTTTCCAGATCTACAAACCCTGTAGACACTTTTCTCTGTTGTTTTCCCTATTATCACCCTTGGAGCTAAAATGATCTCCAGTGTTCGCATATTTCGCCTAAATTGAAATGGATATTTTCCTAGTATTCATTCAGCCTTTTTTCCACCCGTTTTTTGCAGTTCTAGTAAATAGTTTTCACACGCGTGCTGTCGACTGGTTGCTTCAAAATTTTCACATCTATCAAAACCTCTCCTTTTTTGTATAGTGATTATGATGTTCGTTTGAAATATATGTTACTGCTTGTCCAATGGCTTTTAGAGTTTCTGCTTGCACCTTATTTGTACAGGGCGCATTATTATTTTTCAGGCCCTTTAATGCTAATTAAAACCCATTTTTAAGTATAGGATACCCCAAGTCATCCTTTTCAATGTTCTAGTGCTTCTAGTTCCTGTCTTGCATTATTAAAAACTAATAAACATGTAAGACATTTAGAAACAAAAAATATTGGACATACAGATAAACCTCCGGAATATTTCATAAAAAGGTATAGTGTTGAATGCAAACAAATCTAATTTGAAACAAATTTTTGTAACGGATAAAAAGTATCTGAAATGTCCTTTTGGGTAGCACGGCATACTACTAAATTCAAAAGCGGATATAATATCGAAGAGATATTAATAAAACTATGTTTTAAAGCAGTGTGTAAAGAAATGTTTGGTAAAGAATATGACATGAAAATTAACAGTTTTCCCATGTCTGCTGAGACAATTGGTCGACGAATACTTACTATTTCAAAAGATTTAGAATTACAATTAATTGAAAAATTACAACATTCCTCTTATTATGCGCGGCTAATGGATGCAATCGCAGATGTTTCTTACAATACTGTATTAATAGTATGTGTGAGATATATACATTTTGAATTGGAAGAAATGAAAGAATTTTTGTGTACAGTAACATTGCAAACTTTTAAAAGTTACGAAATCTTTTAAAGCATAAATTCTTGTTTTAAGTCCAAACACATCCTTCGGAATAAATGTATAGGTATTATGTACTGACTGTGCAGCCGTGATGGTGGGAAAGAGAAGTTATGCAACAAATAGGACCAAGTTTGGAATAAGGATATCATTATATCCCATTGCATTCTTCAACGCGATTAGTTAGTACCCAAAAATATATATCAAGATTTAGATATCGTGATGGATCAATGCGTAAAAATAATCATATTCGTAACAGTGCAGTTGATTCTCGAATTTTTGTATTATTGTGTGAAGAGATGGGCTCTGACCACAAAGTTTTGCTACTTCATTCACATATTCGATGGCTTTCGAGAGGAAGAATACCGAAAAGATCATTCGACTTATGATTTGAAATAGAATTATTTTTAAATAATCAAAATTCACTACTAGCAGAATATTTCAAAAACAATATATCGCTTATCAAAGTTGCTTATATTGCTGACATATTTTACTAGTAAACGGACTAACATTGTCAGTTGAAGGACCAATGACAAACTAAGTAAAGTTAAAGGTTCCAGGAATAATCTATATCTGGAAAAGACGAATGGACGAATGGAATTAGACACGTTTCAATGTTATCATCAAATGGTTGAAGATAAAATAATAACAAAAAATAAATTGGCAGATATAAGTAGCATAATCCAAAATCATTTACTAAAACAAAAAAAAAAGATTCATTCAATACTTTTCCCATCTGCAGATATCCGTTTGGGTAATATGTGGATACAAAATCCATTTCTCGCACATGAAAGCAATGTTTTGGACTTGTCTGAGGAAGAACAGCTAGCCCAACTGTCAGGTGAGAACTGCTTCAAGAGTAGTTTGGCGATCAAAAGGACGATCAAATTTTGAATAAAATTAGAAAATTGCGTCATTACTTTCAAGAAGTGCACTTCGGTAGGAGGCAGATAAACAACTGGGCGTTTCTATATATATTTTCTTCTGGTATTTATATAGAGCTGGAAACATTGTCTAAGTATATATGCATTTGTTATTTAGATTTTATGTGACTAGGAAATATTCCCTAATCGATATTTGTTTAAATTTGTATCTATATTTCGGAATTATTTTGTTGTTGTATGAGAGTTTTCGTTTACGTTTATATCATGTTTTAACGGGACGTTTTGTAAATGTTCGTTTCGGGGTTTTGTTAATATTCCTTTTGATACCATGTTTCTTAACTTACGGTGTTACGTGTTACGGTATTCTGCGTGAACAAAAAAAACGCAGCACAGTAAATAGTAGAAAATTGCCTACACCGAATACCGCAACAAAACACAGGGACAGAATTGAACTTCAAAAGAATCAGAGTTCGGGCTAGCTCAAAAACGTCAGAGAGTGGGGTGGGTGACCTAGAAAGAAAGGAATTGGAAACCTCAGTATCAAAGAAATTTATCTTACGCACATGACGGAAAACATACAATGCCAAAAGAATATTTATAAACGTCGAAAATACATAGTTGCGTAATTGTTCGTTACAACGTGATATACATAAGGTGTCAGTTTACATATAATACAGTATAACCTAAACCTTAAAAATATCAAGCATACAATCTTACTATCTAATTACCAGCATACTTACAATATGGTCAAACCCTAAGTACATGTAAGAAATATCGAAATAATAATTTAGTAAGTAAAAGTTATTGTATGAAACGCATCTCGTAATATTGAAATTTCAATAGTTTGCGGTTGACGTTCACATTAATTTATTCAGTAAAAGGCATCCCGTAGAAAATCGCTCTAAACGCATTAAAATTCTTACAGTAATTTATAAAAATAAATACACGATGGTCGATTTTGTGAGCTTGCGTTAACGTTGTCAGTTTATTGCGAAATCGATCAAAAGCAAGTGTCTATCCTCCAAAGCATCAACACAAAATAAAGCAAGCCGAAAAATGCATTGTACTTGGAGCCATATTCTTTGTGGTACCATCCAGCTGGGGCTGGAACAACTTAACTATATTGTACTAGCACAAACGCATTTTAAAAGCGCGACTTTGTAACGTTTAAAGGACGTTGTATAACAGCAATAGAACGCAGTCCAATACTAAGAGCAGTCGAATAAAATAAGAGCCCTTTTTTAAAGTTGAACTTGTATTTATACAGCTTTGAAAACATGAAGGGAAAATATAAAACCATTCCCACCGATATTGGTGTAGAATATTCGGAGAAGGCAAGCGAAAATATATATAGCGGCAAAACATTCCTAGAATTAAGAAAACAAAATACGATAATTAATTCCATTTAATTTCGTTGTTAGTAAGGGAAAGCAAACCACCTTTTAAAATATTTTTGCGAGTTTAGAAAAATAACAACACAGCTAAGCAAATCGAGTTGCCTCTCTGTTTCGAACAGCATAGAGGTTTGTATGATTATCGATCCACGCTGCAAATATTCCCGGAATAACTTAATGAGGAGGAACGTTACTATCCATAAAACTTGAGCAACGAAGACGTGCAGATATAACACAATAGAATTTTATGGAGCACGCGAATAACAAACACATTTAAGCATTTAATCCTTCCAAAGAAGAGGTAGAAGTAGTTTTAACGACCAGCAAATATAACGAGCAGCGGCTAGAATCTTTTACGAAGGCGAGCTGCTAGGGTTTAGAAGTGGTTTTACGATAGCAAATATAACGAAGCTTTAATCTTTCGACGAATAACTCTTTGAAATAACAAACTAACTAGCACGTATTTCAAGGAAGAGGGTTTATTTGTTTTAACAAATAACTATTGGACATAACAAGCAGCGCTTTTAATATTTGAATGATTATTAAGTTTGATTTATTTGAGAGAATAACATGAGAAGGAATTTAGATTATCGTTTCCAATCAAGGTCGTTGTAATTTTATAGCAGAATCGCTCTATTTCAGAAAGTTGCTGTAACAACGGTTTGTAATAAAACTACTTACTGAGGTTTCAAATTTTTCTTACTGTGTGACCCACTCCCCTTTACGACATTTTCAGCTGGTACGGCATTATTTCTTTTAAATTCTCCCATTGTTTTGTTGCTGTATTCGGTGTGGGCGATTTTCTTTGCTTACTTTACTTTTCCTTCTTATCTGCACGGAATACCGTAGCACGCTGTACTACGATAATCCTAATTATTATCTTAAGATATGTATTGGATACTACTAGTATACAAATACAAGAAAAGTATCTAAAATTTAGGATTATTTGGTGGGCGCTTGTACTTGAAGATGAATTTAATTTATTATTTGTCATTCCTAACCTCACCAGTACACCAGCATGTGTTATAATATAGGGTTCACCTTGGTAATGGACGATAATTAAAGCAATGTTATAAATGAAACCAGTCGCTGATTTGTTATTATATACCAATAACATTTGTTTAATTTTAAAATTTTCTCCCCTATGAACATTCTTTAACCTTACTTAAAAGTTTTGTTTCTGTTTTTAGTCACAAACTCAAGGTTGGTTTGTCACAGGTCTCCTACTTAAGCTAACTCTTCAGCGTCTTGTAACTACCTTTTTCGCCTCAAAACCATGTTAAAATCTACGAAAGAGGTAGCCTAAATCGTAACAAGTTTTTTTCCTTAAGATAAATATAAAAAACGGCTGCTTAAGCCCTACGGTAACGTATTCGCACACTTCTTTAATAACTATCCTCTCAACCGTTTAAATACAAGCATTTTAAAAAATGTTTTCCAATCCTCAAGTTATTGAATTTATATGAAATTTAACTATATAAAAATTAATCAGTTGATTTCACGTTAAGCGTATTAGTTACCTCAAAATCGCTCCCAGGACGCAACATAAATTGAACGCACTCATTCTTTTAAACTTTATTTTTAACCTAATGTATTCAAATCAAATATATTAAACATTAATAAATCAAAGTCATCTTCAATTTATGTCATAAATGTCGAACTTGAAATTTTCTTTATTTAAACAACGATCCTAGGTCATGGATCGAAACGTAAATAAAAACAATTTTAACAACTATAAGTGGTTTATTTCCCAAAGAAGATTAAAAAAATACAAAACAAACCACAACAAACATACAGGGTGTGTTTATTCTCTTACTTACATTATCATTTGTAATCCAACTTCTAAATCGTTGTTTTTTCTAATCCTTCTAACCCCGATATATATTTTCAACTTATTATTCTTTACTCTATCTCACAATTTTTGAATTGATTTTATTTTTATGCCTAAACTTTCTTTATCCTCTGCATCGTCAAGTTTTACGTAACAACTAAATTCTGTTCTGCGAAATTTTTACCTACCTGCTTCATTTTTGTTTCTAGTAATGATATGCCTTATTCATTTTTTATGCCATATCTTTATTATTAGTACTCTTTCAAAAATTCAGCGGTTTATTGTAGTTTAGTTTATGTGTACTAACTTGAACAGCATTTTATCTTTTTTATTTTTTTTTAACTATATATCACTTTTTGCTAATATTAAATCATGGTGGCTATCTGTATCTGCATCGTTTACGGTCTTTTGTTTTATTTTTGAATATATCTTTAACTACCTTTAACAGACGGATATGGTATGAAAATAACAAAAATAAAGCTAAAGTACTAAGAAGCAAAGGATGGGAAAATAAATTAAAAACAAGAATACAAATAGGTAACGAGAACTTACAAGAGGTTAAGGATTTCTGCTACCTAGGAAGTCAAATAACAGAAGATGAGAAAAGCACAAAAGATATAAAACAAACATTAACACAAGGTCGTGCTGCATTTAACAAGAAAAAGCAATTACTCTGCTCAAAGACAACAAACATAAAAACAAGGAAAAGATTGCTAAAAACATACGTGTGGAGCACAGCACTGTACGGCTGTGAAGCTTGGACAGTAGGAAAAGCGGACAAGAAAAAGTTAGAAGCCTTTGAAATGTGGTGCTACAGACGTATGATGAAGATATCATGGACAGATAAAGTTAAGAACGAAGATGTACTAAAAATGTGGAAAACGGTAAAAAATAGGAGAGATAGGATGATAGGCCACATACTACGGCATGAGGGCATAGTGCGGAACATATTAGAAGCAGAGATAGGAAAAAAGAGAAGTAGATGAAGACCTAGGTTAGACTACTGCACACAGATAGTGAAAGGTGTAGGCTGTAGGAATTTCAGGGAAATGTGTAGGCTAGCTCAGAATAGAAATCAATGGAGGTATGCATCCAACCAGTCCCAAAATGGATAAACTAATGACGAAAAAAGTAACTGTACTTAAACATGGTGATTATTATAAGCAACTACAAGTATTGGTTGGGCAATATTCTCGAATAATGTTAATTGTGTGTAAGGATCTACTGGAAAACTATTAATTCGGCAAATCTCTAAGTGCTGGGGGATCTTGGCAGCCTCAGGTTGCTTAACCCCCTTCACTGAATCTCGGTGAAATAGAGCATAAAATTAGAAAACAATAGAAGGGGAACCGAATTGTATATACGCTGTGTGAGAATTTCAGGTAACTGTGTAGGCTAGTTCAGAATATAAATAAGTGCAGGTACGTGACCAACCTGTTTTGCGACAGAAAACCAACCTAATGACTAAAAAATAGGTGCAAATAAATCTGATGATTATTATAAACAACTACAGTTGTTGGTTGTGAAATATTTTCAACTAATGATGACTGTGCGAAAAGACATATTGGAAAAATATTAAATCGGCATATTGTTCAAGTGCTTGGGGAACTTGGCTGCCACAGGCTGCCTACCCCCCTTCACAACCACTGAATGTCGGAGAAATAGAGTATATAATTGTAAAACAATAGATGGGAACTGAAGTGCATCTAACAAGAAAGAACAGCGCCTATGATGAAAGACAACAAACATAGAAACAAGAAGAAAATTGTTGAAAGCATAGGTGTGCAGCACAGCACAGTATGCCTATGAAATACGGGCAGAAGCAAAAGCTGACAGAAAAACGGTAGCAGCCTTTGGAATTCCGTGCTTCAGATGTATGAGGATGATAGCATGGACAGACAAAGTTAATAACAAATAGGTTATAGAAATAGTAGGGGAACAAGGATATCTGTAGAGAAAAATAGGAGAAATAGAAGGACAGGAAACGTTCTAAAGCATTTTGGGGAATAGTATGGGATATATTACAAGCAGAGATAAGAAAAAGGAGGTAGATGTAGACCTACATAAGATGGTAATAGATGCAGACTGTGCAAATTTCAGGGAAATGTGTAGGTTCGTTTTTCACCCGTAAACCATACTTATTATTTTTCCATCTCTATCTTAACCTACAACTGTAAGAAAGTCTGCCGTTTTTACCCATCCCTCTTCTTCTATAACGCCCTTGATAACTTCTTGAATTTGTTCTTATATCTATTGTCGATATCTGAACTACCACTATGTTCTATTATCTAATCTTTAAACTGTTAAATATTCTCTATTTTTCTTACTGCTTTCTCGTTCATCAAGACCCACATTTATATAACTTTTACCTGAACTAGCGGGACTGATCTTTCTTTGACCAAATGTCCTGCTGGCGGCCATTTGACGTTACTAAACCCTACCAAATCTAGTTTTAAGCTAGTTATATCTAATTTTAAATTCTCTACCTTTCTACCCTCAACAGATTCCAAACCTTTTACGCTCCCATTCAAGAACATTTTTCCTGCTTGGTGACTTCTTCTTTCCTTTGTCCTCTCTATATTCCTTAGCGATTTTTAGTTCCTTCCCACTTGGGATGTATCTATTTTGGAAGTCATTTTCATGATGTATTTATTTGTTATCTTTAGAACAGTGATTTTTAGGAAAGTAAATGGGCGACGTCTTTGCATTATTTTACACCAAGTTGCTCCAGTTAGTCTCTCTTACAACAGTCCGAAAAATCTTTAGGACTATTCTAAGTCGGCCTTCAATATTAGCAAAACGTGCCTTCACAGTTTCTCCAGTTAGTTTCCTTTTACAACAGTTGGGGAAATTCGTAAAGACTATCGTAAACCGGTTCTCAAGCGGGGAAGACAGTTTTCTTAATTTCCAGAATTTATCAATTTGAACAAATAGTTGTGTCTAAAGAGCACAATTTTTGACTAGTAAATTTTATTTTACGGATGATCTAGTGCCAGGTTACAAATTGGGTCATCTTAAGGGTATGAGTGTGTGGTTGACTGTGACTAGAGTTGTATTGTTCCTGGTTTGATAAACTTTTTAAGAATTAATAATCACAATTAGCCCTTATGTTTTATTTTCTGACGCACGTCTAATCCCATTTTTTCCTTATAAAAGAACAAAAAGTTTGAGCAATTTGATATTAGGTATTCTCTGTTTTTAGAAATTAGTTTGGATGTTAACTGCTATATTCCAAATTTGTGATTATCATATCAATATTTTTCAGTTGATATATAAATTTTTATTAGGTGCATTTCACCGGCACCCCCACTTTCACGTGGGGGATGGAAAATGGGTGCGTTCGTTTGTGCTACGTTTGTGCTGCAAATCCCATCGTTTGTGAAACTTCCGTTGTCGAGATATTCAAAAATAAGTTGGGTGTGCTACTGAAACGTCTGAACCCCCACTATTTCAGTGGGGGATATAAAGTGGTGCATTCGTTTGTGCTACGTTTGTCCTGGTTTGTGCTGCAAACCCATTGTTTGTGCAACTTCCATTCTCGAGATATTCAAAAAACAAGTTGAGGGTGCTGCTGAAAAGTCCGCGCCCCCACTCTTTCAGAGGGGGATATAAAGTGGTGCATTCGTTTGTGCTACGTTTGTGCTGGTTTGTGCTGCAAATCCCATTGTTTGTGCTGCTTCCCTTTTCGCGATATTCAAAAAACAATTTGGGGGTGCTGTAGAAATGAAATGAATAAGAGTGAGGTGTGTGGTTGAAGTTCATCAAATTTGTTGAAAGCACTTGTAATCGTTTGTGCTTCGTTTGTGCTACATGGTGCACTAATTTTTTTACTTCACCAGTCACCCCTCTGGTTAGGGTTGTCTTTTTTTATCTAAAAATATGCAAATACAACGGGAACAAATTTTTTCCGAAACGGATGCACCTCTTTCCCATATAATACATAACGTCCCGTGGGCATCCCGTGGACATTCGTTTTAGTTCCATTCAATATACGAACACCCATGAACTTTTGATGGACGTCCATAGGACGTCCTTCAGTTAAAGTGGTATGTACGTCCTTTGGCAAACGTCCATTGGATATTCGTAGATTGAATGGAACTAAAACGGACGTCCAATGGACGTTTGCCAAAAAACGTCCATACCACTTTAGTTGAAGAACGTATTTATGAACGTCCATCAAAAGTTCATAGACGTTCGTGGAAAAATTAGTAATTATTGGATTTGGAGCAAAAATTCAATGTATAACTTGGGATATTTTACATCTAGCGAATTAAGGGCGGGGGGGGGGGGGCACAGAGTCAAGGACTAGTTAAAAATAAATATGATTTTCGGATTCCGTACGAAATTATTTTTTCTCAATAAGTCTCACGACTGGTTTCGGAAAAAATTTGTTCCCCTTGTATTTGCATATTTTTAGATAAAAAAGACAACCCTAACTAGAGGGGAGACAGATGAAGCAAACAAATCAGCGCACTATGTAACACAAATGGAATACAAACGATTACAAGTTTTTTCAACAAATTTGATAAACTTTCAACCACGCACCTCACTCTCATTCACTTCATTTTTACAGCACCCCCAAATTGTTTTTTGAATATCGCGAGAAGGACAGCATTATAATTTGAATAAGGGCCGCTATACTTGCGGCCACGTTTCTAATGCTCCACCCGAAGGTACTACATTGGGTTTAAACGCGAAAAATAAACGTGTTTCAAATAAAAATCTAACTTCAAAGTTAATCGATCTTAAATAAAAATCTAACAAACTGAAACTAAAACTAAAAATAGGGTTTAAATAATGGTATCCCTAGTGTTGATTTGGAGTGTGCCCGATCAATAAGACACAAGCAGAAGTAAAAAGTGAGGGATCCGTAATACCGGATAGCAGTCGCCAGCTCTGCTTATCGATGCGACCTGAAGGGCCGTCTTAAAACTATCCAAATCTAGCTAGCTAATTTAAAATGGATTCAAATTTTCTAAGCATTCGCCAAATATTTATATATATAATATATATATATATATATATATATATATATATATATATATATAATAAAAAATATATTATCGTGTTAATTATAGGTTAAGAGGCTTAGATAGTCAAGAAAATAAATTTGTAACGACCGTGTATATAGGAAATAGGAATAATTTATTTATGCGCCAAATTAATTAGTTTTGACATTGAAAACGGACGGATTATAACATATTTTTGTATTTATAAATCGGAATGTTAAATTTGCATAACGTGTAGATGCTTTGGAGTACGTAAAAACTCAAGGATACGAATGTAATTAGCTTTAATATTTTAAAAGTTGTAAATCAAGTACATCAAATAATAATGAGAGCTTTTGGGTATATACAATCAATAATGTTAACGCATATTTTCCATTTAACTAAACAAAGCGTTCGTTAAATACAAATCCTAAGAAATTCTATAACAACTTGTGAAATACGATTTCAAATGGACAGTTGCTTCATAGAAAAACCTGACGGATAAATAAAGAAGTTCGAGGGACATGAATGTACGTTATAACATAATTCTGTAGAAATTTAGTTAGCGGTCGATGCAAAAGCTACGGAAACAACAGATGGTTTGAAAGCAAAGTGAGACGGAATATCGATAGCGTAAAGCAGACAGAGATCACATATAATAGACGTTGGGTAAAACACTCGTTTAAAGTACGCGACAAGTTTGGAGGTCAACCACAATATCGATTTTCTGTTGCTTGAGTGGGATTGTAAGAGACAACAAATATGTGTTAGACGAGGGTAACATAGTTGAAGACTGGACTTAAGAATGGGAGAAATGTGTGTGATTGGCTGAGCGCTAGAAATTTCAAAGAAGCTCGCGACCGTTGTTTTTTGTTGACCAGTTTTCGGACTAAAGCGACGTTGGAGTGAGAATACTCAGTTTTACAAGTTCGTTACGTATAAAATTTTAGAATCAATTACAGTAGGGGAGCTTTTCGATTGAAATAGGGTACAGGAGGTGGCTATCGACCGATATAAATACACTAGGAGATGCAGTAAAGCTCTCTCTTACTTTGCTTACCCGTTTGACCTTGCTTAGCTTTTACGGTAACCTTCAAATGTAAAATTTTATACCGGTGTTAGTACAGTCCGTCGAAAGTTAAATAAAAGTGTGAATTGCACAAGTGGATGCTATATTGTAGACGGTGCTGTAGCTACATTCAAAGAACTAACGGAGGGATGTTACTAAGGTAAGCATGCTGAGAAGTTATTCGAACGAGGATGCTCGGTGTTTGGTAGATAAGGAAGGTGATTAGCTTGGTTGGAGAATTATCTGGGTAGAAACATTGAAGACGTCTGCAGAGACTTGGATAGCAATTGGAAATGGGTTTAATCGACACATAGCAGAGAGGTGTATGGAAGCGACGAAGAGGCTTGTTGAACAACATCTTCAGAGGTGACGACGAAAAAGCTTACTCCAGGTGACGAAATTGATTTCTATTGCTATCGATTGAACATTTTG
Organism: Platerodrilus igneus; assembly: GCA_036346225.1. NCBI lineage: Eukaryota > Metazoa > Arthropoda > Insecta > Coleoptera > Lycidae > Platerodrilus > Platerodrilus igneus. The sequence goes on along the minus strand of JARFIW010000787.1, from coordinate 6,953,329 downwards.
TGCTGTTATTTTGTGCTAGAGTGATTTGACGCATTGTGTGTGTGTTTTATGAAGGGTATATGTAAAGGACAATTTGTATTTATTTTTTAAAGGTGTAAATAAATGACATAAATATTCGATGTAAGGAGTAAACGAGTCTTTAGGGTTGTTATAAACAAAGATGCGATGTATTTAGACATTTAGAGTAACTGGATTTATACTGAGCTTATCATAGACCAGAGTAAAAGTCAATTTAGAGTTTCAAGACGGGCCCATCTACTCATATAAAACAAAACTGTCGAAATAAATTAAAGTCATGAAATTTAAAAGGATTTAATGATTGAGATTGCAATATTTTATGAAGCTGTATATCCGAATGTGTAAATATTTACTTGGTAATGGAAAATTTTAATTTGTATGAATAAAAGGTTGTATGTTTCATTGCATTATTTGAGTGGTAATTTTATTTGGCAGTATATGTGAGAAAGAGCAAACTTAGGATGGTAAGTATCTACGAAGAAGCAGGTTTTAGAGCTAGCCGTGGTATGCTGAAGTAAAGGGGGCGTTCCAGAGATTGGAATATTTTTTTTGTTTTCAGGAAAAATATTTAGGTAACTTTCAAAGGGGATTATCTACGATTAATCCACTGCAATTATATGACTTCCCAAACGTGGAACTCGATTGTTCCCGACTTCCATAGCAATATATATATATATATATATATATATATATATATATATATATATATAATAAAAGGTTGTTAGTTATTTTTGGGATATTATTTGTTAAAAACATACAAAGTTAATTGATCATTTGCTTTAATAATTGACGGTAGCACAAACGATGGGGTTTGCAGCACAAACCAGCACAAACGTAGCACAAACAAATACACAACTTTATATTTCCCTCTGAAAAAGTGGGTGTGCTGACGTTTCAGCTGCACCCCGACTTGTTTTCTGAATATCTCGAGAACGGAAGTAGCACAAACGATGAGGTTCCCAGCACAAACGTAGCACAAACAAACGTACCCATTTTCAATCTCCCACTTGAAAGGGAAGGTGCTGGTGAAATGCACCTATTTTTATTTGCTAATAATGTTATACTTTTATGGTGTAATTTCTAGGATACAAACGGTTATAAATTACGCCTCATTGTACGTTTATAAATAAAATTTGGTACAAATAACAAGAATAATTAACATCATTTCTACATATATGTAATACCGCTGTACAGTACAATAAAATACCTACAGTTATTCAGTACCTAGAACTTCTTCGAAAAAATCTCAGATTAGAACACATCTATTGGCAGATTCCGCTACAATGGTAAGAAAAACACTAAGGAAAAGGTACGAAGATAAAGTGACAGATAGAAATAAAATATATGTATACTTCCGCAGTACTGGACAAGGCATCAGTGTAAAATGTTTACTTCGTTGCCGAGAAATCTATTGCAGTAAAAAGTCAATTATTATTAGTTTACGACGGTTACGCGCTCGCTGAAAACCTATCACATCATTTCCAACATTCCAAGAGGAAGTTGCGCAAATGTTATCAAAAGACGCTTAGTTTAAACACAGAGTGATGATATAATTATATATAAAAAATTTCATACTAAAAATGATCTAGTATACATTAAAATGAAACGTAGCAACAAACTCTTATAAACGTAAGAAATCTCCAATGTCAACATCTTGAGATTTATCCTAAAATATTTTTTATTTGGTATCCATCACATTATATTATTTGTTTAATTGTAATCTGAGCAACAAGAATTTTTTGACATATTAAATATTGTATCCACTAAGTTGTACTCAGTGATTTTTGCGATATTTAAGCGATTGCTATGCAACTCCCGCGGCAATCAAGACGAGATTGCCTCTCGATACGTAGTTTCTTTGGATAATACATAGCTTCGTTCCGGATCAGATATCTTCGCATACGGTATCCTCCTACAGCTTCAATAAAGAAGAATTTCATTACCCAATATAATCATACTCAGTTGTTTCTACATTGTTGCACGTTGTTTAAGTATATATAATGCCTTTGATTTTGTGGCTTTTGATAAATGCATATTTGCAACTGGTATGTTTATTAAATTATACACATCACAAGCAAAAGAAAACCGCCTGTAGGGACTATAATTAGTGCATCCCAATTAGCTATCTGTATTGTGAGCATTCTTTAAATGCTTATTCATTTTAATGATGACTCCAATGAGCCGATTATCTGTTTGTCTGACATAATTTTGTTCTTATTATGCTTCAAAATAATACAATATAGTCAGCGGCAAGATCCTTTGACTGTGTATTTCAAACATATCTCCCTAGACTGCCTTTAGACACAGTAACTCTTACAAAAATCGTCCAACTTTTTCTTTTGTGTTTGTTTCAAGAGTAAAGTTTAATAAGATACAGTTATTACATGTAATCAAATGATCAAGTTGTACGCTTCAAAAATACGAAAGTAGAGGTGTTGTGCTGATTCCAATTAGAATTAGAAGTGGAAGATTCGACTATTTTTTAAAGTAATCCTTTTTATGTCAAGGTTGAATGTAGTATTAAAAAATTCGCGGATATGCAGCATTGCAGGTTATATACTATATTTTCGGGCTTGTAGCGCAAAGATGGCATGTCTAATAAAGAACGAAACTACCAAACTGACTCGTGAAAAGGTATAAACGTGTTTAATTGGTATTTATAATTCAAATTAGTATGTGTGATAGATAAACTGCAAGTTTATTAAATAACTTGAATTATAAATCTTATTGTTTAACTTCTGGTTCCGGATTTCTGTAGGTAAAAAGGAGATATTTCAAGGACATTCGTTTTACTGTTGAAACCCTTACTACCGTTGAACTGCTAATAATTCACACGGCTACTTTAAGGTAGTAAGGTTGAAGGTTGTGTGTAAGAAAGGTAATTGATATTAACCAACATACCAGAATCCATTTGCTAACGATTAGAAATATACGTCTGTAGCAGGTTCATAAATACTGTAAGCTGATGTGGAATTTAAAATTGCGGAGTTAAGGTTGGAAATGCTAGAACTGAAGCAGAAATGATAGTAAAAACGATACGTGTCATTTATTAACAACATTGACAGTTACTAAATATATTATTGTGTACAAAAAAGAAAACTAAATTTATCACTATCTTCAAGATTTGCTTATGCGACAAAAGGAACGTCTTACTTTATCTTTAATAAAAGTATCGTTTATCTAATAGTCAAAGTCAAATATAAGTTAATCGTAATGTATTGAAGTTACTTGGGGGATTGTTTATGGCGATCATGCTTGTTGAAGTTGCGGATAAAAGCCTCTTAATGTTTGATGATAGACTTCCACCACCGTAAGAACATTTATTTTTCAAATTTAAATGACTCTTTCTACAGGCGCATGAAATACCTTACATTTTTCTAACTTGTCTCAATGTTACACCCTGTCGCACATAGCTCATGCCTTTTTGGTGCAATTTTCGTTGCGTTTAAAGACTTATCGCATACACACTCATTACATTTACATTTCCAATGCTCCACCCGAAGGTACTTCATTGGCCAGAAGGCGAGTTTTTTGTTGCCTGGAAATTTAGAATTTTGCCGAACCCTTGCCGTTCCAGGCAAGGTAGGGATTTTTAACGTGCATGACAACACTCACACACGGGACCTCCATTTAACCTCTCATCCGAACGAGGGCGTAATTTTTGTGAAAAATGCTCACCTGCCATTTTTCAAGCAGTCGGCCGTGTCGGGATTCGAACCCAGGACCTTGGGATCCGTAGTCTTACGCTTACTACATTGATCCACGGCGACGCCACATACACACTCATCTGGAAAGTAAGTATTTACTTGCTTATTGGGTCCATTTTTGCTAGAAAACGATATCATTTTTCTTCGTTTTACTTGTAATTGTGGAGAAGCTTGAAACATTTTTTCTTTCTCGAAAGGATGATTTGGTACGTATGCGTTAAACGATTTTGGGGTTTACAAACGCACCCTGTCCTAAAGTTATATACTATTAAAGATGAAATTTTAATCCGCAGTAATGAACTTTAAGGAGACTTCCGGACTAACTCTGAACTCTAACTTCAGCGGAGTTTGAAGAGACTAACAAGGGTTTCGTTACGGATTGTCATTAAGCGCCACTACACTCAATAAGTGTTTACCAAGAATACTGTCCAAAAAGTGTAGGAACTAAACAGAAATTAATGTACCTAAACACAAATGCTTAAGTTGTAATATTTTCGTCATAGAACTTGTAAGAAACAGATATTCATATGCTTATGAACCTTAATTATTGATATTAAGTAACCAGATATCAGTATAAAAGGAAAGTAATACAAAACGTCTCTGTACTAACCATGTATACATGTACTTACACCAACATGGACGCTCTCCTTATTATGAGTAAGATTGCTTATCACATTTAGTATAAACTTTTTATCATTAACTTTACCCTTTTGCTTTGGAAACTTAGGGACAGGTGTTTGTCATACTTTTAGCATTGTTATTTACTGCAACAAAAATCACAATTCTATTAGTTTTTTGAAATAATGAAAATTACATTCTTTCAGGAATATTTATACAAATATATCAAGTACTTTCTACTAAAAGAAAAATAAGTTATTGTATTTGTTATCTAATTAAAATAACAGAGTGGCTAAAATTCTTACAGCCATTGTTGGCAAAAATTTTAATTATATTTCAGATCTGAACTGTAGCATTACAAAGTACGTTAACTGTATATAATAATTAGAATGGGCTTTAATAAGAATATTATTAAGTATTCAAAGTATATATCCTTTTTACATTAACCACTATTCGCAATAACATCAAACAGAACTAGATCCTTTTATCGTGACAATTTAGATTTTTTAGTAGCTTAGAACGCGAGGTTATTTGATTAATTTTAACTAGTTTTTATAATCTTAGATTCTTGGAAGAAACGAAAACAGGAAAGAACTTTAAACAAAGAAAATAACACTCGCCAAACAGTATGTGTAGTATAATTTGAGAATTTTGTCAACTTAAATGGACGCACTATTCCTTAAATCAGCCTCGCCTCTGCAAATGTCCGCTGGAAAATATTAGTGAGTTTTCATAACTATTTCCATAATGGGATTTCTTCGAGTCGCTTAAAACGGACTCCGGTTACTACAAAGATCGTAATAAGAGATTTCTGCATACGGTCGCTTAGATCGTATTAACAGGTGTCAAACATAATCTTTATGCATAATTGAAAGTTGAACGCAGTAATTATTCTTAATTATTTATTGTATCTCTCAAAAGGTTGTCATAGGTATATCGTTATGCAAAACTACTATTTAACTTCATCATAAAAACGAAGTAATAAAACGTGGTTGTTGTTTAAACTTTGTAAAAAGAATTTGTTGCGCATTTTGAATTGAAACTCCAACTTGGCGCATCCGTCTGTTCAGACACCTACACAAAAATCCTTTAACGTGAGATGCCAGTTGCTCGCGGACAATTTCATTCCCATGTTGCTTAGATTAAGGTCGACAAACGACTGCCGGGTTTGGACAACAATACTTGCAACGCAAACTGAGACAAAACAAACATGCGTCAGATGTTGCTTATCCAGTTTTATCACTGTATAATGAAACAAACAAGGGCTAAATATAGCCAAAATACAGCGTTTTGTTTCAAGGTTAAAAACTTATTTATTTTTTTTTCCGAGGAGTTCAACTACGAAAGGTAACATTTGTTTTGCAATGAGCATTGTTTTATAATTCGACTAAATAGGAAGCAACAAAATATAATACAGGGCATGTCGCATATAAAACGACTTTAAACTAAATCTATTTGCAAACTTTTATGCGTACAGAAAATAAAAACGTTTTAGTTATCAAAATCGGAGTCATTTCCTAACAAACCTTTCTACGACTATGAATCCCAATCAAAAACATGATTATCTACATCACTCGACAAAAGATCAATAAATTTCATCACAGTCCTTTTAGGACGTGTTTGATAAACTTAATGAGGCATGCAATATAATCGCAATATTTTCTACTTTTTGTAGACATCTCTGTTTCGTCTGTAAAAACGTCTGACCCAATATTTTTAGTAAACATGTTTTGGCTTTTATAATGGTTTTCTTGAACTACACAAATATCGTGTTGTGTTTTTGCAGTAACTGCATAAACAGTTCGTTCGTCATCCTTATTGCTATAACTAGAAACTACATTAGATTCGTGAGCAAGCACCTCGTTTTCTTCTATTACGATGTTACCGGTATGTCTCTACGTTGCAAATTTCGATTTGTTCATAAGGGACGGGACCCCTGTAATAATTTTATATGTACACCGACTAGCTACAGTGCTGTGGGAGTGGGTTCTTATGGAAAAAATGATAAAAACAATAAAAATATAAACATGTACAATGACCGAAATACAAAACTACTTTACAAGTGTAACTTAATTTTGCATAGCTTTACTAATTATCAAAACTGAGAGCTCTAAAACGTCCTGTCCCAGTAATTGCTTTAATATTTTCGCTACCCGGAAGACAGTTATTCGGAATATGTTTCCTTGCATTTGAAATTCTAAAATCTCGTCACCTCATCTTTAATTTTTCATAACCACACCTTAAAAACACTTTTTAACTTTCTGTTAAATTAAAGCAAATTTTCAAAAAAATGACCTCCTCCAAAATATGACTCCATCGCTGGGGTGACTGTATATCCTTTCAGAATGCTTACCTTTATATATCTTATAAACAACTCCAAATAAAATTACATCTCAGTTTAAACTCTATTAACAGTAAATTTCGGAAATATGATTGCACGTACATTGATTTTAAAAAACATACCTAATCTACCTTCAACTGGCAAGGTTTATTAACTGAACTCCTTAAAAGAAACATCAATCCGTAAATAACACCACCGTTGTAATGTTCTAATTTCGTAGATCGATCTATATAACTATTTAAATCCCATTTATTAGGAAATGTCCTTAACAACAATACAAAGAAAAACAAAGCAGTGCCAACGTTTTACTTAACGATTTCAATGTCTATTAAAAATACAGAGTTTGCACTCTTTAACTAACAATAATTCTACTACTGAGCTTACATTCACATATTTCATACTTTTTAAAATATTCAAACTTTCTTCATTAATAATATTTTGCTTGAATTTAAACAAAATTATTTGCGTCGTTATTTCAAAGTCGAACAGACTAATTAATTATATAACGGAACATTAACTTCCACTACATAGGTACATTTAAAATTCAGAGGAATTTATTATACATCATAAACGAACAAAAAACTCATATGGTACCCACCGGTTATAATTTTCCAGATTATTTTTAAAACTACAGATGAAGGTTGTTTAGGGGCGCCAATGATTTTCCTGGTATTTACTTCCTCTGCGCGTTAGGTTTCCTTATTCCATCTATTTAAATTCCTACATCTGTTGACGAATAAAACTAGCTCACCACCCTTTCATGATTTAAGAATCCCGACTGACACGAATATAAATTACACAAATCGGGTGTTAGATCTTTCTGGTCTACGTATCCAGCAAATCTCAAAACAATTTGACATTGGTCCCTAAGACCCCACCGTCTTCACACGTTCCATATTACTAAACCATAATTTCTTTCTTAACTTACTAATTTCGAACTTAGTCGTTATATCCCATTTTCCCTATCTTTTAAAAATTCCGTTATCATACTTTGTGCGTCTAAAGCTGCCTTATGGTTGAGTTCAACGTTATTACTCCGTGTGAACGCATTAATTTTATGCCGTTTTATGATTCTGTGGTATAACAATCTCCATGTGAATTTATACCAACATTATTATAAACGATGATGTCCTAATTTAGTATCATATTGAAAAAGTCTTTTTATAGAATATAGACCTTTTTAGGATGATTTCTAGTTCATCTAACTAAATTATATAAATGTATTTTTATGACCTACTGTGTACTTAATTAATGCGCGAGCTTTACAATCGGCACGTCTTCAGCAAACAAACTCTTTGAGGGGTTGATTAGGGCCAGAAGCAAAAATAGACTGCACCGTTTGTAAAATTACGCACTACTTGTTCTAATGGAAAGACATAAAGTGGTCCACTATCGTCTATATCTAGAAGCATAGAGCTGGAATACGTTTCTTGTGGTAAGTTGAATCCCTTTTGCTTGAAAACTGTATTTGTATTAGACAATTTTATAGTAATTATCGCAGTATTAAAATTGTTATTAAGAAAGAATGTAGGCTGAATACTTTCAAATTTTTTAGAATATTATTTAAATGGAAGCAACTTACTCCTGAATAGTTTCAGAACTCTGCGCATGTACATGAATGCTTCTGGACGTGTCTAATACTATCTGTCCTATATCTATTTGTTTATCAGGCGTTAGTGGATTTAGAATTTGAATTTTGTGTAGTTGCATAGAATCCAAAATTGGTAAATTATCTGAAGAATAATGCTCAGAATTTATATTTGATGCAGCAACCAAAATGAGACCACAAAAATTTTTGTTAGTATAGAAATTATTTCTAAGAGCGTCAAATTCTCGATTGCTACATAATGAACCGCCACACCGGTGGGACTTCCATTTATAGATTACGCAGTTTTTGTAATTGGTAATTTAACCGACATTCTAATAAATTATACTAAACGTTAAAAATAAGATAAAAAAAATCTCCTTCTTGGGAATAATTAAACACTTAAGCGACAATAACCTAAGATAATATCATTACCTAACTATCATTGTGAATATAAGTATGAAAATTCGAAATGTAGTAACACAACTTAGTGCCAAAGAAGGTTCAATTTAATTATTAACATAAAACAATTAAAGCTACTATTGTTATATTTAAGCAAGGTAAAACAGCTTATTCGCCAATGTTCCGCTACGAACAAATTTGAAAAATAGCTTACGCATTTACCAACTTGATATGTGGGTACTTTAAGACATGTGCTTCACAAAACGAAGTATTATTTAGACTAAGGTTCGTAGAAAATTATAGTAAATAATCAGATAGCTTAAGCGCCGTAAAACAGCAAGGAATCGAATAATTCTAAATCCTCTTCCTACGAAAAGCAACTGAACTGATGCGTTAACTTGTTTTACGTGTATATGTCCCTTAAAGTAACAAACCATTTCGTGGCGTCGCTCGTTTTCTTACCCAACAAGGCAAAAACGTGTTCGTATACACGAGCGACACCACGAGATGGTTTGTTATTTATTTCAAATAAATTTTGCTTATAAAATTCCGCATATCTCAAATGGCAAAACATACTTGTATGGCCATCTGTATAATTGCGATTTAGTTTTGAATCAGCTGTAGTACCTTCACGTCTTAGTATTGGTATTTGTCACCTGATCATGAGGGTGGTATAAACTACTCCAATTTGATGAGGCCCGAAAGGTCGAAACCGATCAATGGATCACTCATGGAATTGCAAAAACTTACACTAGTCGGTTCGCATGTTCTTATACTTATAATACTTTTATATTACTACTACTAATTGAACTAAAACATTTTTATTATTTTTATGGCTATTACAATTGATTAAATTACGAATCATGATATGCACTGTTCCGACTAAAGGTAGCATACAGTCTATTACAATGTTAAGTTTAGTGTTTTGCATGGGATTATTTAAACAGAGATAGCTTCGGTAACTGACTTTTACCGTACTGATATGATAAAGGGTGTATGCACCAAGAGCTATGAATATGAATTGCTAATTGTGAAATAAACAAAAGAAGATTGGTTTTAAACCAAAGAACCTTTAAATTTACGATCTACTAGTGAAAGATCCGTTATATCCACATGTCATAAATTCGTTTTGCTCTTATAATATTACAAGTTCAATTTCTTAGAAGTATAATTTATTAAAACATGCTAAACTTCATAAATAGCTAATTTTGTATTTTCTTTTATTTCAGGGAGACGTAATCATCACACCAGCACGATGTAGTTCAGAAAATACCGTTGTGTTCAAAACATGTTTCCAAACGCAACGATTTCATCGCGTAGTAGCTCCAGTCGTAGCGCAAACAGTTGCAGTCGTAACTCTTCCATGCCTTCACTTCGGCTGCCAAATTCTTTTGTTCCTAAAACTTCGTACAATCCCCTCTTTCCGAAACCTGACACTATTACAAGTTTTGACGCTTCACATTTTATTGCCAAAGACAAGAAGCAGCTTAGTAGAAGTAACCACCTAAAATTACGTCGCTATAATTCTCAGGAATCACATACTGGCATTATTGAGATATCGATAACCTCCAAAGATAATACACCCGATTCAACAAAAAGTAGGACAGAAAACAGAACGCCAGAAACTAGTCCAGGTTCAACGGAAGAACGAGATCGGCGACAAGGTTTTGAAGCAAGAGATTTTTTGGAAATATATTCACTACCAAGGATAGTAAGAGTTGAAAACGGAGAACCATTGTTACTTTATCGGTGTTTTGATAGTTTTACTAAAGTACAAGCTAGAGGAATTTCTGGAAAGAAAGGAAAAGAGAAAACTGATATGAACGTTTTACATTTTCCTGAAGGTTATTCTGGTAAGTAAAATTTTTTGCACAATTTATTCTAGGATTCTATATGCGATCGGTATAGAAAAACTTCTTTCAGATTCTTCCTATATTTACAAGTCCACTCAATTTTTATATTTATTAAAACAGACTTAAGCATGAAACACAGCATAAGTAAATGGTATGCAATAGGTAATTGAACTTTACCCAAACCAAATTACTGGAGAAATTGCTTCTTCAAAGAACTATTTCAAAAGTTATTCCACGCAATGTTATTTGCGCAAACAACAGCAAAGAACGGTCAAAAAGTAATTCACATTTAGTTAGAATATGGGAACTGAAGCAATCCTACTCTACCTTCTTCAATTTTAAAACCTATTATTGGACGCGTACCAAAATCTTGTATTTTGGTTAAGCTTAATGCAATAAAGAAAACAGAGATTAGAGCTGAAAAGAGCAAGAAGTGTATATTATGTTTTAAATTTGCAATAAACAACCACTGATAATATACTACAATAAAGTTTTATTTTATAAAACAGGCGACTAAAATTAGGAACCATTTCTTTAGCATATCAACCTTCTGCATAAATAATGATACGGAGGAGTTAAAATCAGGGCCTTTGCGATTCATGTTAACTTGACCACTTCAACATCATGCCGCAAACGTAAATGTGGTATAATGGTATCATACGATGTTACTGTACAGTTGAATTAAAACTGATAAATCGCCACCAGAACTGAAAATTCGGTTTATTGAACTGACTGTTTAGCAATCGATACGTGCAATTGAATGGAGTATTAAAGTTTCACAGCACATGCAACGCCCTCAATTTCTGTCAGTTTTGAATGGAGTAATATTCTTTTAGTGTGACAAATTTGCTTCACTTAGCCTGGGAAACTTTTCTATCCGATATTGAAATCCTTCACCATCTTTATTTAAAGCTTTGACAAAGTTTTTCATCAGTCCCAGTTTTATGTGCAGAGGTAGTAGCAAAACTTTCTTAGTATCAACGAAAAGAGAATTTGTAACATTCTTTTCTTCAGCTACACGGTTTTCTCGCATTTTCCAGTCTTTTACAACGTAGTGTTTATCCTTTGCTCTGCTGTGCCATACGCAGAGAAACCAGCAGTATTTAGTGTAATCGAATTACATTCCTAACAAAAGTGCTATGACTTTTAAATTGCCACATATGCTCCACCCATGTTCTGTATACTTAATTTTTTCAAGTAAAGTTTTCATAAAGTCATAGTTTTCCTTCATATGTACTGCAAGCGCCATAGCAACGAAGAATTTCCATTGTGTAGGAGAATTCCTTCAAGCTTGAGTAAATGTATTAATAAATAGTCTCCACTGATTAGTTTTGTATTAACATTCTAGTACAGAAACATCTACACAAAACACTAATTCATCACACGATGTCAATAAATGAAGAAAATCTTGTTCACTTCTCCAATACGCAGAAATATGCGTACCACTCTGTAATGTGTTCCAACCTAACCTGGATCCCAACAGTTCCGCTTAAGCTTTTAGCAAATTTAAATCCCGTGCTAAGTCGTTAAACTCATCTTCTAAAAGTAAATGTGGAGTACATACATCAAATGGTTGGAAATCAGAACCCTACCTTTTTCCATAAGTTCAGTAATCTTATCTTCAGCAGCATTCGGTTCATGATCAAATGTATATGATTCTGGACGTTAGCGGACAGGTAAATTCTGAAGAACTGATCTGACCATTGCAGGTTTGAGTACTGTACAGTATACTTGGACTTCAATGAAACTCCAAATAGATTCGTTAAGCAAAAATGGCAAACTGTAACCTGATCTTTATGTTGCTTCGTCACCATAGGCACCGCATAAGGTATTAGCTTACGGGTACCGTTGAGCGATCTTCTTAAATTTCCAGCACACGTTGCGCTTATGATATGCGATGCCCAGGGTTTATCCTGATCATGTAGTTCGCGTCTGAAATAAAGCTTGTAGGCTTATGTGATTAACGTTGCTATTATCTTTTTGTGAGATCTATTCGTAAACTCGCCACATACGCAACAAGAAGTATCCGTTTGATTTACACACTTTAACAACATTCAATAAAGTTTATCAGCAACATATACTGTGCAGTAAAATATTATTTATTTATTTATATTTTATATCTATTTATGGACGCGCTTAGGATATTAACTGCCGTTCATTCTGTCCTCGGCGATTATGTATCTTAAGCCGGTCGGTCCTGCGATTTTTAGAATTTTTAACAGACACCATGACGCTGTTTATATTCTAATGACGAGTAACCCTCTGGATTACGTTTCATACAATATGTTATACATTGTAAACTGTCTTTAACAAATATCTTAATACCAGAAGGTGATACGAAAATCTTTGTGCAAAATTAAATCGATTAAAAGGTCCTGCTGTTTCAAACTTCGATCTAAAATTTTTTCCAAATCATCCGCTTGTAAATTAAGAAAAAATGTGAACTTATTAAAATACAAAATATTGAAATACTATCAATTAACAAAGAAATCTATAATTTTATACTTAAGGTTACATGTTAAAGAACGTTTATCTAAATCTTCTTTCCATTATCCTCGACGGTCTTAAATCCTTCCTGGTTTTATTTTAAATTGACTTTCAAAATCCAGTTTACAAAATCTTCCATATTCACTTAAATCCCATTAATTTTAAAAAAGCATCTTCTATTTTAAAGCTTTAAAGTAACATTTGTATCGCAGAATCTCCAATTTTCATGGTATTTTACAAAATAATTATGTTGCATCAAATAACTGCATTCGATAATTTTTTTATTTTGCAACTACTCAATGTATAAATTTCATTACAACTCTGTATGTTGTTTTGACTTTATAATCAACGTTACAATTTACTAGGTTTATGAAGGAATTTTGAATTTTATTTACATTGTCGATCACGTAAATTGAAATGAATGACTTGAGATGACATTATTGATCGCGAGTTTTACCTCTTTGCTTGATTTAGGATCAAATGAATCTCATATCGATTGCTTGTTCCGTATGGAACATAATACACCGCAATGATGTCGAGAAAACCGCACTTTTTTTACCTAATTAGTGTCAAATGGCGTGATTAGTTTATGTAGTAAAGCGTGCTGTTTGTTCTTGCCTAAGATACGGAGTTCATGTCGCATCCCATTCAATCCTTTAGTAATGCGAAAGCTATACAATTAATTCTTATCGATGTTGAGACATTTTTAATAATTGCGCAGCTTCTTAGAGTAAAGGTTCGTTTATTTAATTAATTTATATGGCATTTTTTAGTTATTGGAGACGGATTTTCTCTATTTTCTCCTGAGGCTTCTAAAACGTGTTTTATTTAAAAATCTTATACAAGAGTAAATTTAACTAATTAAGGCTTTAATTGCTTTATTTATCCTTTGAGGATGCAATAAGATTTGCATTGTTTTTACACAGATATTTTACAGATGGGGTAATTATTTATTATATAAATAACCAACGCCTTTAGTTGCTTTCAAATGCATACGATTTGCATCTTTATAATCGTAAATAAAACGTGTTCTTATGCATATTTTGCACGCATATTTTAATAAAAATGCAATAAAGTTTGCATTCTTTTACAATAAATTAAAATAAATGGCTTTATATATTAAAGATTAAAATTCGTTTTTTACGGTATTTCTCAACGATTAATAATTTTTACATATACAACTTAAATTTGTACACACGAGAAGTGTATTCTTCTTAATAATAAATAAATGGCTTTTTATTTATGTCTTAAAGTAATTATTTACACGCACGGAATTTTGTTTTGGCTTGCATTTAATGGCTAAAAGTACGCTTGTATTACACTGGGTGGAACTATGAATCTTTCAAAATTTCTATTTTTTTCGGTTTCTTTTATATGTGGACGGGCTTTATTTATAGACTTTGGGTTTCAGTGACTTCTCGTAAACCCTATATCACGTCAATATATAAAGAATAACGAAAAGTCATTGAAACCCAAATTCTACATATAAATCGCACCAACATATAAAATAATCCGGAAAAATAAAAATTTCCGTAAGTTTATGATTCCCTTTACAATACAAGCGTACTTTTATTCATTGAAATACAAGCGAAAAATTTGATTCCCGTGTATAATAATCGCCCTGTATGATATAAGCGTATTGTAAGTAAACAGTAACATAAGTTGTATATGTAAAAATAATTGATAGTAAGATACCGTAAAATGCATTTAAATGTGAATGCAAATCGATACATTTTTTGATAACATTTACTGTAAATAGCACTAGCTTTGCGTGTTTAGCTTAAGAAACTACAATCTTGTTAAAAGTAACTCCAATTCTAACCTTTAGTGGGTGTATTAAAAACATGTTTTGATCTTAAAAGCATATATGTCTATAAAGCGCAACTCCTTTTGCATTAAAAAACAATTAAAGTTTAAATTAATTACCCTGTAGATTATAGCAATTTATTATAAATAAAGAACTTTCTAGAATATAAAACGAGTCATTTAGGTTTAGAACTACGTAGATAAACCAATTAATAAATAATATTTTATGCCAAGAAGCGGTCGGAACACGGAAACCCACAAAAATCCGATAAAATTGATCATCTTTAGCATTAATATGCGACGCCACAATAATAGTATATGTGTAAAAAAGGACAAGCCGAACACGTCACTGATAACTGGAGCAATGTTAATGAAGTCAATGTTAATGGATAGCTTCGACTGTAGATTCGCACTGCACTGTTGCCGGACCGCACACAATACACTTAAAGTTACGAATAAAATCTTTGCACAGTGTATTTACAGAAAAACATAATATAGTCTTGTATGACGGAACAAGATTCGATTCTGAAATGAGATGGCGGAATGTTATTTTGATTTAAGCGCAAAATGTTGCCATGCGAAGATAGTGTTTGAAGTATGTAGTAAACATACTGTAATTAATAGTTGCAAGGTTGCAATGAATATAGAAGTGATGTTTATTTTTAAACGCAAATTACATATAAAAATGAAATTATGATTACAATGAATAAGAAAAATTCTTCGATATAACGATATTTTAAGATTTTATTAAACAATCGAAGGGAAGATTTAACCAGAATTATACTTTGGAAATTACTGTTTTAAATATGGAAAAACATGTAAGCTGATTTGACATCAATTTAAAAGAAGAAGACTTTTAATTACGAGGAACATTTTTGTGGATTCTACAAGTATTAGTTTTAGATTAATTTTAACTGATATTAGACTATTTTTATCTAGTTTAAGATAGTCCTAATACTTTTTCTTTGTGTAAAGGACTTTTTTCAACAGAAAAATTGGTGTTCAGAGTTCGAAATAATCTGACCTTTTTATAGATTATCTCTCAAGAATTTTTTTGGCCAAAACAAACCTTACAACCGTGGCAATAAACATAACCAGGTAAACCATCCTCAAAAGAATAAGTTTAATTCTGTAAATTAAAATAATATAAAGAACAATTGTTTTTTTATATAACAATTACCTCTTAGAAATTTATTCGTGTTTGAAAGAAACAATGCTGTAAATGCTTTTGTATGAGAGAAAATATTCCATATTGTATAAATGTTTTGTAATATTGCTGTGTTTGATTTCATTTTGAAAACTCCGTCAATTCCGTTGAACTAACCAGGCAAAATTAAAAAGGAAGGTAAGTGAACAATTTGAAATTTACAAATTGCTATATCATTTTCATATTACTCTTTTAGTGACACTCACAAAGCGGGCCTTGTCACAGCACTCTTTTAGCGACACCTCAACTTGTGGCCTTTTTATATCACCCTTTTAGAAACGTCCCAAAGCGGGCCTTATCACGTCACTCTTTTAGCGGCGCACCAACGTGCGACGCTTGTCACAGCACTCATTTAGTGGCTCCCAAAATGGGGCTTATTACAGCAATCTTTTAGTGACGCCCCCAATGCGGGGCCATTGTCGAATCAGTCTTTCAGCGACGCTCAACGCTGCCTTATCACAGCAATAAGGGAGGGTTTGTGATACTTCATTTGAAGTGTTAGGAAACAAAATTGTAGATATGGGTTCAAGAAAATCCTGATTGGATTATGGAAGCACATACCCAGTATTCACAAAAGTTACGGAATGGGCAGGTTATTAATAACTTAATAATAGACCGTCATTATTTTGAAGAAACAATAACAACTCAAATCTATTTGCATAGGTTACAAACATACGTAGTTCCACAATGACTACACATATTTCCAAATGATTACGAGTGAGTACAAATTTGGTTTCAGCAGGACGGGGAATTCTCTCATTATGCCAGAATCGTAAGAGATTATTTAGATAAAACATTTTCTATACGATGGATTAGCTGAAGGGCCTGAATGGAATGGTCTGTGGGATTGCTAGATTTTACACCCTTTGACTATTTTCTGTGGGGGTATTTGAAACAAAAAGTTTATGTTATCAGACCTGAAAACTTACAGGATTTAAAGAACCGAATAACTCCAGAAATTCGGACTATTGGTGATGAGATGATAAGAAATTCAGTTAATAACTTTTATGTTTGTTTACATTATAGCCAAGAAATGCAAGGATGTCAGTTTGAACATGAATTGTAATAACAATTATTTTTTCCTCGTTTTTCCGTTTTTTTATAATTTCTTTAGAAAAACACTACACTGTTAAATAGATAAATAAATTTCCTTTTAAATATGCTATTGCAAGCGACCCCTTTCTATTTAAAAATATTAATAGGGTACCTACTCCTTTGAGGGCGTTGGCGTCAGAGATGTAAAAGTTGACGTGTTTTTTAAAAATGAATAATAACGACAAAAATTAATTTATTCGTTACTTATGTCGCTCACTGCACGTGTGTGTGCGTGCACGCGCGCGCGCGTGGGTCCGGGTGTGTGTGTGCGCGCGTGTGTTCGTGTGTGTGTTTGTGTATTTGTGTGTGCGTGTGGGTGTACTTGTGTGCGCTTGTGCACGAGTGCGCGTATGCGTATTCGTGCGCGCGCGTTTGCGCGGACACGTGCGTTTGCGCGTTCACGTGTATGCGATGGTGCGTATGTGTATGTGTGCGTGCGTGCGTGCGTGTGTGCGTGCGTGCGTGCGTGCGTGCGTGCGTGCGTGCGTGCGTGCGTGCGTGCGTGTGCGTGTGTGCGTGTGTGCGTGCCTGCATGCATGCGTACGTGCGTGCGTGCGTGCGTGCGTGCGTGTGTGTGTGTATCATCGTACTGTCACTGATGATTTAATTTTCCCTCTTGTTGAGAAGATGATGACTTAATGGACCAGGATCTAGATGTTCTGTTACTGATTCCTTGGAATCTTCTTCACTGTTATTTGAAGTTTGCCACCCATCTTGATAATTTAGGTACCTCTAGTGGTTCGTGATTAAGGATAATGGGAAAGCAAATAAATATAGGTATTCCTGAGTTTCTAAGTGGTAAATAGAACGTTTCATTACTTTAGATTAGGTAAGATTATTTCAGTTTTCTGGCAAATACAACCCAACAATTATGAATTATAATCTGATATATAACCATAGTATGTATATGGGTTGAATTTTTAGCTGTCGAACAAGGATAGTGTAGCCGAACTAGCGCAGACAACATTTTTTCGCTAGCACTATAGTATTTGATACGGTATAAATTTACTGTAAGCATCATAAAAATACTCTTGCAAAAAACTCACTAATAACTTGCCTTTTATTCTGCAAAACTAGAACAGTAGATCTTCACATTAGAAAATATTCCCAGAGCTTAGAGTAATACGTTTACAAAATGGCGTACATGAACATAATTCATTTGTTCTTGGTAGCAAATTAAGTACTCAAGAACTGACAATATTTCACTAGAAATAATAGTAACAAGGAGTACATTTTTAGTGCTTTTTACAATACGAAACAGCTGTATTTCCGTTCGTCGTATTGTACGCGTTCTGATTACATAAAATATTACCATCATAATTCAACTTGAATGTAACTGTATTTTATTTTCTCAACAAGTTACAAAATTTACTAAGTTTTGTTTATGTAATACAAAATAACAATGAATGTCTTCCCATACTGTTTAAAGTAGCGCGAGATTATTTACATTTATTGTGTGTATTGCAGAAATGTTTTGTATGGTTTAAGTCTGAATGTTTAATTTCTTTTCCCACTAATAATACCTATTAATATTTATACCTAATTCAATACGGTGACATGTAATTTTTTATACCTGCCCAATTAATGCAATATTGTGGGAGAATTTATGATAACGGTACTTAATCATTTTTGTGTGATACAAATACAGATCGCAGTGATAACTACACAAACTAAGGAAAGTATGTTGCTTATGGTTGGCTAGATTGTCGAACAATATTCATCACTACATTTGTTCATACCTTTGTATGTTAAACACGTTTTTTCATGTTCCAAATATCGCATTTTTACATTTTTAGTGGTAACCATTTTTAGTATAAACACAAAACTAACCTTTAAAAAAATGTCTAACTGATACCATTCAAAATACAGCTATTTCTATTTTACTTATTTTTAATTTTTGTGTCGGTATGGGAGTCTAAAACACGCTACCGCGATGTGGAAGGCAACGGGAAACCACCACATTACCTCCCAAGTACACAGCGTACCTAAATTATAATAAAATGATGGCATTCTCTGGGGTAAAAGATTCCTAAGTTAAAATAGTCTCCCGCTCGGATCTACGGGAGGGGACTACTTCGGAGGATGCTATCGGAAAGTTAAGAATAAAAGACTGGAACATTTTGCGAGTCGGAAGGTGAAATGTTAGAAGTATGAAGCAAGTAGGTAAGCTAGAGAACCTAAAAATCGAAATCATTAGGTTATCACTAGACATAGTTGGGATCACCGAAGTTCGGTAGCCAGAAGCGGGGGATTTTTGGAGTGGAGACTTCAGGGTAATTCATACAGGAGCAGAGGCAGGAAATTTGGGCGTGGGGATAGTTATGCGGAAAAAGATAGTATATTGTGTAGAAAATTACTTACAAAAAAAAAACGAAAGAGTACTCATGGTTCGATTAGAATCTAAACGGTAAACTCAGTAATAATACAAGTATACATGCCCACCTCTAGCTACAGTGACGAAGAGGTAGAAGCGATCTACAAAGATATCGAAGACATATTAAGATACGTAAAGGACATGAAAATTTAATAGTTACGGGGGATTTTAATGCAGTGGTATGTGAGGGTAGGGAAGAAGCAGTAGTAGGTTTATTTGGTTTAGGCACGAGAAACGACGGGGAAAATAGACTGGTAGAATTTGAAGAACAATTTAATCATCACAAACATATTATTTCAACATCATGCTAGAAGACGATATACTTGGAAGATGACAGAAGATATAGGAAGATATCAAATAGATTACATTCTTGTTAGACCACGGTTTAAGAATCAAGTAAAAGACTATAGAAGCTACCCAGAATCAGATATAGACACTGACCACAACATCGTAATTATGAAGGCCGCACTTAAAATTAAAAATTTGAAAAAAGGATACGGAAGAGGGCACTTGGACTTAGAGAAATTAAAGAATAAAGATATTCAAGAAAGATTCGAAAAAAAGTCAAATGAATTGCTCAAAGATATCGGTAAAATATCTGATACTAGGGAAGTAGAAACATTAAATCCAGCCTAGATATGGCGGCCAGAGATATTTTAGGGTATACACAAGAAGAAAATAAGAAACCATGGATAACAAAGGATATCCTGAATTTAATAGGAGAAAGACGAAGATACAAAAATAAATCAGATAAGACAGGAAAACAGAGATACAAAGCCATAAAATTCGCAAATGCAGGAAAGCTAAAAACCATGAATTGATGAAAAATGTAAACAGATACAAACTAAGATGGAAATAGGAAAGACAGATGAAGCGTACAAACTAATTAGAATCGATGTTAGGGATATAAAACCGTATAGCAAAAATATAAGGGATGCGGCAGGAAACGTCATTATAGAAAATGTAGAGAAAGTGGGAAGATGCCAAGAATATATAGGGAATTTTTATGCAGGAGAGGAACTAACTGCATTAGAACAGGAATCAGACATTGAAAATGATGACTTGGGATATATTATACTTAGAGATGAATTTGAATTATCACTAAAGGGTCTGAAAAATGGTAAGGCTCCGGGTATAGATAAGGTGCAAGCAGAAACTCTAAAAGCCGCTGGACAAGCAGCAACAGAACATCTCTTCCAACTTGTGAGCTATATGTATGAGACAGGCGAGATACCCAAAGATTTCAAACGTAACATCATAGTAACTATACTAAAAAAGAGAGGCGGCAATAGATGTGAAAATTTTCGAACAATAAGTTTGACAGCACACGTGTCAAAAATATTAACTAGAACTGTACAAAGACAAATGGAAAAACGGGATGAAGAAATACTAGGAAAAGATCAATTTGGGTTTAGGGGAAACAGGAGAACACGGCATGGCTATTTTAGCTCTGAGAGTGATAATGGAGAAAACAATAGAAAAAGGGGAAAGCGATAGGTTTTGTAGATCTGGAAAAAGCATTCGACAATGTAAAATTAAAAAAAATGTTCGAAATACTCAAAAAGATTGGAATGAGTTTTAGGGATAGACGGATAATACATTGCTTATACAAAGAGCAAACAGCGGTAATAGAATTAAAGCAAGAAAGTGGAGAAGTAAATATTAGGAATGGGGTGAGACAGGGATGTGCCTTATCCCCATTAATTTTAACTTGTACATAGAAGAGGCAGTGCATACTGTCAAATGCAGGAAATTTGGAATTAATATGCAGGGACAAAAGATTGATATGTTTAGATTTGCAGATGATATAGCGGTATTAGTATCTAGCAAAGAAGAGTTAGAAACTGCTCTTAATGAAATGGAAACGGTTCTAACAGAGAGAACACGGTATGAAAATTAACAAAACTAAAACTAAAGTACTAGTATGCAAAAGAGGGAAAAATAAATCAAAAACAAGAATACAAATATGTAACACGAAATTACAAGAGGTTAAGGATATCTGCTACCTAGGAAGCCAAATAACGCAAGATGGCAAAAGCGCAAAAGATATAAAACAAAGATTAGCACAAGGTCGTGCTATATTTAACAAGAAAAATCAACTACTGTGTTTAAAGACAACAAACATAAAAACAAAGAAAAAATTGCTCAAAACATATGTGTGGCCTGCGCAGTAGTAGAAGCGGACAAGAAAAAGACAGAAGCCTTTGAAATGTGGTGCTACAGACATATTATGAAGATATCATGGACAGACAAAGTTAAGAACGAAGAGGTACTAAAATGGTAGGGGAAGAAAGAAACATATGGAAAAAAAATAGAAAAGTTAGGATGATAGGCCACATACTACGGCATGAGGGAATAGTGCGGAATATATTAGAAGCAGAGATAGGAAAAAAGAGAGAGAAGAAGAGGTAGACCTAGGTTAGACTACTGCACACAGATAGTTTAGACAGATTATATGAACTAGTAAAAGTAATATATGACACAGGTGAGGTTCCAATAGATTTCGAAAAAAATATTATCCCAATCCCAAAAAAGTCAAGAGCTGATAGGTGTGAGAATTTTAGAACGGTTAGTTTAACTTCTCATGCTTCCAAAATACTAACAATAATAATTAAAAATAGATTAGAAGCTTTGACTGAGAATTATTTAGGCGAAGACCAATATGGTTTTCGTAAAGACAGAGGGACTAGAGAACCGATGCTAATGATTAGGGTAATTATCGAAAAAAGGTTACAAAAAAATAAAAAGACTCATTTCGCGTTTGTAGATTTAGTAAAAGCATTTGATAGGGTTAATTGGATTGTTATGTTCAGGGTTTTGCAAAAAATAGGAATCTCTCATAGGGATAGAAAAATTATTTACAGTCTATATAAAAACCAAAGCGTAGTAATTAGATTTGATGAAATAGAAAAGAAAGCTAAGATTAGAAATGGTGTTAGACAGGGTTGTATACTGTCTCTCTTGATTTTTAATGTTTATATTGAGGAAGCTTTAAATTTAGCTAGAGAGAGAAAAGAGATAGGTATTAGTGTTGTTACGTGCCAATCCAAATTGGCACTTAAACATTGTTTCTAGGTTAAGTTTTGATGTACGGAAGTTTCGCGCCATATTTTCAAAAGACGCGGTGCGCGGGAATTTTAAATAGACTAGGCGTGTACTTCCGTTACGTCATAGTAGTGCATTTGCGCAAATCGTGCAATGCTAGAGGGTTGGACGAATAACTTCGCGGACGTGGAAAAAGACAAAAAGAGTGGGGGAGTTTCCTGTTCTCTCTATAACGTGGCTTTTTGCCTGGTATCTTCGAGTGAAGTGGTCGTTTTTTTGGTAACGTATCGTTAGGTTTACCTATGTAGTTCCTTGCTTGATTATCTTTTGTTTGTCTACCCTTACCTGGTTTTTCCTGCCCATTCCCTGCATAGGTAGGTGACAATCTGAGAGCCACCTAGGCGTACCGATCTCCACGACTCTGGATGAAGACCTCACGACTGCCGTAGCTGGCCGGAGCTGATCCGAACGCTTTTGTAGAGCGTCGGCGTATCATCTCTAATCCGTCCGGGAGGAGCCCTGATGGACTTGGTTAGAGGCCTACCCTAGCGCAACTTTGCGGGAATCTGGACCTATTATGTGAGTACTTCATAGTTTATATTGTTCGCTTTATCTTTGTTTTAAAATTAATATGTAAATTTCCGAAGTATTGCGCAATATTGGGGACGTCATTGGTAGATGACCGCGCCCAAATCTGTATAAGATTAGCGCTGCCAACCACCGATGGTGTCTAGTAAACCTCGCTTCCGGTGTTGTATTTATCGAACTTTTTAAATGTAACTACCGTTTAAATGTAAGAGTGTACAGGGACAGGAAATAGACATGTTACGTTTTGCAGATGTTATAGCCATTATAGCAGAGTCTAGAAAAAAATTAGGAGAGTTTTTAAATATTTTAGAGGAGATACTACAGAGTAACTATAGTATGAGAATTAACTCAGTAAAGACAAAGATAATGACAAGTGAGTTACGCCTAGTTCTAAACCAAAATTAAAAATAGGTAATACCGAGTTAGAGAAGGTAGATGAATTTTGCTATTTAGATAGTATAATTACAAAGGATGGACGTAGCAGAAGGGATATAGTTTTTAATAAAGAAAGACTTACTACTAGCTAATAGTATTAGTTTAGATAATAGAAAAAGTTTCTTAAAGTCGTACGTATGGAGCGTTCTACTATACGGTAGTGAGACTTAGACAATTAAAGAAGTAGATAAGAAAAAGATAGAAGCTTTTGAAACTTGGTGTTATAGGAGAATGTTAAAGATTAGTTGGACAAATAGAGTAACAAACGAGGAAGTTTATAGAAGGATAGGTGAGGAACCCTGTATGTGGAAACAATTGAAGGTCAGGAGAGATAGAATGATAGGGCACCAGTTAAGACATGAGGGACTATTAAGTAAAGTCTTAGATTATAGACTACCAAATAAAAATAAAGTAGGAAGGCCTAGACAAAGCTATATTAGTCAAATTATTAGAGATTTAGGTTGTGAAGGGTATGCAGACCTTTTTAGACTAGCTCAGAATAGACAAGAATTTAGAGCTGCGTCAAACCGACTTTAAGTAAGTTCGAAAACAAAACAAAAAAAATAAAAATCAGTTCACTAAATGTCACCATGACATAACTCACAATTAGTTAGCGGTCTGGCATGTTGGTAGCGTTTCGTTGCTTAAGCCTTACCATAACATATAATTTAACACTTTTCCTTTTTTGAAGCGGATAACCAGGTTATATTTCATTTCTTTATAAATGGTAATCTTGTAAAC
This sequence comes from Platerodrilus igneus, assembly GCA_036346225.1. Classification (NCBI taxonomy): domain Eukaryota; kingdom Metazoa; phylum Arthropoda; class Insecta; order Coleoptera; family Lycidae; genus Platerodrilus; species Platerodrilus igneus. Next base: position 6,929,027 of record JARFIW010000787.1, on the reverse strand, counting down.
ATGTTAGAGTTCGTTAACAACCATCAGGTTGCTAATATCTATGTAGTGCCAGGTGGATAGGAAAAAGATAGAAGGATATAGGAAGACCTAGACCAAACTATATTAGTCAAATTATTACAAATTTAGGTTGTGAAGGGTATGTAGAGCTTTTTAGATTAGCACAGAATAGAAAAGAAGTTAGAGCTGCGTCAAACCGACCTTAAGTAAGGGCGAAAACAAAATGATGATGATGACACAGATAGTGCAAGATGTAGGCTGTAGGAGTTACAGAGAAATGTGTATGCTAGCGCAGAATAGAAATCAATGGAGGTACGCATCCAACCAGTCCCAAGGTGGATAAAGTAATGACGAAGAAAGTAACTGTACTTAAACATGATGATTTTTATAAAGAACTACAAGTATTGATTGGGCAATATTCTCGAATAATGTTAATTGTGTGAAAGAATCTACTGGAAAACTATTGTTTCGGCAAATGTCTAAGTGTTGGGGGATCTTAGCAGCCACAGGCTGCTTAACCCCCTTCACTGAATCTCAGTGAAATAGGGCATAAAATTAGAAAACAATAGAGGGTGAACCTAGCTGTATACAATGTGTGTGAGAACTTCAGGGAACTGTGTAGGCTAGCTCAGAATATAAATAAGTGCAGGTACGTGTCCAACCAGTTTTGAGACGGAAAACCTAATGACGAAAAAATAAGCGCAGATAAATCTGATGATTATTATAAACAACTACAGGTGTTGTTTGTGAAATATCTGCAGCTAATGTTGACAGTGCGAAAAGACGTATTGGCAGAAATATTAAATCGGCTGGGGCAACTTGGCAGCCACAAGCTGTTTACCCCTCTCCACAACCTTACACGTGATTCTCCAATGCTCCAACCAAAGGGTACTACATTGGTCAGGAAGCGAGGTATTTTACAATAAAAGTTTTTAATTTTGCCAAACCCTTGCTGTTCCAAGCAAGGTAGGGATCTTTAACGAGCGTGATAACACTCACTCACACACGGGACCTCCATTATACCTTTCATCCGAACAAGGACGTATTTTTGTGAAAAATGTTCGTCTAACATTTTTCAAGCGGACCGTGTCGGGATTCGAACCCGGGAACTTGGGCGTAGTAGTCACACGCATACCAACTACGCCAAAGAGCCGCCTCCTTCACAATCTTACATGTGTTTTTCCAATGTTCCATTCGAAGGTACTACATAGGCCAGGAAGCGAGTTTTTTTTAACTGGAAAATTTGGAATTTTGCCGAACCCTTGCTGTTCCAAGCAAGGTAGGAAACTTTAACGTGCATGACAACACTCACACACGGGACCTCCATTTTACCTCTCATCCGAACTAGGGTGTATTTTTGTGAAAAATGCTCGCCTAACATTTTTCAAGCGGACCGTGTTGGGATTCGAACCCGGGACCTTGTGCGTAGTAGTAACACACATACCAACTACGCCACGAAGTCGCCCTCCCCATTTCATAACCACTGAATGTCGGAGAAATAGGTTATATAATTGTAAAACACAGAAGGGAACCGAACTGCATTTAACAAGAAAGAACAGCGCCTATGATGAAAGACAACAAACACAGAACAAGAAGAAAATTGTTGAAAGCATATATATGAAGCACAGCACGGTATGCCTATGAAATGAGGACAATCTGAAAAGCAGACAGAAAAACTATAGCAGCCTTTTGAAATGCTGTGCTTCAGATGTATGAGGATAGACAGACAAAGTTAATAACAAATCGGTTATACAAATAGTAGGGGAACAGGGATATCTGTGGAAAAAAATAGGAGAAACAGAAGTGGAGAATACGTTGTAAGGCATTTTTGGGGAATAGTATGGGATATATTACAAGCAGAGAGAGGAAAAAAGAGGTGGATGTAGACCTAGATCAGATAGTGATAGATGTAGACTGTGCAAATTTCAGGGAAATCTGTAGGTTAGTTCAGAAGAGGAAGCAATGAGGGTACGCGTCTAACCAGTTCGAGGACTGAAGACCTAGTGATAATGATGATTTTTTGTAATGATGTTATCCAAAAGTGTGTTTTAGTGATATAAATTTTGTATCAAGTTTCGGCACTCTTTGCAAGTGATAGATAGGGGTCAAAACGACTCGAGTATTGGAAATATAAGACTTACATTTTTATATGATTATAGTTATTATACTTAAAAGGTAAATGTACGGTTTAGTTAATCGTTTGCATGAACAGAAGGTGCAATATTGCTGCTATTTTGATTTATTTACTTATTAATCTATTAATTCCCTTGATCATTTAGTCTAGCGATAATTTTGGAAACAATTTTTCGGATTTATAATTCCTTTTAGTCCCCTGAGTTTTCGAATAGTCCAAAAAATAATTTTACAACAAATTTTTTGGGAATATTTTTGTAACTAAACCTTTAAGAGTTTACGACTACTTGCTTCAACTTTTTGAATTTTTTCTGCTCTATAAGAACTTTTTTTTTCGGACCAACATAGAGATATTAAGGGAACAGAAAAACAATGAAAAAATTCAATAAGTATATTTATTTGCAAATTTAGATGGCTTTTCGAATTCTTAATAAGTCCTTGGTCCGATATGAAAAACAACATGCGATCTGTTATTTCCTAGTCTGAATAAATCGTAAGGCTTAGTTCAACATTTTGTATTCACAATCATATACAAAAACAATTCAGGTGTTTAGAAATCTTGTTTAAAAAGTCGTAAATAGCATTATGATCTTTTAAGTCAGTGTAAACATTTTATTGTTCACAATAACCTTTAATGTTTTCAACTTGTTTCATACATACGGTCCGTGGGCCCCAAGCATGTGTTCCGATAAGTTTTTCCCAATTGAATGGTCTCTGTAAGTCGTATTATCAATCCTCTCACTTTCACATCATCTTCAGTCAAGTATAATGAGGAGTCGTTGATACGCAAAAACCTTCGAGTCAGCAAATACCGTCGGTGTACAAAATTATTTTAAGATTACTGGAATTATTGTTTTTGATTAAATTTGTACATGATTGTTAGATCTGGTACTTATTTAAATACTAAGTAACGTAATTTTGTTCAATTATTTTTTTTTATAACTAAAATATGTGAAATTATTTATTTCTATTGTTAAATATTGTTATTGGATACAGATTATTTATTATACAATAGAAGTATTCTGGTTCAAGCCTAGTAAATTTTCCAAGAGGTTAAATTTTAAATTTTAAAATTATCTATTCCGAAAGGGTTTTTGTATTTACCCTAAAATTATAACTTTTTAATACTTACTACAGTGGCGTCCAACTTCAATGTATTTTGTTTTCAGTTTAGCGAAAAATATTTCAACCCAGTCAATGTCTCTTGAGGTAATAGGTCAGTTAGCCGTCGGTATACAGTTTTTTATCTTTTCATCTCATACGCATAAAAGTTTTTAAGTCTCTTTGAAGTTCTGAATTATCGCGTCTCACGTGCATTACTAATAATTAAGTCCGCTTCAATTATTTTAAACATGTTCATTATTATAATCAAAATTTTAGAATTGTTACAATGGCATTCGCATCATGAGGCCCGAATTGTTGCTCTGTTCCGTCCCTTGGGACAAGGTCTCGAAATACTTTATTAACTAAACTTACGTGTTTATTCTATTATTGAATATTTTTCTATATTCTTCTTGAAACCACTTTTATTATTTCTTTTAAATTTATAACTCGAGTTTACAAGTTGTTTACGAGGTCCCTAAGCTCTTAATTTACATCCTGACTAAAATACTATTTGCTCCGTTTATCCAATTTTATTACTGCAACTTATGCATCTCTTTTGCATGAAGATTTGGTTTTGTAATGATATCGCATCTTTTTATCTACACCATCACTTTTCTGAATCATCTACTGAATCGCAGATCAATTTAAATTCTGGTGTTTAAATTGATTTGTTCCTTAATTTTACAAATCAAGTTTCCGTAAAAATTTCGCCAAGCATTAAATTGATCAAATTTATTGATGTATTTTACACATTTGGCAATACTTGTTTAAATGCAGTTATTTGCTGTATTCTGGAACTGAAAGGCGTTCTAATTTGACTATTTGTTTTATCTTTACAACTTTACAGCATATCAATTTCACTTTGATTCCTATTTAAAATATTGTCTGCTTTTTATTGATTAATTTTCGTCCAGAATTGTAATTAATTAAATGGTTTTTATGACCTTAATATGGTACTTCTTATATGTAAATTATGATACGCAATCTAAAGGCGAAATAAAATTTTTTTGTAAAGAAAGTGACAACTTGCTTCTTGTTTACTTTGTTCACTTAGTATTAAAATAGTGATGCACCTTTTTTAAAAAGTGCTTAAATACTTTTTGCTGTAAATTACAATTTACCGATTTTAAAGATGAAATTGCTTTGTGCTGATAATATTTCTTGTGCAGTCCAAAAAAACACGTTACCTGTGTTTGAATACAATGGGGACCGTGGTTATAGTTCTTAACAGCCGCCCAATTTAGTATAATGGTCATTGTAAAAAGTGCATATAAATACGATAGTTGAATTATAGTTTGCTTTTTGTTATGAATCCTAGTTTAATAAATTCTAATGTATAGTGAGTGCAATTTTATTAAAATTTTTCGTAAACTCTACATATTTGCATTGTGTGACGTACAATTTCGGTTCATTTTATACATGTACTTTCTACGCGGAGAGATTTGATAAAGCATCCCACCTAGAATTCCATCCTGATAATTTTCGTCGGCCGCAACTATAAACTACAAAAAGGTGTGCTAATAAACTCGAAGGATAGGTAGTGTAAGTGCTTAAGAAGGACTAGAAAATTCGAGGAAGATCAGTTTCAATTGATGATTAAGTTGAACATTGCGTAATCTCTATTACACTAGGAGCTTTTGAGCGATAGTCTCCTCTGGAAAATACCGAGAATAAAGAGCAGATCATCAGGAAAATAGATCAGGTAGGAAGTACTCTACTGGATCTGCTAATGTTACTTCAGAAGATATCACAAACTCCGACAGCTGGCGGAGTAAATTAATCGCACGAACATCTACAGAATTTAGTCTAACATATTAAGCTTGTAGATATGCGCTTTTAAATGAATTAAACAAGTCTTTAGCTAACGACACAGTTTAGGACTTTAGATACCTTCACAATAAGAATAAAGACACTATTTTCGGTTCACTAAAACATATTCTTACCTCTGCATTAAGATTACCATTGTAAGTGCATATAAATGTTTACACAAAAGCTAATTTGCTCAGTACTTTAAGGCTATTCTGGTTGAAATACCTTTTTTTGGATCTAACAGACCACCTACCCGGTAGGGAATATTATTATTACTTACACATTAAGATCCATTCCGAATAGATCTGCACCTTGATGAAGTTCTAGATTACTAGAACAGGTGGAATGTCTTCCGGGTTCCAGTGATCTAAAGAGCCAACCTACAGGTTCAGACAAATTACTAGGGTCTTTAGTGATGAACCCGGCTAAGACAGGTTCCCGAAAGAGGGCAGCGGCTCTTTAGGTACTTAGATTGGTAGATACTATAGGGGTCAGTATAGCATTCTAAGACACAGTACCGCGATGTGGAAGGCACCAAGGTCCAAGGTTCGAATCCCGACACGGTCCGCTTAAAAAATTATGGGCGAGCATTTTTCACAAAAATACACCCTCGTTCGGATGAGAGGTAAAATGGAGGTCCCGTGTGTGAGTGTTGTCACGCACGTTAAAGATCCCTACCTTGCTTGGAACAGCAAGGGTTCGGCAAAATTCCAAATTTTCCAGGTAAAAAAAACTCGCTTCTTGGCCAATGCAGTACCTTCGGGTGGAGCATTGGAGAATCGCATGTAGGATGTGGAAGGCAACGGGAAACCACCACATTACCTCCCAAATACAAAGCGTACTTAAATTGTATTTAAAATGATGGCATCCTCTGAGGTAATAATTCGGATCTCCGGGAGGGGACTACTTCGGAGGATGTGATCGGAAAACTTAAAAAAGAATCGGGAATATTCTGCAAGTCGAAGCGTGGAATGTCAGAAGTATGTAACAAGTAGGTATGCTAGAGAATTAAAAATTGAAATGCATAGTATAGCACTAGACATAGTAGGTATCAGCAAAGTTCGGTGGCCAGAGGCGGGAGATTTTTGGAGTGGGGACTTTATGGTAATTCATACAGGATCAGAGGAAAGAAATTCTTGTGTGGGAATAGCTATGCGAAACAAAGAAGGGCACTGTGTAGAAAACTACTTACAAATGAACGATAAAGTACTCATGCTTAGATTAGAATAATACCAGTATACATGCCCACCTCCAGCCACAGTGAGTAAGAGGTAGAAGCGATCTACAAAGATATCGAAGACATATTAAGATACGTAAAAGGGCATGCAAATTTAATACTTACGGAGGATTTTAATGCAGTGGTTGGTGAGGGTAGGGAAGGAGTGATAGTAGGTTTATTTGGTTTAGGCACGAGAAACGACAGGGGAAATAAATTGGTAGAATTTTGCGACAAAAACTATTTAACCATCACAAACACATTATTTCAACATCATGCTAGAAGACGATACACGTGGAAGGTGCCAGGGTATAGAAAGATATCAAATAGACTACATTCTTAATAGACTACGGTTTAGGAATCAAGTAAAAGACTGTAAAAGCTATCCAGAGGCAGATATAGACACTGACCACAACATCGTAATTATGAAGGCCCTGAATTTGATTTTCCAATGCTCCACTCGAAGGTACTACATTGCCCAGAAAACGAGCTTTTACCTGGAAATCTTCAACTTTGCCGAACTTTGCTGTTTCAAGCAAGGTAGGGATCTTTAACGTGCGTGACAACACTCACACACGGGACCTCCATTTTACTTCTCATCCGAACGAGGGTGTATTTTTTTGAAACATGCTCGCCTAACATTTTTCAAGCGGACCGTGTCGGAATTTGAACCCGGGACCTTGGGCATAGTTGTCACACGCATACCAACTACACCACGGAGTCGCCAATTATGAAGGCCTTACATGTGATTTTCCAATGCTCCACCCGAAGGTACTACATTGGCCAGGAAGCGAGTTTTTTACCTGAAAAATTTTGAATTTTGCCGAATCCCTGCTGTTCCAAGCAAGGAATGAATCTTTAACGTGCGTGACAACACTCACACACGGGACCACCATTTTACCTCTCTTCCGAAAGAGGGTGTATTTTTGTGAAAAATGCTCGCCCAACATTTTTGAAGCCGACCGTGTCGGGATTCAAACCCGGGACCTTAGGCGTAGTACTCACACACATACCACTACGCCACCAATTATGAAGGCCGCTCTTAAATTTAATTATCTGAGAAATAGGAATGGAAAAAGGTACTTTGACTTTGAGAAACTAAAAGATAAAAATATCTACGAAAGATTTAAAAAAAAATCAAATGAATTGCTGAAAGATACCGGGAAAATTTCTGATACTAAGGAAGTAGAATCAGAATAGAATCACATTAAATCCAGCTTGGACATGACGGCCAGAGATATTCTGGGGTATACACAAAAAGAAAATAAGAAATCATGAATAACAAAAGATATACTGAATCTAATAGAAAAAAGACGAAAATACAAAAATAGATCAGACGAAACGGGAAAACAGAGATAGAAAGCCATAAAATGAGAAATTATTCGCAAATGGAGGAAAGCTAAAGAACAATGGATTAATGAAAAGTGCAAAGAGGTACAAACTAAGAGGGAAATAGGGAAAGTCAAGCTAATTAGATGGAATTTTAGGGATCTAAAACCGTATTGCAAAATGTAAGGGAGAGAGGAAACGTCAGAAACGTCAGAAAGTGACAAGAGTATATAGGCAATTTATATGCAGGAGAGGAACTAACAGCATTAAAACAGGAATCATACATTGAAAATGATGACTTGGGATATCCTATACTGCGAGATGAGTTTGAATTAGCATTAAAGGGTTTGGAAAATGGTAAGGCGCCGGGGACAGATAATGTGCAAGCTGAAACGCTGGACAAGCAGTAACAGAACGTCTCTTCAAACTTGTAAGCTTTATGATGAGACGGGCGAAATACCCAAAGATTTCAAACGTAACATCATAGTAACTATACAAAGAAAAACAGGCGCGGATAGATGTGAAAATTATCGGACAATAAGTTTGACCGCACACGTGTCAAAACTATTAACTAGAATTCTACAAAGACGAATAAAAAAGCGAGCTGAAGAAATATTACGAGAAGATCAATTTGGGTTTAGGCGAAACAGGGGAACACGGGAGGCTATTCTAGCTCTGAGAGCGATAATGGAGAAAACAATAGAAAAAGGGAAAGCGTCTATTTAGGGTTTGTAGTTCTGGAAAAAGTATTCGACAATGTAAAATGGAAAAAAATGTTCAAAATACTCAAAAAGATTTAAATGACTATTAGGAATAGACGGATAGTACATAGCTTATACAAAGAGCAAACAGCGGTAATAGAATTATAGAAGGAACGTAAAAAAGTAAATATTAGGAAAGGTGTGAGACATGGATGTGCCCTATCCCCATTAATTTTTAACTTGTACATGAAAGAGATAATGAATACTGTCACATGCAGAAAGACATTTGGAATTACTATGCAGGGACAAAAAATTCATATGCTTAGATTTGCAGATGATATAGCGGTATTAGCATCTAGCAAAGAAGAGTTAGAACCTGCTCTTAATGAAATGGAAACAGTTCTAACAGAGAGGTATGGTATGAAAATTAACAAGAATAAAACTAAAGTTCTTGTATGAAAAGGAGGGGAAAATAAACCAAAAACAAGAATACAAATAGGTAACAAGAATTTACAAGAGGTTAAGGATTTCTCTGCTAGGAAGCAGGGAAGATGGGAAAAGCACAAAAGATATAAAACAAAGATTAGTACAAGGTCGTGCAACATTTAACTAGAAAAAGCAACTTCTGTATTCAAAGACAACAAACATAGAAACTAGAAAAAGATTGCTTAAAACATATATTTGGAGCACAGCACTGCACAGCTGTGGAGCCTGGACAGTAGGAGAAGTGGCCAAGAGAAAGGTTGAAGTCTTTGAAATGTGGTGCTACACACGTATGATGAAGATATCATGGACAGACAAAGTTAAGAACAAAGAGGTACTAGGAATGGTAGGGAAAGAAAGAAGTATGTGGAAAACAGTAAAAAATGAGAGAGATAGGATGATAGGTCACATACTAAGACATGAGGGAATAGTGCGGCATATATTAGAAGCAGAGATAGGAAAAAAAGATAAGTAGGTGTATACTTAGGTTAGACTATTGCACACAGATAGTGAAAGATGTAGGATGTGATAGTTTCAGGGAAATGTGTAGGCTAGCTCAGAATAAAAATCATTGGATATACGCATCCAGACAGTTCCAAGATGGAGAAACTAATGACGAAAAAAATTAATATACTTAAACATGATGATTATTCTAAACAACTACAGGTATTGGTCTTGCAATATTCTCAACTAATGTTAATTGTACGAAAGTATTTACTGGAAAACTATTAATTCGGCAAACGTATAAGTGTCGGGGGATCCTTGGCAGCCACAGGCTGCTTAACCCCCTTCACATAACCCCTACATGTGATTTTCCAATGCTTCACCCGAAGGTACTACATTGGCCAAGAAGTCAGTTTTTTTTACCTGAAAAATTTTAAATTTTGCCGAAGCCTTGTTGTTTCGAGCAAAGTAGGGATCTTTAACGTGCGTGACAACACTCACACAGGAGACCTCCATATTACCTCTCATCTGAACTGGGGCATATTTTTGTGAAAAATGTTCGCCTAACATTTTTCAAGCGGACCGTGTCGGGATTCGAACCCGGGACCTCGGGCGTAGTAGTCACACGCATACCAACTACGCCACGGAGCTTCCCCCTCTTTAGATATCACTGAATCTCGATGAAATAGGACATATAATTAGAAAACAATAGGAGGGGAACCGAGATGTATATAGACTGTTGTGGGAATTTCAGGGAACTGTGTAGGCTAGCTCACAACATAAATAAGTAGAGGTACGCATCCAACTAGTTTCAACACGAAAAATCTAATGACGAAAAAATAAATGCACTTAAATCTGATGATTATTATAAACAACTACAGGTGTGAGTTGTGAAATGTTGATTGTGCGAAATAATATATTAGAAAAACTATTAATTCGACAAATGTTCAAGTGCTGGGGGAACTTGACAGCCACAGGCTGCTTACCCCTGTTCACATACCTTACATGTGATTATCCAATGCTCCACTCGAAAGTACTTCATTGGACAGGAAGCGAGTTTTTTTTACCTGAAAAATTTGGAATTTTGTCGAACCCTTGCTGTTCCAAGCAAGGTAGGGATCTTTAACGTGCGTGTCAACACTCACTCACGGGACCTCCATTTTACCTCTCATCCGAATGAGGGTGTATTTTTGTGAAAAATGCTCGCCTAACATTTTTCAAGCGGACCGTGTCAGGATTCGGACCCAGGACCTTGGGCGTAGTAGTCATACACATACCACTACGCCACGGAGCCGCCTCCTGTTCATATACCACTGAATATTGAGGAAGTAGGGTATACATCTGTAAAACAATAGAAGGTGACCGAACTACATCTAACAAGAAGGAACAGCGGATATGTCCAAAGACCACAAACATAGAGACAAGAAGAAAATTGTTCAAAGCCCATGTGTGGAGCACAGCACAGTACGTCTATGAAATAGGGGCAGTAGGAAAAGCAGATAGAAAGAGAGAGAAACCTTCTGGAATGTTGTGCTTCAGATGTGTAAGGATGATAGCATGGACAGACAAGGTTAATCACAAATAGGTTATAGAAATAGTAGAGGAGGAAAGATATCTGTGGAAAACAGAAAACAAATTGCAGAAATTGAAGGGTAGGATACGTTCTAAGGCATTTTTGGGGAATAGTACGTGATATATTACAAGCAGAGAAAGGTAGAAAGAAGTAGAGCTAGACCTAGATCAGAGCATTGCACACAGATGGTGAAAGATGCAGACTGTGCAAATTTCAGGAAAATGTGTAGGTTAGCACAGAATAGGAAACAATGAGGGTATGCGTCTAACCAGTTCCAGGACTGAAGACCTAATGATGATGGCACATTAAGGTAACTTAAGTACTCTATGATTCAACCTTTAAAAATCTATTACATTAACAAAAATCTAAGTACATGAAGTTCAAGTAGCAAAATGTTCTTTGAGAAGATTGGTGAAAACTGTTATTGTCGCCAAAACTAGTATGTGGGTATCTTTCATTAAATGTATGAAAAGTTTTATTCTGTAATTCTGTTACACCCTCCATGAATGTAATATAATTTCAAAATGTCTGTTTTGAATGCTTTTCATAATTTGTGTTTTCAAGAACACAAAACAATGAAATTTATGCAGCAATTATTAATAGGCAACAATAGAAAATTAACAATAGCAATTTATCCCTTGCTTTTTTTTTCAAAGTCTATTTGACGACTACCCTTCGTAATTTTCACAAATTAAACGAAAATGCAAAAGTTTAGTTTGTGAAATAGGTATCAATTCGTATCAGACGAATAGTTTTATTTACTCTTTTTATTAGTGCAATCAAACGGGTATGGTGTTATTTGAGAAAAATCAGTTTTTGAAGTTCTTTTAATGCCACCGTTTAAATTGCAAGTTTCGAAATTCCCAAAAAAGTTCAGATTAAAAGGGGTTCCGATGTCTTATCGCTTTCATTTAACGAAAAATTGAAAACTTATTACAAATTAACCCATTAGCGTATTGTGCGATTATATGGATACACCTGATGTCACATCAAACAATCACTTATAAAATAGGCATACATCGGTTTGTTGTCGCTTCTTAGGATTGTAACAAGGTTAGTTTTGATGTGTATTTGTTCAGGAAGAGATTATTTTCGGAAGCTGAAGCTGGTTTATCTACAGTCACAAATATAATAGACGGTAATTCACGTTTCATAATTGATGAAGGCAGTAGTCACGGATATTCATTTCTTATAAGTAAAAATATACATGTGAATTTTTTTATGTAAAGCAATACTATACGTTAGATATTATGTAAAGAATGTAAAATTTGTCTCAATAAACAATAATTAGTACTAATATTTTTATGTATAACTATAGCGTGATCTTATGAACACGCTAAGCGGTAGCCTACTAACATGAATTCTTTTGATTTCGACAGAATTACACTTCAGGATGCATTAGATATACTAGAAAATGTTGAACAAGATATTAGTGGTGTATTTATAGAACTCCTAATGCAGCATTGAGTTCTGATGAACACGCTGCAGACGAAGATGTTAGACAGTATAGCAGATAACTTATGTGGACGACAGCTATCATCCCACGCGGAAACTGTTTACAAAGAAAGTAAATCTGGCGAAGATATAGACACAGATCCAACCAGAGGATGTAAAAAAACCGTTTTTGAATAGGAAAAAGGACATCAGGAACGTTTTTTTCCCGAACCAAATTATCAACAACATACTGGTAAAACTCCAGAGACACTTTTTGAGCTTTTCATAGACAGTAGATTGATTCATAGAGTTAGTTCTTATTGAATCTGTTTGTTATGCCATGAGTAGAAACGAAAAAGACCCTGCTTTTACTGCTGAGGAAATACGCGTTCTTATTGTAGTCTTATTTTTATCTGGATATATTACAGTTCCATCCAAATGATCGTATTAGGAATCCACAGAAAACGTGTGCAATTCATTGGTTTTAAATGTTATGCGCCGTCCCAGATTTTTACAGATAAGCAGTTTCATATATTTTGCAGATAATGCAATGATACCAAAAAATGACAAAGTGTGAAAACTGCGACGAATTATTAGTTTATTGCAGGAAGACACCTGCCTTATGACGAATGCATGATTGCATACTAATGGGCAAGCACAGTTGCAAGCAATTTATAAAGGGTAAGCCGATTTGTTTTGACTACAAATCTTGGTGCTTGAATAGTGTTCGAGGTTATCTAAAAATTTTGATATATGCCAAGGTGAAAGTATTCAAAATATTTATGGAAAAGCAGCTACACCATTTTTTGAAGTGTTAGATGGACTCCTTCTTCATGTTGCTTGTCTGCCTTTACAAATATGTCGTGACAATCTGTTTACAAGTTTGCCTTTATTAATAGATTTAACAAGGAAAAGACTATGCCACAACATGAACTGTTAAACTGTTAAGGAATATTTTGTTCCCAAGGGATGATCCTAAGTAAGATTTCAAAAAAAATTGTTACAAAGGCATTATGTTTTTAAGATGGGTTGACCAGACTGTCGTTACTGTTGTATCCAATGAACATAGGGTGAATCCTGTTCTTAAAGTTCAAGGATATTCTAGGACTGAAGAAAGGAGTATATTCGTTTTGCAGCCATTGCTCATAGGGTATTAGAATAAGTAGTGGGATGGATTTGAAGAATTAGAATGTTGTTTGTCATCGAATTAGTTTTTGCTTCACGTTTACATAGTTGCTAAATGTTTCTGCTCAGAAAGCTTGATATATATTACTGCGAAATGCGGTCTGTTAAAGACTGCCAAAAAAAGACCTTAAAATGCTACTACTACGGCTCCACATTTTGGGAACCAAAAATACTGCAAACTCTTCCCTAAAAATACAAAAATCCCCTACTGTATGGGCGTCATAAATACTATAAACTTCAAGCCTCACGATTGGGTGGCAAAAATACTGTGAAAACCCCACTTTCTGGGCGGCAAAAATACTGCAAAAGCTGCCTCTAATTTGAACTCTGGTTCTGATGATGCCCCTTGTTCATGGGTGCCAAAATGCTATCAACCTTCGGTGCTATTAATATACCTAAAAAGCTTAACATTTTCAGCTTCGCAATAAAGTTTACCACGGCTGCTCAGCTGCTTTCTGCAATTCACCTAACTACAAAAAAATAACTGCTACGGAAAATCACATACATTTATTACGTAATCAAAGAAAAATACACCCCAAATCAGAAGTTAACCTCTTGTTCACACATTTTTTATACATTATATACATCCCCTTTTAAAATAATACATTTCGAGAACAATAATTACCCCAGATTAATTACTTCCAATTGATTATTAGTGAAAGTAACAGGGCTTTACCACTTGTTTTACATTAACCTTAGTTTAATAAGAGCTCCTAGTAAACCCTAACCTCTAGTGCTAATATTTGCACATCAATCAGAAATAAGTCCCTTTTACCTTGTACAAAAGAAAAACAATTACTACTAATATCACAAAGCCTTTCTTAACATCAATTCCCACATAAAAATACAGTAAAATAATACAACAGAAAAAGTTCAATTTGTAGCTCTTTCCAAGTTTGTCCTTTTTATGCATAAATTATATCCACAATACACAAAAGTCATTAAGCACCAGTTTATACACATAGTCAATAAAAGCAAGAGTTACCTGGATACTATCCCTGCATATGGCCTCCTATTATTCCCTCTGAGACTGCGGTATACAGGAACACCCCAACCTGATTTGCATTAATCATAACTCCCAGCTGCAACCATTTGACCATGATATTAACTCATCTACCACAATGAAGGTGCATCCAAATTCCCCAAACTCTTCTACTAATACCATTGACTGTTGGTAAACAACCAAATTGACCAACCACCGACATCTACTCCATTTCCATTTGTATACTTTTGCACACTTAGTGCAAATTAAAATTAAAATAATCTTTACTCACGTAGAGTACTCTTTTATTCAACTCGTTAAAGTATTTTACTCTTGGAGCAGACTACTAGAAAGATTTACGGTATTCAAACTCAGAGACTAAGAGCGTATAGAGACTAAAGAACCCCCCTCCCACCAACAATCTTTTGGCATTTATATATCCTTCTTTCCCATTCAAAGCATGTTAGAATTCTTCAAATTCTCTGCAACACAAACATTAAATTTCTACGTACACTTCCAACGGTTACCCAATTCTTAAAAACACTTGAACATCACAAACATACACGCAACTAACTGATTGTCGTCGAATTTCCATAATCCCATTCTTGTATATTTATCCCAACTGACAAAGTTAACGTTTGAAATACGCCCCCAATGCAACATCCGTAGTATTTATCTCACTCTAACCTACGCACCAAGATTACGTCTCTTGCTTTGTACTCATTCCATTTCCTTATATTTATAACACGTGTTATCCTCATTTCGTTCTAACATACACGCTAAAGCAACTGTCCTTTACTTCGTTTGCCTTCCCCGTTGTCAACGAACAATCTACGCCTATCTCACTTGTACATATTCTATCCAATAATCTCTCCTTGTTTCCTTGTTTGCAAGTTTTGTTGTAACTGACAAAATCGCCCTTTCCAACTCAAGCTTCATATCTTTTTAACGAGACTATAAATCTATCCTTAATTGACTGTGGTAACTAACACTACCTAAAATTGGTGTTGTTATTTGTGCAACGTCTTCTCTCCTAATTAAAACTACACAGAAATTGCGACGCTTCCACTTGTTTATTTAATTTAATACTAGGAAAGCTATTTCAAAACACTTTCACAACTTCTCGTAAATAGTCTAACGGTCAATCTTGCTTGTAAACTAAACGGTATTAAATCTTAGAAAAGCTTTTGAAATATACATCCACCTTGCTATAATTTAACTATAAAGGTTAAATAAACTTTAGATGCTCGCTTCTTCCCCTAAACGTTCTATACGCTTTTGGAAAATATTCCTATACTTAACTACGACTATTAAAATATGTTTATGACATTTTGAATGCTATCCTACGCGCGGAATGTTTATATTATAGCACACGCTAAATGATTATGCAAAATTACATTTTAGCTTCTTGATATATTACCGTAGAATTCTTAATTTTTAATCTAATGATTTAAAAAAATTTTTATTTATATTTTCACATGCCGAATCACGAAGTAAATTGCAAAAATGAATACTTAATGCTTTTTTTAACCATTAAATATCACAGTAATATATATCTAGGAAATATAAGGGAAATCTTTCTCAACTGTAATTCAAACGCTAATTGTAATGACCTATTTAGAATCATTTAAAAATCCGCCAAAAAAGAGGAGGGCGAACAACAACTAACACCAGCTCAAGCAGCGTATTTTACAGATTACGTACGATTTTATGGAAACGGCTTTAGTTCAACAGTGCTCAAGAAGAAGATGCCAAGGGGACAAATACAGAAGTATTATCAGAATTTAATGCAGAAGATGCAATGTAGGGCTGTGAATCCTATGTTTTATACATTTTCATTAAAAAAAATTATAATTCTGTAAACAAGTTCTAACAAACCCGATTTTATGAGCACACCACTTACCTACAAAACTAACAAATATATTACTTTAAAATTTTTGACAAACACGTGTCCAGCCACTGTACTTTATTAATGTTACTTATTAAATTAATTCAATGAACGTATAGCCAATTATTTTGAATTTAGGATGGACTATAAAAATTATTTTTGTAAATATTCTAGTTTACTCATTTTCAGATACAGTGCCTTCAAGTGAGAACCGTTATCGAGTGTCCTCAGAGTGATAATCTTAGTGTCCTGAGCATAAGAGTACCTCTCCCCTTGTGCGTTATTCCATCTTTTTGTAGGACTATTAGAGATAGTGGCGCCCTTATTTCCCCCTTCCATCTGTTATTTAACCATTGTAGACGATTAATCTACGATTATTCTTATGCCTTCTGCAAAAGTTATGCCCGAGCTATGCTGTAGTAACACTTATGCTTTCTATCGATAGCCTTTTACCATCTGTCACCTAGGCTTTTTTTTATAATAGGTAACACCCCTCAACTTACCAGGCAAAAGATAAATAGAAGAGGTTTCAGTTCAATTATTATTCCCAAGGGTTTGCATTTCTGACACTCTTTCTTGCTTCATATTTCAGCAACGTCAACTGCTAATAAAAAAAGTTGTAACATCTTATATTTCTGCAGCTAAGTTAACATCTGGAAGGGATTTGTTACAATTTCAAAAAATTTTGCAGTCGAAAGTTAGTGATTGTTGGTTATCTTTGGTGCTTCATATTTCTACAGCGTACGACTGACAATAACAAAACCATGGGCACCCGTATTTTTGCTGCCAACTTCACAGCTGACATGAGTTTCATTCACATTAAAAAATTTTATACAGCCGAATGTTAATGCTTCGTTGGTGTTCTTTAGTCATTTCAGCGACGTACGCCCACTAATAAAAAAGATATAGCTACTAATGTTTTTAAAGTTCACATCATAACCGAAATTAAAAATTATGACTAAAATTCAATGAATATTCCTGAGGCAAAACGATAGTGTCAGTAGCGTTACTCCAATGCTTATTCACTTCACATCGGAAGACTAAATCATTATTAGATAATTAAATTCGGAAGAATTGTTTTATTACACTTGGCCGGTAAACGTTACCGATGTTTGCAAAATGCAAAATGTACAACAATTCGTCACCACAATTTGCAACAGAAATCAGTTATGGCATGTTTAAAATTTACAAATTGTAGTTGGGAAAGATTTTTAGAAGATTTATATAAGGGAGACAATATGGATGAGTTAGAGAACGACCAAGAAGAGGATATAGAAATAGGGTTCTCAATATTAAGAGAGGAATTTGATAGAGCTCTTACGGATCTTAAACTAAATAAAGCGCCGGGGATAGACGATATACCCGCAGGATTAATAAAATATGCGAGTCAGAAAACTTTAGACAGATCATATGAACTAGTAAAAGAAATATATGGCACAGGTAAGGTCCCAATAAATTTCGAAAAAAATATTATTATCCCAATCCCAAAAAAGTCAGGAGCTGATAGGTGTGAGAATTTTAGAACGGTTAGTTTAACTTCCCACGCTTCCAAAATACTAACAATAATAATTAAAAATAGAGTAGAAGCTTTAACTGAAAATTATTTAGGCGAAGACCAATATGGTTTTCGTAAAGACAGAGGGACTAGAGAACCGATACTAATGATTAAACTAATTATCAAAAAAAGGGTACAAAAAAATAAAAAGACTCATTTCGCGTTTGTAGATTTAGAAAAAGCATTTGATAGGGTTAATTGGATTGTTATGTTCAGGGTTTTGCAAAAACTAGGAATCTCTCATAGGAATAGAAAAATTATTTACAGTCTGTATAAAAACCAAAGCCTAGTAATTAGATTCGATGAAATAGCAAAGGAAGCTAAGATTAGAGAATGGTGTTAGACAAGACTGTATACTATTTCCCTTGATTTTTAATGTTTATATTGAGGAAGCTTTAAACTTAACTAGAGAGGTATTAGTGTTCAGGGACAGAAAATAGACATGTTACGTTTTGCAGATGATATAGCCATTATAGCAGAGTCTGGAAAGGGGTTGGGAGCGTTTTTAAATACTTTAGATGAAATACTACAGAGTAACTATAGTATGAGAATTAACTCAGGAAAGACAAAGATAATGACAAGTGAGTTACAACCTAGTTCTAAACCAAAATTAAAAATAGGTAATATCGAGTTATAGGATGTAGATGAATTTTGCTATTTAGGTAGTATAATTACAAAGGATGGACGTAGCGGAAGGGATATAGTGGCTAGAATAGCTCAACCTAAAAAAATGTTTTTAAAAAAGAAAGACTTACTAATAGCTAATAGTAATAGTTTAGATAATAGTAAAAGTTTCTTAAAGTCGTACGTATGGAGCGTTCTATTATACGGTAGTGAGACTTGGACAATTAAAGAGGTAGATAAGAAAAAGATAGAAGCTTTCGAAACTTAGTGTTATAGGAGAATGTTAAAGATTAGTTGGACAGATAGAGTAACAAATGAGGCAGTTTATAGAAGGATAGGTGAGGAACCCTGTATGTGGAAGCAATTAAAGTTCAGGAGAGATAGAATGATAGGGCACTAGTTAAGACATAAGGAACTATTTAGTAAGGTCTTAGATTATAGACTACCAAATAAAATTAGAGTAGGAAGACCTACACAAAGCAATATTAGTCAAATTATTACAGATTTTGGGTGTGAAGGGTATGTACACCTTTTTATACTAGCTCAGAATAGAAAAAAATTTAGAGCTGCGTCAAACTGACCTTAAGTAAATTTAAAAACAAAATAAAAAAAATAAAAATCAGTTAACTAAATTTCACCATGACATAACTCACAATTAGTTAGCGGTCTGGCATGTTGGCAGTGATTCGCTGCTTAAGCCTTACCATAACATATAATTTAACACTTTTCCTTTGTTGGAGGGAATAACCAGGTAATATTTCATTTCCTTATAAATGGAAATCATTAAACATGTTGGAGTTCTTTAACAAACATCAGGGTGCTAATATCTATGTAGAGCCAGGTAGATAGGAAAAGATAGAAGAGTATAGGAAGACCTAGACCAAGCTATATTAGTCAAATTATTACAGATTTTGGGTGTGAATGGTATGTACACCTTTTTATACTAGCTCAGAATAAAAAAGAATTTAGAGCTGCGTCAAACCGACCTTAAGTAAGTTCGAAAACAAAATGAAAAAATAAAAATCAGTTAACTAAATGTCACCATGACATAACTCACAATTAGTTAGCGGTCTGGCATGTTGGCAGTGATTCGCTGCGTAAGCCTTACCATAACATATAATTTAACACTTTTCCTTTGTTGGAGGGAATAACCAGGTAATATTTCATTTCCTTATAAATGGGAATCATGTAAACATGTTGGAGTTCTTTAACAACCATTAGGTTGCTAATATCTATGTAGAGCCAGGTATATAAGAAAAAGATAGAACAATATAGGAAGATCTAAGCCAAGCTATATTAGTCATATTATTAGAAATTTAGGTTGTAAAGGGTATGTAGAACTTTTTAGATTAGCACAGAATAGAAAAGAAGTTAGAGTTGCATCAAACCGACCTTAAGTAAGGTCGAAAACAAAATTATGATTATGAGTTGGGAATAGAAAAACAACAATTAATTTAATTATAAAATTTAACAACAGTATGTACTTTTTCTACTGATAATATTACTAGTTTGACTGCTACCAGCATTTACTATATTCAAATTGAAAATTACTACTAATTTGTGAACTATAGGTATTTTACAACAATAAGCAAGTCTTTCATGTTTGAAATTTGTAAATTGTAAATACACAAGAAAGAAAGCAATATCTAATTTAATAGGTATTTAGTTTCAGAACTATGCGCCCCTTTAAGATTGTACTAATGTTAATCTAAGTACTGTTTCAGTAACAAATCAAAAGGTAAGAAATTTGTGGATTTCACAACTACTTCAGTTTTTTCGTTTTGAATTTTATAAGTTTTAATTTAAATTAAAATGAAGTATATAATTACGTTATCTCACCTAAGAGATATGAATTTATTACCATGATGATATGGTTAAATTTGTTGTTAAATTAGCTGCTGTAATGGATAAACCAAACAAGTTTTTGACATATTCATCAGAAATGCAACTTTATATTTAACCTTCAAAAGTTATAATCAGTATAAAAAACAACAAACAATTTACTTGTTTGATTTAATGAATATTCACCTTTAAGTTAACCTAATAATGTGACTGAAGGTTATTAAACCCGCGAACGAAGTATATAGTATTCCACATGTTAGTATTTATAAATATTAGAACTATTACCAGCTCTACAGTATAGGCTACTTATAAGTGAGAACAATTTTCCAAAATCATATTTTAAGCATCCCTAGTAGCAAAGGAAATAAGAAAAATGTAGTAAAGATGTGTGTGGTTATTAAACAAGAAATTTATGCATCCGCAGAAATAAATCTTGGTAGAATCACACAGGTTGGTAAAAGGCCTTGAAGAAAAAAATCATATTAAAGTTGATGAACTGGTAGATATAACATATCAATAACTTCGAAATGGAATAAATCAGAAATATAAAACAGCCACGTAATAATGAACTAGTGAACATATTCGAAAGTTGATAAATTGATTGGAAAGGTAGATAAGGGATAAGAAAAAAAACAAATGCTTTCGTAAGGCGAAACATGTACTAATAATTTATTAAGCAAGCCTGGGAAACTTATATAGTAGTAACGAAAAGAAAAACAGGTAGACAATGTATTTAATGGACCTATATACATAAAATGAATTAAAGACTGACGTACTAGAAAAAGAGGAGACGTCGAAGTGGATGAAAAGGAAACGATTTCAAGACCTGAATTCTCAAGTGCATTAAAAACTTTTTTGTTTATAATACGCTAGGAACAAATAACAAACCTTGCTAACACTTTCAAGGGAAATAACATAAAAATAGAAAAAAGGTAAAAGATCAGTTAAGATGAGATCAGTTTGGCTTCGGAAAAGCAAAGGTGCAAGAGATGCAGTTCCATGCCTAATATAAAACGTCGAAAATGTAGAATAAAAAAGACTGAACTAACATATTTGGCCTTTGTCGATTCGTAAAAAGCGTTTAATAATGTCGAATGGTGTAAGATGTTTGATATATTACAACGTACAGGTTTGCAATATAAAGAAAAAAGTGCTGTTACAAATATTTAGAAACAAGAATTAACTAAAATTATAGTAGATGATCAAGCGAAATAGACAAATATAAAGGTAGGTCTCGAATAAGGACGCTTTTGTCTCCCTTACTTTTTGGTTTATACATAAATAAGCTAGTCGGTAAATTGAAGTACAAGTAAGTACTGTAGTAGATATGCAAGGCGAAAAAATACCTATGTTAGGATTTGAGAACTACATGGCTCTTGTAGTCAATAATACACGTTCTAAAAACATCTTAATTAGTGGGAATAAAATTTGAAAGACTACATTATGAAAATAAATAAAATTAGAACAAAAGTAAAGATACCCAGTAGATATAATCACTTAACCCTTTGAAGTCGAAGAATTTTGTTATTTAGCACGTAGAATTAGAAAGCAATGGTGAAATAAGTAAGAGTGGTATAAAGTGCAGGATTGCGCTAACAAAGAAAACATTCATCTACAAATATATTTTGATCATATCAAACATTAATTTAAAAATGAAGTAGGAATTCTTAAGGTCAGTGTATGGAACATGCCATTAATCGATCTGAAGTATGGACTAGGGGGGGAGGGGAGGCAGAAGGAGCTGCTTTAGGGTAAACAAGTTTGAAAATGACGAGGCACTGAAACAAATCGAGAAAGAACGGTCTAGTTGAGGAAATACAGTTTGATTGATTCATGGGCTATCCAGGATTGGTGTAACTAACATTGGTTGAAAGAGTAAATGAGAAAAACTACGTGGATATACACAGTTTGAATATCTTACGCAAATTAATAACGAAGTAGGTTCTAGCAACTGATACAGAAGAGAGGATTGTAAATTTGCATTAAACCATCGACCGGCTGGCATAGAAAATCATTGCTTTGTTCTGATAATATACATGTCGTATGTTGAAAATAGGGTATGCTCTAAAATTCATCTTCAAAATGCATTGCTAAAACGCTTAGGGTTTGACGTCTACATTTGAAATATTAGCAATAATTGGCTTTAATCCTTAATATAAATTTTAATCTCAAATTTGCGATACCTTTTATTTTTTAAGTAGTTTTATTTCATAATAGAAACTGTTAAATTTCCATAAATATGCTTAGGTTATTTATTTTATCAATTATGGGGTATTTGTTTATTTAAATTCTAGTTTATGTTTGCTTTTCTTGCTTAAAACAAGCTATCAGCTATTTAATATTTTTGTAACTGCAAATATATTTGTAGTTTACTAGGAATGGCCCATTCAATTAAACATGAATACTTCAGGTATAGATAGATGCATCTCCAATTGTTTGTTATAGTTAGCTTTGCTATTTTTGGTTGGTAAGAAACACGCATGCTTGAAGTAGTAATTCCGAAACGTTCTTTAAACTGTAATCAAAATGGTCACTACTCTGATTTTTTTTGTTCTTATGTTCTGTTATTATGGAATCTTTTTTTTCTTAAAAACAGGAAGCATTTCCGCAGAGTACAAGTTTGCATTTCAATTTTTGTCAGTGTTTAATCTTTTACTTCAGGTATGCAGTATATACATAGTTATTTATTTCGTTGTAAATTATATTCTTGGCCTACTTTAAACTTATTAATTTAAAATTTTGATAATTCTATTCTTAGATTTCTTTTTGTTTGTTCGGATTCATAGTTAATGTTGAGAATGCGTGCTGCTGTATATCTTTTTAAAGTTTATTGTTATCTCTACTTTTACTTCTTTCATAATATTGCTTGACTTATTTGTAATTTTGTATTTCTGTGTATTGAATTTAAATGTAACTGAATATACTAAAGTAAGCAGAGCGGAACTGGCTTTTTGCGCTTTGACATTTATCCCAGTTCCCGAAGAGTTTTATAGAGGTTTAAGCTATATATTTAATCCAAAATTTTCGGGGAAATCTAAATCTTTATGAATTTTTCAAATCGAACTAATCCTTGCACAGTTACAGCTCTTTTATGACCTGACCGACGCAATTTTTGCTTTTTACTCTATATCACGGTTCCCGATATATTTTCTTCACACCTAAGACACGTACTTGGTCGATAAATTTATAAAGAATTGACAACGTTTCGAAAATTTTTAAATGATATTAATCATTTTGGAGTTACAACCACCCAAAAATCAAAAAGTTTAGATTTCGTCTTGTTTCTCGATATTTAAGATACGTGTAGAGTTCCCTTAGAATAAGTTTTTAGTTTTAACATTGAACCTCGCCCCTTATTCAAACAAACCCCGAAACCCAAATTTGTAAAGAAGTTATTAACAAAAACTGCGAAAGTTGGAAATGTGTATTATTAGCCAATAAAATATTTTGCTGGTATACTAACAAAACATTTAACTGTCTGACTAACATGTTTATATGACGTTAAATTATCCCATGCGCTTTTTCAAAAATATTTACAAATATTTTATCATGCTTCTTGAAAAAACCAATAATTTAATATAAAAATGGAAAGTTCGAGAAATTTCTAAATACAATCTATCGACATGTACCTTTCATTATACCAGTTCATTGCTTGCGCATCTACGGAAAAGTATCGAAAAGAGTTAATTTTGAATGATTTCAACCCTGAGTGTTTGAATAAAAATTGCACGTAAGGTGTTCTGAGCCATTTGTTGTTTTTTATCTTCACCTCTTGTGTTTTCTAGCATGTTTTTCTAAAGTAAGGTAAGCAGATTTACCTAACATCGATTTTATTTTTAATATTCATAAGTTAAATTTTCTTTATAGAAACATTATTAAAATCCTTACAAATATTTTGAGAGGTTATTAGAAAACGGTAATAGATCTATTAGATTATCAAAGTATGAAAAAACAATAGGTACTTGACTGAATCAATTCTGTATTTTATACGTCATAGGTTCTAAAGCTGTTTATATAAATTAGACGTTGATTTTAAAAACAGTTAACAAATAGTGTATTACATACTAAAGGGCGTAAGTAGGATTTATGGTGACGAGACGTTTTGCAGCCCGAGCGAAGCGAGGGCTACAAAATTCAAAATGATTAAAAATGCCGTTAAATCAGTCTGAAATTCAAATAAGAATAGAGAATTATTTAATGTAGGCTTATACCCGTAACCATTGATTTGTAACCATGGCTTCATTCATTTGGATGACAATCACTTACGTCCCGCTTCACAGTCATCCTAGTATATGCAACTTACGGAAGGTCGTCTCAGTGACGTAAGTGTCACTTACGTCTAAGGTAGAGAAAAAACTTTTTTTTGTTAGGAGCAGCTCTTGTACTTAAGAGTTTTTTTGGCTGCTCGCAATTTCACTTATAATTCAAAAAGTGGTAGCTTCTTCTCTTAACGCACCTTACGAATGCAACGGTTGTTTCATTATTTAATATTGTTTTAAATTTATTCTAGTATCTAAACTTGTTTATACTATTAAAACAGATTTTTATTCGAACAGAACCTTGTAAAGCAGTTTATTTAAAAATATTCAGGGTG
Source organism: Platerodrilus igneus (assembly GCA_036346225.1). Lineage (NCBI taxonomy): Eukaryota > Metazoa > Arthropoda > Insecta > Coleoptera > Lycidae > Platerodrilus > Platerodrilus igneus. The sequence continues at coordinate 6,904,134 of JARFIW010000787.1, read as the reverse complement.
ATTGGTGACGAAACGACCATACTCGAGAAACGTGTTCAGAAGATCAAAATAAACAAAAAATGTCATAAAAATATGTGTCGGATTCTTAACTGTTACGGAACAAATCATTTATTATAATGTACTATGCTATACAAGAAGTGAAGGAAAAACAATTCAATGTAGAATATTTTCGAAAATACCACCGCCAACTTCGATGCATTTACTAGCTGGCTTGTGGATCGCACGTGTGGCTCTTTGGAAAGCTCTTTGGTCATTTCTTATAACAGCGGCAGAATTGACGATGCGGTTTAATAATGCCTCTTTTGTTTGAACTTTTGTAGCATAAACTAAAGATTTTAGCCACCCCATAGACGGTGATCGAGAGGTCCGGAGACCTCGGCGGCCAATTTTGTGGTCCTCCTCCGCCGATCCAGTGGTGAGGAAACTGGTTATCTAAGTAATTTCGTACAATATTACAAAAATGGACAGGGGCCCCGTCATGCTGGAAGTACATATTTTGTCGTGTATTTAAAGGTACATCATCCAGTAGGTCTGTTAAACGATTTTGCAAAATTGTAGATAAATGTCCGCTGTCAAACGACCATCCAACACAATCCGGCCAAGGAATTGATTGTTGATCATTCCGCACCATACATTAATACTAAACCTATGCTGAAAGTTACTTTCAACCGTGGCATGGGGATTCTCATCTGACCATCGATGTTCATTATGATGATTGTTAATTCTAACGCGTGTGAATTTGGCTTCATCCGTAAACAAAATGTAACGGTATAGCCTACGATTTTGATTTACCCAATTGCAAAATTGCAGCCTTAAGGCAGAGTCACCATTCTGAAGATTTTGGACCCGCTGAATATGGAAAGCGTATGGCCCATTCCTGCGAAGAGTCGTCCATACTGCTGCCTGATTAATTTGAAGACGACCTGCAATGCGCCTTGACCTTACATCTGGACTTCGGTGTGCAATATCAAGAATCTCTTCTTCTACACGCACATCGAGACCAATTTCTCGTTCCGATGTTATTCTTGCACTGGAAAGTATACCGGTTTCGCGGGAAGTGACAAAAACTGATTGAAATACACTTCTGTGAGGGGCTCTTCTGTTAGGATAGCGGTGTTGATATTCAGTCTACCGTTCCCGTTGCAGTATCCATAAATGAAAATCATGTCGGCATATTCTTGATGTGTAAATATGGCCGGCATTGCGAAAGTGTGTAGCACTAACAAACTAACAATAACAGCTGAATGTGACAACCACAAAAAACAAATGTCAAATATTATTTCTAACAATAACAGCTAAACGTGCTAACCACAAAAAACAAATGCGGACTATTATTTTCTGCGGTTAATCGCTTACTATTAATAATTAATATTTTCGTAACGATTCGGAATCAGACACGTGTATATATGACTTTTTTTTTGTTTATTTTGATCGCCTGAACACGTTCCTCGAGTATGGCCGTTTCGTCACCAATCACCCAATATATACTATAATTCATTTCGAACACATATAATATTCTGTAGGGCGCATGATAAAGAGTTGTTTTGATGTAGTAGACAGTGGCTCGACTTCTTTCGTAGTTGCTTGAGATTTGACATCCCAAATATTTTGACATTTTCAATGTGATTGTTCGGTAAACATTTGGAAATAAGGCGTTTCTTTTCCAATCCTTTCACATAAACTTCTACATAAGGTGGCCAACCTTTTGTAAGTACAGTGTTAAATACCTTGACAACAAGTAGTTAGTTGGCGGCTTTTTTCCAGCTGAGTCCGTGCATGTGCTTCTGTACCCACGCGTTGTGTTTTTTGAAGTCCTCGCTTAAATTGTTCCAGTGTAAAGGCATATCCTAAATTTCATGCAATAATCCCTGGGATAATTGAGTACAGCAATTTCTTTACCTAAAAATTTGCTTGTTTTGTGCTAGAATCCTTGTATATCCAAAATATAATACATTGTAGTTGTCGATGCGTACTCGTCGATGTCTAGTTCTTACATATTCAGACTTGAAGTAAATTCTTGTATATTATTAAAGCAAATTCTTCTTCTTAGTTCAACTTTTACCATAACCCAGCCAGAAAACAAAGTTCCCGCCCATGGTTTTCGTTCCCGTATACTTTTCTCCGCTAGATACGTGTCAGGATTGAATATAGAAACAATTCGAGATGGGGTTCCTATAGATCACTCATCTTACTTTGAAAAACTCCCTAATTTATTTGGAGTAAAACCCGCTATCAAAGACAACCTTATGTTTTATATACGTACAATATCACCAGCACAACGTAATTTCTTTCGAGCACCATTGTCAATGGTGAAAAGCTTTATTTTTCCATTCGTTGCATTCGTGTTCGTTGCATTCGTTGCATTCGTTGCATTCGTTGCATGTATCGTTGCATTCGTTGCATTCGTTGCATTCGTTGCATTCGTTGCATTCGTTGCATTCGTTGCATTCGTTGCATTCGTTGCATTCGTTGCATTCGTTGCATTCGTTCGTCATTCGTTGCATTCGTTGCATTCGTTGCATTCGTTGCATTCGTTGCATTCGTTGCATTCGTTGCATTCGTTGCATTCGTTGCATTCGTTGCATTCGTTGCATTCGTTGCATTCGTTGCATTCGTTGCATTCGTTGCATTCGTTGCATTCGTTGCATTCGTTGCATTCGTTGCATTCGTTGCATTCGTTGCATTCGTTGCATTCGTTGCATTCGTTGCATTCGTTGCATTCTTGTTGCATTCGTTGCATTCGTTGCATTCTTGCATTCGTTGCATTCGTTGCATTCGTTGCATTCGTTGCATTCGTTGCATTCGTTGCATTCGTTGCATTCGTTATTCGTTGCATTCGTTGCATTGTTGCATTCGTTGCATTCGTTACAATCGTTGCATATATCCCAAATATTTTGACATTTTCAATGTGATTGTTCGGTAAACATTTGGAAATAAGGCGTTTCTTTTCCAATCCTTTCACATAAACTTCTACATAAGGTGGCCAACCTTTTGTAAGTACAGTGTTAAATACCTTGACAACAAGTAGTTAGTTGGCGGCTTTTCCAGCTGAGTCCGTGCATGTGCTTCTGTACCCACGCGTTGTGTTTTTGAAGTCCTCGCTTAAATTGTTCCAGTTAAAGGCATATCCTAAATTTCATGCAATAATCCCTGGGATAATTGAGTACACAATTTCTTTACCTAAAAATTTGCTTTTTGTGCTAGAATCCTTGTATATCCAAAATATAATACATTGTAGTTGTCGATGCGTACTCGTCGATGTCTAGTTCTTACATATTCAGACTTGAAGTAAATTCTTGTATATTATTAAAGCAAATTCTTCTTCTTAGTTCAACTTTTACCATAACCCAGCCAGAAAACATAAAGTTCCCCCATGGTTTTCGTTCCCGTATACTTTTCTCCGCTAATACGTGTCAGGATTGAATATAGAAACAATTCGAGATGGGGTTCCTATAGATCACTCATCTTACTTTGAAAACTCCTAATTTATTTGGTAAAACCCGCTATCAAAGACAACCTTATGTTTTATATACGTACAATATCACCAGCACAACGTAATTTCTTTCGAGCACCATTGTCAATGGTGAAAAGCTTTATTTTTCCCGGATGGTTTTAGCTTCTTGCATTCGTTGATTCGTTGCATTCGTTGCATTCGTTGCATTCGTTGCATTCGTTGCATTCGTTGCATTCGTTGCATTCGTTGCATTCGTTGCATTCGTTGCATTCGTTGCATTCGTTGCATTCGTTGCATTCGTTGCATTCGTTGCATTCGTTGCATTCGTTGCATTCGTTGCATTCGTTGCATTCGTTGCATTCGTTGCATTCGTTGCATTCGTTGCATTCGTTGCATTCGTTGCATTCGTTGCATTCGTTGCATTCGTTGCATTCGTTGCATTCGTTGCATTCGTTGCATTCGTTGCATTCGTTGCATTCGTTGCATTCGTTGCATTCATTGCATTCGTTGCATTCGTTGCATTCGTTGCATTCGTTGCATTCGTTGCATTCGTTGCATTCGTTGCATTCGCTATATTCGTTGCATTCGTTGCATTCGTTGCATTCGTTGCATTCGTTACAATCGTTGCATATATCCCAAATATTTTGACATTTTCAATGTGATTGTTCGGTAAACATTTGGAAATAAGGCGTTTCTTTTCCAATCCTTTCACATAAACTTCTACATAAGGTGGCCAACCTTTTGTAAGTACAGTGTTAAATACCTTGACAACAAGTAGTTAGTTGGCGGCTTTTTTCCAGCTGAGTCCGTGCATGTGCTTCTGTACCCACGCGTTGTGTTTTTTGAAGTCCTCGCTTAAATTGTTCCAGTCTAAAGGCATATCCTAAATTTCATGCAATAATCCCTGGGATAATTGAGTACAGCAATTTCTTTACCTAAAAATTTGCTTTTTTTGTGCTAGAATCCTTGTATATCCAAAATATAATACATTGTAGTTGTCGATGCGTACTCGTCGATGTCTAGTTCTTACATATTCAGACTTGAAGTAAATTCTTGTATATTATTAAAGCAAATTCTTCTTCTTAGTTCAACTTTTACCATAACCCAGCCAGAAAACATAAAGTTCCCGCCCATGGTTTTCGTTCCCGTATACTTTTCTCCGCTAGATACGTGTCAGGATTGAATATAGAAACAATTCGAGATGGGGTTCCTATAGATCACTCATCTTACTTTGAAATACTCCCTAATTTATTTGGGGTAAAACCCGCTATCAAAGACAACCTTATGTTTTATATACGTACAATATCACCAGCACAACGTAATTTCTTTCGAGCACCATTGTCAATGGTGAAAAGCTTTATTTTTCCCGGATGGTTTTTAGCTTCCATTTGCATTCGTTTGTATGCGTTGCATTCGTTGCATTCGTTGCATTCGTTGCATTCGTTGCATTCGTTGCATTCGTTGCATTCGTTGCATTCGTTGCATTCGTTGCATTCGTTGCATTCGTTGCATTCGTTGCATTCGTTGCATCCGTTGCATCCGTTGCATTCGTTGCATTCGTTGCATTCGTTGCATTCGTTGCATTCGTTGCATTCGTTGCATTCGTTGCATTCGTTGCATTCGTTGCATTCGTTGCATTCGTTGCATTCGTTGCATTCGTTGCATTCGTTGCATTCGTTGCATTCGTTGCATTCGTTGCATTCGTTGCATTCGTTGCATTCGTTGTTGCATTCGTTGCATTCGTTGCATTCGTTGCATTCGTTGCATTCGTTGCATTCGTTGCATTCGTTGCATTCGTTGCATTCGTTGCATTCGTTGCATTCGTTGCATTCGTTGCATTCGTTGCATTCGTTGCATTCGTTGCATTCGTTGCATTCGTTGCATTCGTTGCATTCGTTGCATTCGTTGCATTCGTTGCATTCGTTGCATTCGTTGCATTCGTTGCATTCGTTGCATTCGTTGCATTCGTTGCATTCGTTGCATTCGTTGCATTCGTTGCATTCGTTGCATTCGTTGCATTCGTTGCATTCGTTGCATTCGTTGCATTCGTTGCATTCGTTGCATTCGTTGCATTCGTTGCATTCGTTGCATTCGTTGCATTCGTTGCATTCGTTGCATTCGTTGCATTCGTTGCATTCGTTGCATTCGTTGCATTCGTTGCATTCGTTGCATTCGTTGCATTCGTTGCATTCGTTGCATTCGTTGCATTCGTTGCATTCGTTGCATTCGTTGCATTCGTTGCATTCGTTGCATTCGTTGCATTCGTTGCATTCATTGTATTCATCCATAACTTTAGGTAAAATATTGACCACTTGTAAGTACCTTGTCAATAAAATCTTCTGTACAACTTGTTTTTGATTGTATTGATCAATCTCTCACATAACTTGGTTTTTATCGCGGAAAATGTACTATAGTGTTTAGTTTTATACTTTTGCATGAGGTTTTTGAACGGTTTGTTATAAAACTCTAATTTTCTCTAGTTTGTAGACTACTGTTCTCTGCAATATTTTTCTCGTCATCCAGCATCTCCTTTAGTGTACTTTTTGCTGCATTTGCGACTTGCATTCCAGTTTTATTTTTTAACGGTTCGATCAATGCATATTTTGTAAAACATTCGGTTACATTTAAAATATATCTGTGCCTATTGTTCACGCGGGAGTAAGACTGAAACTCACAGAGATCTGCCGAAATTAGATCTCGTGTCATAGATTTCAGAATTGTGCGCCGACGTACAAAATTCATACGGTTAGATTTTTTAGCATACAGTTTTCAAACTTCTTGTTGTTTGTTGGAAACTTATTTAAATCCTTCAGCGCATATGGACTGAACTTTTTTTTGGGAAATCAATGCTGATTTGATAATGTTCAATTAATTTGGTAAATCCTTGTCTAAACTGAAATCGTCATTTTCAAAACTAATGTTTTTAAAAACTAGCAAATTCTATAAACCTTTATTGCTAGGCTAAATTATATTGTTTAAGATTATGTTGCTAGTTTCCGAATTAATTTTCAGCGCGCTCTTTCCCATACGCCATTTTGGAGTTATACTTAACACTATAAATCGATTTGTCTATATTTTCGTCTCGTTTCTAGCCAGCAACTCCACCTGGTAAATACTTCTCTGAATTAATCGCTTAATTTTTTTTAATTCACATCTTTCATTTCGATTTTAATCTTTTCTATATTTCTATATGTATGTATATATATATATATATATATATATATATATATATATATGTGTGTATTTTTTTGGCAATGTATTGAAAATGGTATGCGATGACTTGCAACAGTTCGAGCAATTGTCTTTTCGCTTCTTGGAATTGTTATTGAAAAATAGTATATCCCTTTTTCTGCTCCACAGACTTTTTTCGAACGACGTTCCGCAACAGGTGCAGCTTGTACTTATTTACAATAAATTCATAAACATCAGTGATTATCAAAGTCTGAATGGGTGATGGTAAAAGTAGGATTAAGAAGAAAGAATTGCTTTAATAATATGCAAGGGTTTACTTCTAGTTTGAATATGTAAAAATTAGACGACGAAGAGAACGCATCAACAAGCACCATGTATTATATTTGGGATATACGGAGTTCCACTAAAAAAAGTGAACTTTTAGTTAAAGAAACAGCTGTACTCAATATGGAAACCCAGGTATTATGGTACGAAATTCTTTCCAGACTCAGACTTTGGACAAGCAATACCCGTGGAATCATTTTCTTCGCGCTTTCTTGCTTTCGCTTCTCTCCAAAGCGTCCTACGTTGCCATAGATCAAATGCGTCACTTGCTTTAACGCCTTGAACACTAAGGCATGAGCTAACGCAGCACTTGAAGTTTTTGGCCGGGCCAGCCGTAGTGCTTACTCGATCACCTCGTCGCGTATTCCATTAATGGTCTGCAACGCCATCAACTCTCGAAAACTATCGGATGCTATTGAGTAGGCTAGTCTCACCAAGCGAGCAATATCTGCTTCAAGCTCTTGCAAATTTTCGTTAACCTTTTGGTAACGTTTCTTTACTTGAGCGTGGTATACTTATTGCAGATGAGAGTCACCGTACCTCTTTTTCGGACTTAATATTAAGACCCGTAGCTTCCTTGGTCATGGTCTCGTATGGTCTGCAGAATATTCAGGGCCTCACCTCGTAACGCGATTATTAACTCGGTTGTCCTTTCACCATCGTTCCAACTGTTAACTCTCGCACCAACCTAAAATTGTTTAAAATATGTTTGCCAAGGTGAATTTCCATCAAATGTAGGAGGTTTTACACTGAACCTTGAGTTCAGTTCGCATTCTCCGATATTCTTAAATTCTAGGGCGTGCTATTGTATCACCTGCACTGAAGTCTCTGGTACTTGCACTGTTAGGGATTAATCCGTTTCTCCTTCCCAAATACCCATTTTTTTTATTCTACGCGAGTTTTTTAACAGTTTTTTTGAAAATCTTGCTTCTGTTTTTTGCGAGCTTTCTATTTCTGTAAACCGCCAACAAGTTTTGCTTTCAGGGTATCCCAGGACTTTGTAGTTTCCTATATTGTCTGTAATGGCTGTAATTTCTATTAATTTTAGTTCAACTGCTTTTGCATTCTGCTCCAATTACGCTATATAATTTTCTTGTAAATTCACGTTGGTCGCGTTCAGTTCTTTTGCTAGGTTTAGGACATTTTCCTGTAATTTTTCTGCAAACCTCTTCTAATTTCGCTGTTTAGCTCACCGAGCTTTGATCTTACTTCTCTGCGTGTTCTTGTAATTTTTCTGAAAAACTCGCGGTACTTTCTTCTAATTTCGCTGCAAGGCTTGCAGAGTTTTGATCTTGTTTCTCTGCATTTTCAGCCAAGCTCTTTGCAACTCTTGACTTGAACTCCTTTAAAAACAAACAAATTCGCTGTTCATTTCCTTGTGTTAGCTCGAGTGACATGCATGCAAATAGAAATCGTTCAAAACACTTTAATCCCAATGCTAACAACAGTGTAACGAAAACTTTATTTGCAATAACAACAGTCCTTTATTTTCAAACTGATTATTCAAGTCTTTTTAGCAACTCGTAGTAACATTGGAATTCGACAAGCTTTCACAACAATTTTTTTTTAACTAATCGCCAACAGTACAATTACTAACACTACAATTAACTATCCAAGCACTAATTGTTTTATATACGAAGCACTATAATTAATTTGTATTGAATAGGACAATTTATATCAACAGTAATTTATATCACATTTTTCAAATCTTTAAGCTACTTGCTGAAATTAAAGCTGCGATCAGGACACATAAAAACTTCAATTAGAACTGACTACAAATATTCATGACGGTAATTTTTATACCTATTCAATAATAAAAGCTTCCATCAGAACTGATATCACAATCTTAGCTGCGATTAGAACTAAACTCCAATATTCATGGCAGCAATTTTTATACTTATTCAAAACCTCCAGAATATTCTAAAACGTACCAGAATTTTATGTAAATAACATTTTCGAAATTTCCTATTGTACTCTAAATAACTTTTAAGTGTAAAACTCGTGTACCTGTTAATCAAATCTAACGCCCGCAGTTGCCTGTCAATTATCTTTTGTGTACAAACGCCTGGCCTACATTTCAATGTAATCATTCTAGTCAAAAGTAGACCAGTCGGCGCTACAATGACTTGAATTTATAAGCTGTTTACGAGGTCCTTAATCTCTTAATAACGTCTTGGCGGAGATGCTACTTGTTTCATTTGTTTAATTTTATTACTACAAGTTATACACCTCTTTTGCATGAAGAGTTAATATTTTACTGATATAGCATCTTTTTATCTCCACCATCGCTTTTCTGAATCATATATAGAATCGCAGATCAATTGGAATTCTGGTGTTTAAATTGATTTGTTTCTTAATTTTGCAAATCAAGTTTTTGTAAAAGCTTAGCCACGCATTAAATTGATCAAATTTATTGGCGGATTTTACATATTTCACGTGTTCATTAAACATGTTTTAATGCAATTATTTGCTGTATTCTGGAGCTGACCAGTATTCTAATTTGATTGCTGTTTTATCTTTATAGCATATCAATTATACTTTGTTTCCTATTTTAAGTATTGTCTGCATTTTATTGATTAATTTTTTGTCTAGGATTGCAATAAACTAGAAGAGGTTATGACCTTAATAAGTAGAAATGTATTATTTCTTATATATAAATTACGATACGTAATTTTGAGGCTAATTAATTAAAAAAAATTATATTCTGTTTTTCCTTTAGTTTGTCCACTTAATAGTAAACCTGCCATGTGCCTTTTTAAAAAGTGTATATATAAACATTTTTTATTTAAATTGTTTAACTATTCTTTGCCGTAAATTTCAATTTTTTTGATTTTAAAGGTGAAATTGCCTTTTGTGATAATATTCCTTGTGCAATCAGAAAAAAGTTTTTTGTCGTTTGAATACAATGGAGGTGGTTATAGTCTTATCAGTCAGCCAATTTAGTATCATGATTTTGCGTTTTGTTGTAAATCATAGCTTATTAAATTCTCGTAAGGTGACTGCAATTTTGTTAAAAATTCTTCGTAAACTCTATATATTTGCGATGCGTATCGTACCATTTCGATTCCGAAAATCAGGTACGTTTTACACAGAGAGATTTGACGCAGCACCCCACATAGAATTCCATCGGAATAACTAGCGATGACCTCAACTGTAGACTACAAAATAGGTGTGCCGATTAACTCCGGGGATGGGTAACGTAACCCGTTAAAAAAAGCTAGTAAGGTTTTCGAAAAACATCTGTCTCAATTGATGGTTATGTTGAATGCCGCCTAATCTCTATTATATATTAGGAGCCTTCTAGAGGTGGTCCAAGCTGGAACGGATTTTTAAGAAGTTATATCTGGTAGTACTCTACCGGATCTACTGATAATAATTCAGTAAATACTGAGGTTATACACAAACTCTGACTGCTGGCGGTGCAAATTGGTCGCACAAGCATCTACAGAATTTAATCTAAACTATTAAGGCTGTAGATATGTACTTTGAAATGAATCAAACAAGTCTTTAGTCAATACTCCGTGTATATTTGTTGTGGTTTGTTTTATATTTTTCTGAATCTTTCTTGGGTATTAAACCAGTCAGAGTTTTTTAAATTGTCTTTATTTACGTTTCGATCCATGACCTAGCATCGTTGTCAAAATAATAAAAAAATTTAAGTTTGTCATTTATGACACAAATTGAAGGTGACTTTGATCTATTAATCTTTGATTTAAATACATTAGGCAAAAATTTTAGAGTTTAGAAGAATGAGTACTTTCAATTTGTGTTGCGCCCTGGGAGCGACTTTTTTATGTAGCCAATACGCTTAACGTGAAATCAGCTGATTAATTTTTATATAGTTAAATTTCATATAAATTTAATAACTTGATGATTGGAACATTTTTTAACGTGTTTCTAGTTATACGGTTGAGGGAATGGTTATTAAAGAAGTGTGATTACGTTATTTTGAAAATATAATTGTACGTGTATTAACCTTTAAAAAACGAATAGAACCCTACTGACCAGGTATTATTAACAGAACTCTTTAACAAATAATCTTAATCCGTAAATGATACTACCATTAATTACATTGTCCTAGTTTTATAGACTGATTTATGCAACATTTTAAAATCCCACTTACTTGGAGATGCCATTTACAACTATACGTAGAAATACATTGCGCAATACCAACTTCTGCTTCTGCCATTCCAATGTACTCTAAAAAAATACTAACTTGACACAAAGAAATTTACTAAAACATTACATTCTACAATTAAAGCTTGCGTTTCACTAACTACGCACATCTTTTTTAGCTTTTCAAAATTTTTAAACTTCCTTTTCAATAATATTACGCCTAAATGTAAAGAAACTAATTCGATCGCTCTACGAACCAATACCTTATATTTACAAGTTGGCACGTACATATTTATCAAGCGTAACCCAAAATAAAACAAGAAAAGCTTGAAATAGTACCCACAGTTTAACAATCCAAGTAATTCCAGGTTAACTCCAATAATTGAATGATTTACCAGTTTACTTCCTTGGCTCGTTAGCTCCCCCATTCCAGCGATTTAATTTCCAACATTTAGTTGCTGAGTGAAAACCCACTTATCACCCTTTCAATACACTACCGATGCGATTTAAATCCACGCTTAACCCGCGTGCTTGATCTTTCTTGCCTAAATCATCCAGTTCATAACAGTTCGTAATAGGCCACCCATTGAAGACCCTCGGCCTATACACATTCGTTATGCTTAAACTATCATTTCGTTCTTCGCGTTCTAATTTCGAACTATTCGTTATATTTCATTTTCCTCTTCTTTTAAAATTCTGTTCTTGCGCTTTGTGCGTCTTAAGTTATTTTATGGTCAAGTTCAATATCATCAGTTCGTGTGAACGCATTAATTTGATGACGTTTTTGATTTTGTGGTTTCCTAGACCCAATCTAAATTGATACAAATTATATTGTGGACAGTGATGTCTCCGATTTGTATTGGTAATTTTTCTAATTGAATACGGCGATTTTAAATTCCTATCGTCATTGCTGTTTATATATAAATGTACTAAGAGTTTTTTTCTTTTTTTTTTGTCCCAATTTACTATCATATTAAAGTGATTCTTCTATAAAATGTAAACTACCTAAGCGTCTATAACTTTTCTGAATGACTTCTTACCTTAGCTCTTTGAACTGGTTGAAATTAATAAATTCTTTTCGATTAACTAATGGTTTGCTTATACAACGCGGGAGCGTTATAAATTATTATTTACAAATTATAAACTTGCGGCATGATTTATTTTTGAGTGTTTACTTTCAAGTTCCATATTGGGCAAATATAAATTTATGAAGGTACTTTTCAGGCTCCAATTATTAGCCCCTGTATTCATTTTTCTTCTAACAACAGAAACAGACTAACTGATTTTTATTTCTATTTCAATATTTTTAAAACCGTGTACTATCCGAATGTATTGCTTACAGCATTGGTGGTTTCAGAAACATTGTTGCAACTTGCAAAGCGTTGTGGAAGTCTAGAATTTAAGATCAAGACAAGAAACATCTTTCGAGAACAAGAAGCAAGTACTTCTCGTCTTGTTTTCGTCTCGCGACATCATTACTTGTGACGGAGAAAAATTGAAGTTTTAGAAGACGACGAAAACGCTATTTGACATAAAATTCATTCATTATACTTTAATAAAGAAATTCCACTTTAAACAAGATGTAAGTTATCCAGGTAGATAATACGTTACCTCAATTTGGTAGAAAATCTATTTGGAAAAGATTGAAGAAAGATTTGTATTGCGAAAAACCTCGCAGAAACTGCGGCCTAGTATATAAGGTCGAAATTATTTTGTGGAAAATGAGATATCTTGGGACTGTTTAATGATACCGTATAGAAGGGTGGCCAATTATTATTTACATTAAATAACGGAGAATGAAGGATAGTGGTATCGAAGAGGTGCAAGACCAGATTGTAGAAACCCATAACCGAGCTTTTCATGTGACACAGGTCACTGGCTGATTATTATACACGTAGGTGGTTTAAATGGTTTCTTGAACGAGGTGATCTAAAATTTGAATCCACCATGAAGACACATGCAAACGTTTTCAAGGAATCTTTTTCACAAATGATTACAGTACTTCCTCAGAACTCTGTTATTATGATGAATAACGCTTCTTACCATTCGCGACTTAGTGAACATTTGTCAACCACAGCGTGGAGGAAGCAGCATATATGTAATTAGTTGTGTAACAAAAATATTTCGCTATAGAAAACCTCTTGAAAAGAGAGTTGATCGCCATCTCGATTAGAAAATATGTAGTCGACAAATTAGTGGAGAAAAATAGTATTACAAGTTGTCTTGGTCTTCCACAATATTCAAGTTTCTTATTGATAGTTCTATAATAGATCAAACGGTTATACTTATTAAACAATAAAGTACTAAAGTATTCCTTAAGTATTTCATAATAACTCTATCAAGTTTATTTTGCCTTTACCTAAAATTACTATGGGAGCTTTAGGGTCAACAGATTACTACAAGGGTTTGTTGCGGGTAAAATAAGCCTTGCATTACTAATTTTAGATTTGCCCTGAAGTGGCGGGGACTTCGTAACAATTTGAAGGGTGCTTTGGCTAAGTACAACGTACGGGACTGAGTTCCTATGGAATAAATTATAATAATAAAAAAAATAAACAATAGAAATAATAAAATGGTAGAAATACAAATTAAGTACCTTACAATATTCACTTACCCTGAAAGGTTTTCTTATTTTTGTCATAATTAAGAAACGCCAGCAATGTTTTCGATATTATCCTTTCACGGAAGATGGTTATTCCGCATAGCCTTTCAGTTTTCTAAATTTATCGCATCATACTTTACCCTTTTCTAAAATCCCGTAATAACACTCATCAAATTTTGGTTAAATTAAATAAAATTGAGAGATAAAATGCCTCTCCTAAATCTGACTCCATGAATTGGGGTAACGGATATACTGTCACAAATTTACATCCCTTGACCTATATTGTAACTAATTTCAAATTTAAGTCTATCTTAACTTAAATTCTATTAACAATAAATTCCTGAAAAAATAAATACACAAACATTAGTCTTAAAGCAGAACAAACTAAAGTTAAAATTTAACTGGCCAAATATTATTAACAAAAATCCTGGAAAAAAAAGTTAATCCATAATTAATCCTACCATACCATTGTTCTAGTTTCCAAAATTGATCTATACCACATTTATATCCCAATTAATGGAAAAGCTCTTTCTAACAATACATCGAAAAACTTAGCGCAACACTAACTTTTCATTAAACATTCCAATATTTATTAAACATACTAAATTGCCACTCTTTTATTAACATTAATTTTACTAATAAGGCTTATTTTTGAAATCAGTATACAGCAATTCCGTCGCTAATTTAGTCCAATAAAATTATTACTTTCACTCTGATTAATTTCTTATAACAAATCTAAATATAGAAGTTCAATCTACGCATTGTTTAATAAGTTTAAAATGTCCAACAACGCCAATTTTTCTTATTTAATTCGCTGCTTTTTCAACACACAGCACTAATCCTAACATAACACAAAATTCCAAATTATTGGAGGAGTGAACTTTCGAGGCCCTAACTTTTTAAGTGGTCGTCACAACTAATTCCGCAACATGAATTTACGCACCTGCCCGTGCAAGCGTAAGTTAAAAAAAGTGAGTTGTATCCCGCCTTTGTTTTTCCTGCTGGAGCGTCTATATTTTTTCGATCATTTTCAGCCACCCCCTTTCACTTGCTCGCTAATTAAGTCTTTTCAGTCGGGTGTTTAATTACTGTCATTGCTTCCACTATAAAATTTCTTCTCACAATGTAATATGTTATAATCTATGCCTACGTATAAGGTCATTGTCAGGTTACTTTGTATGTGATTTATATTCTGTTGTAATATGGTGTTATTTTCAAGTATTTGTTGATCGGGATAAACGATATCTGTCTGTTGTAAATTATCTTTTAACGTAAAATACATACTGCGTTTTGTAATATTAAGATAGGCTTTCAGTTGCGGTTTTAATTTAAGTCATCGTCCTGGATTGTTACGCTTACAATGTATTTAAAAAATATAATGTTATACCTTTTGAAGTTAAAATTTGTTAGCTGAACGACCATTATAAAAGAAAATTTGAAATATTAAGCTTAATTAAGATGCATCCATATTTTTGTTTATCTATTTAAATTTACTAAATTTTTTTCCCATCTAATTTATAGCTCGCGTAATGCAACGTGATACAGGTTTCCTATTGTGACTTGCTAGTTAAGACCGTAAATTATGCCGTTATTATAGGGAACCGCAAAATGCCAGTAAAATTTAAGAACCACTTCATAGAAAACTTAACAATACTATTATTCTACATCGTTTGTGAATTTACTATAGTATTTTTTGATATGGATTGTTCCTCCCAGCATATTTTGATCAAAATCGTATTAGTTTTCTATCAAAATCGTATTTTTTGGAAGGCTTAGTTTAACAGTAATTTGAATACAGTATTCGTCAAAGGATGTTTATCGAGCAAATTGCTAACCACATTCTCAACAAATTCAACAGTTGTAAAAGAACACTAACTACGAAGATTGATATCTATAAATATATTAGTGAAAAAAAACAAATCTAAATTTTTAGAATGCCAATACGGTCTTTTTTAACGAGATTGTTATGCATATTTCTTACAAATTCAAAATCCTCTTAAATTTGAAAGATATTTATTTGGTTATTTTATAAAAATCAAATAACACAAATTTCTAAAATAACCTTGTACTTGTTAAGACCGAATATCTTAATAAACTTACACATACGGTGTTACAGTCTCATAAAAACAAATAATAGAAAGCCTAAATGGGAGTACCGTTTTTTTATTACGCTCGATTAAGTAACAAACTTTCGCTGAATCTATGATGGCATTTTATTTCATGGTAAAAACTAAGATCAGTTATGTTGATTAAACCAGTTCAATATGCTTTAATATGAAAATGACTATTAATTAATAGATGACAGGCTCGTTCTACTTTGAGTCAAGTTTCTATGGTTTATTAACTGTAAAATTAATTCCTTTAATTATTGACACTATCATAAATCTGTATGGTAAAAATTTTGTTTGCACAATGACTGTAATGAATTATTTGCACTGTACGTATTTGGGATACTTGTACTATTTAAATACTCCCGCAGTTGCAACTGGCGAAATTAATTTTCAATTATTATTAATAAGGGGCATTAATCACAACAGATTTTATGCCAGATATCTTTCTCTAGAGATAAGTGGCAGCGTATTTGACCATATCACTTGCTCAATCACGTATAATAAAATATTCATCGCGTTCAGCACTTCATGAAATCTTATGACCCTCCTGTGGTGTAAGTAGACCAAGGTGAGCACATACCGGGTGTTTTAGTGTGGTAACGGTCCATAATTCCGTTATTACAAAAGTTATGTAAACAAAATTTGGAAGCGCAATAGAGATACCTAAAGTGCACATTTTAGAAATTTTTGGAGCGATACAGAGTGTTCCTGAATTTCAGTACATATCAAAGTTATGTTTTTTTAACGGTACATCTTGTATATTATAATATTTTTGAAAAAGCCCATCAGCGCCGTGCGGTGCTATGATGCAAAGAGGCAACCGCATCAGGCGGCACTTTCAGGGGACGGCAAAATCACTGGACTACATTTAACAAAAAATTGAAATGCATGGATTTCATTCCTATGTATATTACTCATCTGCGCTTATTGTCGCTACCATTTGCAAAGGTGAGCGTTCGGCGTCGTTAGATTTTTATCTGAGGGCGCAAAGTGTTTGTGATACCGCACGCGACACCGCGGCCACTCTTAATAAGAGCTTGGCGGTAGACGGCATGTATCATAAAAGACAATTGCACGTGTTAGGTTTTTTACTTATTCTTTGAGATGGCGTTATTTGATTTTTATATTAGTTGGACTCCAACTGCAGATTCGTCAACAAGCGTCAGTACGTGTTGTGGTGCGTTGTTAAATGCCTACGTTTTAAAAAGTCTAAAAACGTAAGCAAATTGCGAATTGAATTATAGCTTTTTAATTGCGAAATTCCATTTAATTTTTACATCAAGTTTAACTTTAACCCTTTTCTTGTTAGTGTATCTGTAGAGATACACCAGAATTAAAAAAAATCTAGTGTTATTATTTTTAAGCGAAACCATGATATTTTTTTAAGAATATTTAGGTCATTTCTTAGTTTCGGAACGCAACTTAAGTTTTTTGTGTTGGTAAGACTGATGAGCTGTCAAACTTCACTTTAGTTCAAGTTCCGGCATGTTGCCTTGCAAAAAGGTAAGAAAAGTTATGATTTTTTCTTGTTTTTATGTATTGAATGAGTGGATGTGTTAAGTTATTAATTATAGATATATTTAGCACTAAAATAATTACTTTGGACATTCTTTAATTGTCTGGTTGATGCTTCATGTGACTTTTTTAACGAATGTATCTCCTCGTGCACATTGCCAAGAAACTAACAATTCTATATATATTTGATATGTATCTCATGGTACACTCTGCTAGCTTTACTAACAACTTTTACAAAATCGTCATGTATCTGTATGTGCACACTGCCAAGCTGAATAACTGTTCATATGGCTATGCATGGCTTATTTTATATATTAATTGTAGGTCCATATGCTTTCAAGAGCTAGCAAAATACTCACATTGGTGCCAAAACACAGTCAGTCATCAAATGATGAAGAAAGTTCGGATTCTAGTAGTGAAGTCGAGAATTTTAATCTTCAAAAACGCGATAGTACTGAATCTTCATCTGCTCCTTCGCTTCCTTCTTCTCTGGAAAATCTTCACATACTTTCTGACGATGAAAACAACCTCACTTCCTGCCCTACAGTATCAATGAAACCAGCGTCTGAAAGTATTTCTTTGGATTCTTCATTGTAAATGTTATTCGAAATAAAAAGCCTAGATTTAACCGAATAGTGCCTGAAACACCAGAGTCATCGCCAGCAATAGTAGCAGCCTCACCATCCCGTCAAATATAAATACACGCTCAAAACAGCCACGGCTAGCTGTAAGGTGCCTTGCACCTATACAAAGAAAGCAACTGAAATTCCATTGGAATAACAAGAAATTTGAACATAACGCCGAAATACGCGATAAACAGTTACCTTCAGATACCATAAAAACACCGCTAGAATATTTTCAATACTTCTTTGATGATGGCATCCTTAACATAATTACAGAGCAAAGCAATTTATACTCAACTCAAACAATTGGTCGTTCTCTTAATTTTTCAACACAAGACATCAAAGATTTTATTGCAATAAATTTGATAATGGGAATCGTGAATATGCCGGCCTACACTGACTATTGGTGTCAGGAATTCAGATTTTCACAAATAACTGATGTAATGACACTCAAAAAATTTCAACAGATACGACGGTACATCCACTTCAACGACAATCTGCTTGATGACGGTGATCGGTATTTTAAAGTTAGGCCACTCATTGAAAAGTACGTGCCAACTTTTGAGAGTTCCTCATGAAACCAGGTTCAGCATTGATGAAATGATGGTGCCATATAAGGGCAAAAAAGCCGGTAATCGAAAACAATACATAAAGAGCAAGCCTCGCAAATGGGGGTACAAAATATTTGTTAGAGCTGGCATTTCGGTCTTCATTTATGATTTTCTCGTATATGGAGGTGAAGACACTTTCAGATACCACCTATTTTCACCAGAAGAAATGAGTTTGGGCTTTGGGGCAAAAGTCGTCTTCTCACTATGTAAAACTATTCCTGATCCAGCATGTTCAGTTGTGTACTTTGACAATTTTTTCACCAGTCTAGAGCTAATACATATGCTCCGATATAATATGGGTATATTCTCCTTAGGCACCATAAGGTCAAATAGACTACGTGGTGCAGAACAAAAGCTTATACCTGATAAAGCCCTCAAAAAAAAGGCCGCGGATCTTATTCACGAGTAGTATGCAATACAAACAAAGTCTGTATTGTCAAATGGCATGACAACAAAGTGGTTACTGTGGCAAGCAGTTATGTTTCTGAAACTCCTGTTGCAGTTATACAACGTTACAATAAGGATTTAAAACAGAGAGCTGCTGTCCCCTGTCCCAATATAATAAAGCACTACAACGTACATATGGGAGGAGTCGACCTTGCAGATATGTTAGTGGCTTTGTACAGAACGGAGATGAAAAGCCACCGATGGTACTTACCGATATTTTCTCAAATGTTAGATATGTGCGTGAACAATAGCTGGATTTTGTATCGCAGACATATTGGCGTGAATAACATAAAACGACTGAGTTTAAAGAAGTTTCGACATCATATTATACAAGGGCTCTTGCATTCTGGGAGACAGCAGCCATTCAAAAACTATGATTCTGTACCACCAGCACCAAAAAGATTATAAAACACCCTGTACCGTAAGGCCAACTGCGGACGTTAAATATGATGGATACAATCATTTCCCTACTTTTGGGTCCAAAGGACGATGTAAACTATGTATCAAAGGTCAGACTACTGTTATGTGCATCAAATGTGGTATGAGGCTGTGTCTTTTACCGGATAGGAACTGTTTTTCAATTTCCATAATATGAATGTCTAAAATTAATCTGATTTTGTATTTTTCATTGAAGTTCCATTTTTGTTATTAAATAAATAGTACAAACTACTGATTATTAACGTGTTTTTTATATTTATTTTCATATAAATTATTATATAATCAAGTCATAGATAATTTGGCAATGTATCTGTAGAGATACATTGATAGCGTAATATATTTATCAATGCCCTTGGCAATGTATCCCACAAGATACGGGTGGTTTTTTTAAAGGGGTAGTTTGAATATTTTTTTTAATTTTTTTTCTAGACCCCTTGGGTCATTAAAGTTAAGTGCTATGAATATTATTTTTATATTTGAAAAAATAAAATTCTGCCAAGTTAAGGGTTAATTTACGATACATATTATAAGGTACGTAGTAGGTAATTGATATTCTTATAACAGCATGGATCAGAAAAGGAAAAGACTGTTTGGAAGCCAATATAAAAAGAAACGCTTAAAGAAAGATGAAAAAGGAAGAAAGCTAAACCATATCATGCAAGAATTCTTGGCCCCTAAGCCTCAGTCAGAAGCGTCAACATCCACGTCAACCTCTTCGGATGTAATGGACTCATCAGCGCCGTCTAAATCACCTCCTAAAGAAGTTGTTGAAGAAAACCAAGAAATCACACCCCTCAGAAGATTATCAAGAGCAGGATAGCAATAGCAGTGAGTTCCAGCAAATAGACAATATCCCTGAGGACCTCCTGCACTATAGAATATTTTCTGTATGTCATCCAAAACTCGTCAAATACTGGTTGAGAGAGGTCCTCATCAAGTTAAAGAAGTGGAATTTCCTATCAACACAGGAAGGCGCAAATTTTCATCTTTTCATTAGTATTAAGCAATGGTGAAATTGTTGAGAGAAATTAGTTGATTTACTCGGTTACAACTGATACAATTTTTTGCTTTTGCTGCATATTATTTGATAATTCGTCTTCCCATGATTGGTCTAAAAAGGTTATTCTGACTGGAGAAATCTTGTACGTGCGCTCACAATGCACGAAAAGACTGAAAATTACAGAAACTCTTTTAGACAATGGAAAGAATTTGACACTTGTTTAAAAAAAAAACTATTGATGACGAATATCAAAAATTTAGGGATTTGGAAATTCAGCACTGGAGAGGAGTTCTAAAAAGAATTATTGCAATAATTAAACTACTGGCTTCACAATACTTAACCTTTCGAGGAACAGGTAAACATTTGTTTCAACCTAATAACAAAAATTTTCTAAAGCTGATTGAATTGCTTCCCGAGTTTGATCCAGTTATGGAAGATCATGTCAGAAGAGTTCAACGAGGGTCTGATAAATGGTCTGTGACTTATCTAAATAATAATATACAAGGAGAACTTATAAATTTGATGGGAAATGAAATTTTACGTAAAATTGTAGAAATAACAAAAAAAGCTAAATATTATTCCATAATTACTGATTGTACCCCAGATGTAAGTCATATTGAACAGTTATCATTGACGAATTTTTTATTAGGTTTTTTGAAGCAACTAATTCAACAGGAGAGGGTTTAACAAAACTTATTTTGTTTTTTTTGAAAAAAATCGGTTTTGAGTGGAAATGGCTTAGAGGCCAGGTTATGACAACAGAGCTAATATGAAAGGAGCCAGAAAGGGTGTACAAAACAGAATCCTTGAAAAGTATTCGCGGGCGTTGTATGTTCCTTGTGCATGTCATTCTTTAAACCTAGTTGTGCATAATGCAGCGACTTCTACAGAAACAACAACATTCTTTTCTGTTGTTCAAGAACTATATAATTTCTTTTCTGGTACTACAAAGCGCTGAGAGATGTTGAAAAAACATGTTTCACATTTAACTCTCAAACCACTGAGTGCTACTAGGTGAGCAATCAGAATAGATGCACTAAAACCTTTGCGGTATCAATTTTGTAAAATATATGATGCATTATTTGAAATAATGGAAAACAGGCAGAAACTAGAGTTAAAGCAAGAGTGTTGCCAACAAGTATAAAAAAATATAAGTTTATTTGCGGTGTAATTCTTTGGCATGACGTTTTATTTGTATTTAATTCAGTCTCGAAGCTATTGCAGTCTGGAACTATGAATATATCGGATTGCACAAGGATGCTAGCGGAAACAATAGAAAAAGTGAAAAGTTACAGGCAACTCAAATTTGAACAGAAGAGAATTGCTGCTAATGAAATTGCTGAAAATCTTGAGTGTAGCACTGATTTTCCGATCGAGAGTGAAGTTATAGCTAGAAAGAAAAAGCGTGAATTTGACGAAAAAGCTGCGGACAAACCCTTAACGGAAGAGATAAATTTAGGATAAACTTTTTCAGTTATATTTTGGATATAACACTTAATTCCTTAAATGAACGATTTACCCTTTTGGAAACCCACAGCAAAAATTTTCAGTTTGTGTACGACATCTTCCAACTCGGGGATGTAACTGATGAAATACTTGAAAATCATTGCACTAGCCTCCAGTCAATTCTATCGGACGACAATGAGTCAGATGTAAATGGGATTGATCTTCAAGAGGAATTACGTGATGTATCTCGCATATTAGAACATTCAATAAAACCACTCGATGTCATTAACTACTTGTACCAAAATAATTTAAACGCATTGGATCCTAACACCTGTATAGCACTAAAAATTCTATTAAGACTCTCTGTCTCTGTAGCAAGTGGAGAAATAAGTTTTTCCAAATTAAAATTAATAAAAAACTATTTACGCAATTTCATGTCAGTCAAAGATTACAAATCTGGCATTAACTTCTATTGAAAGTACATTAGCTGCTTCTCTTGAGCATATATCTTTTATTCAGGAATTTGGAAAATTTAGAATGAAATTATAGTCTATGTATGTTTATGTTCAAGTTTATACGAGTTTATATTTATTTATAGAAAATTATTACGTTTGAAAATATATTATATAAATATATCATTTTCACATTTTTCCGTAGTTTTTTTAATCGCAAATTGGAGGCGGCATTTCGAAGACTTGCATCATACTGACAAAGTACACCGCACGGCACTGAAGTCCATAAAAAGAAATTTAATTTGATACCAATAGTATGTGTCTATCCTTTTTAGTTTTGGAGATATTCAATTGCTTTTAGAAAAAATGCTATAATTAGATGCTTAGTCACACACAACTTATTTTAATTTTAAAGATGCAGAAAATTTTACTATGTGCTATAGGATTTTTGCAAATACTACCCTTGAAATTTCTGCATAGTATAAGGGTGTATCATTTTTCTCAATTTTTTTTTGGTTTATTTAATGGCATTCCCACCAATCTTATACGACACTGGGTGGTCCATTAAGTGCTCTTTCTTTTTTGTTAAGCGTGTTTGATTTTTGGCCTCTTGGAGCGACTTTTTAAAAAGCTTCTTCCAAAAACTCTTTTAACAAATTTATTTAAAACAGAAATCACAATGGAAATTAACAAATGGCTACGTTATATTCATTAACGCCTTTAACAATCAAAATCACTTTCACTAATTAATTAAACTAAATTTTAGTAGCTTGAACAACCAACAATGTTAAAGTTTTGAAGTTCGAGACTAACTGGCCATCTTGGGCTCCTGAGGGTATTTATGCTGTCCTTGCCCATCACATTGCTTGTGGGAACTGCAGAGCTCATGTCTACTATTTTCTTTATTAATTTATACAATACAAAGTAACAATCTTAATTCTAACAACAAGTTTCTTACAGTCTATTGTGACCTGCACCTGCAGTGTCAAGTTACGTCTGGAATGCAATGTATTCACATCCGTTCTCATGTCTGGTTTATGAAATTTTATTAACCTTTTGTAATCTGTCCTTCAATTATACATTGTTGCATCTAACTTAAGTTTTAATGATTCTATTTAATTATACATATATATATTGATCCTCCCAACGTAGATGAAAAATTGAGGGTTTAACTTTCTTTTTAAAATGCATTGTCGCTAAGGGTTATTATTTCTTTATTTACCTTTGTTTTCTTGTTCTTATGACTAACATTTCTTTGTTCCTATATCTAAGATACATTTTGTACAATAAATACATAGTTAATACAATTATTACAATGATTGATAAAATTGCCCAAACACTGATATTATCGTAGTGTAGTTTTGGCACTTTCACTTCGTTTAAATGTTCTTTATAACTGTCCATTAACTTTACGGCTTGTTTGAGGTCGCCTAGATCTAGATGTTTTAGTTGCATCGGTTTTGTGATGATTTTGTCTTCTTCGGCTTGTGTAATCCTGAACTGTAGTTCGGGTAGATTTGCGAATTTTTTCGTTATTGCTGGCTGGGTTTTGGTATACTCAAATAATTTCGCCCTTTAATTTTAAATAGCAGTCTTCTTTTATTGTGATTACCTTGCTATAACTGTTTTCACTTGGTTGCAATGGGTGGTTGCTATTACTTCTTATGGAAATACAGCAATCCATTTGTTGTCTGTAACTTTTTGAATTTTCATATTATTTATTTGTACTGGTTTTGACTTGCAATTCTCGTAGTGATTAGAGAATCTTAATAGTTGTACTTTACAGGGGCTATCCGTTTGAATAGCTGTCGTCGTTACTGATTGCCATAAATATTGGCTGGGTGCCACTTCTTTGCATTCTTCATTTGTGCAGCCATACCTAAGTTCATTTAGAGTAAGGAACTTTGTTTTAAGAATAATAACTTGATACTGGCTAGCAACTTTCATGGGGAAAGCAAATAAATGATAATAATTATAAGGATTAATTACTACCATGGGGATTTCTATTAAAAACGTAATTTTATGATTCTTTACATAACCCTTTACTATGGCTATTTTTTCAAATAAAAGTATGTTGGTTTTCTTTCCGTTACTTCGAAGGTTAGTTTACTGTTAGTTATGAGTGATCTAATTCCTAATAATTCATTTAATAAATCAATTGGATTTATTATATTAGCTATTTTCAAGTTAAAGTTTTTACCTTAAATGAAAACATTCTAAAAAACGTGTATTTTTCAATATAACTTCATCACCCTGTATAATGGAAACGGGTGGGTTTATAGGAAACTGTTATCTAACTTTTCTTGAGAACTCGTTAAGATCTATATATTCCTTAATTTACGGTACTTTATTCTGAAACACCCTGTAAATCAAAAAGACTAAAGTACGAGGGTCGTTCAATAAGTCCTTAAAAAATCAAAGAGTTGGTGCTCGTAGTACCGAAAATAAATTTTTCGCTGTAATCAGCACTCTTAACTAATCAGCTGTTAGGGTTTCAGTCGTATCCACTACGTAGTTTCATTTTTGTTGTTGGTTGAAGTAAAAACTTTTATTTTATTATAACAATTGATAAAAGTGAGTTTCGAGCAGTGATTAATCACTTGTATTTAAAAGGGTTAACGGCGAAAGAAATCAAAGCTGAGTTGAATGAAGTATATGGCACATGTACTCATGTGTTTGCAACTGTTTACAATCGGGTAAATGAGTTTAAACGTGGTCGTAAATCCAGAAAAGATGAACATCGTTCCGGACGCCCTGTGGAAGTGTCTACCCCCGGAATGATTGACAAAGTCCACGATATGATTTTAAATGATCGACCAATAAAAGTGCACGAAATAGTTGAAGCCACAGGCATATCGCAAGGCATAGTCGCTTCAATTTTGCACGAAAAATTGTCTGCGAAAAAAATCTCAGCAAGACGGATGCCGCGTTTGCTGATAGTGGAGAAAAAACGCAATCGTGTGGTCGATTGTGAGGCTGTTTTGGTGCTTTTCGGTCGCAATCCTGAGGATTTTCTGCGTCGATACATAACTGTCGACAAAACATGGATACATCACTACACTCCAGAGACAAAGGAACAGTCAACGAGGAGGTTTTCGCCCAAACAAATATTTATTTTAAAGAGCTTCCGAAATTCTATTTTTTGGACGGCTTAAAAAATTTGGAAAAATGTATAGAGCTGAAGTGGGATTATGTTGAAAAATAAAAAAGAATTACCCAAAAAAAATTTTGGTCTACTTTTTTTCAAGGACTTATCGAACGACCCTCGTATATTACATATTTAAACACTTCTTTTGAAATACATTTATGAGTTTGTGTAAACAGAGGCATTGAAGGATGCTTAATATATGGCGAATTCTGTCGTTCATCTATATTTTTAAAGTAATACTTGCTGCTTCCACAACACATAGCTACGGCATTGAATTCAAAATTAACTTTTTTATATCTGAAGATTAGTTATAAATACAAAATAATACATGAAATTTTCTAGTTCGCCTTGGTAGTTAAGCAGCTACCATTTTTTGTCGCATGTATATATAAAAACAATGAGCAATTTTGCTTTCCGTTACGCGATATACTCAAGACTGTAAATAAATGCTCCATTCTTTTAAATTGTCCAAATTGTTATATTGTTACGTTAGGATGTTTAGCTCTACGATGTCTTAGACACGCTAAACAATTAAAATTTAAACACAATTCTCAACAAAAAGTATTATCCTTGAAAATTGTACACTTTGGTGAAGAGACCATTAAATTTGCATGCCTGCAGTGAAACTGATTTTTTAGTACTTTTAATTTTCCAAAATTTCGGCAATTTTACGAATATGTTCCCATCGTACGGGTATATTTACTTATAAAAAAATAGGTTTTAAATACTTTTTCGTGGACAACGCTTCACTTCCTTTCTGGGTTAGTAATTTACCGCCTTGACATAGCTATTTATACACATCATCAACACAAAGTGCTCGTTTTCACTGTATTTAAAAAATTAACCTTTTCGAGTCCCACAAGCATAGAAGGCAAATTTACTCAACCATCAGTTGGTGCTAAAAGAGCAACATAACGGGTACACAAAAGTTGAAATACCAGATTAACACGGTAGGAAACTTGACTTTTAATCACTAAACCAATTACATAATTTTTATTTCTAAATTTTTTACAAGCAAATCGTTTATTACGAACGGATACAAATTAAAGTGGACAAAGGAACAGAAACAATTAGAGGATTAATCTCGAAAAAAGAGAGGGCGTAAGCAATAAGTCCTTTACTTGTGAAAATATACAAAGTAAATTTACAAAAAGATATTCGAAATTATAAAAATATCAACTCTTACAAGTGCGTGTGACTTTTCTTTGTTGGCCAAAGGTATAAATATTTTTTTCCAAGATACTCTTTAACTTAGCAAATTTACTGGTGCCTAAACCGCTCGATATTCAGAATTTAGTTCAACGCAAGTTAGATTTCGGGCCTTCGGAGCCGTCTTTTTAAAAACTTCTTGTAACAACTTTATTTCTTAAACATAAGAAGTTAACATAGAATTTTGACAAAATTCTATAAATTGAACTAAGTCAAAATTGAATAATAATTGGAGTTAAAATTAGGGCGAGTAGCCTAAGCAAACAAGAATGTTAAAGCTGAAGTACTTAGGACTGATCTGGGGCTCCCGAGGTATTTATGTTGTCCCTGTCCCTCACATATCTGTGGGAACTTTCAGAGCTCATGTCTTTTATTTGTACTAGTGCTGTGGAGTTTTTACTCCTTGTTGAAATGTTATGTGATTTATAATGCCTACATCGTTTTTTATCTTTACGGGAATTTTTATTTGTTTCTCTGTACGAGGTTCTATCGTGTATTTTTGATCGGTTTCGGTATTTTGAAATTTATAAGGGTTTTGTCCGTGTTTTGTTCTTAATAAACGGTTTTTTTATATCAATGTTGGGTCCTAATTTTCTTAGAAGGTGCATTCCTATTAGTCCGTCGTATCTGTCGTTAAATTCGAAAATACAAAATTTGTGTTCCATTTTTACATTGCAAGTTCCTGGTAGGGGTATATTAGCTATGAATTGATGTAGTGTCGTTCGGTGGGCTGTTTTAATTTTAAAGAATTCTCTTTCTACGAATTCTAAATAGTGTTTTTTTACGGTTCGGGGGTAAATTAGTGTTTTTGAGGTTCCCGTATCGATTAATAATTTAAGTTCTACGTGGGGTATTTCTATGTATGGCAATATTTGTTGGTTAATATTATTTAAATTAACTACGTTTGGTCATTTATAAATCGGTCTATCTGAAAATTTAACCACTCATTTTCCTGTTTGTTCTCTTCGTAATTTTCACATAAGTCGTTGTGTTTGTAAGGGTCTAATTGATTTGATTCATCGTCTCTGTTGGAGTGTTTGTAATTATTCTGGCCATTGTTAAATTCTTCTACTTCTTGGTGAAATAGTTCTTTGGAGGTAAAGCTCCGTTTTTGATTATGGCTGGGTCGGATTTGCGATATTTTTGTATTTTGTGTGGTGTTGCCAGATGAGATGTCCATAGAAGTTGGTTTATAATAACTGTTAAGGTTGTTATTGTTATTTATCATCGGTGTGTATCTGATGAGATTTGTGCCGAATGTTTGCCTTTGTTGGTTTACGTTTTGATTAAATCTTGGTGGAAATGTGGGTATTGTAAAGTTTGAGTTGAATGTTAGTCTTGGAAATTGTCTGAATTGATTATTGAAATTTGTGTTATTAGAATTTGGGTTGTTGATTCGCGGTTGATTCGTTTGTGCGTTAAATGGAGTAAATTTTGGTTGTGTGGATGTTGGTTTCGCGGATTGTATGGCTTTTATTGGTGAATAGCTTTTATTTGCGTTGTGGTTATATAATCTATTTTGGTAATACATTCCTTCTTCTATGATCATATTCATTGCTTCTTCTAAATTTTGGGGATGTTGGAATCTTATTTTATCTGATAATCGGTCTGGTAATGCGTTGATGTAGGTGTCCAGTACCATTTCGTCATACATTTTTGTTTTTAGTAGGCGGATATTTTGGTCGGGTTTTTCGATTTTTAATTTTGTTAGAATTAAACTTCTTACGTCTTGACATTTCATTCCGAATTGATATGGGGATTGGTTACTTTCCATTCTTAGGTTTACTAGATTGCGGATAAGACATTTGTTGTTTTTTTGGTCGTCGAAATATTCTATCAATATGCGTTTAAAGTCTTCCCATTGTTCTCAATCGTCTCGGCTGGCTCTTAGCGTTAGTGCTTTTCCGGTCAGTTTATTTACCATTAGGCGTAAAAGTAGAACATTTCGTTGTTATCTCCTGGTTTGTAAAAGGTTTTCAAAAATATTTTGCACGCGGTAATGAAATTTTCTAATAATTCTTGGTCTTCGTTGTATTGGGGGATGCATTCGAGATAAATCTTTATATCTGAACTCATGGTCGTTAAGGGTTGCTTTCGGTTTTAATATCAAGTTTTATATAAATTGAGATTTATTCTTCGGTTTGTTTTGTTAATTTTTAGTTTGGATTGTGTTGGGTGATTTAAGGAAACGCTTCACTTATATTTAACGTAGTTATACGGTGTTATAATTAATTTGAGGAATTTGTGTTTGATAATGTTTAGTTTATTGCTGTAGCCTTGGATTCGTATATTTTTATACTTCGCGGATGCTATAGTTGTCGTTAGTTCTAATTTTCTGAAAAGTTTTTATGTGGTTAATAATTTCTTGCAGTAATTGCGTTATACTTCGTGCATTTCTGCGCCAGTTACGATTTTTATTTCAGTGTTGCTGATTAATTAAGTGTCAGCTTTAGTTATTTCGTTACCTTTATAATTTATACAATGAAATTGTTTAATTACAAAGTTTTAAATTTACTGAAAAGTTTAATTTTTAGTCTCTGTGATAAATTAGTTGCGTCCTTTCTACAATTATATACCTCGTTAATTTGCTAAAGTATTTAGTCATAAAATATGTCACGTTTGAATGAATCTTTTCAGTAATGTAGATATTTAAGTGTAGCTTTTTATAAAGTTGCGATGAGTGAATGGTTTTATTCAATGATGGTTTCTGATATGAGAGTCGCGTTATAGATTTGCACGCTATGTTAATTTAATAATAATTACAAAGTGCTTTTATAATTTAGACACTGAGTGTTTAATTTATAGAGTTCGATGAAGGTTAAGTTGTGAACAATCGTTTTTATAATTAATTGTTATAAGAATTGCGTTTTGTACATTATGCTTTTGGTGATAAAATTTGCTGTAAATAAAATTGTAAAAATTAATTGCGTTCTATTTTTATTCTTCAGTTTTGCTGAATTAAATTCGTTTTGTTTCGTATTAATAATATTTCGTAATAATTTGTACTAATTTGCGCACGTAAATGCGTCTTTTCTGGTTCTCCTCTTTAAAAATTATTTCTCTTGTTTGAAAATAATTTCTCACAGTAGTTGAGTAAATTATTTTCATGAAATGGCACAAATTGCAATAATTAAAAAAATCTGTACATACATAAAATAATAATTTAAAAAAATCTCTTACTAGCTAGCATCAAATAATATGTAAAAAGAGTCAATTGGTTTTAAGGATAAATTAACTTACATAATTTTCATCGTCGCTTCTTGGGCTCGGTTGATTTGTGTACCTCGTCCAACTTTGTTTGAGTTTTTCCAGATTTGGGAATTGAAATTCTTGGTCACCAGTTCTATGATTTTTGGATTTGTAGCGCCTTTCTGGATCCTACCGACTGCGCCAGTTACGTTTCGGGCCTTGGGAGCGGTCTTTTTACAAACTTCTTCCGAAACTTCTTGTAACAACTTTATTTCTTAAACAAAAATTAACATAGAATTTTGACAAACCTGTATAAATTAAACTAAGTCGAAATTAAATAATAATTGGAGTTAAAATTAGGGCAAACTTTTATCAAGCTAATAAAACATTAATGCCTACTATTGTTTACGCTTTCAATATCTCATAAATAAACATCTCTACAATAAATCATGCCTGGCATTATTTATAATTATTAAAATTAAAAGTTGTTACGTTTAAAATTAATAGTAACTAATACATGAAGATATTTCTAAGTTAATTAGATTTTTAAAGATTAATTTGACGTTTATACAAACCGATGTAAATTTATCGGCATTGTATTGTATTTAAAACACAAATTCATGCAAAGGTGAAGTGAATAACCAACTACTTCCAACTTTCAACCAAGTGTCTTTTATGTAATCTTTAGGAGGTGATTTGTGGCTATCCAAATCTACCGCATCATCTACCAAAGAGACCCTGAACCAAGAAAAATAGATAACGACAAAAGTGTTCACTTTACTACCAGGAACGCTGCAGCAAACGCTATCACATTCCCACTTGCGCTAAACCGTCCATTTTGATGTGCCGACGATCATCAAGCGGCCGTTGACAACGAACCGCACAGTTCTCAACAGGAAGTCTTTATTCAGAAAAAGACATCTAATGTTGTAACAAAGTTACGTATACAAATTAAATACTAAAGGGAATTTAATACATACGTATTAAAGTAACCAAAATACAGTATCACAATATTAACATTTCAAATAATACACTACTTATTACATTATAAACACCACTTACACATCTTACACATGCAGTTTATTTTGGACGCCTCTTTTCCGCCCCTTTGCTTTTTGGAATTTCTGCGGAGGGTAGTACTGGTAGAGGGTGCAGTTCAAAAACTGGAGGTGACGCACTCGGGCCGCCAGACAGGACAGGGACCCGAACCTCTTTTAACCAAAGAGGAGGCTGTTCTATCAGCCGGCGAATAATCTTACCCCTTTAATAGTGCTGGGTGGTGCCCAGACTGGGCCATGCTGAAGGAGGTGGACGGGTTTGCCGAGGCCACTGCTGTGCTGCTTTTGCATGGGGCTGGTAGGGAGTAGGGGCAGAAATCGGTGTCTTTATCATATGCACACACGCACCACACACACATACCTACACATTCCGAATCACACACAGACACACACACACACACACACACACACGTGTGCCAGCTAAAGAACTAAATCACATTGTAATACTATAACACACACCTTACACATATACACATTACACATTTTTGTTGATTTTTTCTTAATAAAATAGATGACAAAGGCTAAATCGTTGAACGCGTCAAACCATGTACTCGAGATACCAGCGTTACAATTAGGACCTGCTCTGTCTAGTGGGGTATCTCCATAGATGCACTAGGTGGTCGGTTTTTGCTTGCTGCGGAACGTCACATCGATGATGACAATCTTTGCTTGTTACTATGGATACTAATGTATCAGGGAGTCAGCCTGCCCTGATGCCTCTGGAAAGCTCTTAGACAACCATTTTTTGTACTCGGCCTGCGATTGTAGAGTGTCAGCAAACGTTATGACGGCATCATGCCGGTACCACGTCCTGAAAAGAAGGGCTGGACTCAACTTCGATAAGGTGAATCCATTCCAAATAACTAAACAGTTATATGGTTTACTTGGAGGGCTAAAAATGATAAAGAAGACTAAAGAAGGTATACTGCTTGAAACGAGAACAGAGAACCGAGCAATCAAGATGTTAAAAATGAAACTCTTTCTCGAGTTTGAAGTAGCAATAGTCCCGTATAATACTTTAAATAAGTTTCAAAATGTAATATACTGTCCAACCCTTCTTAACTGCTCTGAAGACACTATGAGAGAACAGCTACAGTCTCAAAATGGAATAGAAGTGAAACGTTTAAAAACAAGGAAAAATAGGATTCTCGGGAATACGTCAAATCATGTAATTAGTTTTTGAACATCAGTACTTCCTAATAAAATTTAAGTGGCGTTTTATTCATTGGAACTGAGGTTATACGCTCCACCCCAAATGAGATGTTTTAAGAAATATGGCCACACCTCAATGATATGCTTGGCAAACCCAATGTGTGTTTACGGAAAAACAATATACGATGGTTCCCTCTTGTGAGGAACCTATGAAATGTATAAATTGCGATGGTAGTTATTCGGCATGATCTCAAAACTGCCTTGTCTACAAACAAAAAGTGAAGGCCAAAGAAAATTTGAGCTATTTTAAAGCAAAAATAATTTTGGTGGTGTACATTCCGGTACTATATAAAATAGTGCAAATATAGGAGAGAAGTTAGCCGTTGACCGAAAAACGTAATTAGAAATTTTTAATTAAATATAATTTTAATATTTATAACTTAGGGCTCTAGATTATTATCAAAATTATCATCTAAATTATAAGCTAAATTACCATCTAAATTGTCATCTAAATCACCATCTGAATTACCATATAAAATGTCATCTAAATTATCATCTAAATTGTCATCTGAATACGAATCTAAACATTGGTATGGAACTTTAAAATACAAATCTAAAGCTAAATTTGCATCGGAGCAGTAAACGGAGTATTATTCTAAACATTGAATGGGTGTTTGGTCAAGCTGTCTTACAAAATCAACAAGTGAACTTAACTGTAAACAATCCAGGGGTACTGGTCAACCACACGCAGCAACAGTTCGAAGGATTGAAAACACGCAGGGAAAACACAGGTCAGAAGTAAGAACAATTTTTAATAGCATACGGCATTAATTTCATTTTTGAACACTTACATTTTTCATATATTAAAATATTTATGTAAAGGGTCATCAAAGATCTTTTAAAAATTACGTAGAGCGAAAGAGAAAGGTCATCAAACGTTCAAAGATATTTCCAGTAGTAAATAGTGTTATTTTTCCTGGCCTTAAATTGATTTAAGAAAGTTACAATTTGGGGACAAACAAATTGATATTGTTACTGTGATTTAGGGGTTTATTTTTGGAATAGTAAATCACATTATCAAAGTTATCAAGCTGTAAAGTGTATATATTTTTGATTATTATACAAATTTTGGTTAGTTTCGTTTATATCATTCAAGTAGGAAGGTGCTAGAGAAAAAGGGTGATAGAATCTTCTTTGTTAGCGTACCGTTGTGCACTCTGTTTGGATTGAGCCGAGCTAGTCGAGCCATATAAAAAGAATTGTATTTAAAATTTAAAGCTGAGGTAATTTAGAGACACAGAGCGGTGGCGGGCAGCAGGAAACTGAACGTTAATTACATCGGCGTTCGGCGATATCATAGCAATAGCCAGACGTACTTTTATAGCCATCTATAAAATAAATTTATTATGTAGTTTCGGTTCAATTCCACACCTTAGTAGTGTTGGTTTTTATCACCTGATGGCGGTTTTATTTACTTTTGCCATAGTACAGTGATTGTTTCGAAATTATATCATTATAATAGCTTCGATTACTTCATAGGGTACTTGGGAACTATTTCACTCTGATGAGGCTTAACAAGCCGAAACCATTGGTCAGTGGATGTTTCCTCCCCTGTGAAGTAATAAAGCTAATGTTTTGTTAATGGCTATATAATTACCAGCCCGATTTGTATTTGTCAATAGCTCTTATTATTTTCATAAGAGTTTAGATACATCTTACTTTATATACTATATATATATATATATATATATATATATATTACTCATATTTAGACCAGGGTAGAAAATTAAATAATCACATCAAATAATTTTAATCACCGTGTAGAAGCTTTGGGAAAAGGTACGCTTTATTAAAACCAAGAAGCATAAATAAATTTGGTCGTTTCAGTAAAAATAAGAGATTTAAATCATGTACAAGACGCTTTATATCAAAAGAAACAGTATTAACAAGCTCTACGTGTAATGTAATTATTCCGAGGAAAGAAACAAATGGAAATTACGTGCAAAATTTATATTAATTAACCCTATTTTAAGTAACCGGTATTAAACAAAGTGTACAAATAATAATTAATATTTAATTTGTATTCGCTAAAATGAAAGGATAGAAGTCAATTTTAATTGGAGTTAATTAAACCATTATTAATAATAAGCATAAAAGTCTGTGAAAATCCAGGATTATAATACCAGAAAATAAAGCTCTGAGAATTAATATTATGTTTGAACACCTGCGTAGTTTAAAAAGCTCATTCTGCGTAAATTTTGCAGATAATTAATGGTTACAAAGAATCTTGGAGAAACCGGGGCTTAATATTCACGGGAAGGCGCGATACGGGTTATTTAACCCAGATAGTCCACATGGACTGAAATAATCGATAGTAAGGAATATCAATTTGCACCACTAAGATCAGGTTAGAGAAGGAAAGATAATGTGCGTAAGACAAAGACACTAATAATTAAAGGCGTGATATGAGCAACGTCACGAGGGTCACGATTGGTTGAAAGTAAAAGGCAAAATTTGAGAGGTGAAAATAACATTTCTGAATAAAAGTCAATTAGTTATTTCCAGGCGGTGCGTGCCGTGTTGAAATTTCTGAGATTTAACTGGGGTGAGTACAAAATTCGTAAAAACCGATGCGCGGGCTACGGAATGGGAACCGAGAATGCGAAATTCTTTAGAATTGCCCGTTTTGGGGAACAGACCGACTGACAGGTTAACCGCTATATATACCGAGGTGAATATAAACAAGCTCTCTTACATCCGCGACTTGATTCAAGATGTTAAACAGTGCATTTTAGTTTGATAAAATAATTTAAAGTTTGCTCGTATATTTTGGTGATTTAAAACAGTTTGTTATTTACGTGCTAACATGAATGTACTTGGGTGCACTTAGATACAAGGTAATAAAATTTAGTATCACTGTACCAATTAGTAAAATTTACAACGACAAATGAATACACCAAAAGTAGGCAGTTTTGGCGTATATTGGTGAAAGAAGTATGAATTTCTTTGCTATTTTTCGGGGGTGTTAATGATTAAATGGTTCATAACTGTGTCTGGATCCACAAAACAAGGGTCAGATATACACAGATGAGTTCTGGAAAAGCCCAGAAACAACTTTAAATAAATGGTGATGGAGAAAATTTGAAAAGCGTTGAGAATCAGAAGCTGTAAATATAACCCAGTTGGAATGGTGTGATTAACAAAAGGGACGATGTACATTGAAGCTACGAGTGCAGTAACCTTTAGGTAATTTATACTATTTTGTTTGAACTTTGATATTTTTGTGTGTGTTGAATTACTTTATAATTGATTTACTTTAAATGGACATTAGTGAAATTGTACTAACCATAAAATTTTAATGTTAAGGTGAAATTTGCTTGTTTAAGTAGAAAGGGTATTTAGTATTGATGTTCTGGATTATGATGAAAATTTGGGTATGTCTTTGAGCTCAATTAGACGAACCTGGTTAATTAACGTAAAGGGGTGGTAGATGCTCCCTTTGTACTCAGACTCCGGTCTGCATATATGGTTATATTAATTAGTAGGCATCCAACAAGGACTTTAATTCAGGATGCACATTTAAATGATAATAAATGTAATCTTGAAAATTTCTGATACTGAAATTTATGCCAAAATTTAATTTTGAAATTTTAATGTATTGTGAATATTGATGTAAATAGAGTTAACGTTCGTGTTTGTGGTAGGAATGTGTTTGTTTTTTTTATGAATGAGGATGAAAGTTATCTAGGGGAGCAGCCGAGGCGATTAACAGAAGAAAGTCAATGGACCAACACAGTTAAGGTAATGAATAGCTTTTTGGTGGTTTCACAGCATTCTTGATGCCCAATTCGTAGGGGCTCGATTCGAAAAGCGGAGTACCCGGATTTTGGTGGTATCACAGCAATATATATATATATATATATATATATATATATTGTTATATTTTGGTATATATTGAGTTATAGAGAACCCTTTTATAATCAATTACCACCTATTTTGTATTGTTTATTCATGATTACAGGATTGATCTTTCTTTTTTTTATCTTAGGACAATTATGACAATTGCAACCGAATACACAAGCATTCTTCCATCTGTTATATATACTGTGATCCTACCTTATTAGTGATAGGCGTAATATATCTATCTGTCACTCCTTGTCTTATTTTAGAGCCTTGTTGAGTTATGCCACACAATTTATCTTTAAATATTTTACACGGCTGCTGCACTTAATTATTTTACAGGGCCGTCAAACACGTGGCGGAATCTACCTAGGGTGGGTCCGTCCTAAGCAAACACCTCTCAACTAGACACCTAAACAAATATCCAAGGAGTTTTCAAAATAATTTTAAAAGCCAAAAGTATTCCCAAACACTAGTTCCACTTTTATAAATTTGATTAAAGCACTGCGTAGATATTAAATACTAATACCTGGAATCCAGATACAAGCGCCGCCTTCCAGCCGTCCTGAAGCCAAGTGACCAACTGCAGGCACCTCCTGTAAATAATAAGTAACTCGAGCAACTGGTAATCTCCAGACTATAAAACTACTAATATTTCTACAAATTTTATGTTATACAAATACTCAGATAACTCCAATTCCACTATGCTTTCGTCTTCAAACAATAACGGTACAGACCAGCACTCCCTCTTTTAATTAACTTTTATTCGCCGTAAAACTGCTACTATTTGCTATCTCCAGGTACAACTTGACTTTCAAAACTTTCTCGTAACTTTTAAATGTAATAAAACTCATAACAGTACAAAACACGTCTATTTTTCAGTAATATCAATTTGAAGTCCCTTATAAATAAAAACCGTCTTCTTTTGTTTCCGTTGCCATAGCAACTATCTCTACGCACACTATGTAATTTATAATTATTAATAATTGATTAATAATACAGTCGTTTCTCTAGATACATTCATTTTCTAGATGGTTTGTAATCCAGTGATTTATGTATATTGAACTTTTACAATATTGAAAATAGCTAACAAACTTTGATGGTTCAGCTTTTAAATTGTACGCAACAGACATTTATGTCTTATTCGGTAAACGTCCTGTCATTACATAACCAATCTTTAATTGTTAAAACATATTCAAACTGAAATTGATTTACAAATTTTACGGGAGTATCACTTAACTCCTTAAAATTTTAAAAGCGTGCAGTATACCAAGCAATTTTGATATTTGTTTTACATTCAAATGGTTCTGAAAACGCTAACTCAAATTAAATTTCATATACGTGCAACCATAACAATTAAAATACGTATACAATGCAAACTTATAACTAGCTTAGCCTGGTCTATGGCCGGTATATGTTGTTGAATGCAATGCAGTTTCAAAAGCTTTATAAATTTATAAACGTGGAATAGTTGTTGTTAATTTATAAACCAAAAATAAATTAAAGAAAATACTCAAACAAAACCAAATATACCCCCATTCTAGCAAAGTCGTTTCGAAGCCCTATTTAAACATTTTATAAGCCCACCCCCTTCTTGACAGTATAATATATATATATTAGATAGTTAATTACACAAGGTAAGTTGATTACCAGCTCGATTTGAAATGATATAAAAGTCTAAGTTATTATTTCATCTTATTCACTGTAATACTATAGTATTTATCAACTTACCTTGTGTAATTAACTATCTAAAATATTTATATATTGAATACTTGGCTTATAGCCGTAATTTTGAGCGCAGCTTCTTGTCTATAACTGACATAAGTCAAAAACTTGACAATGTCAGATATGATTGACAAAAATGCCAAACGTAATTGAAAGTTAGGTTCATGTATAGTTGTGTACACGATTTAAATTTGTAAATTTCCCAATTGTGTCATCGGTCTCGGTGGCGTAATTGGTAATTGGTAAACGCATGGTTCCGGCAAAACCAAGATACAGGTTCAAATCCTGTCCAAGACCTTATATTTTCCATCTTTCAATACTAGCTCGATTTGAAATGATCATTTGGGTTTTGCATAAAAGTCTAAGTTATTATTTCATCTTATTCACTGTAATATATATCTATATATACATATATATATATATATATATATATATATATATATATATTGTAGATAATGAGGTTACAGGAGGTCATTGAGCACTAAAATTCTGTCAGAAAACTCGCCCAAAACGGAGAAAAGCAAAGTTCTACCTATATTTAATTTTTATCTTGTACACACGTATTTAATGTATTCCCGTGCAAAACAAATACGCTTTAAGTACATGTAGTACCTATAGTACGTATAGTGTTGTACGGGTTGTTAAGACCGAAGCGCAACTTTAAACCGTGTCGTATTGCATGTATAAATTAAAAGAATAAAGCCCAATCAAGCATTTATTGATGAAATCCGTCTGTAAATATTAATTCGTGAAAATTCCTTATAAGAAATTTGCATTTACCGTAAAATAAGTCTTATTGCATTTATGAAATATAAGAACGAATCCCAATTTCAAAAGTAGTACTCATTAATTGTGTATTTAAAATCTG
Source organism: Platerodrilus igneus (assembly GCA_036346225.1). Lineage (NCBI taxonomy): Eukaryota > Metazoa > Arthropoda > Insecta > Coleoptera > Lycidae > Platerodrilus > Platerodrilus igneus. The sequence goes on along the minus strand of JARFIW010000787.1, from coordinate 6,865,554 downwards.
TGTGTAAATATTATTTTCCTGAACGAAGTTTTATTGTGCCTATGTAGACCGAAAAACATTCACTTTAATTAACTTTGATTTTGAAATATCTTTTTTAAGATATGCGAAGCTAAAATCCGTACTTTGCTAGAATGAAAATCAATCTTTAAGAATACCACAATAAGCGATATTTATTGAAAACCTAATACGCTGCATTTTCTGAAAGGTAAGTTGCAGAAAGTAATGCATCCTCGTTAAAATACCATTTTTATGAGGTTTTAATAACGCGTAACTTTAGTTTAAAGAAGATCATTCTAGAATTTTCGAATATTTACGTTAACTAAATAAAGGAATAGGTCATTTTCTACGAGAAATGTTGTCAAAACTATTAAATCAACAAATTAATTATCTTGTATGAATAGACGTCGATTCGAAGAACCGCTACTACCTAGAGGCTATAAAATAGATAAGATAACGCGGTCAACATCTCCACTTACATTACAGAAGTACTAAGAGAGCGATAACAACGGCTGATTTTAATGCATTAATGGAATACTTTTTACGACAGCAATTAAAGAGATAAGGAAGCGAAATCGCGGTGGAATATTGCATCATACACGTAAGTAATCTTCGGAAACATAATCTAGAAGGAAATCGAACGATGACGTATTAAGATTATTTATTATATAAACGGGACTTTAATGAGGGGCGGTCATTCATTCCTCCAACATAGAACATGTAATTTCAAGAATTGTAATTCGTTTATTGATTCATCCTGTTGGCGTTTCACACGTAACAAAGAACTTTGAATGCGAGGCATAATTTATTGTTTTAAAATAAATGCAAAGGTACACACTAGTTTTAATTTAATAAAAATAAATGTACTTTGCAAGCTAACTGATACTTCTTTACTTGAAAATGGAAATTTGAAATGGAACTTTTGAATGCAGTTAATTACAATGTAGACAAGATTTTAAATAGTAATTATAAGCGAATACATGTAGCCAAAAAAAGAATTTGAACATTCAAATCGCAAGTACAAGTTTGTTTCAAACCTAGAAACTCAATTGGTATATTATTAAGTAGAATAAGTTTTTAATAATTTTCTATGTATAAAATTTATTTGGAAATGGATAATTTAATTTCAGCAACTTTGAGATCAGGGCCCGAGGCGTTTTGATCCTTACAAAGATATCGGTACGGCGTCGTTAATCAACTACGGTAACGTTGGTATTAATAATTATAATAATAATAACAAAAAAAAATTGAATTATCCAGAACATTTTTAATGGAAATCTTGTAGTCTGAAATGTTTAGCAAATAATTAACGAGGATTTAATGAAAATTATTTTAATACGTAAGTAGTCATAAGGTAAATTTTCTGTCGAAGCTTAAGCTGTAAATTGTATCTATAAACGTTATTTATATCTGTGTATGTGTATAACAGCTAGATGTATTTGAATGTATAGAAGATCGTTCATAGACGTTTCTTGAGATTTCTGTTTCATTTTATTTTCATAAAATCAAGAACATATTTTTCGCTGAACTAGCCGGGCAGGGAAAAGGGCACGGTAAGGTAAAAATTCATATTTTCTATTGCATCCTAATATTAATCGGGGCGACTGTACCGCAATTCACAGCATATTATGTTATACTAACACTTCCCCTGAAAGGCTTTTTGCCATGTCATAATTAAGGTCGCCAAACCGTTTAACATACCCATTCCTTTCGATATTGTTCCTACATGAAAAACGGTTATTCCGTATGTGCCTATCTTGCTGCGGTTTCTTAAATTTTATCACCTTATCTTTCTCAAAAATACTTTAAGAATACTTATTATTTCTGTTATAATCATCATTAGGTTTTCAGTCCTGAAACTGGTTAGACGCGTACCCTCATTGTTTCCTATTGTGATCTTGTGATCCTTCGCATTTCCGGGATTTGATACTTGCACAAATTTGTTGTCATCATCATTAGGCTTTCAGTCCTGGAACTGGTTAGACGCGTATCCTCATTATTTTTGTCATAATTAAATAAATTTCTCTTACTAAAATGTCTCTTCCAAATAAAATTCTATCACTGAGGTAGCTGAATATCTTATACAGTAACCTAATCTTAAATCTCCTAAATAAATGCAAATAAAATTCAACTTAAACTTAAGCTGTATTAAGATTAACTAATTTCATAGTACACACAAACGTGCTTAAAAAACATAGTTTCTTAACCTCGTCTGGTCAGGTATTGCTAGACAAAAAATCCTAAAATATTCTTAAATCTAAGTTATCAATAAAGCTATCATTACTCTAAATTTTCCTGTTTCCAATATTATATTACATGACATGTATAAACGTCAATATCTGGAAATGTGGTTAATAAAAGCATAGCAAAAACTAGCTTTTCTGTTCTATCCTTTTAGTGTCCATTCCAAAATACTGTAAAATCGGTATATAAATATTTCTTTTATTTTAAAATAACATCATACTTAAAGTTAATCAAGACTCATTCGATCGGTAAATCATTGATCAATGGAATAATCACTTCCATTTTCGATTAATTTCATATTTCATAAGACACAACCATGTTTGCATTCAAAACTCACACATTCAAAAAGTATATAAACATAAAATCCATAACTACTCATGGTTTAATTCGCTTATTATAAACAACAGCTCCCTTGACCCAGCACCACACAAAATTCCAAATTAATCGAGGGGTGAATTTTCCCAACTCCTTTTACTGGTCAAAACTACGATATCCACAACCATGTGAATTCAAAATACCTGGTTCGAGCAAGCGTAATTTCGAAAAATAGTCGCACGTCGCGTTTGTTGTCTCTGCAGGAACATCCATACTGTTTTTCTTAGAGATGTGTTTTGTTCAACGTTACTTTCAACTTAACATTACACCAACCTCCAACTCTGCAGTCACGTCCGCGTTATTACTACTTGCTCGCATATCCACATTTTCAATGTTTTTTTATTACTGGCTCGTGGAATTTTTCAGTTGAATCTCTAACTACAGTATTTTTCTTCTCTTTATAATTTCGTTTTCGCGATGTAATATATTTTTCCCATTACTATCCAGTAATGCATTTTTTATACATTATTCTGTAGGTGTATTTGAATACATAATCCAACATCTTTAACCAATCAGTATCATCGAGGTCATCCAACACCTCTGACCAATCAGTCCAAATTTCCATTTTTCATAATCCACGCGGTATAATTTTCGTATAATTTTCGTATCATTCTAAGTAGGCTCTTACACTTTGACAAATAAATCTTTGTTTACCAGTGTTTGTGATATTAATTTATACGTTTAGAAAATACCTGATAATGAACATTTGTGTAGTCGTGGGAAAAGTATATTATTCCGCTTGCGCTATTACTCATTTGAATTACGCCGTTCGCCTTAGTGGACTCGCGACGTAAAGCTTCAAAATCAATAATGACTATCATAACTCGCTTGCTGAATAATATACTATTAATCTATGCTTACGTACACGATTATTGTCTACTTTGTATTTAATGAACATTATGTTGTAATATGGTATTTTGCTATTCTTTGTGGTCCAGACGGACGATATTTGTCTATTGTAAATTATCTTGTTCATAAGAAGCACTTACGTGGAGCCTTGCAATATTGATATATGTTTTCATTTGCGGTTTTATATTAAGTCCTCGTCTTGAATCATTACAGAACAATGTATTTAAAAGAACAGTTGTTATATCTTATTGCATTAATTATTTTTGTAGAAACAAAATTTTAAATATTATGATTAATTAAGAATAATTATTTGTAAAATCTGTCATACCAGGCACGTCCATATTTTAGTTTGTCTATTAGCATTTTACTAAATTTTTCTTGCCCATTTAATTTAACGCAATGCGCTCACGTTACAAACAAAGAAATAAAAGTAAATTTTTTCCTTTTATATGGCAAAAGTTTTAAAAGTATTCGGAATTTGGCTTCGTGAAACTGCATTCCTTTTATTGTTTTTTGTAGTAAATTTTAAATCTATTCTGCTGCTCACAAAGAACATTCCAATTATGCGTAGAACATCGCAAACGAAGAAAATGTAAATTAAGCTGAGAAGGACTTCGGAAGTAATACTATGAAACTACTTTTCCAAATCTTCTTTGAAGATATGCGTATCTAATCCATGAAATAAAGATGGTCATTTCATAGGATTATTTAATAAATAATAACATACGAAACGGCACAAGAAATTTGAATAAATTAAATTGCCTTATCTAGTTTTTAACTCCTTGTTCACATTCTGCTTATAAATTCTTTATACAACTATAATAAAATAAATTACAGACACTCATTGTGACTGAAACCTTTATTTATAGTGAATTTATTGTATTACGTCTCATTAAGTAAATAATTTCTTCCTTTCAGGTTGGTTCTCCTTGGCGAACGAAAAAGGAGAAAAAACAGCAGTGACCCATTCTTCGCTGTTGCAGCTTGTCAGAGAACAAGTTTGTAGTTTTATAAGCGTTCAGTCTTTTACTGCCTACACTACTGGTAATCAAGAGTCTTCAGGTAAGTTATGTTTCCTTCCTTATGAAGATCCATTCATACAAAACCTTAACAAATTGAACCGCTAATAAGCCGACGATCAGAATCGGGATTGGAATGGTAATTAGTACATATTAGTACATATGTAAGATACTCGTGAATGTTTATTTTGCAAATAGGAATTCATGCAAATACCACCTGATCATTACAAAGCTTTATATTGTAAAGAAGATTTGATGAGCTGTTGAAATCAATACATAATTATTACTGGCGCATTTGTACGTAGGTTGCTTGATTTGTATCGCGACAAAGTATTAAATACAACCGGTTATCTTTTGAAACTCCTTTACCGTTTTTTAAATTTTAAATTTTTGAATACGCCCAAATTAGTTTCCAAAGTACTTTTTGCCATTCTGAAACTGGTTACCTCCAAAACATGGCGTTTGAAATTAACCGCATCTTCGGAAGTAAAAATCTCGTAACCGTGTAGTTTGTTCTTCACTTACATAACCAGAACAAGTCGTTGACTGCCAAATCGGGTTATGCCAGAGCTAATCCAAATATTCAGTTGTTTCAGACGACGTGTAGGCGCTTCCATTATCATGGTGGAAAATAATACGCCGACGTGCGTTGTTTTTTCTAATTCGCTAAAAATTTCTTACAAACAAATGTTTACATACGAATCGTTGTTGAAATGATTAATGATACGTGTTGCAGTCTTTTGACCATGTCATGGAATACGAATAAATTCGAGGTTCGCCTATTTTCGTAATGGCATCATAAAAAAAGTATTTTTGTTACGTCAAATAGAATAAGATGTTTGAGATATTGCAAAAAATGTGGGTGAAATACAAAGACAAAAAAGTAATTACAAATATATTCAAAAAAACAATAGATAAAATCAAGAGAAAAAGATAACATACTGACCTTCAAAAAAATGCAACACACAGAAGTTGTTGATCGATTTTAATAAAATCTTCACGAAATCTTTATTGCGATAAAACAAACAAATGGTTAAAATTTAAAAACAAAAAACAAATAAAAAAAAGTTTTTCTTTAATGAGTTGCTCCATCACGATATGCTAAGCACTCGTTTAAACGGCGGGGTATACTGCCAATCAAGTTATCAGTTTTTTCCTACGGTATGTCATCCCAGGCTTCCTGAATTCGAAGTCAAAAATGTTGCAAGTTGTTTGGTGGGTGTGGTAATTCACTTAGCCTTCTACCGATCATATCGCAAACATGCTCATTAGTTGAGAAATCTCACAAGTGAGAAGACCATAGGGAAACAACAATGTCGTATTGTCACTTTTGCAGTATGAGAGCGTGAGTTATATTGTTAGAAAATGGGATTTTACAACCCCCGAAGAAATAAAAGTGCAACACGCTCCAGCACATTGGCAATGTAACAGGTTGCGTTTAAGTTGCCATCGATGATGATCAACGATGATCTGCTACGTATTGTACCGCATATCATCAGTCCTTGTGCAAGGGCTGTGTGTTGAATTATTACATTCTCCACGCCTATGTTTGACTTTCCTACACCTATGGACCCACAAACAATATCGAGACTTAAAGACAATTTGATGCCATTATTGAAACCAATTTCCTCTTTCAATGCTCCATTCTAGTCTGCGAGCACGGCGAAGTGAAGTAAAATGAAGACACAGAAACGGACGATACGAATGCAGTTCATAAGATTTTATGTTGCGATGAACAATGCAACGATATTTTTTGCTATACAAAAAAAATTGCTTTTCGAAACGATATAGAGGTAGTAAGCCAAGAAAAAAAATAAAAATTCGCCTAGAATATATTTACAAATTTAAATAGATTTTCGAATTTTTAATAAGTCCTTGGTACCATACGGCAAATAGCATGCGATTTGTTATTTTCTAGTTTGCTTAAATTATAAGCCTAAGTTCAACATTTTGTACGTACAATCATGTTTTGAAACCGGGTTTGTAAAGTCGTAAATAGCAATATAATTTTTCAAAAGTCCATGTCCACACCTTATTGATAAAAACATCTCAAGATTTTCAACCTGTTTCATACACACGACGCATGGGCAATAAACATTTGTTCTGATGAGGTTTCCCCTAGTTGAAATGTCTTTGTAAGCTGGTTTCTAAATCCGCTCACTTTCAAATCATCTTCGAATCAAGTCGGTTGGAAAGTTGTTGATGGTGAGTACCTTAATTCATTTTTAGTTCAACGCAAAACCTTGTAGGGCCAAAAAATCCTGTAGAGCCAAAAGATCCTGTATGACCGACGAAATTCTGTAAAACCCATAAATGCCCTAGAACTAACAAATACCTACTAGTCGAATGCACCATTAAGCCAACCAACATCGTTAATATCCAAGCATCCCTGAGCCGACCACCATCTTCGAGCTCATCCATCACGCACTACGACGTCAGCCTGGGGCCATCGCCTTTGCCACTGCAAGCAACCGGCTGGAACCTGGGCCCAACCGATCTAAGGATGGCAGCAGCGGTCAGTGGTTAAGGGTGAGTGTGTGACTACTACGCATAAGGTCCTAGGGTCGAATCTTGACACGGTCCGCTTGAAAAATGTTAGGCGAGCATTTTTCACAAAAATACACCCTCGTTCGGATGAGAGCTAAAATGGAGGTCCCATGTGTGAGTGTTGTCACGCACGTTAAAAATCACTAGCGCTCGCATCGTGAGACGCGAATTGTTGTATATCTCTTCCCTTATGGCAAGCCTCAAAGCACGTTCTCTTAATAATTAATACTCGTTACAGATGACATTGACAATCTGCGTGCTGGATCTTCTAACCACTATATTGCAATTGACCAAGTTGTTGAAAATTTGTCTCTTGTGGCCAAAAGTCTGCCAGCGCGTTCTTCATGATCTGTAGCCATCCGGGGACGTTTGTTTGTTTGTTTGTTTGTTTGTTTGTTTATTTATTGTTGTACACTATTCCTGGGCCCAAAGGTCTAAACTAGTGAATATGAACAGAAGTTTTAAAAATAACATAAATTACAATAAATTTGCAAAATATATCAGTTTTCGATGTAGTACGTTGATCATCTTGAGTTTTCTTTTTTTAACGTCGTGTTAATCTTGGACTGTTGGCAGAGAAGTTGGTGTGCAGTGTAGTGTTGTGGAGGTAGGGATATTGGTGTGGAGGGGATAGACACTATTATTGGACCGGGGGTTTCGTGATAAGGATTTCATTTAGGAAATAGTCAAATTGGAGGGGATTGTTAGTTGCGATAAAGTTGATGTTAGGTAGTGGGGTAAAGGAATCAAGTTGGATCGCATGTTTTAAGTGGGTTTGGTGAGGAATGGAGTTGGGGCATAAGTATATTAAGTGGTGGGGGGTTTCAGTAACGTTTTGATTCAAGCAGGGACAGTAAGGAGAGGGAATTAGTTGGAAGGAGTGTAATTTTTGTTGGAATTTGCCGGGTCCGATCAGGAATTGAATAGAGGATCGATTGAAGTAAGGGATATGTTCGGGGATGCTCGTAATATCGGGCAAAATGTCGCATGTGTGTTTGTTGTTTCATTGGTCTTGCCAGCTGTGTGTTAGAGATTCAGTAATTAGGTTGTTTATGTTTGTCATTGTCATTATTTCGTATTCTGTGGGTTGTGGGGTGTGATCTTGTAATTGCATTGGTCTTCTTTTCTTTAGGTTTCGAAGTTGTATTTTGGAATGGAGCAGGATGTTTATGGGCGGTTGTTTCAAAATTGTGTATAATGCTGAGGTGGGGATGTTCTGAAGGCTCTTGTGGAAAATAGTAGGAAAAGTCTTATGATTGGATTAAGATTTCTACGGGAATGAGGTGTTGTAAGGGAATACCAGGAGTCTATTGCGTAACTTAGGATGGAAATTATTATTTGTTGTAGAATTAGTTTACGAGTGGGGCAAGTCAGTTCAATGGATTTTGGTAGGGAATGGTGTCTATTATTAAGGTTTGCTTTGGTTTTGGATCGAAGATATGATAGATGAGCGTGCATTTTCAGTCTTGTTTCGATTTGGATTTCAAGGTATGTCGGTGATTCGGATAGGGTCAAAGATGTTTTAAATATGTGGAAAGTGGGGGTGCGCTGGAGATGTCCTTTAAGTAATAGGATATTGAATTTAGCGGGTGATAGGGGTTGTTTGTTTAGTAAGCACCAGGGTTCGATTTTTTGGATCAGGAGGTAGGCGGTGTTTTCTAAGATTCTACGGGAGTTTTCATGTACGAGGTAGGTTAGGTCATTAGCATAGGCGAAGGTAGAAATATTAGGGATGTCAAGGTCTAAGAGGGAGGGTTTATAGAGAGGTTCCATAGCATGGTTAAAGGACCGACCCTTGCGGACAGTCTTGGGATAGAAGTTTAGTGATGGAAAAGTAGTGGGAGTCTAGGTTTGCAGAACGTGAGTGTAGGTAGGCTTTTAAGATTTTGTATATATTTCGAGGAAAGTTGGCTTTTTAATTTATGAGAGGACATTGGGCCACCATAAAAGATCAAAGGCGGATTGGACGTCAAAGAAAATTGCTATTACATATTTGGAGGGAGCTGTTTGAACGTTGGTGATTAGGGATCAGATGGTGTCCTCGGCACAATGTCTGGGACGGAATCTATGTTGGTTTACAGGAAGGACGGAGTGTTTATCTATATGGGAGTTGATCTTCTGGATAAGGATACGCTCTAGAATTTTACAATTGTGGGTAGAAGTGCTATGGGGCGGTAGGATGTTGGGTCTTTAGGGGTTTGCTGGGTTTTAATATGATAATAATAGATGCTTTTTAAGGATATTCGGAAACGTACCGGGTTTAAGGCATTTACAGATAAGTTGGATCATGAAATCTTTAATGATAGGCCAAGATTTTTGTATCATAAGGTTGGAGATTTGATCTGGGCTGGGGGGCTTTGATAGGGTCGAGGTTTTCTTACTATTGGGTCTGATGAGTCTATGTCTGTCATAATCAAGTATATTGTTTGGTGATGTATTTGCGTATTGTATTATTGTTTGTTGTTGTTCAGTATGTGCATAAGGGACGGTGGAGGGAATTACTGTATCTAGGAGTGTAGTTAGAGTATCAAGAAATGAGGGGTCAGTTTGGTTGGATGGTGTGGAAAATATATGGTTAGGGAGTGGTTTTATTAGTTTACGGTATGTTTTCCAGGGGTCATTGGTGTGTTTGCTGATTAGAGTCATGTACCATTGTTTTTTGGTGTTTGTTATTAGTGTTTTGTACTCCATCCTTGCTGTTTTGTACTCGTGTGTAAGTACGTCAACATTATTGTGCTGTTTGCGTTCGGCGTTTTGAAGTTGGTGTCGGAATTTAGAGTCAAGTTCTAATTCCACCATGTGTTTGTTTTCTGTGTGTAGTATTTGTGTGGGATAGTATCTTTAGCTGCGTTATGTATGTTCGTGATAATAGTGGTGGCGAGGGAGTTGGAGTCGGTATTTTTGTATGTGTTTGATAGAAAGTTTGGGGTATTTTTATTGAGGTTGGTTAGGAATTGCTGCCATTTGGCTTTACGGGTATTGTAGCATGGAGTTTTATAAAAGGTTCGGGGACGTCCAGTTCCAGGACGACGTTGTCGAACCCCTTCATCGAGCCATCTAGACCAACATTTGCCACCGTTGCAACATCGCAATTTACACGGCCAGTAATATCTCTAAACGAAATTCCAGCCGCTCTCATACCAATAATACGGCCACGTTCAAACTCATTTGGTTGCGATAATTTGCACGTTGGCAAACTCTTGGCATTCTTAAATTTTCACAAAGCAATAGTAGACAAACTGATCGAAAACTAGACAGTCGTTACACACCAATAGCTTGTTTACTTATAATTGATATTAAGCGACAACAAAGAAATGAAACAAAAAAAAACAAAAGAAAGATGTCTAGATTTTATTTCAATTTTAATCATTACTTTGTTTCATCAAAATAGCCATATTTTGATAATTTTATTAATATCGATCAACAACTCCTGTGTTACGTTTCTTATAAAAGTCAGTATGTAAGGAATGGTGCAATTTATGCATGGAGTAAACAAATGCGAATTTAAAGAAAGAATGTTACAAAAGTAAACTTAGAAAGAGAAAAGTAACAATTCTAAGATTTACGGATGACTCAGCACTCTTGGACAACAGCGTAATCAATCTGGAGATCATGTTAGTTATTCCTAAAAAATTAGGTAATTGTTGTAGCATGAAAATAAATAAAAAAAAAAAATAAACGCAAGGGCATGCAATAAAGACAATTATACTGGGCGTTTAAATGTACAAATAGTACAGAACTGATTTGTTGAAGTCTGGGATGCTTTTTATTTGGACAGGAGAAGTTAGAGCGATATAGCGTAAATTGTGCTAAGAAAGAAAGCATCCTCAAAAATACAATTTGATCACATGCCACATTGGTTTAAAGATTAGAAGGCACATTTGTATAGAGTGTAGTATTATATAGTTTCAACCACGGAGTAGGGGAGATACAAATGGGAGAAAAATTTAAGCATCTGGAATGTGGTATTATAGGAAAATGTTGGAAATTAACTGAGTAGATAGGAGTAGTAGGAATAAATCAAAAGGGCCCCAAATTTTCCTCCCATTTAAGCTAATGTATAAGAGAAGGAACTCCCTCTCATAAAAAATACATTGGGATCTTCTCTATATGGACTATATGTGAGTGCGTTAGAGATAGACATACATTAATCTAATTACATAGAGAAATAGACATACCTAATTACGGTAGCTTCTCCTTCCCGAACTACTTTTATCTGAAAAATTCGTACATCTGGTAACAAAATCTGCAAAATAGTTTTCCTCAACTAAGCATTTTTTAGCTCCAGGCATAGATAATTTAATTAAATTCTAATTTGCTTTTATCTTTTGCAGACTGTTTGATATAGTTTGTAAATTCTAAATATTTTTTAATTACACTAGTAATGCGTTCAAGTAACAATTATTAAGGTATTTATATAACATTTGACTATTAACATAATTTAATGTGAAACATAAATTATTATTTTGAGAGAAGTTGAACTAAAAATGTTATTTTAGATCAACTGAATTGGAAGAATATTTTTTATTTAACGCAAGGGCATGTTTATTATTTTATGCATTTTTCGCACACTTTTAGTTTTTAATGATTATATATTTTGATTTCCAAGTTTGTGCATAAAAATTAAATTTTGAAATTATCGAAATAATGGAAAATTTGTTATTTTGACTTGTTGAATCAAGCCATAATATTTTCCATTTTGGAAATGCTAAAGTAAATTTAAAAAAGTCATAACATTTAAATAAGAGTAAACACAAGTTATTTAAGTTGTTTATTATCAGGATTCAGATACTCTGTGAAAACTTATACTTTTTGTGCTGAGGCACAAAAAGTGTCCTCAGTTTATGCGATGTTATGTTGTAATGTTATGTTATGTCTAATAAAGCAGTTTTAAAAGACAGTTGCAATAGGTCTAAAGTAAGTAAAGTATGGCAAATTAACTTTGTGTATTGTTCATCTCGTTAACGTTGTTGCATTCTAGAGGTTTGCGTATCTTCCTTTGGGATAACTGAAAGTGTTCGTTAATTTAGTCAGATGCGGTGGCGCTAACCCTTTTTTTCCTTGGACTTACGAATGTTTCATGCTCCCGCGGAGTTTAATCGCTATGCTGGTCGTTGTATCTCGGAGGTTTACTTTTTTCTAGAGCTTTTTGTCATCATTATTTTACGCCAGCTTCATTTAAATCCAAAGCAAATCCTCACAAAATTTTAAGAATTGTTTTTCTAGCCGTTTCTCCTTGTTTATTTTTTTATTTTGACAAGTTTTATATTTAATCGCTAGCAGTTTGACGGGGCCACGATTTTCTTTTTATTCTGCCAACCTTTCGTTAAACTTTGCTTACTTTTTTTTGCGTAATCCAAGAGTTTTTGTGCTTGGTAAAACACTTTTATTATAGTGGCGCCCAACGTGCGCAGCTTGGCTTTGCGTGTTTCTCCTTTATTTTAAATTTTTTCTAAAAACATTCTACCTTAAGAGGCATTGCGTAACCGAAATTATCATGTCGTTGAAGGATTTTGAAGTCTTCTAGTGTTGGTTGTTTATTTTAATTTGGGCCATATTTAACATAGCTATTTGTCTCTAAAGGCGCGGATACATATCCGATTGTGTGTTTTCATAAAGATGAATTGGAGGAAGCGTTTGTGTTGAAGCAAAAGTCAGTTCATACTTTGCCGAATTATACTTCTAAGTTTCATTAAAATTTTAAATTCCAAATTGAAATTAAGTGTTCTATTCTTATTCTGGTCGTAACTTTCTCCTCAGCTTCCAACTCTTGAAAATAGTATGCGTCCTTCTGCTACTACTCTAGGTGCAGTTAAGGTGAAGAAACTCACGTGTTGAAATTGTTTGAGTAATAGTCACATCTTTCGGAGGTGTAGAATTCCTAGGAAATTTTTTTGTTGTAGTTGTGAACATAGTGGAGTGAAAAGACATCTTGTTCTCTTCGTTTTAAAAAAAGGATAAGTAGGCAGATACATTCTGGCCGAAATCACGTTTCTACTTAGAGGGCTACGGCAATGCTTCATACACAAATAATTTTTTTAAATAAGAAAGAGTGGTTGGATTGGCTTTGAATAGTTAAATTTTTGTTAAACTCCTGTCAAATCACAAGCAGATTCGTAATTTGCGAAGAAACCGTGTGACAATCATCCGTGTATTATGGTGAAATTGTTGGTTAGAGATATTACTTTTCTTTTGTTGCGACTCAACAATATTTGGAATCCTGCAGGGAAATTAGCAAGGTGGGTTGTTCGTCTACGACACTACATTTAATTTTTTTCCAATGCTTCACCCGAAGGTACTACATTGACCAGGAAGCGAGTTTTTTTTTACCTGGAAGTTTCAAATTTTGCCGAACCTATGCTATTCCAAGAAAGGTAGAGATCATTAACGTGCGCGACAACACTCACACGGGATAAGTATTTAACCTCTCATCCTAACAAGAGCATATTTTTGTGCAAAATGCTCGCCTAACATTTTTCGAGCGGGCCGTGTCGGGATTCAAATCCGGGACCTTGGGCATAGTAGTCACGCATAGCAACTACGCCACGAAGCCGCCTTAATTGTATACGACAGCATACTTTTGGGTTTGTTCATCGCAAGAGAAAGTTTAACGTTGTCCGTGATTACCTTAATCGGACGGATACAGTCGAAAGTTATGTAGATAATTTAGTCGAAATTAACTTAAATGATCTAAACTCTTAGTTGTGTCGCTGCGTGAAAATATTTTGTACTTTCCACAAGATTACCCGCAGTGGAAAGTTGAACGTAGTTTTGTCTTTCAATTTCTTTCTTCAAATTTAGCACTTGTGTCGAATATGAGAATTGAAATATTTAGTGCCTAGTGTGAAGAAGTATTCGAGTATGCCATGCTCTTTCGGTGACCAGACATTTCGGTTTTTCGAAGACAATGGCTTGTGTGCAGAAAAATTTTTATTGGCTAGAGATGCATGTCGATGAACTGAAATTTTGTAAAAGATGCTTAGGGTATGGTGCTTAGAAAACGTCGAATATAGGTGCCTTTAGCTTGATGGAAAAGGAAAAAAATGTTAGGTTCCTCTTTCAGACCATTGCTATAGACCTCAGAGGCCCGTTTCCTAGGTCCAAGATTGGACATAAATGGTTACTAGTTATATGCGATTGGTTTTCTAAATTTACTGTGTTAAATCCTTTGCGTAGTGTGAAAGAACGTTTTTGGAAGAAAAAAAATTTCTTAGTGTTCGGAGTGCCCCAATGTATTATCTGTGATAATGATCCGCAATTTATCGGTCGAAAATTATGCGATAAATACGAGGTGCAAAAAATATGGTGTCACGCCGTTACTCTCTTCAATAATTTTGTTGAGAGAATTAGTCGAACTCTGGTATTGCAATTAGATCGTGTATTGGAGAGCATAACAGTTGGGCTCTCGAATTGCCACACATTCAAAATGCTATTAATTCTGCGCAACATCAATCAACTGGCAATTCGCTAAATTTATTAATTTCTGTCGACATATTTCCGTGTCTGGAAGATTTTATGGTCTTTGTTCAGAGCTTACAACTGAATTAGAAGTTATTCCTGGGAGTAAACCATTGTATATAACATGTGGACGTAAGTAGAGCAGATACAGGGGAACCTGAATCACATTTCCACCCGCGAGATAAATCTTTGTCCACAGTTCCACCCACGAGATAAATCTATCTTGTTTGGTATCAATTAATATTATTTTTCTCAGCTATTCAAATTTCTAGGAATTTTTCAGATTGCATCATCCTCCAGGGAGCTACCTTCATTTTAAGAATTTTTACCAACCCACATTTCCACCCACGAGATAAATCTTTCTCCACATTTCCACCCACGAGATAAATCTATCTTGTTTGGTATCAATTAATATTATTTTTCTCAGCTATTCAAATTTCTAGGAATTTTTCAGATTGCATCATCCTCCAGGGAGCTACCTTCATTTTAAGAATTTTTACCAACCCACATTTCCACCCACGAGATAAATCTTTCTCCACATTTCCACCAACGAGCTAAATTTATCTTGTTTGGTATCAATTAATATTAGATTTTTCTCAGCTATCCGAATTTCTAGGAATTTTTCTTGTTTTTTTAAAATAAATGTACCTTGTTCGGTACATTTATCTTAAAAGAAACAAGAAATAACCTTTTATATGTTGGCTAGAGGGTATGTGTCTAAATGGGTAACGGGTTGCCCGGATTTTAAATCTGTTTGAAGATTCAGTTTTGACGTAAAACAGCAAGATGAATCCGTATATAGGGGATGATTAAAAACCAGTTGGTAAAAGTTCTTAAAATGAGAGTAGCTTCGTGGGGGATGACGCAAACTGAAAAATTCCTAGAAATTCAGATAGCTGAGAAAAATCTAATATTAATTGATACCAAACAGGATAGATTTATCTTGTGAGTGGAAATGTGGATAAAGATATATCTCGTGGGTGGAAATGTGGGTTGGTATAAATTCTTAAAATGAGGGTATTTTCCTGGGGGATGATGCAATCTGAAAAATTCGTAGAAATTTGGATAACAGAGGAAAATCTAATATTAATTGATACCAAACAATGTACAGTTATCTTAAAAGAAACAAGAAATAATATTTTATATGTGGACTAGAGTGTATGTGTCTAAATGGGTAACGGGTGCCCCGATTTTAAATCTGTTTGCAGATACATATTTTGCGTAAAACAGCAAGATGACTCCGTATCTCGAACCCTCTAATAAATGTATAGGGGGTGATTAAAAAGTCAGTGGGTAAAAATTCTTAAAATGAGGTAGCTTTCTTGGGGATGATGCAATCTGAAAAATTCCAAAAAATTCGAATAGCTGAGAAAAATAATATTAATTGATACCAAACAAGATAAATTTATCTCGTGGGTGGAAATGTGGAGAAAGATTTATCTCGCGGGTGGAAATGTGAGATGCTGGTGTAAATGTGGTCCTGGTTCCCCTGTATTTGCTCTACTGACGTAATAAACTTTCTTACATTTATTACCTCATATTTTTAACTTATAGTTCCTGAATATATTTTCTTTAAGTGCGCGCTACTTTTCTTTTGATAAAAAATTGTTTTTAATTTAAGAAAATTTAAACAGCATAAAACAAAATTAAAGAAAAAGGTCGAGGAATTTAGACGACTAAACACTGCATATTTCGTAATGAATGTGTTTAATTTTGATATTTTATTTACAGAAGTTTCGAACACACGGTCGCAGTATCTGAAAACGCATGTTCGAGGAGGACAGGTATTTCAACTTCGTGCAGTATTCCAGCATAGAGATCGAGCCGATGGTGGAAAACATCATTCAACGAAATCTTCACGTATATCACGATCAGCCAGGGATAAGGATCTAGCAAACCGTTACGCGCAACTTATTGGACAAAATAATCAGGTAATATATTCTTTTCTTGAGATTACTTACACCAAGCGCGCCATTAAAGGACATGCTTATCAGAGTATAACGTTAATGTAGTTTACTAGATCTAAGTTGCATAAACACAATTTGTTCGAATGTTCTACATGCTTATCGACTAAAGATGAAAATTATTTGTCATTGGACATGGTGCATCTAAGTAATATTAACTGTTTAACAACTGGAAAGTTCTTGGGCCTCGTAGTAAATATCTAACGTCTAATCGATAACGGGAATGGGAATTTACACTATAAACAGTTTTAGTTGCAAAATAAAGAGTTATAAAATATATGGAAACGTGTTACTATCGATGCAAATGACCCTTGTGAAGAATAAAGGATAAAAGTCCTTATCCTGTAAGACTAAAATTTCATTTAAGTTAATATTGGGAGAATCCTGCTCCATTACTTACAGGAGCGACTGAATTTTTTTGAAAGTTAAAGTTTTATGTAGCACTGTGTTTTAAAATACCGGAAGGAACTTTTGAAATATATGGTTATGACAGGTGGAGAAAGTAATTTATCAAACAGCAATATAACAATCAAGTTCTACTGGTGCAGTGTTTGTTTTAAATATGGTCGATGCGTCATTTTTGTTTTCAATCCACTTGTATTTTGATTAAAAGTATGAAGCGTACCTAAATAATCTTGTGTTAAGTGAATTTTCCCGTTACATGGAAGAGTTTTTGGTTACGTTAAATTGTCGAAAGATGTTCATTACGTTGGATTGGCTTTAAATACCTAAGGTAAGGAGCTGATTATTATTTTTCACTGTTAAAATACTTCTCTATGGTAGCTCTTTTTTTGCAAGATTTCCAATTAAAAAAAAAACGTAACCTACAATTCCCGATAACCAGAGTGTTAAGTATAATTATCTACCCATTTGTTAAGTAATTTATTTAACTTAGGGTTGTTCTAGCAACCTACCCTAATCTTTCTACTTAAAATATCCTTTGCGTTCAGTATCTATATGTAAAAAATAACATTTCCTAAAAATAGAAAACACTACTTCAAGTTCGCGTATTTACAAAATCTTTCTTAATTACGAAATATGTTTTTTGATTTAATTTCATTACTTATTTAGAACATCAATGTAATATGTGTGTACATAACCTTAATTAAAAATTACCTTTGCTTTTAATAAATTTGTGAGGTTTTATTCTCAAATTGTTGATTAAATTAACGGTTAAATATCCTGCTTATGAGTGCATACATTTTTCGTATTTTGTTTGCATTTTTATATTATTGAGTGATTTGGTAAAGAACTAACGTTGTTTTTCTAGTATGTATTTGGGTTTTTCTATGTGTGGTATTGTTTTTCATTAATTATTCATATTTTTAAAATTTTAAAATTTTAAAACAATATCTTTAATTTTGCTTATATTATTAAATCAACATAACCTTAAAAATTACTATTACAAACTAAAAATAAAAACAAATTATTTCCTGTTCAGTACAATTAACGTTTTTTTCTTAAAAACTAATTTCTAAAAATATCTTATATAAATTATACCATACGGTACTATCATTAACCCATGGATTACATGAATTTAATTGTAAATGTCACGTTTAACGATTAACTTGAAACTTCCACCTGTCAACTTAGTTTTAATTATGTAAATATACCTTGCCTGCGCTATTATTCATAGATAAAAAGAATTTTACCTGTAATATCATCTTCCGCACCCAAAGTATCGAGCTCTAATATCGTTTATTTCCACCTTTGACGGATTCTGTCGTACATCTAAACGAATATTACCCCCTTAATTTTTGATTTTATAAGATAGATCTCTGATTTCTAGTTATAGATTCTTTTCTAGTGGTTATTACACGCAAAAAATCCAATTGCTTTTAAATTTTTATCTTCTATCTTGTTATTATTCCACAACTTAATAGAGTCATTTACCGTGGTTGACATATTTTTCGTCCGAACAACCCAGCGAATTTCTAGAACCTGTGTTAGCTAATGTCCGGTTGATCTTTTACTATTAGGATATACATTGGATCGCACGCTACACCTCTGAAAATATTTTAGATCTTAGATGGTTAGGTATTTATCTTTCTCTCTGCAATTGTCTTTAAATATTAATCTATCTTACCTTTACCTTAAAGTAAATAATTATTTACATATTTTCTGTTATGAAATGCCTTTACATAATTAAAGGTAAAACGACAGATATGACTTACCTTTTAAAGTAAAAAGAAGAGATTGCAAATCTTGTATATGCTATAATTTTTGAAATTTACAATTAAAATCGTGTAATTTATAAGTTAATGGAGGTACTATGTGATATAATTTGCATTAAGTATAATTAGAAGTTAGTTTTTGAAGGAAACTATTAATTGTATTAGACAAGAAATGACTTGGTTGCATTTTAATTTTTAAATAGCAAAAGTGAATTTATCTTGGTATTCTTTAAAAAAGCATAGGTTTAATTTACCTAAAAAATTTTTTAAAAAAATCGATTTACGCGTTTCTAATTACGATTCGAAAAACAAAAACTACCCAACGCGAGATTACTTTTATGAATACGTAAGCGACACATTTGAAGCTTTCACAAGTTCATTAAAATAAAAAAAATTTTAGCATTCAAACCGGAAAAATGTATTATGTGTCGAAATATTAAATAACTACACAAACATCACTACAGGGTAAATATTTTAAAGGTTAATACAAATTATGAATGTGTCCTAATAAAACTTACCTAAACGAAACTTTAATATAAAAATAAGCATTTTTAGGCAACAGCAAATTAGACGCAGATTCAAATCATTTATACAAAATTTTCCTTGTAGTATACGTAAACTCCATTGTCCACAAAAGCACAATTTTGTTAAACTTTATTTAAACTCAATCCATTAGTAATTGTTTTAACAAAACACAAGAAAACCGGCATTTTGTATTATTTTAAGGTATTATGCAATAGGTTAGGTAAGGTGTGCAAATAAGTCACCAGGGGCCGCCGGCAGTATATTCTAAAATGTTAAAACCCATGAAGATTTTACAACTCGGAATGCACAAATGCAAAATCGAATGATTTTAGTTTAGATAATAGAATTGATATTTTTAATTTAGATTTTATGTGTAGAAACACACACGTTGTACGCCAATTATTAACCTATCTCTACGTCAATGCCCCAAATTTGGTCGCAAATTATTGCCGTCAAACGATACAAGAATTCAATTAAAGAATATGCAAAAGGCTTACCTTGTTTAATAGCTGTAGCCAAGGCATTCTCCGCTGACGTCTTCAGATAGATCACGATTTTGTGAAGTCCTCCTCTTATATCTGGTCCAGATTTTTGCCGTTAAGTGTGTTGAATCTACACTTTTAGAGAACACAAGATATCCACGGTAGTTGACCGTCAAGCTCTCGTTTAAAACGTTTCTTTCTCATGAACTCGTTGTTGTTCCTACCATAAAAACTCTTCCCATTGGTTAAACGCAATAACCACACATTCTTTTGGATTAGAAAATGCGTGCTTAAACGAATACATACCATAAAATTGTAGGTTATAACCCTATAATACATGAGAACTGGAAGCCGCAATTTGATCTAAGTAATCTAATTAATTAATGATGTGAAAACGCTTGCATTTTTTAGATTACTAAAATCCCCTATTCCTAATATTAAAATGAAAACTTTGTGCCCCAGAGGTGAAACAAGCAACCCTAACATCAAAATTAATATCAAGAAGAAAACATAAAAGTAGGATAAACCACAATAATAGGCTTAATATATATTAGAATATATTATTTTGGATTTTCAAGAAAGTCGCAAAAATTATTAAGAGATGTAGGTACTTTATTGTTTACATAGCAAGTACAAGATAGATTATGAGATAGCTGATAAGGCGGTGAATATTTATATTGACTACTTGTTCATTTTGTATTATATGTATACCTAAAAAACTGATAATTGTCCAAATCAATCACATCTATTTTTTATCAGCTTAATTACTTTATTAAGCTCAAACCGACTATTAATTACAGTCACTGTCTATATTAATCTCAATAGATATTACATTTAGTAACCCGATCTCTAAATTTTTCCTTTTCTATTTGGCAACTATAATGTTTTTGAAATATATGGTTAAGACAGATGGAGAAAGAAATTTATCAAACAGCAATATAACAATCAAATTCTACTGGTGCAGTGTTTGCGCTTCAGCGCTCACATACGTCTCCTGACATTCTGTTTTCTATCTATTACTGGTTCTACGCCACTGCTTTATTTTTAAAACTAATCTAACCGGTTTGGAGTTTCTAAAGCTTGTTGCTGAAGATTCTATATCGGCATTTCGGGTGCGGAGCTTTTGGTCAACGAACAATCCTGCGCCCTTAAAATTGTAAAAAGAGTTCACTCGTTCAATTTTCTGTAATATATGTTTATATTTTGTTGCGGAACTTTTAACATGGGAACGGATTTTGTTTAGACACTAATATCTGCTTATGATTTAGCCGCAATCAAAAGCAAATTTAAAACCTACTACACCTACAGAACGCTTTTGCATGAAGGCGAACTTAATAATTACACCATATCTATAACTTATTTTAGAAATTCAAATTTGTTACGGGCTTGGATAGTTTTATAATACAATAGATACCTTACGTCAACCTAACATTTCAACTCATCTCTCAAAAAAAGGCGTCCGCCATGACGGATGGCAAATCCATAACCATCATGACGCCCATTATGACGGAACGTAATGTTATAACATTTCTTTGAAATGTTCATAATCATATTTCATTTTAATGGTTTCTGGTAAATGCTACCAATAAGGTTAAAGATACTCTTTTAAAAAATATAATTTTTAGCTTACATGCATTTTTGATTTAAGGAAGTAGCATTTTAATGTACCATTGTAATCTATATTGTTCATACTCAGAGGTTATCAAATTTATTAGGGATATAAGTTAGGAATGATATCATCACTACTCTGTATTTTAAATTATTGCAGTTTTATGATTCATTTGTTTTGAATAATAATGTATAAAATTCCGTCTACAGCATCATTGTTGTGGAACAAAGAATGTTGACGCGCTAAATTATACAGATTTAGAAAATAGCATAGGTAATTTTACATATGTTAGATAGAGAAAAACAAAAGTAATTTCAATTCGCAGCCTTAACTCATTTTTTCGAATTTTGCCGAAAATAATTTCGAGTCGTTTTATGAAAATAAAATACGTTTTTTAGTAACTTCGCAAAAAACATTGAAATAGATAACATACAAATTTGAGCAGTTCTAATAATTTTTTTGACGACTACAAATCCTTTTCAAATTATTTATAAAATACACTGCATTGTCTATTTAAATAAATAATTAAATTTTGCGATGTAAATAAATATATAGATCAGGGCCGTGTATTCCAATCACAAACCGAATATTACTTTGTAGTATTGGTTTAGTTACTATTAGTAAACGTTGGTCGTTTGAATTACATCTCAAATGTTAGGCGATTTTGATGTGAGTTCTGCGCATCCAACGGACGATTCAGTCTGGCACGACCACTTGTGGAGTCACAAGCACCATGCAGTTGAATAGGGTCCTCGCCAGCAACCTGCGTGTAGCGATAGGCGTTGCCGCTTGACCAAGTGCAAGATGCACTTGATTTTCTGTGTATTTTAATAATGGTAAACAGATTAAATTATTGTTAAGTCAGAGTAAATAATTTTATTACTACGCTCTATGGATTTCTGATAATGAATTCCTTAAATTTGTTAATTTTGATTTCATTGAATTTATAAAATGTGTTCTGTGGATTTTCTAGTTATGATCTTATAGAATTTCCAATAATAATATTAATAATAATAATATTAATTTCAATTAACTTATTAAAAAATTAACATAAATGGTTGGCGAAATTTGGTTTTTGTAATTATCAAGTCTATTCTCACTAACGTAAATGTAATAATGTTTATTCTGGACATTAAGCAATGATAAGATTGCAAGCTTACAAGTTCAAATATCATACTTAATTTTCCAATTACCGTTAAATAATTTGTCTTTAACACGAGTTAAAGAAACGTGGAAAATGATGTACTTTGGATAGCCTGTTTTATGGTTTGATTTTGTTTCGATTTGCGAAGATGAAATACACTTCAAGTTCGTGTAAATGGTTCCAGTAAAGATCCAGTATATTACGCAATAAAATGTGGACAGTATGTTGACATCACTTGTTTGTCAAAAGATCGCAGGCCAGCACATCTGGATTCGACAACGTAATTGTTTCAATGTAGTTTAAAACAACTGTTTGCAAGGTAAGCGTTTTTCTATCACTTTGACATGACTGTGGCTGTTCGCCTATCTTAACAGCGAAGTAGATGATCGAAAACAACATTGTAGCAATTTATGATTCTTGTTTTACCATGTAATTACGAAAACTTTTGCTATTTAGAATTTATCACAGTTTGAATCAAGGGTTATACATGATATTATTGCAAATGAATATGAATACCTTTATTTAATTCTAACAAAGTATTTCATTCAAATTCAATCACACCTTAAGTAATTACGAGAACTAATATTTTTAATCTTTGAATATTTAATACACATTTGTAAACCAAAATAACAGTCGTAATTTTCATATTTAATCATTGTGTTGAAGACTTTAGACCACATTTTGATGTATATTTTGTACATAAAATTTTATTACTTAGAAAGCAAAATTTTAATTAAAGAGCAACCATTAAATTCAATTGCATAATTGTTTTATTTTGGACAAGTGAGTTCAAAGATTGGGTAATTGAGTTAGAAAGGTATAAATACCCTTTCATAAAAGTAAAGTCTATAACAGTGACTTGATAAAGAAGCACTAAACAACACCTTCAAGAGGCTTAATGCCTAAATTGGTTTATATAATAATGTTTAAATTATTGATATAAATGGCGATTCTTTTTCTATATAGTATAAGGTAGAAAGAGTACATCTCTTGTGTCCTTCATTGTTATAAAATAATATTTTCTTTACAGCTCCTGCTTTAGCGGTAAATACGATATTTCTCTCTAAGGACTTCAAAGTTCTCCCTTAAAATAAACCCGTGATTAAAAAAATTTAAGGACTTGGTGGCGCCCTTTTTGCACCCCCTATTTTAGTATTATTAAAGTCAATAAGTGAACAATGTTTTGTCGTAAAACCCACGACCATTCCTCAAAAGCTCTACCCGAGGAATAGACCCCCTAGCTTAGTCGGAAGAATGTCGAGATCCCTTCACCATAAGAAGATCTCCAATTTAGCCCTAGGCTAATAATTCACACCCTCATATATTTTGTATAACATAGTTACAGTTAACCTTTGAAGAATTGAACTTGATTAATGTGATTAGTAAATTAAACTTCGGAATTATATCTTACCAGGCAGTTGAATTTTACTTTTAGGAAGAATTGGTTCTTGAAGTAGTAACAACTTCATGTTGGAAAGTCATTATTGAGAAACGTCCGAGTTGTAACGAAGTCCCAGAATTTCCAGTAACCTCTGGTTAAAACAATCTGAGTGAATCCATGACACAAACGCAAACGCAAACACAAACACAAACACAAACACGAACACGAACACGAACAGGAACACGAACACGAACACGAACACAAACAAACACGCAAACGCAAATGCAAACGCAAACTCAAACGCTAATGCAAACGCAAACTCAAACGCAAACGCAAATGCAAACGCAAACGCGAACGCAAACGCAACCGCAAACGCAAACACATACACAAACACAACCAAACATAAATATATTACGAATACGAGTACGAGTGCGAGTGCGATACAAGTGCGCTACGGATGCGAATACGGGTGCGGGTACGGATACGGATACCGATACTGATACTAATACGGATACGGATACGAATACGGGTATGGATACGGATCGTATACGGATACGTATATGGGTACGTATACGGATACGGATACGGATACGGATACGGATACGGATACGGATACGGATACGGATACGGATACGGATACGGATACGGATACGGATACGGATACGGGTATGGATACCGATCGTAACGGATACGGATACGGGTACGGGTACGGATACGCATACGGATACGGATACGGATACAAATACTGATACGGATACGGATACGGATACGGATACGGATACGGATACGGATACGGATGCGGATACAAATATGGATACGGATACGGATACGGTTACGGATACAAATACGAATACGAATATGAAATACGAATACGAATGTGAATATAAATATTGTAGTGGTAAAACGCACGTGTCAGGTAGAAACAGAATCGAAAGCCAAGTAAGGACCCGCACGAATTACGGTCACGTATAAAAAAATAAAGGAAATTTAGAAATACCGGGCTAATTACAAATGCGGAAAGTGGGGTGGTTCACTTAGACAAGAAGAAGTACATCATCATCAAATTTTTATTACCAATTATCACAAACACCTCTATTTTTAAAAAATAAAGAGTTATATTTTACTGTTAATTTTTATACTTCCTATATGAAGTGCGCATTTTGAATGATTACATGTAAAATTTATCAGTCATTAATATAAAGTAATGAAAATATTTTCTTCTAGACAAACCTTTTTAAGTTGAACATAGTAAGTAAATTACATTACACAAAAAAACACTAATGACGCTAGTTTTTGAACGGGTTTTGTAAGCTGTTTCGCCCGTCGGCGTAATGTGACCTGAATTTATCCGCGGTTCATGTGTTACGCACATACAGCAAAAAGTGGACAAACAGGATAAAGAGAAAGAATCGGCACATACGTACACGTGTCGAGACAATTATCTTGTACCTAAATCCGTTGAGGTAAAACGGCTAACATCGTACTCTCGCCTTATCTTTCACGCTTAATCATCCGCGGTGGTGTACCAACAAGACATAGTGACCTCGCTTACTGAGGGGTTCTCTTAACGGTAGCCAGGACCATAGCTGAAACAGCGGGCCTACGCAGAAGAGTAATTGAAACTACACAAAAGAGCGAAAAAAAAGAGAACTCTACTAGTTTTAATAAGAACGTATGAAACTTACCGATGGAGTGGGGATATTTGCTTCTCGTGAAAGACGCACATCGCTCTTGGAGTAATAGAATTAGCCACGCAGAAAGCACATGCTAGAACGAAAAGCAGGATCAAAGTGAATCCCGTTCAGGAAACGATATGATAATCGATTGAAATATTTTGGATACCATCGCTCTTCAAATACCTACCAGTCACATAAAAGGAAGTATGTTTTTGTAACTTCTCGGTTGGGTTTATAATACTTATCCCAAGACAACCCACGCAAACTAACAATCGAAATATACTGAACTCGTTCACGAACGTATTGTAAAAATGTTTCCTAAGAATAATCACAGAAAACTCATTATAGAATAGAAAAAACTTTGAGCATATTTCTAGCACTCAAATATAACACTGCGACTTTATCTAACTACAATTAAACTAGGTCATTTAACTACAATAGATATCGAATACTAACGTATCATGGGCAGCTTGTATAATTGAGCAATTTTTGAAACTTGAAAGCAAACATTTATTAAAACAGGATATAGGGTGTCAAATGCAGAAAATATTCAAACTACGAAATAAAACGTAACATATATTGTAATTATAATTTCTTTTATAGGAGCTCTACGTTCCACTAACAACAAAAGGCGAATTCTACGAAACTTACAGCTCCATAAAAGCCAGACTATGCTTCCCAGGAATGCTAGACAAAACAGGACCATTAGCGATAGACAAAGACTGCTTATACAAACTCACACATTTACTTAGGAGAACTGCGTTACCGATAAAAGTCCGGCTCATCTCCGGACCTCTGCCTCAAGGAATTCCTAAGGATTTCGTAGGTAAGTCGTATAGTATCGCATCATATCAAGTAGTCATCTGTTAAAAATTTATTTTGTATCTATCAAAGTTAAAATCTATTTTTGTTATACTTATAAAGATCAAAATTTGTTTTAAAGCCTTTGGACATAAAAAAATTTAAATTAAACTATTATTTTTGGAAAAATTGCTGAATTTTTAATAAACCCGTTAGATAGTTTTGTATCGCAACACTCTCTCAAGCCTCTGATGCTCCTAGCTTAATAACTACTACGAAGGAAAAAGCAAATTAAGAAAATGTTTAAGTTTCAAGATTGGGTAACATGTTTTATTTAATTAAATGTAAACCACATGCATGCATATGGCCCCTTATATGATTTTGTTCTAATGCTTAAAATGTTCACTTCAATTATTCAAAATTAATTTTTGTTATTAAACGCATCCAGGAAACATTGACTAGTTGTATATGGTATCTTTAGTACTCTGTTTTATATGTATATTAGGGCTAAAAGAATCCGCTTGAGAGGTGTCGAGCCAGGTGAAATTAAAGTAAACCGTTCATTTTATTCGGTTAGTTGTCAGTAATATGTAAGTGCTTGTTGCTCTATCATGATAATGCCAGGTACTCAGTGCTTTTCTAGCTAGAAATGATTACCTACGTCGCATATTTATGTAATCCAAGGGACAAAACCTTTTGGGTGGGGGAGTGCAGGAGGAAGCTCCCCCGTCAAAATTGGGCAGTTGACAAATTTTCATTTAGTTAAAAATTTTAAAATCAAAAGTTTTGGAACTGTAAACAAGCGAATTTTTATATAGTGTTTTCAATAAGAGTCCCATGAACTAAAATTGCACAGTGGAAAAAAGTTCGTATTAAAATGGTTGGTGCACCTAAAACACACTGCTGCAAAGAGAATAAAACTTTCTGCAGAAACTTTTTTGAAGAACGCGAGTTAAGGTTCGGGCCTTGAGAGCTGCGTTTTTAAAAAACGTTTCCAAAACTTAACAAATTTATTTTAATTGTTACAGAAATTAATGTGGAATTTTGACAAACTGATTTTAACTTTAAATCTAAATAAATTAATTAATTGAACTAATATTGTGAGTCGCCTAAGCAAACTGTAATGCTAAAGCTGAATACTTTGACTGACTGCCAGGTCCTTGAACTCCCGGGCTTATTATAATATCCTACCCCCTCACATGGCTGTGGCAACTTGCAGATCTCATGTCTGCTTTACTCTTAATTCTATACTTTGTTACATTGTTACAATCTTATTTTCTAGGTAATTGCGATATCTTAACCGTCTGTGACCTGCCACCTGCAGTATCACTATCGTCTCGGATACAAAGTTGCATATCCGTCCTCATGAACTGTTAATAACCTGTCTAGTTTATCCTTGTATTACATTGTTGCAATTGACTTATGATTTATTTAACAATTTCTAATAAGTTCCTATTAGATTCTATTATTTAATATATAGGTAAATTGGGGGATACATAACTCGCGAAGCTTCACAGGTAAGTTAGATGCAGCAAATCTTCTATTATATTAAAAAATTGATAGCAAACTAGGAACTTTATGTATTATATTGCAAATACACGCTTTAGTCTGAAATAAAAACAATAGCCGTCAATATAGGCTATTCTGTCCCTGGTGCTTCTAAAAGTGATACATGCATCTCACTAAAGCCACAGGAATTAGGAATGCAAGAAATTATTTCAGAAAACAGCGCTCCTGTTGCTATAGTATGAAAGGTTTTAATGGAACAATTCTAGTTTCGTAATACATGTGTGCATTTTAGGTTGAAATTGAAACAACCAGCAACTCGGGTTCTGTAGAATCCGAGGATGAAATGAAAATATCTAAAGAAGAGAAACATAAACAACCAGAAATACAAAAAACGAGTGCAGAAAAGTCCCCTGTGATTTTTGTGAGAGATTATTCTAGTATTTTATTATTAGAACAGAAATTTTGCAATTTCCATTGTAGGATACTAATCGCTGGCTGACCACAACTTGCTTAGGAAAATTTTCTAATGTTGTGGAAAAATTGATCGTTTGCAAAAATGTTCTAAGTGAAATTGAACAAAAGTTATCATGGATCATCATATCATTGTTTTAAAAAAATGAATACCATAGAAAATGTTACGAACGCACGCGAAGACACTACAGAACATTGTTTAAATTATGCTAATGCAATGGAAGCAAAAGATCGCCTATTAGATTTTAAAATTCAAGAAGACAAAATGCTTGCTAAACACAACTCTGGCGTTCTTCAGCTGCTTATTAATGATAACCAAAGGCATTATTTAATTCAACTTGAACTTTCTCAACCAATTTGTCAAAATATCCGACCCAGGACGGTTAATGCAAGATGGTTTAAAGAATACGAATTTTTGGAATACAACGTATTGAAACATGCCGCTTTTTGCTTTGTCTGTTGTTTTATTGCTTCTGAATTTGGAAGACGGAAAGCCAAGACATCCTGGATACGCGATGGTATAAAATCCCGGGGTAAAATAAAGAGTCAAGGAAGTAATGTTAAATTAAAATTAGTTAATGATTTCTCGTCAAAAGCACATAAAAGTGCATTGTATGATTATTTGAATTTTTTACTGAAAGAAACCATGTCTAAGTCCTTTTGGATTCAGAAAAGAGAAAATCATGATAGCAGAGGAGATTTTTTTTTTCATTTAATAAATAAGTAATCAAAATTCTTTCAGATATCTTATGTACTAAGCAAGATGTAACCTTTAGAGATCCCGGGGATAATGAGACTGAGATTTTTAAACAAATTGTCTACCTGATGGCTAGACGTAACCCAACATCGAACTACTCTACTGGATCAATAATAAAAATTATTGTCTTCATTCTGTCTTATTTAAGCAGTAAGTTACAAAATGAATTTATTGCTTTAATACTTAATAGCCAATGCATAAAGCAAGAAATTGATGATAATTCCTTTTATACCATCATGGCTGACACCACTTCAGATAGTTCACATCAAGATATTCTGTCGTTGGTAATTCGTACAGTTGGTTGGAAATGATTTGCGCCCTAAGGAACGATCGGTTAGTATTAAAGAGATATTGGATAAAACTTAATCTGGAATGGCTGCATCTATTATGGATATTATAAATTCTACATGTATTAATTCTACTAAAGCAACTTTCCAGTCTTATGGTTACGCGGCTTCAATGTCTGGAGTTTTCAATGGCGTACAGAAATTGATATCAGATATTGTTGGTCACTGTGTACCGTTTGTACCATGCCAGGCACATTGCTTTAATGCTGCTGTAGAGCACAGTATCAATTCTAGCGGAATTGTAGCTGATATATTTGATATTTTTTGAAGAACTGTACGTTTTTTTCACAAAAAGCCCTAAGTGTTTTCCTCAGCTAAAAAGTAGTCTGCAGACAGTCGAAAATTCTTTGCAACTTAAAAATCTTTCTCAGGTACTATAGACAGTCAGGACAGAAACTATTGAGGCGGTCAATAATTTAGTTTGAAGTTATCGCAGAATTGTTAAAGGAAATATCAAAATCAATAAATGTGGATTCAAAAACAAGAAGTACGGCTTTTGGACTTTGTCGGATAATACTAACTTCGATTTAATTATCTCAACGACGTTCATGAAAACAGTCATGTTTAAAACAAAAATTCTCTCTAAAACGTTAGAGAACATAGAGATTAATGTTATTGATGCAGTGGTTGTTATAGAATCAATTATAAATTTGTTAAATATTATAAGAAACATTGATTCGGAAATAAATAATCAAAATGACAGTAGTAAGCAATTTTCTTTAAAAATTGACATAAATCCCGAAGATAATTTCAATAAACATCACAGACAAAGAGTTCCCCTGCGGAGAATTAATGACAACCCAGTAAATCTTGTTAATTTGAATTTGAAAGATTTCTATCGCTTAGAATTCATTAAAGTTTTGGACAGTTTAATCAATCTTTTATCAGATAATATCAACCCCTGTATTAAAAACTTAAAACCAATTTTTCAGGTGTTCAATTTACCCTTAAAGAGAGATAACTGCTGTTTAGAAAAACTAACAGAAATATTGGAGATGTTTCCCCAATTCTAAAGATAAGCCAAGTGTTCGTGCATTACAATCCGAAATTGAAATATTATTTGACGCCTACAGTGAATGCGCTACTATGGGTGACGTTATCGACAAATGTAGAGACATTAATTTTTTCAAGTTAGCAAAAGAGTACAACTTGCAATTACTGCTGGATATACCACTGCATCTAGTGAAAGTACATTTAGTACGCTAAAATTAATAAAAAATGAAATTAGGTCAAACATGGGCGAGAATCGTTTGTGCAACTTGATGATTATGAAGTCTAAAAAAACATCTTTTTTTATAGTGGTAAAAGATTTTATATCCGCTGTGTGGAACTCTTCCTTGCTGAAGCAAGGGCATATCCACTAAAAATCCACTTTGGTGTCGGAATCGAGATTCCTTGTCGTAGACTTTATAGGGATCCCGTGACTAGCGTACCTAGACTAGGTCCTCCCTGTATTTGGTATTCCAATCCTCCACCCAAAGGTAGTACATTGGCCAGGAAGCAAGTTTTTTTGTACCTGGAAAACCGAACCCTTGCTGTTTCAATCAAGGTAGGGATCTTTAACGTGCATGACAACACTCACACACGAGACCTCCAATGTACCTCTCATGCGAACGAACGCATACTTTTGTGAAAAATGCTCGCCTAACATTTTTCAAGCAAACCGTGTCGGGATTTGAACATGGGACTTTGGACATAGTAGTCGCACGCATACCAACTACGCCACGGAGCCGCCAACTAGGTCCTTCACCTTACATGTAGTCTTCTAATGCTCCACCCGAAGGTACTACATTGGCCAGAAAGCGAGTTTTTTACCTGAAAAATTTTGAATTTTGCCGAACCCTTGCTGTTCCAAGCAAGGTAGGGATTTTTAACGTACGTGACAACACTCAGACACGGTACCTCCAGTTTACCTCTCATCCGAACAAGGGCGTATTTTTGTGAAAAATGCTCGCTTAATATTTTTCAAACGGACCGTGTCGGGATACTAGGTCCTTCACCTTACATGTGATTTTTCAATGTTCCACCTGAAGGTACTACATTGGCCAGGAAGCCAGTTTTTTTTACCAGAAAAATTTTGAATTTTGCCAAACCCTTGCTGCTCCAAGCAAGGTAGGGATCTTTAACGTGCGTGACAACACTCACACACGGGACCTCCATTTTAGCTCTCATCCAAACGAGGGTGAATTTTTGTGAAAAATGCTCGCCTTACATTTTTCAAGCGGACCGTGTCGGAATTCAAACCCGGAACCTTGTGCGTAGTAGTCACACACATACCAACTACACCACGGAGCCGCCTCTAGGTCCTTCACCTTACATGTGATTTTCCAATGCTCCACCCGAAAGTACTACATTGGCCAGGAAGCGAGTTGTTTTTTACCTAGAAAATTTGGAATTTTGCCGAACCCTTGCTGTTCCAAGCAAGGTAGGACCTTTAACGTGCGTGATAACACACACACACGGGACCTCCATTTAACTTTTCATCCGAACGAGGGTGTATTTTTGTGAAAAATGCTCGCCTAACATTTTTCAAACGGACCGTATCGGGATTCGAACCCGGGACCTTAGGCGTAGTATTCACACACATACCACTACGCCACGGAATCGCTTTCTCTAGGTCCTTCCCCGGCCTTCGCGAATTGGAAAACATGGCGTTACGCGCAGTTTATTCCTTTTGGACGTCTGATGGAATCGCAGCAAGGATCATCGCTGGAGCATCGCTTTGGAGTGTCTATGTCGTTGCCATAGGACATCGTCATACGCTCCCAAGGCTTGTATTAGCTGGTTTTCGTAATCTTCGAGAGATCCGTAAAACCTCTCTACGTTCGACCGGAGCCATTCCCTGACGGTTTGCAAGTTTGCCTTTCTTTGAAACTGAGCGTTTAGGGCCTTGTTCTGGATCACCTGGAGCTACACATGTGCGTTTACGCTGCGTTTCCCCACACTGCTGATGGGTATGCAAATGTCGATCTGGTTATCGCCTTGTAGAGCCTAAGCTTGTTTGAAGCGTTTAGCCTACTTCGGCGATTGGTCAAGGGGTATAGCAGAGCCATAACTCCCTTGTTTGCAGCATACTCGATGTGAGCTTTTAATCAAGGATCACCCCCTAGATACTTGACGTCTGAACGCCAAGGTGTCGGTTCGTCGAATGCTCTGACGTTGTCTCCAGGTCGGTGACGTCGTTTCGAGAAGAAAACTGCCGTGCTCTTTTCTGGACTAACCTCGAATGCTGAAAAGTGCCAAGAGAGAGCCTTGGGGGACCCCAACCCTGATTGTCCGCCTCGTCGACCGCACTCAGCCCAGCCTGATGCAAAACCATGTATCGTGAAAATAGGATTTTGTCAGTCGGACGAGAGCGCGTGGTAACCCCCTCTTCAGCATCTTGTAGAGTAGGCCATAGTCAAAAACATTGTCTATAGCTTTAGACACGTCCAGGAACACTGCGCCTGTTGACTATCGCCAGTTGAAGCCTTCCGCGATGTGCTCCACCACTCGCAGTATCTGGTGATAGTTCTGTGGGAATGTTGCAGATTTGCCTGCTTTCCGGAGCACTACCACGTCCGCCGTTTTCCACGTGGATGGGAAGTGGCAAAGTCTCAACATTGCATTGATGATTCCTTTCAACCGATGGGCGTTTTCCGGCAGCGATTTTAGAATCCGGTTGGGGATTCCGTCCGGTCCAGGAGCCTTTGTGACCCCTAAAGCATTGATAACGTCCTTGACTTTATCAACTGTGGAGGGGTCGATTTCCTGAAGGTCGTAGTCCCTTAGCCTCCGTCGCAAGTCACAGTAAAAGTGTTTGATATGCCGAAGGTGTACGTGATAATAGTTCGGCTCGAACTGACGCTCCATGCTGTCTGCAAGTACCTCTGCCTTTTCAGAGACTGAATAGGCTAAGCCTGTTTCACCATAGATAGGAGGCATTGGGGACGTCTTGTTCCTCAGTACTTTTGACATCCTCCACAGGTAGTTGTCCTCCAGTCAGGTTTCCCAGGCCTCGTTTCGGTGCCGCCGATTAACTAATCGCATTTCCGCAACTAATCGATTATACCGGAGTCTTTCCGCAGGATCCCAGGTTCTTTGCCCATGACGCCTGGCACGGTTCTTTTCTCGGATAAGCTAACGGATGTGCAGAGGGAGGATGTCCCTTTTATCCGCTACCGGTCTCATAAAAGTGGCCACGAAACCCTACGGGTTTCGTTAGTGACCGGGGCTCGTTTGATTGAGTAGCACCAGGTTGTGGTCAGAACTGAAGTCGCTGACGGTCCGGATCTCCGTATTTAACGTCAATTGGTGGAGTTTCGAAACGTCTAATACATCCGGCCTGCCTCTATTGCCGTAGTGAGTGGGCTCTGCCGGTCCTAAGACCTCGACCTCTCTTCCGTCAGCAAACTGTCGGAGTATGCGTCCATTGCGATTCGCTACCCGACTGTTCTAAGACGGACGTTTGGAGCTGAGTTCCACTGCTAAAAGCACAGGTTCTCTCGCATCCAACAACGCGTTCAGGTCCTGCGTGCTATGCGATTCAATTACCTGGCCAACTATAAACCGAGACCAGGCGTAGAGGACCGAAACCCTTTAGTACTTTGCATACTGCAGTCGTTTCAAGTCGTTCTAGGTCTGGCAGGTCTACCACGTAGTGCTCCAAGCTTACCTTGACGTACGCCACTGTGCCTCCTCCAACGCCATCTCGATTGTTGTGAAACAACCTGTAGCTTGGAAGCATAGGCTCATCTCGTTACGTTTCGTTCGCCAGGACAAAGTCTAGGTCGTGTATCAACGCAAACTCCAGCAACTCAAATCGCCTTCTCATTAGCCCTTGCGCGTTCCAGAACACTATCTGCAGGGTTCCTGGATTTTCACGACGTCTATCCATTAAAATGGAAAAGTTCGCGGAGATCCTTGCCACAGGCAATGAAACCCATGACTAAATCGCCGAAGTTTTTGACTTCGGCGACGCTGGCGTAGGTGCGTGCTTCCACAGCAGCGACCTCCGGCGTCGACTTCGCAGGACGGACGCTGACCGGTGCCATAGGCGCCGTCTCGTGTTGCCTCTTGGCGACCACCCTCGACTATATGAATGCAGAGCATCCTCTATAGCTCGCTGGATGCGCGCCACCGCAGTTGACGCACACTGCAGGAACTTCTCTGCTTTTGAGGCAGGTGCCGGAACATCGGTGCGGTATCTTTACCTGTACACGTAGGTGCAGCACATGCTGGAGCTCGAAGATTTGCTTCGTCTCCGTGGACTTGGTCAATGTGACCTTGACCAGGAGCAAGGCTCGTCTCGGTCGCTCTTTGTGCATGCGCGCACACGAGAGTACTAGAAGTCCGCGTCCGACGAGTTCCGATCGGATATCCATGGTTGCAATA
This sequence comes from Platerodrilus igneus, assembly GCA_036346225.1. Taxonomy (NCBI): domain Eukaryota; kingdom Metazoa; phylum Arthropoda; class Insecta; order Coleoptera; family Lycidae; genus Platerodrilus; species Platerodrilus igneus. The sequence continues at coordinate 6,830,852 of JARFIW010000787.1, read as the reverse complement.
TCCTCCGAGATGCCCCTCAATACCACCCTGAGCGGCTTGTCGTCCTGGAGGCGATAAGTGTGATACTCCTCGCCGCGCTCGGACAGAAAAGCCGTGACCCCACGGTAGTCGGTCGGGGTCGCCGGTGTGATACTGATCCCGTCTTGGGTGTTGCGCGCTCTGGTGAACAGTAATCTGCGACGGTTAAGCTACGCCGTAATCGCCACCCACTTGTCCTTCTTGCGAAGAACGACGAGGAGGGGGGAAGCGGCTCCGGCCGACACAGGATTCTCACTTATGGCATCGGACTCCATTTCTGCTACTTCTTCTGGCGTGGCAATCAGTTCATACCGATTCGTTGTTGGCAGGTCGGCGGCGGTGGTCGTCTTCGGTTGTTTCGACGTCTTCTTCTTCGGCACCGTGAAGCCGTCGTCGCAGGCTTCCTCCGAAGCGTCGTCAATTGCCAAAAAGACATCACCGAAACGATCTCATTAAATACCCTAGTCGAGTCTTGGTCCAGACTGAAAAAGTAATGAAATATTAATTGTATGACGTATTGCATTTTTTAAATAAATAAATAAAATAAAATTATTGAATAAATTTTGTTCTTCTTTTATATATGCAGTTGGCAATTTCACTGCGAAGTTTGTCAATCACAACTGATTCTCCCACCAAAACGTTCTTCAGTCCGTCATTGAACGTAACATATTGATTCCATATTACACTATTATTCAAACATACATTAAACAGAAAGACTAATGTAATAGATCAGGCCCTAGTAGATGACATTATTCCAAACTTTACTTTAGTGATATTTCTATCTTTCTGAATGCTGTCAACCTATAAGTGTTAAAAGAATGTAACACCGTCTTTATATTTCTTTCTTTGTCTCGATGGGAGCCTACAGATTAATTTTCACCTATACATTACAACGTCTGTTGGTTGTAAATTTTAAATGCTTACACGATACATTTTTACAGCAACTATGAGCTTCTCAGAAACTTGGAGACGTGCTGCTGTTCATTGTATTACTATTGACAGCTTGTGAAATTGCGTTCTAAGAAACTATAAAGCCCACGCAAGACGGCTCCGTCAACTTGGCCCCCTCCAAACGATTTATTGAAATGTAGCATGTGCACCAGAAAGTACTAGTCTTGCACCACCTTGCACCACCAAAATAATAGCTTGCACCATGCTGGAAAAACAATTGCGGTAATTTGTTTATGAGGGGGGCTAGAATGACGCTAGCCCCCCTCCATTCGAATTTCAAAAAAATGATATGTGCACCAGTTAGGTAAAAGCTTGCACCACCTTGCACCACAAAATTTAGAGCTTGCACCACTTCAGAAGATTAGATACAGGACCTTTTCTCGAAGGGGCTAGAATGACGCTAGCCCCTCCAGTCGAATTTCAAAAATGATATGTGCACCAGTTAGAGGATAGCTTGCACCACCTTGCACCACTAAATTTAGAGCTTGCACCACCTTCAATAAGTCGTTACATTATTATTTAATATTATTTTACATAAAACACTGCCATACTCCAAGGTTTCTGAATTGCACTGCCAAAAGAATTCTAAGCAGATCCAATGCCGAAATGTTTCTTGCGCTTCTTTTATTTAAAATAGTGCAATTATATTTCATTTAATTATAGGAGTATTATCTAATAACAAGGTGATTAATAATACTGACTTTAAGACAGAATCAGGACGTTCCTACAAGAGGCTTACTAAAACACTTGCAAGGTATTACAGAACACGTAATAAACCGCATGATTTAAGGGTATCAAATTTAAGTCAAATTACAACCAAATATAGCAGAATTCAGTTTTAAGCAGCATACAGAACCAAAGTCGTAGACAGATACTTCCGGAGAGGTCATGCACAAATTTTTTAATTTAATTACATTTCTATGGATGTATCTATCTACAATACACTAACTCCTCCGCTTAACTTTCTATGAGTTTCACAAATTTCTCTTTCTAACTTATGACTGACGGCCCATCAATTTTTTTGTAAAATGTCACTTCCACCGTTTTTTAACTACGTCATAACTGACATTTGTTAAACTTTGAATTTCGAATCGTTCTGGATATTAAATTTTTTATTAACTCTTGAATTTCAGCACATACGGTACATTTATTTAATCTTTTATTTTTAAAATTGCGAAAGAAAGTCATATCGTATGTTGCGGGATTTGAACCCGGTATCGTCGGACTGATAGCTTCTCTAGGTATGTATAACTCAGACATCTTGGATACTAAAGATTTATTTTACATTTTGAATTATTTGAATCATTTCCAGCAACCCATACATTTAAAGGGTTTTTATAAAGTTTTGAATAAAGTTAATATTTGATCTTTTCGAAAAATCACTTTTCCCACTTTTCTCAAATACCTACGAAATGTATAAAATTTTGAATTCCAAATAACGATTATTACTCAACAACAACATCTACAAAACATTTCCTATTTAACCGATTTTCAATCTCTTCAGATAACAAAACTATCCATCCAGTGCTATCCAGAATTAGACATCCTGTAGCATCGATTTGATAATGCTATTTTAGTTTATCAAGATTCCTTGCTGAAATTGAAAATCTTTTCAAATTTTCTAGAATGTTTATTAAACTGCATTTGATTACTGTTTTATAGTAATCTTGGAATAGTCAATGTTATATATGGAAATCGGAAAAGTTTGTACTAGTTGAGATTGAATTTATTGCTGAGCACTACTTAGAATCATAGGTAGGTATCCTTACTATAGTTAGAATGATAATTAATTTCATTGCTGTTGCTTAGTTTATTTTTCACCTAAAGATTTTACGTATTATTTTCTTCTGTATGAGCTATATACTTCTATAAAATTTGAAATTGCTCAAATTAAGTAACTATTCAATAGTAATTAATTAAATAATTTTATTTCAAGAACTCAAACACATAAAAATGTTAAACTCAAAATTAAATTAATTTTTTTAATATTTAAATATAAAAGACTAACTCTTATTCGAACAGGTTTTCTTAATTCTAAAAATGTATATCACCTAATAGATAAAATTGATAATGGACAGTACAATTAAAAATATATCTCTTAATACCTACATTTTTAAAAGAAATTTTTGAAATTAAAATAAATTTTCCGATTATAAAAAAGATTAATTCTTATTGCTAATAGCTTTCACAATTCTAAAAATTTTAGCAAAAAATAAATGAAATTGAAAGAAACAAGATTGATAGTGAATTAAAATACATATCTGAATATACTTAGGACAATTGAACATTAATTTAAATAATAAAAGGCTTCAGACTATTAGTTTAAAAAAATTCAGTACTCAAAACTTGAACGTATTTTTCGGTAAATTTTGAAGAAGCGAACATTTGCATTTGTAATTGATCGCTTATTGCATTAAATAAATATGTAATTCGGCGGGTGAAAAGTTCAAATGCCTTATTATCCAACAATAGCGGAATTTCTAAGAACGGGCTGCATATAATGTCAATAGAGAAATTGGCCGTCAGTGACTAAACGCCTCTAGAAAAATAGTAATATTTTGTCTGGCAGGAGAGAGTTCCAGAAGCATAGTAGACAAAAATTAATTCCTTGGCAATTTATAGAAAGAATAACCAATGACCGGTTTGGAATTAAAAATTTTTTATACATTTCGTAGGTATTTGAAAAAAGCGATTTTTTCGAAAAGATCAAATATTAGCTTTATTCAAAACTTTATAAAAAACCCTTTTAATGTATGGGTTGCTGGAAATGATTCAAATAATTCTAAAATGTCAAAATAAATCTTTAGTATCCAAGATGTCTGAGTTATACATACCTAGAGAAGCTATCAGTCCGACGATACCGGGTTCAAATCCCGCAACATACGATAAGACTTTCTTTCGCAATTTTAAAAATAAAAGATTAAATAAATGTACCGTATGTGCTGAAATTCAAGGGTTAATAAAAAAAATTAATATCCAGAACGATTCGAAATTCAAAGTTTAACAAATGTCAGGTATGACGTAGTTAAAAAACGGTGGAAGTGACATTTTACAAAAAAAATTGATAGGCCGTCAGTCATAAGTTAGAAAGAGAAATTTGCGAAACTTATAGAAAGTTAAACGGAGGAGTTAGTGTATTGTAGATAGATACATCCATAGAAATGTAATTAAATTAAAAAATTTGTGCATGACCTCTCCGGAAGTATCTGTCTACGACTTTGGTTCTGTATGCTGCTTAAAACTGAATTCTGCTATATTTGGTTGTAATTTGACTTAAATTTGACACCCTTAAATCATGCGGTTTATTACGTGTTCTGTAATACCTTGCAAGTGCATTAGTAAGCCTCTTGTAGGAACGTCTTGATTCTGTCCTAAGGTCAGTATTATTAATCACCTTGTTATTAGATAATACTCCTATAATTAAATGAATATATATATATATATATATATATATATATATATATATATATATATATATATATATATATTTTGAATAAAAGAAGCGCAAGAAACATTTCGGCATTGGATCTGCTTAGAATTCTTTTGGCGGTGCAATTCAGAAACCTTGGAGTATGGCAATGTTTTATGTAAAATAATATTAAATAATAATGTAACGACTTATTGAAGGTGGTGCAAGCTCTAAATTTAGTGGTGCAAGGTGGTGCAAGCTATCCTCTAACTGGTGCACATATCATTTTTTTGAAATTCGACTGGAGGGGCTAGCGTCATTCTAGCCCCCCTCGAGAAAAGGTACTGTAACTAATCTTCTGAAGTGGTGCAAGCTCTAAATTTAGTGGTGCAAGCTTTTCCCTAACTGGTGCACATATCATTTTTTTGAAATTCGAATGGAGGGGGGCTAGCGTCATTCTAGCCCCCCTCATAAACAAATTACCGCAATTGTTTTTCCAGCATGGTGCAAGCTATTATTTTGGTGGTGCAAGGTGGTGCAAGACTAGTACTTTCTGGTGCACATGCTACATTTCAATAAATCGTTTGGAGGGGGGCCAAGTTGACGGAGCCACGCAAGACTATAGTAATTCTATAAGTTTGTAGGTAGCCTGCACAATAAGTTAATTGTAAATTGACAACAATGTAGTGATTGATAGTGAAAGAGCAGTTTTATAGTGCACAGTTGCTGAATTCCTATATTAATTCTAGTTTGAGTCATTTTAATTAATGACTTACCAAAAGCATATAAATGAATGGGTGCACTTGAATCCCAAAACTGTATCTTTGAAATAGCAAAACCATTCCTAACAAAAAGCTCGTTTACGGAACTTTTTTATTGATTTTGGCAAACTCATTTATAATAATAAAATTAGATTTTGAACAATAAAGTTTTGTGGTAGATAATGTATTTCGATTAGTTTCTAGAAAGATTTACGGCACAGATTAAATTTATTTTCCACGTAATATCCGTAAATGACGTTGTGATAAATTGTTTAGATATTGAAGAAGTTTTGAACAGTGAACGTTTACTAACGAGAGGCTTACAACATGTGTAAGTTCAAAGTTTTTCCAAATTACCCCAGGGAAGGTTGTTTAGAGTCAAATTTTGGAGAATTTGTATAATGCGCTAGTACTATTCGGCATAGATGAAATGGGTCACCTAAAATGTGACCCATGACCCAGTGACCCAAATGAGGATGTGACCCACCACCCAGTGACCCATGACCCAAATTGACCCAGAGACCCAAATTGACCCAGTGACCCATATTGACATAGTGACCCAAATCGACCCACATTGACCCAGTGACCAAAATTGATCCAGTGATCCAAATTGACCCACATTGACCTAGTGACCCAAATTGATTCAGTTACCTAAATTGACCCAAATTGCAGTCGCAAAATTTTCTTACTGTCTCAAATTGGCTCTCTGTGATGTCTTCAATTAGTGGGCGAGTTTTATCGTATAACCGATTATGAAATTTGGAAATTTTATTATTAATTTTTAATAAATATGTGCTGTTCTACGAATTACAGTTACAAAATAAATCTCAGAACTATCTGGCAGAAGGAGTAGCTGCTGTCCGAGACAATTTTAATTAGTGTGAGAATGTTTAACAATTAAATATACTAAATGATCAAAATATTTTTCAATGACAGACGCAATAAAATATAAATTGAATAATCCCGTTTTCTGACATCGAGTTGATACAGGAACATTGTTTTATATGATCTTCATCATTCTTTTAGTTAACTAGTCTTATCAAGAAAACTCGGTCTCACGGAGATTTATAAAAGTCGGCACTTATGTATAAGGTTTAAATTACAATTAAGGTGATGTTTATCCATGCTTAATGATAATGATATACAAATTACAAAAATCATGGACACTGAAAATAACCGGGTATATAATATTCAGATTTTTGCTACAAATTATTTCAGTTCTTATGTGAAAGAATACTATTATTTGAACATACAAAATTGTATACGTTCATAACACTGCATTCTCGCGGCACAGCTCCTCAGCACGTTTCTTGAAAAACATGTAAAAATGCGTTTCATATTATGTAAAAAGCGATGTATTGATTACAAAACATTTTAGCGTTTGCTTGAAATATGAAACGAATGCTAGCAACTAACGGCACCAATAAGCTTATGCATTTGTGAAAATAGTTAATAAATTGAGCTAAAAGTATGGGAAAAAGATTTTTATGACTTCAATAATTCAATTTGTTACTGAATCAATTGGGTCCGTTTGGGTTACTGGGACAGTTTGGGTCACCGGGGCAATTTGGGTCACTGGGTCAATGTGGGTCACTGAGTCGATGTGGGTCACTGGGTGAATCCAGGTCAGTACACGGGACCCACTGACCCAGTGACCCAAACAAAAAAGTGACCCATTTGGACCCAGTGACCCAGTTGACCCATGACCCATTTCATCTCTGCTATTCGGTACAACGCTAACTCATGATGTGCTTTTCCGCTGCGGCGCCGCTGGTCACTGTTTTAAATTATTAATGGATCGTAATACTGATGACTTGTTACCGACTTAAACGTTATCTTGAATAACAAGAAGACACACACATGGGATTTTCCCAGTCATCTCCGACATCCCACCCACATCCCACTCTCATAACCTGCCACCTTCTAATTTCTTACCGGGCATGGCCCCTCTCGCTACAGGCTACATAAACTGCACTTAACTCAATCCTCCTATTGCCCCTACGGTGAACTAACAGAAGAAACCCTTCTCCACCTCATTTACTCCTGCTCACTCCCGATCCAAATTGAAAACCACACTCCTTTTCGACCAATACATCCTATTACAAAGTTTAAACCCACCACCCAAAGGCCCTCAATCTATTCCTAATCGACATCCTATCCAATATCCTCCCCCATCCTAAACCCAGCAGTAGTAATTCTGCGCACAACTCTAGTACACACACGCGCGCACATATTTCCACACATACGCACGCACGCGCGCACACACGCGCGCGCGTGAGCACATATACACACACACACACACTCCAAACCACATACACCAAGTACCCAACCCACTCAAGCACACTCATTCAGAACATTATACTTCCAACATTCACACTTAAACAATAAGGTGACAACGAGCAAGGGCAGACTGCCCCCACACCAACGACCACCTCTGAATAGGACATCTGACTACCTAACTCAAGCATGCACAACTAGGTTGGGCCATCAGCCTGCGTATACTTACCAATAAATGACACTGAAAAATGAAAAAAAGTAACACTGTAACAAACGCGCTGAAGAGTCTAGAATTGAAAGGGGCAAAACCATTAAACCAATAATAAATTGATCGACAGCTACCAGGGTGCACTTAAAGAACCAATATAAATCAAACAAGGCGATGAATTAAAAATCACCATATAATTTCTCAAAGCCCATGGAAGCTGTGATAGTTGCATACAGGGCTCTAACTTAGATTCCTGGATTGGCGACCTTCGGTATAATATTTATGCTGTATGACAAGCCTACCGTAAAAGTTTATGGCATGCATTAAAGTTTAAAGTTTAAAAAGCCACAAATTCATGTGTTTTATTATTGGCGGTACCAATGATACCGATGGACGCTTCAAATAAAGTTTTCACAGATAGCGAGTTTGTAAAACATCACTTTCAAAAGCAAAATCTTTGATGTTTCCTACGAAATTAAAACGTATAGCAACATTTAATTCTTTTAAATTTATTACTGCGGTTATTGGGTATTTTCAACACTAACAAAATCAGGAATTGCAACTGTCAATCATGAGTTACTAGCTTGTAAAGTAACGTTATACCAGCTCGTTACCTGTTGCAACAGTTTTAAAAATGCGATGCGTGCTAATTATACGGTTACCTGCTAAAATTTAAAATGCCTTACGATGCAGCGCTAATGGACCTGGTTTTAAATGCTTGCAATTATTGCACTGACACGCGGTAGTAATGTACTTTAAAGAAAATTAGTTTCTACGCTTACTATATGGAAAGGCTAAAACTATTTTTCCGAAGGCTAACTTGGCTATCACCCCATGGGAGAGTTGGTTATGGGCTGGGTTGAAATTTTCTTAGTTAAACTGAAAACAATTTAAATTAATATTGAACGCCACTGTATCCAGCAACTGTTAATCAAAAATAATTATTTTAGGGTAAATACAGAAAATCCTTTTGTAGTTGGTGATTCTCAATTTTTTTACTTAGATTCTTGGACAATTGGGCAGACTCTTTTTAATATAGAAACAATTACCAATGATAATACTTCTACTCCGTAACAAATAATTTTAATCAAATAACAGCAGTTTCGCACAAATAAATTATATCACAGACCTCTTAGTGTTAAAAACTTGAACAAAATCTTGCTACATAATAGTCATGTACGTTAATGAATGTCAGATCTGACAGTCATGTACAAATTTAATAAAAACTAGAATTTTAGGTAGTCTTAATATAAGTCTTATTTCGTTACTGGTAAAGCAAAAACTTTTTAAACTTCTCATAAGTAAATTTAACGAAAGATTTTTCATTCACAAAAAATATAGATATATAGACATAAAAAATTAATAAAATTAAGAGAGGTTTCAATATTGTAACAGATCTTATGAATTGAAACGGTGAAAATTTTCACGGCTGGTAATTTGACGATAAGCGCAGAAGGGAGTTGTTAAATAAATCCGGTTAAGGATTCGGCAAAAGTAAAAGACTCACCCTTAACCACTGATCGCAAACTGCTACCCCTGCGTTGGTTATGTTCCGGTTTCAGTTCGTCTCCTGTCATTTATGTGCAGGAATAAAATTCAATGGACCCCACCGACTCCTGGAAATCATTGATGATCTGAGTATGTTTGCTAACTTGAGGATGTTTGCATTATTGGTCTCAAGGTTTTTCCTTTAACATGAAGGTATTTCCATAAATCAGAAGGTGTTTATTGACTGGGGTTAACCGTACAACTCAGTAGGAAGTTGTTCAGTCAAATTATTAATCCGCAAGTATTTTGAAATAAATTATTGGATCGATTGTTGAAACAAGTAGGTTTAATGTATATATAAATTAAATGTTTGAGTAGATAAACTTGCCAGTCAAATTTAGTAATAAATACATTATAATTTGAATTAGGGCCGCTATACTTGCGGTCACGTCCCCAATGCTCCACCCGGAGGTACTACATTGGGTTTAAACGCGAAAATAATCGTGCTTCTGATTAATTCTGACTTCATAGTTAATCCACCCTAAATAAAAAACTAAATAAAAATCTAACAAACCTAAAAATCTAACAAACCTAACAAGCCCTAACAATCTAACAAACATAAAAATCTGACCAACTGAAACAAAACTAAAAACAGGGTTGTAAATAATGGTATCCCAAGCGCTGACTTTGGAGTGTACCCGCTCAACAAGACACAAGCCAAAATAAGAGGAGAGGGATCCGTAATACCGGATAGCAGACGCCGGCTCTGCTTACCAGTGCGACCTGAAGGGTCGTCTTAAAACTATCCAAATCTAGCTAACTAATTTAAATTCATCCCTAGCTTTCCCTATCATTCCCTAACTGATTTATATTATGATTACAATCTTCACTATCCTACTCTTCCTTCCCAAATATATACTGCAACCAAAATGGCGACAGAACGTTAAACAAAATAAATATGCCACAAAATGCTACAATGCATGCTAATAAATAATTAAATAAATATAAAGTGTAAATATAAAATAAATATATAAATAAATGTCTAATAAGCGTTAAGCATATTGCAGTGCACAAAAAAGCAAAAGCATCACCCTATTTATCAGGTGCACTCGCACAAGCATTATGTCGGCTAGTGCCATTACACACAAAACGTGCTTGTTAAATTATTTCAAAAACTACTAATTAATGTAAATCAAAGCTTGTGCGAGTACAGCCGCCACAATTTAAGTCTTACCTCCATGATAAAATTCTCCAGCATCCGAAGATCTGGTCGTCTGCTTACATCTAACTGTAACTTACTTCTAAGGGTAAGATGGGGTGCACTGCTAAAGTCCTGGTGGGTATGCACTAAATGTTCTTGGGGGGGATCACAATCACTATCACTATCCCTTCACTTTCAAGTCCTGGGGGGATGCGCGGTTTCACTCTATTTTATTATCTTTGTTTATTTTATTGATTTAATTTAATGAGGGTTTCTGATTTATTTGTTATTGTTTATTTGTTATTATTTATTCCCGATTTCCCGATTTTCCGCACATAATTATGAAGATAGGCAGTGATCGTATTAATGGTGTGGGGGTTTCTCGTGCATATTGGACATTTGGGTATAATTATCATGTTATTTTATGATTATTATTTTTTTTTTTTTTAAATTTTTTAATATCAGGTTTTGGTTATATCTATGCTCGTATCCTTACTCACGCCAAGTCAATCTAAAATTTTTCAATCCTCCCACCAACCCCACCGAATTTTACACGCGGTTATCATTGTCTAATCTCTCGACCCTTCCAGCGAATTCTTTTAAGGCTGTCTAGAACGCCTTCTGGTTAACCACTTCCCGACTTCCTCTAGGCTCTTTGGCCATGCCAGACCTAAGATAGCTAGTTTGCTATCAGCCAACCCACGATTTCCCGCCTCAAGCGGGCAGTCGAATAGCACGTGCTCTGCGCTTTCCGCGCCCTCACCGCATTCGCAGCGGTCGCTGTTGGTTAGCCCGAACCTTTGTAAATACGCCTTCAGGGCGCCGTGCCCTGTTATCAACTGCACCATTTTGTGATCGAGCTTAACCTCGATCCTACCTCTAGCTTCTATGCTCGGTATGAATTTGTGGGTCAACCTGCCCGTGACAGCGTTTTGTTCCACCTCTCTTCCCATTGTCGAATTGATTTTTCGCGCAGCTTTCTTTTAATCAAAGACTTCGGTATTGACGAATGTGATATTCGAAAGTCTCCCGTCGCGGCTTCTTTAGCTAATTCATCAGCCCTATCGTTTCCTACGTTACCATTGTGCGACCTGACCCAACAGAACTTTAAACGTCGAAACTCGAGCGCCGTACGCGCTATCCTCCAGACGTCCGCTTGGAGGTCTGTCGAGGTGTTCATGTTTGTTAAAGCCGTCAGCGCCGATTTACTATCACTGATTATATAATACTCGTCTCTGCCCGTATGGTTTATTACGTAATCGATAGCCTCTCGTATGGCTACCAATTCGCACTGGAAGATAGTGCACCAGTTCGCGAGTTTGGTTTGAAACCGAAACACCTCCCTTTCCTGCTTATACACGACAAACGCCGCGCCTGCTTGCCCATCGTCCATACGTGAACCGTCCGTATAAACAAGCCAAAATAAGAGGGAGAGGGATCCGTAATACCGGATAGCAGACGCCGGCTCTGCTTACCAGTGCGACCTGAAGGGTCGTCTTAAAACTATCCAAATCTAGCTAACTAATTTAAATTCATCCCTAGCTTTCCCCTATCATTCCCTAACTGATTTATATTATGATTACAATCTTCACTATCCTACTCTTCCTTCCCAAATATATACTGCAACCAAAATGGCGACAGAACGTTAAACAAAATAAATATGCCACAAAATGCTACAATGCATGCTAATAAATAAATAAATAAATATAAAGTGTAAATATAAAATAAATATATAAATAAATGTCTAATAAGCGTTAAGCATATTGCAGTGCACAAAAAAGCAAAAGCATCACCCTATTTATCAGGTGCACTCGCACAAGCATTATGTCGGCTAGTGCCATTACACACAAAACGTGCTTGTTAAATTATTTCAAAAACTACTAATTAATGTAAATCAAAGCTTGTGCGAGTACAGCCGCCACAATTTAAGTCTTACCTCCATGATAAAATTCTCCAGCATCCGAAGATCTGGTCGTCTGCTTACATCTAACTGTAACTTACTTCTAAGGGTAAGATGGGGTGCACTGCTAAAGTCCTGGTGGGTATGCACTAAATGTTCTTGGGGGGGATCACAATCACTATCACTATCCCTTCACTTTCAAGTCCTGGGGGGATGCGCGGTTTCACTCTATTTTATTATCTTTGTTTATTTTATTGATTTAATTTAATGAGGGTTTCTGATTTATTTGTTATTGTTTATTTGTTATTATTTATTCTCGATTTCCCGATTTTCCGCACATAATTATGAAGATAGGCAGTGATCGTATTAATGGTGTGGGGGTTTCTCGTGCATATTGGACATTTGGGTATAATTATCATGTTATTTTATGATTATTATTTTTTTTTTTTTTAAATTTTTTAATATCAGGTTTTGGTTATATCTATGCTCGTATCCTTACTCACGCCAAGTCAATCTAAAATTTTCAATCCACCCACCAACCCCACCGAATTTTACACGCGGTTATCATTGTCTAATCTCTCGACCCTTCCAGCGAATTCTTTTAAGGCTGTCCAGAACGCCTTCTGGTTAACCACTTCCCCGACTTCCTCTAGGCTCTTTGGCCATGCCAGACCTAAGATAGCTAGTTTGCTATCAGCCAACCCACGATTTCCCGCCTCAAGCGGGCAGTCGAATAGCACGTGCTCTGCGCTTTCCACGCCCTCACCGCATTCGCAGCGGTCGCTGTTGGTTAGCCCGAACCTTTGTAAATACGCCTTCAGGGCACCGTACCCTGTTATCAACTGCACCATTTTGTGATCGAGCTTAACCTCGATCCTACCTCTAGCTTCTATGCTCGGTATGAATTTGTGGGTCAACCTGCCCGTGACAGCGTTTTGTTCCACCTCTCTTCCCATTGTCGAATTGATTTTCGCGCAGCTTTCTTTTAATCAAAGACTTCGGTATTGACGAATGTGATATTCGAAAGTCTCCCGTCGCGGCTTCTTTAGCTAATTCATCAGCCCTATCGTTTCCTACGTTACCATTGTGCGACCTGACCCAACAGAACTTTAAACGTCGAAACTTGAGCGCCGTATGCGCTATCCTCAAGACGTCCGCTTGGAGGTCTGTCGAGGTGTTCATGTTTGATAAAGCCGTCAGCGCCGATTTACTATCGCTGATTATATAATACTCGTCCCTGCCCGTATGGTTTATTACGTAATCGATAGCCTCTCGTATGGCTACTAATTCGCACTGGAAAATTGTGCTCCAGTTCGCGAGTTTGGTTTGAAACCGAAACACCTCCCTTTCCTGCTTATACACGACAAACGCCGCACCTGCTTGCCGATCGTCCATACGTGAACCGTCCGTATAAATTCTGATCGCGCCCTCATCACCTTTGACAAACTCGATTCCTGTAATATCAGCCGGGTGCCCCAACTCAGATACAACGATCTTTCTTGCAATTTCCCTATTACCAAGATTAAGATCTTCGATAATTTCGCGCCCTTTTCCTATATTTATTAATCGCCTATCTCTAATCTCCTAACGACATATTCGATAGGAGAGTCCTACTGATCACCAGGACAGCCTCCGTGGAGGTGGTCCTGTACGCCCTCGCCGCTTTTACCGCGGTTATGCGTTGTACGCTCGTTAATTGACGCATCTCCCGGACTTTACAACCTTCTGCCCATACAGAAGCTGCGTACAGTATTGCCGGCTCAATTGCTCCGGTATAAACCGTCCTCAGCGATTCGCCCCTGAAACCCCACTTTATTTTAGCCGCCGCCATCATTTTATTTGATATTTCGCCGCCCTTACTTTTTACGTATTGTACGTGCGCTTTCCAATTTAATTTATTGTCGATCTTGACGCCGAGGTAGGTAATACAATCTTTAAACGGATTTTCTCCTCCTAGCTCTAACCTAGGAGGTCTCTGTCCTGGTTTCGTGCCGAAATAAAGCGCCTCTGACTTCGCCGTGTTAAATTTTAATTTTACCGCCTGCGACCATTCGTGTAATTTATTAAGCGCCTCGTTCGGTTTTGTGCGCATATCCATTAGCAATCTCGATCTTACAATTAAAAGCGTGTCATCTGCAAACCCAACGATTGAGCATCCTGCGGGCAACTTGACACTAAAGATGCTCTCATACAACAACTTCCAAAATGTGGGACCAGAACATGACCCTTGCGGGCATCCCTTTCCACCTCACGCGACAGAACTTCACCCGGAATTTCAACCTGTGCCAATCGCCTCGAGAAATAGCTCTTGACCAAAGACATCAAGTTTCGCGGACAACCCCTACGATCTAACTCGCAAACGATTAATGGCCACCAGGCAGCATCAAATGCTCCTGAAATGTCCAAAGCAACAACGACACAGTACTCTTTAGCATCTCTTGCCTGCTTAATTTCCCCGACAACGAACTCTAACGCGTCGATAGTCGACTTGCCCTCCACGAAACCAAACTGTCGGTTATTAAAACCGCCGCTGTCTCGCACTAGGTGCTCAACACGCGTAGTCATAACGCGATCTAAAAGTTTCCCCAGCACCGGTAGCAAGCTAATTGGACGATAGCTGCCCGGATCTGACGTATCCGTCTTTTTAGGTTTGGGTATAAATTTCACATTCTGGATTTTCCAGCAACGCGGATAAACGCCCCTTTCTAAACAAAGATTAAACAACCCAACAAAGATACACGGGGCTAACAGGCACGCCTGCAGAGCTGCGTCTGAGGTGATTCCATCATGCCCCGGTGCCTTCTTAGGGTTCATCCTCCTAAGAGCCCTGACGACCTCGTGAACTAGGATTGCCTTATTGGCACCTGTTCCTTGCGCCTCTGCAGCTTCCTGACGTACTAAATCGTGCGACCCTTCATCCC
Organism: Platerodrilus igneus; assembly: GCA_036346225.1. NCBI lineage: Eukaryota > Metazoa > Arthropoda > Insecta > Coleoptera > Lycidae > Platerodrilus > Platerodrilus igneus. The sequence goes on along the minus strand of JARFIW010000787.1, from coordinate 6,815,718 downwards.
CCTCGGGATTATCCGATGGGAAAAATTTCTCTAGTAAATATTCCGCTGTGGTTTTAAAACCTTCCGTGTATTCGCCATTTGTTTTCTTTATATTACTGAGCGCGATTAATAAATACAGTTCATTTACATTTCCAATGCTCCACCTGTAGGTACTACATAGGCCAGGAGGCGAGTTTTTTGTTGCCTGGAAATTTAGAATTTTGCCGAACCCTTGCCGTTCCAGGCAAGGTAGGGATCTTTAACGTGCGTGACAACACTCACACACGGGACCTCCATTTAACCTCTCATCCGAACGAGGGCGTAATTTTTGTGAAAAATGCTCACCTGTCATTTTTCAAGCAGTCGGCCGTGTCGGGATTTGAACCCGGGACCTTGGGATCCGTAGTCTTACGCTTACTACATTGATCCACGGCGACGCCGATTAATAAATACAGTGAAATCCTAGAATTAATAAATAAATTAGTGCAGTATACATTGCCAAGGCTTATTCCTAAATAATTGTGAATAATCAGCCTTGGGCCTAATAAAGAACTGCAAGTAGAAGTTGTGTCGGTGACAAAAAAATACCCTTTAACTTCATATAGAAATTATAATTTACACTCAAACATTAATATGACTATCAACGCATCATATAGCACATTTGGTGGAGGATTGAGGGTTGTATGCTTATTACATGTCAATAAAATAACAATGCCTACTTGTAACGTTTGTATGTGATAGTTTAGTTGTGGTAGTAGTTAATTACATTAACGGTAAGAAGCAATATTTACGCAGCGGTACTCTGGCAACATTCAAGCTCACAACAATAAACAGTAAAAATTAATATATTTTTAAATAATTCATTTACTTTAATGGTAGTAATGAATACGTCAAGAAATCTGGAAATGTATCATTTCACCATGAATGCAGACAGACGCGTAAAAATTAAAGTTGATTAGAGATAACATATATGGGTTTATAAACAAAGCTACACACAATATCAACAAACCAAACACAATAGTCTGCGCCAATATCGACTTAAAATTTTACATGTGAAGTGCGATCATTTACATATAAGTAAATTAACGAGAAATAAAATCCAGGGTTTTATATGCCAACTCCAACCGAGCTTTTGTTTGAAATGTGGAGTTGCCGGGCGCCTAATTTTGTGTGGTATCGTCATGCACCTTTCTGTATTGACAGTCGGTGGTGGCTTTATATTAGTTTAACTATGGTGGCTTTACTGCATACGCAGGATCTGAATTTTGTGGTTGCGTGTACCTTTGACAGCTTGTACGAAGTTGGATATTCAAAATACGTTTTTATTAATTCTCTTAGAAATAAAATCGAGAAGTTCGCATATTTTTCAGCTGAAGGCTGAAGGACCAATATATCAGTTTATAATGTTTCATTTGGCTGCCCTAACGTTTATTGTGCAACAACCCTTAATAAGGCAATGTTAGTGGGTACTTTTCTAATTTCAGTCAAGGCTTGAAACGATATTTTATGCAAATAAATTGAATATTGTTAACGCTTAATTAAGAGGGTTTAGAGCTGAATTTGGAAAAATGCAAATTTTTGTAGGAGTGTGTAGAAATTTTGCGTTATGTACGAGCCCTAACAACTATACATATATTGGGACAAAATAAAATACATATACAACTCACTTATTTAAGTTTATTGCTTTATAATAATTTTTTTAATTTAATACTAATTAACTAATTAATTAACATCAATTGGGGCCATTCAGCAACACAAAAAACAAGATACTTATTCTACAAACTATAATTAACAAGAAAAATGTTTAAATTGTGTAACAACTAAATATTGGGACAGGAAGAATTTTTACGTCTAATATGGAGTAATGTCGCCCATAGATTTTATGACGGCTTGAATTCGGTTGGCCATTGACTCAACTAAGGTTCTACACTTTTCAGGAGTAAATCCATTCCCAATTTGTTCTATTTTCGTTCTAAGTTCCGATAATGTTCGTTGTGGGTTATTCCTCAATGTTTGTTTCATTTTAAGCCCCACTGTTTCATTGATATTGAGGTCAGAACTGTTAGAAGGCCAAGGAAGAACACTGATGTTGTGGTCGTCTATCCACTTTTTTGTGGTTTTGGCCGTATGGTAGGGTACCCCATCCTGCTGAGAAATATAATTTTCGCAAACATTTAACTTCGCGGTACTTGGTAGCAATCTGTTTTGCAATATTTGTTGATATTTCGCAGCAACTAAATATTGGGCAGTGAAAAGTAATTGTTTTAAATGAAACAAGATAAGAACAGTAGGCTGTGAAAACTAGGTCTATTAAGCTGTCTGAGCCAAATTATCAGAACACATCAAAATATATATAGGAATTATTTGCTTTTTTTTTGCTGATAAAACCAATTTTTTTGCTATATCTGTAAAAAAGTTACAAGTGGTTAGATAACTTAGTATTAAGCTATCTAACCAACTACAAAAAATACCTACAAAAAATAAAATAAAAAAATTAACAATACATAAATTTTTTGCTATTTTTTTGCTACCATTTGCAAAAGAAAAAAAAATCAAATTTTCAAATAATAAAATAAATATCAATATCTACAAGAGTAAAGTACATTAAAGAAATTAATTGCTGGCACGACTAGAGAATACCTACTTTTTATGAATTATTTACTCTTAAAATATGCAACTCCCGAATTTTTTGCTCGCGAAATTAACATAAAAAACGACAAAATATCATATACCCACTTCGAATTTACAAGAATAAAGTACATTAAAGAAATTAATTGTTGGCATAGCTATATCATTCATATGTTTTATGATTTACTTGCGCTTTAGATATGCAACTCCCGAATTTTTGCTCGCGAAATTAAATGTTCAAACGATAATATTGGCCTTTTTTCGTTTTTTATATTAATTTCGTGAGCAAAAAATTCAGATTTACATAATTTAAGAGCAAATAAATTAAGCTACATTATTATGAAATTATGATAGAAGCAATTAATTTTTTAAAAGCACTTTACTCTTGTAGTCCCAGGCCAACTTATATTATTATTATCCTTTGAACATCTAATTTAACCAGCAAAAAATTCGGGAGCTGCATATTAAAGGAGCAAATAATTCACAAACATTGTAAATGCTATAGTTGTGTCAGCAATTAATTTTTTTAATGTACTTTACTCTTGTAGATGTCGATATTTATTTCATTATTCGAGATAATTGATTCTTTCGTTTGCAAATGGTAGCAAAAAAATAGCAAATTATGTATGAATTGTTAATTTTTATTTTATTTTGTGTAGGTATTTTTTGTGATTTGCTGGATAGCTTATTACTAAACTATTTAGCCAATTAAAAAACATAACTACACAAAATAAAATGAAAATTAACAATTCATACATAATTTGCTATTTTTCTTTGTAACTTGTAACTTTTTCACAGATATAGCAAAAAAATGGTTTTATCAGCAAAAAGAAGCAAATAATTAGCAAATAATTCGTATATACATTTTTATATGTTCTGATAATTTGGGAGTTGCATATTTTACGAGTAAATAATTCATAAAACGTAGGTATTCTTTAGTCATGCCAGCAATTAATTTTTTTAATGTACTTTACTCTTGTAGATATTGATATTTATTTTATTATTTGAATATTTGATTTTTTTTCTTTTGCAAATGGTAGCAAAAAAATAGCAAAAAAATTATATATTGTTAATTTTTTTATTTTATTTCGTGTAGGTATTTTTTTACTTGGCTAGATAGTTTATATTAAGCTATTTAGCCTCTTGTAACTTTTTCACAGATATAACAAAAGAATTGGTTTGACCAGCAAAAAAAGCAAATAATTAGCAATTAATTCATATACATATTTTTATGTGTTCTGATAATTTGGGAGTTGCATATTTTAAGAGTAAATAATTCATAAAACGTAGGTATTCTTTAGCCATGCCAGCAATTAATTTCTTTAATGTACTTTATTACTCTTGTAGATATTGATATTTATTTTATTATTTGAAAATTTGATTTTTTTTCTTTCTCAAATGGTAGCAAAAAAATTATATATTGTTAATTTTTTTTTTTATTTTGTGTAGGTATTTTTTTAGTTGGCTAGATAGCTTAATATTAAGTTATCTAGCCACTTGTAACTTTTTACAAATATAGCAAAAAAATTGGTTTTATCGGCAAAAAAGGCAAATAATTCCTATACATATTTTTATGTGTTCTGATAATTTGGGAGTTGCATATTTTAGGAGTAAATAATTCATAAAACGTAGGTATTCTTTAGTCATGCCAGCAATTAATTTCTTTAATGTACTTTACTCTTGTAGATATTGATATTTATTTTATTATTTGAAAATTTGATTTTTTTCTTTTGCAAATGGTAGCAAAAAAATTATATATCTTTAATTTTTTATTTTATTTTGTGTAGGTATTTTTTTTAGTTGGCTAGATAGCTTAAGATTAAGTTATCTAGCCACTTGTAACTTTTTTACAGATATAGCAAAAAAATTGGTTTTAACGGCAAAAAAAAGCAAATAATTAGCAAATAATTCCTATATATATTTTGATGTGTTCTGATAATTTGGCTCAGACAGCTTAATAGACCTAGTTTTCACAGCCTACTGTTTCTTATCTTGTTTCATTTAAAACAATTACTTTTCACTGCCCAATATTTAGTTGTCACACAATTTGAACATTTTTTTGTGTTAACTAAAGATGATAAAATAAGTATTTTTTTTTTGTGTTGTTGAAAAGCCCCAATTGTTGTTAATTAATTAGTTAATTAGTATTAAATTAAAAGAATTACTATAAAAACATATAAACTGTTAAATAAGTGAGTTATATATGTATTTTATTTTGTCCCAATATATAGTTTTGGGCTCGTAATTAGTAAAGAAGGTATTTTAAGCTGAAATTTTAAAATATCTTAATATCAAAAAATATTTGGACTTTAGGAAATTTCCTGGCAAGATGAGGTACGAATTAAAAGAGATTGTGTAAGATCCTATTAAAGAGAAGTTCCATATTACTTAGTTTGATATCCATTTATAAAAAGAACAGTAAAGAACGCTATGGTCGTGATTTATGTTGAAATTAAAATAAAATTTTATTTGCTTTTCGAAATTTATTTGAATTTGGAAAAATATGATTTAAAGATAGGTGGTCTTGTAGAAAGATCATTAAAAACAGCATACATTTTATAAAAATTACTTACAGATGTAAATCATCTTTATTCGAATTAAATATATCAAATAAGATTCCGTATTTTATTTTTTAAAAATGCCCTTATTGCTTATATTTCATATTGTAACGCGCTACTACTACCGCGTTTCTTTAATTTAAAACAAGTAATAATAATGGTCTTTATTACTCACTGTTCACAAGTCTAATTAACAGTATATGCCTTATTTATAGATGTTTTCAGTCCACTTAACAATGAAGCACTATTACACTAATGAATTTACAAGCACTAATATCTTCTTAAATTAACTCCTTTACCATAAGTTCATTAACAACACTAACACAACTATTTGTTTATACACTTCTATTTATTTATGTATACTGCAAGCTGCATGCACATTAGACACAGCATATCATTTATGTATATATTCTAAAAACTCAACTACGTTTACTTTACAACGATATAATTTATATTAGACATTCAAGAATAGACTAACTCTTACATTCATAAGCGGCATTATATATACCCTGCATTAAGATATGACTCATTATCTAGAACTTTGTAGAAGGATTCTCGAATGCTGAAGAATACGCTGTGCCCCAGGCGTTTGTATGTTTGACGGGTTGCCTAATAGTGGATCGCAACACTGCCCCTCTTTAAAACCGTTACGTCTCGTAACTGTAAATCCATCTTGACGCCAATTCGATGACTGGTGACGGTATCGGCAGCTATCTCCTCTGGTGCATCCACCGCGTCGTTGGAAGTAACAGTCAACACTCTTTTCATGGTCTTGGTAGGCAACCGGTTGATAACAACAAACAAGAACCTGGACGTTGGTTCCTGGAAAACTACTTCTAGCATATTTCGGACTATCCTCCAGTCTAAGCGATCCAGTCCACAACCCAGCTTGGGCACCGCTAGTCTCGTTACTCCATTTTCCATCATCTGCGCCTTAAGATTTAGCAAAGCCTCCCATAGATGTCCATAACTAGGTCTCTGCCATGAAGAATTTTTGGTGACCAGATAGTAAACATAACGATTTTTATCTTGAAGGACCAAAGATTTTCCTACAGTTGGCTGCTGTTGTACTAATTCATCCACACATCCAAACTTTTTCTTGAAAACAACAGCTATTCCCTTGACATTGCCAAATCTTGAGCTACGCAATGTGCAAGGGAATACTCTTCTGGTGCTCTAAACAGATCTTGCTGTTTTTCAACAACAACGCCAAATCTCGCTTTAGCGGAACCACCATACGCCGCCATAAAGCTCTCAAAATCTACATTTGGCTCATGATTAATAACTTGCCGAACACCATTATCATTATTCGAGTCTTCCTGGTTGTTGCCAGCGTAGGATGTTAAACGGTCAAAGTGTACCACTTTCGGTTTACCACGAGGGATCTTCTGATCCGGTACACTACATCATTAATCCTTTTAACACTTCGTACGGCCCTTCCCATTGTCTTTGTAGTTTTGGCGACAATCCACGTTTTCTTTGTGGATTGTACAACCACACTAAATCTCCAGGTTGATAACCACCTTCTTGTGCTCTCGTGTCATATTGTGATTTCATTCGATCGCTTGCTGCCTGTATATTCTTTCGGACGTTTTCGTGAATACTATTTGATCTTTCACGAAGCTTACTAACGTAATCTTCACCTGCGATCTCTTCTCCAGGTTTAAATCCAAACTGAAGATCACATGGTAGCCGCAATTCACGTCCTAGCATTACGCAAGCGGAGAGTACCCTGTGCTGTCATGTACCGAAGATCGGTACGCCAGTAGGAACAAATGCAGATATTGGTCCCAGTCTCGTTGATGTTCAGAGACAACTTTGGCCAGGTACTTCCTAACGTCCTGTTCATTCTTTCAACCATTCCATCCGATTGGGGATGAAGTGGCGTGGTTCTAGTCTTCCTGATTCCAAGATGCTTGCAGACATTTTGAAACAATACTGATTCGAAGTTTCGACCTTGATCGGAGTGTAATTCCAACGGAACTCCAAAACGACAAAACAACTCCCTGACTAGTACATCTGCAACCGTCTCGGCTTCTTGGTTAGGTATAGCATATGCCTCCGGCCATTTGGTAAAATAATCCATTACAACCAAGATGTATTTATTTCCTTTCTCTGATTCAGGAAATGGACCAGCTATATCAATGGCTACCCTCTCAAAAGGATTCCCCACGTTATACTGTCTCATTGGGGCTTTCCGTTTTGAGACCGGGCCATTTGCAGAGGCACACAATTCACATTTCCGGCACCACTCCTTCACATCATCTTTGCAGTTCAGCCAATAGAATCTTTCTCTCACTCTCTCGAGAGTTCTTTTCACGCCAAAGTGCCCTCCGGAAATACCATCGTGCAAGTGCTGCAACAATTCCGGCACTCTGCTTCTCGGCACTATCACTTGAAGTCTCTCAGTGCCCTCTTCAAATTCCAGGCGTCGTTTCAAGATTCTATTTTCTATCATCAAGGAGTCCCACTGTGCCCAGTATGCCTTCAGGCTCCTACTTAAAATACTAATTTCTTCCCAAGCTGGCCGTTGTCCTCTATTTTTCCACTCAATAATACGTCCCAATTCGGCGTCATTCTCCTGGTCTTCTCGTATTCTTTCGAGTTGCCAAGTATCATCGGTTACCGTCATTCTATGGATGACACTTATTTTCTCTTCCATCTTGGAGCAATGATTGCAGTCCATCGGACAAGGTCTCCTTGATAGAGCGTCTGCATTCCGATGGCTAGTTCCTACACGATGTTCTGTATCAAAGTCATATTCCTGCAGCCGCTCTATCCACCTTGCCACTTGCTCTTCAGGATTTCGAAACTGCAATAACCATTTCAGTGCAGCATGGTCTGTTCTCAACAGGAATTTACGGCCGTATAAGTACTTATAAAAGTGCTCTACGGATTTGACGACGGCCAACAGCTCCCTTCTTGTCACACAATAGTTCCTTTCTGGCCGCGACAAGACCTTGCTGAAATACCCAATAACTTTTTCTTGTCCGTCCTGCACTTGAGAAAGAACGCCTCCTATAGCTGTGTTACTGGCATCGGTATCCAACACAAATTTTCCCTCCATCCGTGGATAACTCAAAATTGGTGCTGTAACTAGTAGCCGTTTCAGTTGTTCGAATGCACTGTGGCAGTCGTCATTCCAATCATATTCTTGTCCATCTTCGGTTAATTTTGTTAACGGTTTGGCAATGTTCGCAAACCCAAGTATAAAACGTCGGTAATATGTGCACAATCCTAGAAAACTGCGTAGTTGGTGTATATCTGCTGGTGTAGGCCACTCTTGTACCGTTTTTATTTTGTCAGGGTCAGCTCTTATTCCGGTCTCTGAAACGACATGTCCTAGGTATTTCACCTCTTTTCCAAATAGGTGACACTTCTTGGGGCTCAATGTAAGGTTTGCCCGCGTAATCTTTGGAATATCTCCTCTAAGTTTTAAGGTGTTCTTCAAAAGACCGGCCTAACACTATCACGTCGTCTAGGTACACCAGACATGTTTTCCAGGACAGTCCACGCAGTATCGACTCCATCAATCGTTCAAAAGTAGCAGGAGCATTGCATAATCCAAATGGCATGACCTTGAACTGCCATAATCCAGTTCCAATTGTAAACGCAGTCTTTTCTTTATCGTTTGGCTCCAAGCCTACCTGCCAGTATCCGCTTTTCAAGTCCAAGGTCGAAAACCATTTAGATCCGGATAGAGTATCTAAGGTGTCATCAATTCTGGGCAAAGGATAGCTGTCTTTCTTTGTCACATTGTTAAGCCGCCGGTAGTCTACACAAAACCTTGTCGACCCGTCCTTTTCTTGACAAGCACTACCGGGGATGCCCATGGACTATTCGAGGGTTCAATCACTCCCTGTTCTTCCATATCGGTGATAATTTGCTCAGCTTCCTTACGTTTTGCCAAAGGAAGCCGCCTGGGTGTTGTCTTATCGGTTGCGCATCTCCAGTATTGATCTTGTGTTGCACAACATTCGTCCTTCCTTCTCACTATCATCCAGTGCAAACACACCTCGATATCGTCCGACCAGTTCTTTTACCTTGCCCAGTTGATCGCCATTTAATCCTTGACACGAGGGTATCAACATATCCAGCAATTTCTGTGAGCAACCGTTGGTTGGTTTATTTTTCGTGTCGTCAATACAACGTTTAATATGACATACTGGAATGCAACTTCCCACAATCATGCCTTTCTTCAGGGTCACTGTATGAGGGTTAATGTTCAGCACCCTTACTGGTACCATATTTCGAGACTTTACCAGCGTTCTTCCAATCAGAAGTCCCTCCTGACCCATCCCCGATTCAGTTGCTTCCATCATGCATACTTGTCCTTCCCGGAGCGTACCATCCGGGCGTCCCATTACTATCATCTCCGCCTTCTCGGGTATTTTCATATCGCAAATCATTCGAACTTGCATCGTCTGGTTACTCGTCCCTTGAAATGGAATCTCATCATCATCTATCCGAAGCACATTTTCTTTCATGTTTACATGAAACCCATATTCTCTCATGAGATCCATTCCCAAGATCACTTCTTTTGTAATTTCGGCCACCAACACTCGATGATTAATTAATTTGTCCCCAATTGTCAACATAACGGCAGTCTCTCCATGAGTACCAATCTTCTCACCACTTGCCGTTCGGAGACACACCGATACAGGTAGCACTTTTCCACGACCAACCAAATCTGGTCTCACAATAGTTCTTGTCGCTCCTGTATCCACAAGTAATCGGACAACCCTACCATTAATTCTACCATCGATATAAATGCTGTCCAGACTTTCCACCGACGATGCAGCACGGATGATAATCTCCGGGGCACTACGCTGTGCTGTCGAAGTTCGCCCTCTTACATGGACCAGCTTTGGCACAACCGGTTGTTTCTTTGGTTGAGTACAGCGTCTCTGCATATGGCCAACTTCACCGCAGCTCCAGCATCGTAGACGCCATCTCCGCGGTCGTAGTCTTTTCAGCCTTTCCGCCTTTCGCTTTTCAAACACACGGTTGATTATTTCATCTATGCTGTTCTGAGCTTGACCAGGTTCCTCTAAGGCAGACCGAACTTTGTGACTCACCCTATGTGATGTCTGCTTAGCTGCTTCAAATTCAAGCGCATGGGCCAGTGCATCATCTAACATTTTTGGCCGTGCTAGTCTTAGCGCTTGCTGTATTTCGCCATCCTTAACGCCATCCACAAATGTTTGGACAGCAAGTTGTTCGAGGAAGCTGTCTGGTGCCGTTGGGTATGCCAATCTAACTAACCTGGCAATGTCAGCTTCGAATTCTTGCAGGCTTTCACTTGTCTTTGCGAGCGGTTCTTAACTTGTGCGTGGTAAACCTGTTGAAGGTGAGCATCTCCATATCTCATCTCAAGCTTTGATGTTAAGAGGCCGTAATCATTCTGCTGGTGATCGGGAATCGTTTGTAAGATGTTAAGAGCTTCCCCCCGTAGGGCCACTATTAGAGAGATAGCCTTCTCTTTGTTGCACCAACCGTTGGATATTGCAGCAGCTTCAAATTGTTTCAAATATGTGGGCCAAGGTGTTTTACCATCGAATGTAGGTGGTTTTACTTTAAATTTAGACGGAATTGACTCGCTTCTTTCCGTGGTTCTTATTTCTGGAATGTTCTGATTAACAACTTGGCTTGGCAATTCAAGTGGCCGCGTTGTTAGTGAAATTACTTGTTCTTGCAGCCTCATCACATCTTCTTCCATTTTTATCAATTTACTGTCCAACTTTTGCTCAACTGTTTTTACCTGTTCAGTGAAATCTTCTTTCAATGCAATGGAACTTTCCATTAATCTTCGTTCTAACGTGGCTGTATTTTCACTTAACTTTTCCTCTATTTTCTCAGCATTTTCACTAAGTGTCATTTCCATGCCGTATTTAAATTCTTTAAGGGTCGATTCCAGTTCAACTGACTTCACTAAGTTTTCGTTTAGTGTCACTTCCAGTTTAGCCGACCTCTCCTCCATACCGGATTTAAAATCCTTGAGGAAATTTATTAAAGTGTCTGCCTCCATTTTACTTTGATTTCTTGTCACTGGCATATACAAACTACTTAAATGTTTTTAGACTTGTGTTTTAAATTAATCACTATATACCCCACAAATGCCTGACACCAGTGTAACGCGCTACTACTACCGCGTTTCTTTAATTTAAAACAAGTAATAATAATGGTCTTTATTACTCACTGTTCACAAGTCTAATTAACAGTATATGCCTTATTTATAGATGTTTTCAGTCCACTTAACAATGAAGCACTATTACACTAATGAATTTACAAGCACTAATATCTTCTTAAATTAACTCCTTTACCATAAGTTCATTAACAACACTAACACAACTATTTGTTTATACACTTCTATTTATTTATGTATACTGCAAGCTGCATGCACATTAGACACAGCATATCATTTATGTATATATTCTAAAAACTCAACTACGTTTACTTTACAACGATATAATTTATATTAGACATTCAAGAATAGACTAACTCTTACATTCATAAGCGGCCTTATATATACCCTGCATTAAGATATGACTCATTATCTAGAACTTTGTAGAAGGATTCTCGAATGCTGAAGAATACGCTGTGCCCCGGGCGTTTGTATGTTTGACGGGTTGCCTAATAGTGGATCGCAACAATATTTTAATGCATTTCGTAATCACAAATTTATTTATGTCAAAGATTTCCATTCCCATCATTTAAATATTGTTTTAATGGAGTTTAATATCTTTATTCATTAGTTTGTGACGTCAGGTATTTGAACGAGTTTTGAGGGGTTCATTAATTTAAGAAATACGTGCCTGTCGATCTTTACAATGTTACACAACCTTGCATTTTGTATAGTTTTCATTGTTATGTGGGATATACTTCAAGTAATGCATGCTCAGATGTCATATCATTTTTGTTTTCCTCCTATAGATAGACTGGACTTTCTGTTTCATGCTACGATTTCCGGTAAGAAACTATTTAAGAAATTACTGCGATTAGCAGAGCGATTATTATCCATTTTGTTGATTGGCACATAACTCAGTGTTAGTGCAGTTTATAAAAATTAAACGTGCAGTGCAGTGAATTAGAAGTTAAAGGAAACGTCAATTTAATTTATAGGTAATTGAATACGGACGCGATAAACTGTAAATAAGTTATTGATCTGTAAAATAAATTGTTTTTAATCATATAAATTTAAAGAAACCAACGTTGATACACAAAAATAAATTGGCGCATCTAATAAATTTGAAAACAGCTAGTCATTATCAGGCGTAAATTTCACAAAATCTAACAAAACCAAATATCTAATAACAAGCTTTAGAGCTCTGGTCGCGGACTATTATTCTAAACCTAGTTTTTGATTTATAAATTCCAGTTGATTTTTACTCCGGCTACAGTTCTAATTACTACGTTGCGTTTTGAGGAACATATCCACTTTCTAGTAATACGGGGAATAAAGACATAGCACTGCAGAATAAATAGGGGAATGGGGAAACCTGGATTTTTGCATGGACCTTCCTTTTGGGGTTCTAAACAATATTACAAAGATCCCCTTTGATACATGCGCTGCTTAAAATGTTATGCAAGGTCAAAGGTCACGAAAAACGGTTTTTCGCAAAAATTTCGTTAATGGTCATTTTTATCGAAAAAATAGTGGTAATCAAATTTGTAGTTTAGAAAATTACCTACAAAAAACATGTTATTCATTTTTTCTATAAGACTAACGGTTTTGGAGGAAATTCGATTTAAAATTTATGATTGATTAATATTGATTTACTTAAATAATAAGTTCTAAATTTTTTTTATTAAAGAATAATTATTTTAAGAATAGTATTAAATTATATTTGTTTATTTATTATCAAATTAATTTTCAACGAACTTCGTTCGTTTATGAAATCGATTTGTCGTCCGTCTGTCTGTCCGTCTGTCCGTCCGAGGCCTTTCTAATTGTCGGACATCAATGTGTGATACATCAATCGATTCAGCTCGGTGTCCTGAGCTTAAGTTTTGATGTCAGTTGAAATCGGGCCACGGGGACGCCGCGCCCCCGCGATATTCCGTCGGGAAAATTAAAATTTCAAATAGGTCCAAAATTAATGTGCGATACATATTTAGAATCCTCTGAAAAAACTGAATCGAAATATGATGCCCCCTTATTTACACACACACACAAACACACATACATACATACATACATACACACACACATATATAGCTTTTAAAATATTTATTCAATAAAATAAAATATATTAAAATGTCTCTTTTGTTGTTTATAAATTTTTGTATTTTATCTGAATACTTATAATTATTACAACATAATAATTTTAATTTCTTTAAATTGCATTTTCAACTTGTTTTTTATATTTATTATTACAAATTCTTTTTGTTTTAACAATATTTTTATATCAATAACAAACTCTATCATAAAATTATTGAATAATTAATTTGCGTTTATAGATGCAATTATTTTTATTGTTCTTCTTCAGACTCTATTTCGGTTATCATCTCCATCTCTTCATTGTCTTCATCCTCTTCTGGTTCATGTATTTCCATAGTTTTAGTCAAGAAACACGATGGATCTATATCCTCAGCAGGCTCGTCATTAGTAGCGTCATTAAGCGCATCAGGTGATACATTTAAACAATCCTGACCATGGTAATTACCACAAACTGGTGAACAGTACAACCAAACTTTACTGCAACCGCAGTTCAACGTACATCCCTTCGTACAATTACAAAAAATAGTGTTCAGTAGACTATCAGGAGCGGGTGGAAGAAGAGTTTTAACTGGTTCTAAAATTTCTTCCTGCAATGTCCATCCCCAGTCTAGAGGGTTGAGGTCGTTGCCAAGCCATATTTGCACTTGGTAGTAAACGCGATATAAATGTTGTTGAGCAGCACTAGATGTTGGCGGGAGAGACGATAAATCTACAGATTTTTTGAGCTGCGTTAATTTCGCAAACGTCAAATATCTGTGATTATCAATAGACACTTCTTTCATTGGTGCTTTATACAAAGCCAGTAGAAAACGAATGCCATGATCAAAAATCACATCCGGAGAGCATTGTTTTTGAATGAAAACATTGGCGTAATTAATTAATTTCTTATTGTTTTCAAGTAATTTAAAGGCATTAATTTTACCTCTGTGAAAAAAATTTGATGTAGTATCGCAACCGGTCATTGCATGTAAAAATAAAATGTGATTTCTACACTTAGGATACAAACTTAAGCTTTGTGAAGAATAAATTGTTGTTTGTATTTTTACCTTCCCAGGTTTAAAAAATATATGATTTTATCACTAGGCGTTCGTGCAATCAATAATACTAGTAAGTCTGCGTCTTCACCTACGATGATACTTGTTCTCTTGTCGGATTCTTCAATTGCTGTTTCAACGATGAGAACATCAGCATCATTTCGAGCTTGTTTTACATTAATATTAGCAGTTTTAAATTTTTCATATAATATAGAAATAAATCTATGCTTGTTGCTTGCATTCCCAAGAAATTTTTCTTGACTTGTTGAAATAGTCATGGATTCAACGAAGAGAATATTAGTAGACGATGAAACTTTTGCACTTTGACGACGTTGTTCACCAGCTTTGATGTTTTTTTGATGATCGTTATAACCATCAAATACAATTATAACGTTATTACCATAATATTTAAGTACATAATGAACATATGCATTAAAAATTGTATAGAATGTTTCTCCTTTATTCCATACAACACGGTGTAAAAGAAATCCTCCATCGATGATATAAGTAACATTAGAGGTACCTAATTCAACGTTTACTGGTTGAATACATTTATAAATAGCAGATTTTTGATTTTTACGCATTCCATTCTCGTCGAAGAGTGATAATGGGAATAGGGCTAATTCATACTCCAAAAATTTTTGGAGTTGATCGTCAAATCGTTTTGTAATACTTATACGTTGAAATAATAATAAAGGATCGATAGGTATTTCTTCCTAGTGAACTTTCACAGAGCTGGATACTGTTAAAAGAGGAAGTACTCTGTCAGCACGTTTTAATTTGATGCTATCAAATTTTTGACCAATCATGTTTGTAATTGAAACAAGACCCACTTCATAAGCATTGTGACAATTTATTCTATCATCGCCGACGACTCCACTTGATATTGACATTAACTTCGAAACTACTGGAAAGGGATTATAACAAGAAAACCATTGAATTAATTTTTTACGTCTTCATTATCTCTTTTTACACGTGAATCCCTTGCGTCTACATGCTGATCTGTTGTATCCATTGATACATTAGTAAGGACTTCCAAACCTTCGGACACACTAATCATTGCATGCATGCCATAAACCCATTTGCTTAAAACACTTTCTTGTGTGCTTCTCCCTCGTGCTACACCTCCGTCAGTTTCCATCGATTTCATGAGAGACTGTTCAATGATCATATCAGACCAAGTTCCACAACTAAATTTATCACTGCGTCGAGCAGTGAAGAATCCCGTAATAAACTTCTGAAAAACAAGCGGATCCATAGACTGCTCTAACTTCATCATATCTTGAAGATATAAATGTGCGGATTTAGCATAAGGACAATGGCCAGATGCATGAAAATATGGAAGCATTTGTCTAACGCTATTTAAATGTGCTTGCCAATATCCCATTCGTTCAGCTCTTATATACTCTTTTGCAATTGACACCATACGAAAATATTGTACCCATCATTTTGACGTGGCACCTTTTTCTTCATATACTTGTAAACTTTTATTGAATTTATTAAGTAAATCTTCAGCATTATTATCACAATTTTCAATGTCAACATACGACATAGTTCCGTTCATCACATCGTCGATGGTAGTACGAAGAGTCGAGTCAAGTCTTCATCAATAGTAATATCTTTCGATATAATTATTGCCAAAGTCAAATGGATTATGAATGACCTGTGACAGCTCTAGAATAAGCATGGCCATTCAACATTTTGTCAACAGAATTAGGTGCATAAATAATGGAAAGAGCTTCTTTAAGTCCGCTTCCTTGCATAATATAACCAATCGATCCAAGTCTTACAATAATCTTTGATAATGGTAATTCTTGAGAAGCTGCTGCAACAATTTATCGTGCCTTTGCATATAAAGGCTGGTCAAAAGTAATAATGCATTCTTCGTGGCCATATTTTTTTGCATTCTCCAAGGCGCATACTAATGTCGAGTAAACAGTATTATAGTTACTTGCTGGTTCATGAATAAATGGTAAAAAAAGAATTCGAGATGTAGAAAAATTACGATTTTGCAACGTCAAACGTTCTATATATCCACTCCAACCTGGCAGCTCTGAGATATTACTCCATTTTCCGTACATCCACAATATATCAATCTTTCGGAACATAGAAACAGTTATATTTTCGTCCAAAATATTTTCCACCGTAATTTTACTTAATTCTATAACACCCTTATTTTCATAAATTTGCACTGGGACTTTAGCTTTTGCGGAATATCGCTTGCACTGAGAATGACATTAGAAAGTGATATTGGTTTATCCGCTGCAATTGCATTAGCAGGTGTTAAAATTTGAATTATACCCATTATATGAAGAGTGTTATAACCATCAAGTGTATAGACATTTATATCAGCATTATCAGCGGCATATTGTAAGAAAGCTCCAGTTTCAGGTGGTAAAATAAATGGCTGGGGATGGTGAACTGTTGCTGATTCATATTTGACTGTTTCCTTGTATAATGCACACATTCCGAAGGATGATAATACGTCTACAAGCCGTTTGAAACCAAATCGTCGGTGACAAAATATAGATAGACCAAGTTGCAATTGCAATATAAATAATCTGGACGAACAGCTGTCAGAATGGCATGACTAATAGCAGTGCATTTTAGTTTAAGACGATCCACTGCATATCTCCAATTTTTTAAAATTATTTCTTCTATTAAAATCGTCAGAGAATTTGGAATTTCGTCATTCATATTCTCCTACATTTTACTGGGAGGAGGATAATTTTCATTATTTACTATTACTGATCTAATATCTTCCCTAATAATTGCTGCAGCTGTTTTTACTATTCGAAGACGTTCTTCTGCTTCATTAAAGTTTCTGTTGTCATACTAAGCTTTGTTTAAAATATCGTATTGTGTGTCGAGAAAACAAATAACAGTTGAAGAGGTACTTTTAGTTGTAATAATAATTTTTTACCATATTTATTGACAAGTTTACTTTTAATAGTTTTGTCATCTGGAATATAATCCTTGCACAAATCTTTTAATTCATTTAAAGTAAACTGAGATTCATCATGATTCTCAATAAATGAGTATATTTTGTCCATTGCTACTAACACTCTACTATCTTTGGGACGACCAACTGTACCACCCATGGTAGGTTTCATAAAATGTTTAAAACAGTCAGAATGATATCGAGCCTCAGCAGCGACCAGATCGTGTTCGTAAATAATTCGTCGTAAAACTGCCTTAGCAGCGCGTCATCATAACGGTTTTCTGCTATCCCAAGTACGTTGTTTTTAAAAGTAAGCGCCGAGACATGATGAATTTTACGGCGAATATTTGGCGGCTTTTTCTTCTCTTTTTCTTCGTTTGCTTCCTCACCACAAAAAAATACAAAGATTTTTAAATAAAAAACGTGGTTCACTGGAACGCATTCTGCTGTGAGGTGGACTCAGAGATGCCGATGTGCTGGCTTCATCTCGCTGTCTTTTTGATGCCAGTATGCTAGACTATCCTGTATACTCTTTACGGCACTGTACATGAATTACCACAGAACTAGCATTTTGTATGTATGTTTCTTTTCCGTCCTTTCTTTCACTACTTGGCTGTCTTAACGTATCAAGTCCCCGTTTCACAACAACGGTTCTACCTTCTAGCAAAGATTTATCACAAATAAAACAAACTTCTGCCATTTTTTGATAATTTGCGTAATTTATACAATAATAATTGAATGAATCAGTAAGTATAAACACGTCCGTTCACAAGAAAATATCAGTTAACTCTAACACAAGAGAGGCGAGCATATGTCCCTCAAGGTCGTATGACAAACGACAATGTTTCGGAAGACATACCTCTCCGTCTTGCCCATTATATAGTAAGGGTTATACTATAACGTAGTGTATATGTGTTACTTTATATTATTACGAGTTTTAAAACTTTAACGTAAATAAATATTCAAATATTTTAAACGGTATTCAACGTTTGATTACAAATATACGACATACATACCGTTTAAGAAGTGCATATGTCACGTTCCGACCTTTAAATTGAATTTTCTCGAAAACCGTTATTTCTACGAAAAAAAGTTATATAATGTTTTTTGTAGGTAATTTCATAAGCTACAAATTTGATAACTACTATTTTTCCGATAAAAGTGACTGTTAACGAGATTTTCAAAAAAGCGTATTTCGCGACCTTTGACCCCGCGTAACATTTTTAGCAGCACATATATCGATGTGGACTTTTGGGATATTACTTAGAACCCCAAAAAGAAGGTTCATACAAATATCCGGCTTTCCGAGAATTATTCCGAAGTTTGACCTTTTTTTTGTCTTTATTCCCTGAACTATAGTGCTATTAAGAATTTCATACTCTTGACATTAAGTGAGGGTGTTTGAATTTTAATACAAACAAGGGAACGTGGTTGAGATTATTACGGGTAAAAAAGCAATACGTTAAAAATTTCTAATTGTCTAGAATGGGCGGTAACCCCGCAACAATTTTATGGGTGCACCAGCTAACTTTTAGTGGTGCAGTAGTGGGTTTCTATAAAAAAGATTTTAAAATCAATGACCCATACAAATAAGGCAGAGGTGGGGCACACCCTCCCATGTCTGAAAAAAAGAAAACAAGAAAAGTACATCGTCATCATTAGGTCTTTAGTTCTGGAACTGGTAGACGTGGTAGACGTGTACCCTCATTGTTTCCTATTGTGAGCTAACCTATTCATTTCCTTGAAATTTCCATAGTCGGCATCATTCACTACGTGCGTGCATTACCCTGATCTAGGCCTACCTGTACCTCTTTTTTATCCTATATCTGAATGTAACATATCTCGCACTATACCCCCAAATATGCTTTAGAATGTATCTTGCCCTTCTATTTCTCCTATTTTTTTTTGTTTTCCACATATGCTTGCAATAATTCTCTACTTGTTTCTATGTTTTTGTCCTTTAACATAACCACTGTTGTTTCTTTTGGTTCCCTTCTATTGTTTTACAATTATATACCCCATTTCCCCGATATTCAGTGGTATGTAAAGGACAGACGGCTCCGTGGCGTAGTGGTATGTGTGTGACTACTACGCCCAAGGTCCCGGGTTCGAATCCCGGCACGGTCCGCTTGAAAAATGTTAAACGAGCATTTTTCACAACAATACGACCTCGTTCGGATGAGAGGTAAAATGGAGGTCCCGTGTGTGAGTGTTGTCACGCACGTTGAAAATTCCTACCTTGCTTGGAACAGCAGGGGTTCGGCAAAATTCAAAATTTTTCAGGTAAAAAAAACTCGCTTCCTGGCTAATGTAGTATCTTCGGGTGAAGCATTGGAAAATCACATGTAAGGTATGTAAAGGGGGGCACGCAGCCTGTGGCTGCCAAGTTCCCCAGCACTTGAACATTTGCCGAATTAATAATTTTTCCAATATATCCTTTCAGACATTCAACATTAGTTGAAGATATTTCACAAACAACACCTGTAGATGTTTATAATAATCATAAGATTTATGTGCACTTACTTTTTCGTCATTAGGTTTTCCGTCTCGAAACTGGTTGGACGCGTACCTCCACTTATTTATATTCTGAGCTAGCCTACATAGTTCCCTGACATTCACACACAGTCTATATACAGCTCGGTTCCACTTCTATTATTTTCTAATTATATGCCTTATTTCACCGAGATTCAGTGGTATGCAAAGGGGAGGCGTCGCCGTGGATCAATGTAGTAAGCGTAAGACTACGGATCCCAAGGTCCCGGGTTCAAATCCCGACACGGCCGACTGCTTGAAAAATGGCAGGTGAGCATTTTTCACAAAAATTACGCCCTCGTTCGGATGAGAGGTTAAATGGAGGTCCCGTGTGTGAGTGTTGTCACGCACATTAAAGATCCCTACCTTGTCTGGAATAGCAAGGGTTCGGCAAAATTCTAAATTTCCAGGCAACAAAAAACTCGCCTTCTGGCCAATGTAGTACCTTCGGGTGGAGCATTGGAAAATCACATGTAAGGTATGCAAAGGGGGTTAAACAGAATGTGGCTGTCGAGATCTCCTTACACTTAAACATTTGCCGAATTATTAGTTTTTCAGTAAATCCTTTCACATAAATAACATTATTCGAGAATATTGCACAACCAGTACCTCTAGTTGCTTGTTAATAACCATCATGTTTAAGTACCGATATTTTTTTCGTTATTAGTTTTCCATCTTGGGACTGGTTGGACGTCTACCTCCATCGTTTTCTATTCTGAGCTGACCTACATATTTTCCTGAAATTCCCACAGAATACATCTTTCACTATCTGTGTTCGTGCATTACAATCCGAAATTGAAATATTATTTGATGTCTGCAGTGAATGCGCTACTATGGGCGACGTTATCGACAAATATAGAGACATTAATTTTCTCAAGTTAGCAAAACTTGCAATCACTGCTAAATACACTACTGCATCTAATAAAAGCCAATTTAGTACGCTAAAATTTATAAAAATGAAATTAAGTCAAATATGGGCGAGAATCGTTTATGTGACTTTATGATTATGAAGTCCGAAAAAGACATCTCCGAAAACATCTCATTAAATACCCTAGTCGAATCTTGGTTCAGACTGAAAAAGAGACGAATTAAATTTAAGTAATGAAATATTAATTGAATGACGTATTACATTTTTTTAAAAAAATTCTGGAAAAAAAATTATTGAATAAATTTTGTTTTTCTTTTATGTATGCAGTTGGCAATTTGACTGCGGAATTGGTCAATCACAACTAGTTCTGTCACCAAAAAATGTTCCTCGTCCGTCATTGAACGTATCATATTGATTCCACATTACACTTTTCTTCAAACATACACTAAATAGAAAGACTTATGTAATAGATGAGGCCCTAGTAGATGACATTATTCCAAACTTTAGTGATATTTGTATCTTTCTGGATGCTCTCTGCCTATAAGTGTTAAAAGAATGTAACACCATCTTTATATTTCTCTTTGTCTTGATGGGAGCCTACAGATTAATTTTCACTTATACATTACAACGTCTGTTGGTTGTAAATTTTAAATGCTTACACGATACATTTTTACAGCAACTATGAGCTTCTCAGAAACTTGGAGACGTGCTGCTGTTCATTGTATTACTATTGACAGCTTGTGAAATTGCGTTCTAAGAAAGTATAAAACCCACGCATAAGACTGTAGTAATTTTATAAGTTTGTAGGTAGCCTGCACAATAAGTTAATTGTAAATTGACAACAATGTAGTGATTGATAGTGAAAGAGCAGTTTTATAGTGCAGTTGTTGAATTCATATATTAATTCTAGTTTGAGTCATTTTAATTAATGACTTACCAAAAGCATATAAATGAATGGGTGCACTTGAATCCAAAAACCGTACCTTTGAAATAGCAAAACCATTCCTAACAAAAAGCTCGTTTATGGAACATTTTTATTGATTTTGGCAAACTCACTTATAATAATAAAATTAGATTTTGAACAATAAAGTTTTGTTGTGGATAATTTATTTCGATTAGTTTCTAGAAAGATTTACGGTACAGACTAAATTTATTTTCCACGTAATATCCGCAAATGACGTTGTTTTAAATTGTTTAGATATTGAAGAAGTTCTGAACAGTGAAGGCTTACTAACGAGAGGCTTACAACAAGTGTAAGTTCAAAGTTTCACCCAATCACCCCAGGGAAGGTTGTTTTAGGGTCAAATTTTAGAGAATTTGGATAATACACTAGTACTAGTCGGTACAACGCTAACTCACGATGTGCTTTTCCGCTGCGGCGCCGCTAGTCACTGTTTTAAATTATTAATGGATGAATAGTTTCGTAATACTGATGACTTATTACCGACTTAAACGTTATCTTGAATAACAAGAAGACACACACATGGGATTTTCCCAGTCATCTCCGACATCCCACCCACTTCCCACTCTCATACCCTACCACCTTCCGATTTCTTACCTGGCATGGCCCCTTTCACTCCAAACTACATAAACTGTAGTTAACTCAATCCCCCTATTGCCCCTACGACGAACTAACAAAAAGATCCCCTCTCCACCTCATGTACTCCTGCCCACTCCCGATCCAAATTGAAAACCACACTCCTTTTCGACCAGTACATCCCATTACCAAGTTTAAACCCACCACCCACAAGCCCTCAATCTATTCCTAATCGATATCCTATTCAATAACCTAATCCTAACCCAGCAGTAGTAATTCAGCGCACAACTCTAGTACACGCACGTGCGCGTGCACACGCACACATAATTCTACGTACACACACGCACACGCGCGCGCACGCGTAAGCACACACACATATCAAACCACATACACCAAGCATCCAACCCACTCAAGCACACTTATTCAGAACATTATACTTCAAACATGCATACTTAAACAATAAGGCGACAACAAGCAAGGGCAGACTGCACCAGCACCAACCACCTTGCATGTGATTTTCCAATGCTCCACCCGCAGGTACTACATTGGCCAGGAAATGAGTTTTTTTTACCTGGAAAATTTGGAATTTTGCCGAACCCTTGCCGTTCCAAGCAAGGTATGGATCTTTAACGTGCGTGACAACACTCACACACGGGACCTACATTTTACCTCTCATCCGAACGAGAGTGTATTTTTGTAAAAAATGCTCGCCTAACATTTTTCAAGCGGACTGTGCCGGGATTCGAACCTCGGACCTTGGGCGTAGTAGTCACACACACACACACACACACACACACACACACACACACACACACACACACACACCACTACGCCACAAAGCCGCCCCACACCAACGACCGCCTACGAACAGGATATGCACATCTAACTACCTAACTGTAGCATGAACATTATAAAATGAGTAGGGCCGCTATACCTGCGGCCACGTCCCCAATGCTCCACCCGAAGTACTACATTGGGTTTAACGCGAAATTTAACATGCTTCATTTGTAGTCTAACTTAAAAATAATCGATTCTAAATAAAAATCTAACAAACTGAAACAAGATTAAAAATAAGGTTTGAATAATGGTATCCCTAGCGTTGACTTTGGAGTGTGTGCGATCAAAAGACACAAGCAAAATGAAAGGAAGAAGGATCCAAAATACCTGATAGCAGCTGCCAGCTCTGCTTACTAGAGCGACCTGAAGGGTCGTCTTAAAACTATCCAAATCTAGCTAGCTAATTTAAAAAAAAAATGGATTCAAATTTTCTAAGCATTTGCCAAATATTTTAATATTGAATCCAGCTATTTTGCTTACTCTATAAATTTACAAATTCGTGCTCCCTGGTCTAAGTATTTTATCCTAAGTCAATCCTATATTGGCCCCTAACATTTCCTATCGTTCCCTAACTTGACGTATTATAATTACATTCTTCTTTCCTATAGATACTGCGCCCAAAAAATAGGCGGCAGAATGTCAAACGAATTAAATCAAGCTACAAAACACTACATGCAGGCAAAAATATAAATATTAAAATAAATATAAATATAATATAAATATATAAATAAACATAAAATAAATATATAAATAAATATCTAAATAAGCAAAAGCATGTAACAGTGCATAAATTAGCAAAACCATCACCCAAATTATCAGTTGCACTCGCATAAGCATTATGATGGCTAGCGCCATTACACACAAAAACATGCTCGTTAAATTATTTCAAAATCTTCTTATTAATACAAGTCAATGCTTATGCGAGTACAGCCGCCACAAATTTATTCCTACCTCGTATATAAATTTCTCCAGCATCCGAAGATCTAGTCGTCTTCTTACGTCTATTGATATCTTACTGCTAAGGGGAGATGGATATGCACTGTTAAAGTCTTGGTGGGTATGTACTAAACTTTCGGGGGTGTTCACAATCACTATCAGTTTAAAAGTCGTGGGGGATGCGCGATTTCACTCTATTTTATTTCTTTATTTATTTTACTGATCTAAATTAATGAGGAGTTTCTTATTTAGTTTGTTATTATTTATTTACGCTTGATTTATTCCCGATATTCCGCGCGTTTAACGAGAGACAGTGATTTTTCAGTGGTGTCGGGGGTTCGTCGTGCATAATAGATTTTTGGTTAATGATTTTTGCTTTTGTTTTTGCTTTTAATTTTTTTATTCTTTCTTTTATTTTTAATCTTTTATTTAACAGGTTTTTAATCCTGCTCATATATCGTGCCAACTCAAATCCTAGTTTTCCAATCCTCACTCCGCCCCCCACCCTACCCCCCCGATTTACGCGGTTATCATCGTCCAATCTCGCAACCTTTCCCGCAAATTCTTTAAAGGCTGTCCAGAACGCCTTCTGATTAGCCACTTCCCGGCTTCCTCTAGGCTCTTTGGCTATGCTAGCCCTACTGTAGCTAACTTCCCATCAGCCAAACCTCGATTTGCCACCTCGAGCGGACAGTCGAAGAGCACGCGCTTTCTAGCTACTATACTCGGTATGAATTTATGTGTCAATGACCGTGGCAGTGTTGTTCCATCTCTCTTCTCATTGTCGTATTGATCTTTCCCACAGCTTTTTTAATCAAAGACCTCGGTATCGACGAGTACGATATCCGGAAGTCGCCCGTCGCAGCCTCTTTAGCTAATTCGTCAGCCCTATCATTTCCTACGTTACCATCGTGCGATTTAACCCAACAGAACTTTAAATGTCGAAACCGGAGCGCCGTATGTGCTACCCTTCAGACGTTCGCTAGGAGGTCTGTCGAGGTGTTCGTATTTGTTAGAGCCGTCAGCGCTGATTTACTGTCGCTGATGATGTAATACACGTTTTTACCCGTGTGATTTATCACATAATCGATAGCTTCTCGTATAGCAACCAATTCGCATTGGAAGATAGTGCTCCAGTTCGCGACTTTGGTCTGAAACCGAAACACTTCCCTTTGCTCATTATATACGACAAACGCCGCGCCGCGCCTGCTTGCCCATCGTCCATACGCGAACCGTCCGTGTAAATCCTGATCCCTACAGTGTCTCCATCATCTTCGACAAATTCGATACCTCCAACATCGACCGGGTGCCCTAACTCCGACACGACGATTTTCCTTTCAGCTTCCCTATTTGCAAGATTCATACTCTCTATAATTTCCTGTCCTTTCCCTGTATTAACTACCTCCTATCTCTGATCTCCCTAACAACATATTCGATAGAGAGAGTCCTACTGATGACCAGGACCGCCTCCGTGGAGGTAGTCCTGTACGCCCTCGCCGCCATGAGCGCGGTCATGCGTTGCACGCTCGTCAGCTGTCGAGTTTCCCTTACTTTACAACCCTACGCCCAAACGGATGCTGCGTACAGCATCGCCGGCTCTATTGCTCCGACGTAAACTGTCCTAAGCGATTCGCCCCTGAAACCCCCATTTATTTTCGCCACCGCCACCGGGGAAATACACCCCTTTCTAAACAAAGATTAAATAACCCGGCAAAAACACACAGGGCTGGCTAACAGGCACGCTTCCAGAGCTGAATCTGAAGTGATTCCGTCATGCTGCGGTGCCTTCTTAGGGTTCATCCTCCTAAGAGCCCTTACGACCTCGTGAGCTAGGATTGCCTTATCGGTACCTGTCCCTTGCACCTCTGTAGCTTCCCGACGTACTAAATCGTGCGACCCCTCATCCTCCTCGGGATTATCCGATGGGATGAATTTCTGTAGCAGATATTCTGCCATGGTTTTAAAACCTTCCGTGTATTTGTCATATGTTTTCCTTATGTTACCGAGCGCGATTTTTTGTTATTTATTCCTTATAACGCGGTATGCGGTTTCCCAGGGTTCCTTCTCGGAATTTCGCGTGTAAAATTCTTTTAATTTATTCGTTCGCGTTTCCTCTATTAATGTTTTATATTCGCGGTTGCTTTGATTATATTTAATTCTTCGCTGTTCTCTTATTTCTCCCGGGTGCGTTGATAGGGACGCCTTAGGTTACGCATTTCTGCCCGCTTGGTGGTTAGTTCCCGGGTCCACCAGGGTACTGTAGC
This sequence comes from Platerodrilus igneus, assembly GCA_036346225.1. Classification (NCBI taxonomy): domain Eukaryota; kingdom Metazoa; phylum Arthropoda; class Insecta; order Coleoptera; family Lycidae; genus Platerodrilus; species Platerodrilus igneus. The sequence continues at coordinate 6,789,383 of JARFIW010000787.1, read as the reverse complement.
ATGAACAACTAGAGTCATCGGCTTGCATATAGTTACCAATAAATGATACTGAAAAATGAAAAAAATAACAGTAACAAACGCGCTGAAGAGTCTAGAATTGAAAGGGACAAAACCATTAAACCAATAATGAATTGATCGACAGCTACCAGGATGCATTTAAACAACCAATATAAATCAAAGAGGGGGATGAATTAAAAATCACCGCATAATTTCTTAAAGCCTTTGGAAGCTATGTTGGTTGCATACAGGATGAGTAACAACCCCATAGAAATATTTTAACTGTTGCTTTAGAATGGGTCATAAATTGGTATTTAGGCAAATAATACCTTTTAAAACTAAAATTGAACTGGATGTTTTAGGGTACGTATAAAAGTAAAGACGCTACTCACCACATGCTGTAACTTAAATTCCTGGATCCTGGATCGACGACCTTTGGTATAATGTTTATGCTGTATAACAAGCCTACCGTAAAAGTTTATCACTTGCTTTAGGGTTGAAAGTTTACAAAGCCACAAATTCATGTGTTTTATTGTTGGCGGTACTAATGACAACGATGAACGCTTGAAATAATGTTTTCACAGTTAGCGAGCTTGTAAAACGTTACCTTCAAAAGTAAAATCTTTGATGTTTTCTACGAAATTAAAACTTGTAGCTACATTTGATCCTTTTTAATTTATTACTGCGGTTATTGGGTATTTTCAACACTGACAACAGTGAGGAATTGTAACTGCCAATCATGTTCTACTAGTTTGTAAAGTAACGTTTTACCAGCTCGCTACCTGTTGCAACAGTTTTAAAAATACGATGCGTGCTAATTATACGGTTACCCTGTTAAAATTAAAAATTGCCCTACGATACAGCGCTAATGTACCTGATTTTAAATGATTGAAGCGGGTTTAATCACAATTATTCGGCAAAATTCAAAAATTTCCAGGTAAGAAAGAACTTGTTTCCTGGCCAATGTAGAACCTTCGGGTGCAGCACTGGAAAATCAAATGTAGTGCCATACTCCAAGAAGGTCTTCTGGTAAACATGACTCAACTAGCAGATACAACACAGTGCCTTATGGTCAGGTTCAAGGGTATCAGTCCGAATAAATGCATTACAGACCCTTCGCATTAAATTTTATGACGGTTTATGTGTTCCTGTTTATTTGAGTAAAATAATTTACAATGATTTGCGATTTGTATAAAAAGTATTAGGTGCTTTTCGATTTATTTCTATATTTTACCTAAAATAATAAATGAAAGATGGATACAATAATTAAAATTTGTTCCTATCTTATGTAGTCGTGTGAAATCTTGTAACACTCGTATGTTAATTAAGCATACATATGTATATAGAAAAGAATTTATTAATTTCAGCTAGCTAAAATAAGCTTTATCACGAAAATACTCTCATATAGAAGTTTGGGTAGTTTATAATGAGACTATTTGATTATAATATTGAAATACTAATTATAATTTGTTTATTGTTTAAAAATGAACTAGCCATAAAATATGAATATAATTTTATTTAATATTTGGAGCTGGTAGAATTTTAAAATTCAAAAAGAGTAGAACAAGTGCCATTTGTGTTTAGATATAATTTATTAATTGAATTCGTTTTTTTTTAACATTTAGTTGCCTTAATAATTGCGCTTTATATTTATTTGTTTAGTTTTGATATTACATTTTCTAAAAAATATTTTGAGCTCCTTAGAACTTGTATTTATTATTTTGAGAATTTTATTAGAAAGGGTGGTAATTTATTAGTTCACTATATACTGTAATATATATATATATATATATATATATATATATATATATATTGCTGTAATTCTCCGCCCCTCGTTGTTGCGTCAGATTAGATTTGATGTAGTACTCCCCCACGCTTGAGCAGCCGGATGTAATAAACGTCCAGTTGAACGCCACCGCTCTGTGTTTTTCTCTAATCTTCTAATTTTATTATGCCACGGTTAGCGCTTTTTAATTTACACAGAGAGCACAACATTACGATAATCAATTTAATTTATCCTTTTAACTCTTACCTGTTTGAATTGATAAAACGAAGTCAATCAACATTCGTATAATGAAAAAAAAATATATTTACATTTCACAATTTTTGTAATTCTTTAAATACACCCTTCAATCAATTATTATTATATGGATCATTTATCCCAAAAATTATATCTTTTTAACTTAACTTTAAAGTCATCAAAAACGACACCTTTTACAGAAAAAATCTAGAACGTTCAAGACCTTTTTATCATTATTACGTAAGTTTCAACGTCTTCAATGTTCTTGTTGACTCCTTACAAGCTTTAGAGAAAATTAATATATTCAGTGTTAAAAATTTAAATTTGAAAATATTCCTTAAAACTAGTTAGCCCTGACCTATAATATTCTGATGAGTTGTTGCGTGTTGTGGATCAACATCCCCTTATTATCTTACATTGAAAACCAATGCTCTGCTTTGTACTCCTTAACGTATGTTTGAACCAATAGTTTTGTTGCTCCCTATTTCTAAGATTCACCTCGTGCTTTACTTTATATTTTTCTGGATACGCCTTAGACCTCTCCGCAGACTTTCTTAGGGTCGTGAATTAGAATTATTCCACTTATAATCGTGAATTAGAAATTCTGAATACCAGACTTAGGATCGTGAATTAGAAGTGGATTACCAGTGGATTAGAATACAAGACTATGACCATGGATTAGAACTGGATTAGAAGTGGATTGGAAGCCCTATATCATTACAAACATTTAATTTAAACTAATTAACCAATTTCTACTCACGTTTTCTGCAAAAACGCCAAAAGATTTTTCATATATTCTCAACCCAATTCGTCATCAACTATTATTCTTACACAACACTATTTTTCACTGTAATATAAAATTTATTTATTTGACACGTAAATATTTAATTAAGAGTATTGCAGGTTCGACGTGCTTCAAATTAAGACTGACTGTTTCTTATCAACTCTGGGCGTTATACAGCTTTTGCTCTCTACATTTGGTTTGGTTTTCGAAACAGCCTTACAAAGTGTTTCAACCAACCATATTTGTCTTGGACATTCCTAGTATATTTTCAAGCTTATTTCTGACGAAACTATTTTGGAGTTCCGTATCATGCTGTTGTTTACTATTGTTTTACGATCTTTGATCGCCTTGTTATTGTTATCGTTGTTGGACTTTTGGCTTATGTCTGTTGTTTTATGTAGATAAAATTTTTGGAGAATTGTACAAAATAAATGATGTAACACGAGTGCTGTTTTCGTTTATGTATTTATTTAAACTCATCTTTGAAAGTGCGTTTTCTTATCACAGCGCTTATTGTTCCTTCTTTCTTACAAGCGTAATTGCATGGAGATTTACTATATTTTATCTTATCTTCTGCGTATCTGTTTTATAAATTTGTTGAACACTTCTCAACGTAGTTTAATTACATGTCTGATTATTTCTCTGCTGAATACGCGTTCTATTATTGGAAGATGTGTTTATTGGCATTGATTAAAGTTAATTACGGTCCATATACAGGGTGTTAAATGCTTGCTATTTACATAATGTGTGAATTATTTATTTTCCTGCTAAATAAATGCAGTTTTCTAATTCCCATTGCTACTTACAGTTACTACGCGACCCTTACTACTCAATACACCCTTAAACAACTCCTTATCACAGCATTATATATACTGTAGCAAAGCCTCGCGTTGGAGCGCTGATAAAAAGTGCTGTGACAAGCCTATGTGTTGGGAAAGATTGAATTAGGTTAACGAGGATACAATAGAAATATGAAATTACTATCTTACCTTCCTGTGCCTTTTCTTGCTAGTTAGCTCAACAAAAATTATACTGTGAAATTTACGAAAATGAAATGAAACAAATATCAACATATGTCTATGCATTCAAAAACATATTCCTTTTATACAAAAGAATCTATAAAGCAGTTTACAGCTTACGTTCATACAGAAAATTATTCTTACGAGTTACCTAATCAAAATAATCCTTGCCTAATCTTTGTTAAAAGGTACAGAATCCTCTTTATGTATATGTGGATGATTTAACCTATCTTTTATTACCACGTTCGTGAGTGTGGTTGGCCAATGATGCTGCACAGATGAGTTAGTAAAGATCAAAATGTTACTGACACTGACTCAAAATTTTACTGGAAATTATCTTCTTACAAAATTTTTTATAAGATTAAAAACTTATTCTAATTTTTGCTACAAATATTCAAATATTCTTATCAGTTACAAACAAAGAAAAATTCAAAATTTTATACTTGTGAAAATAGCGCTTATCAAAACCTCATTTCCTTTATCATCAACGTTATTAAATACTTCTTGGTTCCATCTTTTAAATACCAGTTTACCAAAAGTATCTTTATTCTTAATTGATTAAAATCATCAAGTGTGATCTTGCCTGAAAACTTCTGGTTTTTGTTGAACACCAATGAGATTGATTGACAAATCATTCAAAATGTATTTGTTTCATATCCTAAAGTAAGTTAAATTATGCAACTCAGTTTTGAATCTTGCATGTTAGATTTACTTACGGAAGAATGAATGAATTCGTTACTCAAAAATTACATCGGACATGTCAAATACTGTATTCATGCCTAATACTGAATTTCAAATTAATCTTTATTCAGATTTACATGGTCGATTTCGTAAAATGAATGAATTCTGAATGAGTCGTTCTAATTCAGTTCCCGTTTATATACAAAATTTAACTTAATACGTCATGTTCCAGAGTTTTCCCAATTTATTTCGAACGATTATTTCACCCGAATGACGTAATATTTACGAGAATGTCGGCCTTTAACGATATAATTAGTGTAAAGCTGTCGCGGCTGTCATGATTAATGTCTATCGTAAAGCGTCTTCCTGTCCTTTTCTAGTGCACAGTGTTAATGTTGTCGGTCTCATTCTCTTATCTTATCTTTTATGGCATTTTAATAGCCGCAGGAGTTCCTTGAATCGGAGCGTTTATTCATTGATTGGAAATAATTAACTTATTTCATGGCTTTTAACATTTCTAATAAAATAATTTATTTGAAGATTCTAGAATTAAGATGTTTTGTTGAAAACTCATTTTCAGTCTACAGGGATTTCATTCCTTATAAATGCAATAAGATTTGTTCTATAATTAACCCGAAATGGACTTCCTTGAAAGGAAGCTGTGTCTCTTTATTACAAAGTATAAAGTGGTATTTTTAACGAGAAAGAATATTTTAATTTTGTTTTAAATGGTATCTATCTACACAGAGAAATCAAATTACATAATTATTTAAAGCTCGCAATTACATTCGTAATGATTGTAAATACAATTGACCTTTCAGCAATGTATCGTAACACGCATAGAATATAATAAAACTCGTTTTTACTAAGTACAGAATCATTATTTGCACAAGGTATTTTTCAAGAGTAATTATATTAGGCAATGAAATTGAATGGCTTTTGTATTTATATCTTAATGATTGTTTAGCATTCTAACAAGGTATGGATTTTAGTTTCGCATATCTTTTCACACTGCGATAAATGCAATATACGGGATTTAACAATTAATACGCTTATTTTATACAGGGTAAAAAAATTAAATATTGGGAAATTTTAATTTTTCCCGTTTTTTCTCTCTGGATGGGTTTTTCATAGAATTTGGATGTTCAGTAGGTCACTGAACCTCTTTATGACCTTTTATCACATCAATACACACACACACACACACACACACATATATATATATATATATATATAAATAAATAGATACAGTCAGATTGGGTATGTATTTAGAATAAATTTCTTTTAACCATTTCAAGTTTTCGAAAATCGTTTATTTTCTTCATCAGGATACTAAAAATCTATTATTTAACATTTATATAAAAAATTATGTAAGTTACTTACGATTATAAAGTTTACAATTATACAAAAATAATATGACATCTATATTACATGGACAGGTTTTTGTTCATATAGATGTCATATTATTTTTGTATAATTGTAAACTTTATAATCGTAAGTAACTTACATAATTTTTTATATAAATGTTAAATAATAGATTTTTAGTATCCTGATGAAGAAAATAAACGATTTTCGAAAGCTTGAAATGGTTAAAAGAAGTTTATTCTAAATATATACCCAATCTGACTGTATCCCCAATATTTATCTTACATATACATTATAAGAACAGTCAATATTACTAGTTTTATATATATATATATTCTTGTAATTTAATTACTATGTTTTTTTGTCTCTACTATTTTATATAATATAATATAATTACTCCTCTAAACAAGATTTTATTATACGACTTTTGTCGTCGTCCCTAATGATTTCAAATCGAAGTGCTTTAGCAAACGTTTGGTTGGTTTTTCTTTTACTAATTACTATATTTTATATGCCTCGACTATTTGAAACTTTAATCTCAGGGTTTTCGCACCTACTCACCGTGGGTTCAATCGTGAGTAGATGTGCAATACCCAACCAAACTGCACCCTCGTTTGTTTTACCACTTTTGAAATGTACTAAATTTATTTTGATATGCCAAATCTTAATAGATCAACGATGCCTGATGTCAAATTAATTTATGTAACTTTTATGACTTTAATTTCTGACGTTCTAATATATTCACGGTACTTACCAGAAATATACCGCGCTGAAGGCCTTCCTTTGACTGCTGGCTCAAGTTCGAAATTGCCGTACGCACTTTTACACAAGATTCTCCAAAATTGTCCTCTTGCGCACTGCCTCCAGGTATTTGTAAAACAATTTTGATGCCCCAAACCTGAAATAATGTTACTCCAATTTAGAATTTAGTAAAACCTTTATCTACTTTCCTGCGTCAATTCTTCCTCGCCGTATTCCTATCTCCTGTTCCTCTGCTCCGTATCCCGCTTACTTCTCTCTTCGCACAACCAAATCAATCCCGCTGTCTTAATACAAATCACTCCTAATCCTGCTATACCAATTATCCATACGATGTCCTTCTGCCGTTATATCTTCTCAAATCAATCCCAAAATTCTTTACGTCGTCGATGCCTTCTTTATCCACTCCAATATCCTGCTGCCGTAATACCCAAATCTATCCCAAAACCAACACTAATCTTCTCAAATAATATACCGTCGCTTTCTCCTTTACATCAATAACCACTTCCAAAATCTTCTTTACATACACGCTGACTTTCCCTTTTCACTTTTAAACACTTTATATACTTTCTTTTATACTTGGATTAAATAATACTCGATGAATACACAAATAAACTTTTATTTCAAAACTATTTTACAATTTTTAACGCAGGTTTCATAAATAGGTCTGTATCTGAACAAATTTAAAAAGGAAGTCCCTTATTTATATTGCTTAGTTATTAACTAAACAAACTTAGCTTACTACAATAACATTTTTTACATATATAACATCCAATAACAAATCTCCTATCTTTCAGTGTCCAACATACCTTCGCTATAGTCTTTATAATAATTTTAAATTTCTACCATTGGTCCAAAACACTTCACTAAACTCCAATAACCTTTACATTTTGATTCACTTTAAATTTTGATTTACAATTCGTCTAAAAGTTTGATTCTATAAAAGGAAAAGCCAAATAATTCATACACGACCTGGACGCTTTGTTATATTGCAGATATCCATAAATGCGTCCGGCTTTCCGACGGCAAATGTACTCTCAACTGGCTCATGAAATATCAACTCAGTATAAAACCTCAAGTACCGTGCATTATATCAACGTCATAAAGTCATGTTACTACCTTTTGGCATATAAGTTTCAATCTGAAATGGTACATACTTTAACGTATGTAAAATATAGCAAAATTTATAGTTTTAAATTATTAAATCTGAAATATTGACCCTATCGTTTGGCATACACCCTATTAGTACAAATATACCTTTAGAAACCTTCTATAACCCCTCCTTACACAATAATATATATATATATATATATATATATATATATATATATATATATATATATATATATATATATATAGTGAATAAGATGAAATAATATCTTAGACTTTTATGCAAAGCCAAAATGATCATTTCAAATCGAGCTAGTAATTGAAAGAAGGAAAATATAAGGTCTTGGACAGGACTTGAACCTGTATCTTTGTATTTCCGGTACCATGCGTTTACCAATTACGCCACTTAGATGACGATGACGACAATTGGGAAATGATTCACTTTAATACGATAGTATTTATCAACTTACCTTGTAATTAACCACCTAAAATATATATATATATATATATATATTGCTGTGAATTTGTAGCTGTATGCGCCTAGGCGTTAGGAGCCAATAAAAGGTGCTCTTTGAAAACAAAAATGATGTGGTGTGAATTATTACCTGAAAGATACCCGTATTATCTTGCTAGCTCAGATCTAATGAAACAACAAAACACCAACATCAAAATTATAATTGCACAAATATTCATTGACAAACAAAATAATAATGATAGCTTCATCCATAAACATTTCTCCCCAACACCAATTATTCAAAAATTACTTACACACAAGCATTAAAACCTACAAATGCAATTTACAACTTAAGCCTAAAAAACAAAATTTTATAACTACTAAACATTAACATAGAGTTTACCCAGTTCTAGTTTATAATTAGTAATCCCAAACTTTTCTTATGTAAGTCACAAAAATTTTCTTTTCAAAAGGGGTATGGATAATTCGTATACTCTAATTAACCCGCCTAAGTGTGACTGATAAGTGACCATTAAGAAAAACCGCTTGTAAAGATCAAATTAACTCGAAATTCTACCTCAAATACATCTGAAAATTATCCATTCACAAATAACATCTATACGCTAAAATCATAAGCAAGCTTAATCAACTTAAAATTAATTGCAAACAAATGCCCTTCAAAAGATTTAAACAAAGATATACTTGCGTTTCTAGTTAGAATTGATAAAATTTTCGTGTCGTTCTATTTTTAAAAGAATTTTATTAATCAGTGCATTGCAAACCATACCATGCCTTTTCTTGACGTATTTTTCTGCAAATACTTCCCTAAAACCGACTCTAGTGTCATAGTTTCAATCTGAGTTATTCTTATTTTTAATAAAATTTACTTGGCACATCGAACATACTCCATCAATTTTTAATACATTGTTACCGACCAACAGTTTTTAAACGTCTAGAATCATGAACTTGAACATAATTACAATTCATAGTTAACCGACAAACGGACAATCGAAGAGCATTGGTCACTGATTCTCGTTCTAATTATTTATCGGCTTTTATATCTTATAAGTTTCTACGCGATTAGCTGCCGGAAACCTCTATACTTCTCTAGTTGATATGACTCATAAAAGATGTAATTTCTTCAAACATGTTCTTAGTGGCTAACTTGCGTTATTTAAATTATCTGTCCGTTTTAATTTATTAGTTGGTTAATTGGTATGGCTACAAGAATAAATGGAAGTGTTTATCAGTAGTCATTTGTTTATGACACTTTTCTTATCTAATTTATGGTTGTTATAGCTAATATATGAGGTCGTAACATTTTTACTATTTTGTTAATTGGTACTGTTCAGAAAATGAATGGAATTGTTTATTTGTTATCTTGCTTCTTATCTAATTTATTCCATTCTACTAACATTAAAAAATAAAATATAATATTTAAAATCTTTAGTTGACATTCCGAGAGTTTCTAAATTTTTAAATATTAAGATCTTAATAGTTATTTGTATTTTATAAACTCCTAATACTTAGAAAAATAAAAAACTAGTACTTTATGGTTATCGTAAGACATAACTTTATCGTAGTGCATGCTTTTGCTCATAATAAAATTCCAAAAATGACTTGAAAACAAATAACTATGATATCTTTATAAATCAAAATCAAGAATTTAATTGTTAATGTCTTGTTTTTTTCAGATTCCTTCATTTTGGAGAAAAAGTTTCAAGAACCGTTAATGGTAACATGTACATTACCTCCACCATCGGAAAATATAAAACATGAAATTAGTTGCATCAACTTAAATTCAAGAGTAAAAATTGCGAAATGTACACTCGGTTTCGATTCTGAAAGTAAACTCCTTAAATCGCAAAGGGTACAAGCAGCAATGTCATTCTGTCACAAGAATGTAGAAACATGGTACAGGGAGGTGCGGCTATTTCCAAATCTACCACTTAGACACAATCACAAATCACTAAATTTACCTGGAGCATGCAACGAATGCAAAAAACTAAATCAGTATTGCTCGGAAAATTGTTTAAACAATAGTATAAAAGAAAGCGCTACAACAGATTCTGCAAGTAAGCAATTAATATCAAAAGAAGTTATCGAAAAGTTTCCCAAGCCAAAAAAGTGGTACAGATATTTTAAACTTTTGAATATTAAGGGTAACAGTAACTCCATCGAAAAGTACCAAGATATTAAAGACCCACTGGACGGAATTGAAAAGATTAAAAGTATAGAAAGGTATAAAGATATGTCCAAATTAATAGAAGATCGATTTGGTAAAAAAAGTTATAATCCAGTTAAAAATCTGCAAGTTTTATGTACTCTAACAAACGACTTGACCTCGAAGAAACACCAACAGATAGAGTTAGCAAACCTGCGCTACTAAAATGTCAGAGTTTAGATAACCAAATTTATTCAGTTAGCAATGAACGAGAACATTTAGAAATTCTCAAAGATCGATTAAACAGAAAGATATCAATTGCATCTGATAACTTAGGTTCGGAGTTTCGAATGTGCCTATTAGAAAATGAAAGTTCAAAAGGTCAGTCGATAAAAGATCTAACTTCAACAAATATGCAGATATCATCATTTAATTTTGATGAAATAAAGCCGATTGAGGTACAACTGAAGAAAACAAAGCCAGATTTAATTCCAACACTTCCAAAACAAGATAATTCATACATCACGGAGAGACTATGTTCAGAGTTCCATGTAAAAACGAAAGTTCAAAAAAGAAGCTATCATAAACAAATGTTATCGTCAAATGCCGATAATTTAAAGAATTTAGATTCTGCAAAAGAAAGGCATGGTTTTTCTATCTTTAACGACTACTATCAAAATAATGAAAGTAAAAATAGCTTCAATACAAAATCGTGACTGTTCAAGTTCATGAAGAATCACTGCCTAAAACAAAAAAGCTACCGGTTATTGAAGACATACCTTATTGTAATGTAGCAGATGAGTTGCATCAAAGGGTAAAGGTGGTAGATGAAAATATTTACTCTGAAATTTGTGAAGATACATGTAATTGTGATAGCATTCAAATATGCAAGTGCAATAGAACTAAAAAGAGTGATTCCGAATATTGTTACTTAAAATTAGGTTTAAATGGCGATAGTATTGTACATACAGGTTCTGATGATGCAATATATAATACTTTAAGATAATATAAGCCGAGTTATAAATTAACAAAGCCCTTGTACATATCTGCTTATTAGTGCTTTCTTAGTAGAGCATTGCGTTAGATTATTTGTGCCTTCTGTAAATGGTAATTATAAGTATTAAGTATGTAATAAAATTGTTCGATATTGAGTGTTTGTTGTGTACAGTTTCAGTCCAGAAAATTAAGTAGATATTTCACCAAGAAGCTTGATAAAGTACCATGCACAAAATTCTGTAACCCAGAAATAGCGGCTGACTCGACTAAACAACAAGATAAAAATGTTGCTTACTAACTCAGAAGAATGTAGAGTAAGTATTTACATAGGGATAAATTGCTATTATCAAAGAATATCTATAGATTAATAATTCTTTGAATGCCAGTTAATTTTGATTAATTGTAGAGCATCCATAACAGCGCCATATGAGAAATATAATGGTTATCACACAAAATAAAACAAGTGGTTCTGATAGTGTTGAACTGAATTTAAAAGTATAATCGTAGACATCAGATATAGAAATAAATACCTACTAGAGCAAAAGGTGCAATATTAGTTTAAGAAATTCAATCCATCGTATAAGCTTATTAGATTTCCTCGTGGACATAGAAAAGATAATAGTATCCTAGGGCAGTGTTCTGCAACCAGTGTGGCACAGCACATGGTGTGCATGTGACAATACTAAGTGTGCTGCAGTTCCCATAGCGCCGTGAAATTCGTGGGAGAATGTTGTTATGCCCTGGGTAAGAAATTGTATGTTATTACAGCAATATTAAATACTCACTCTTTAGATTGCTCGTATAAAGCTAGACGATTTTACGTACAAAATCTTTATAGAATAATTATCACCAAAAAATATTTTCTGTTGCTTACAAATATGCCTGATTTACAATATTAAATACCACTTGCTAGGTATTTCTCTGCGTTTGATAAACAAAATTTCAGCATTATAAACAGGAATGATCAGTGACTGTTTCTATTGCATTTTCTTATTGTAAGAGCAGACGTACACGGCAGTGGGAAGACATGCCCGTTACTTATGCTGATGCAGATTTTTATTAGTATTTGCACCGATGGAGCTGCAATAATGGTGGGTATTATTACAGTTTTGTGACGTGTGTAAAACAACAAAACCCGACGATACAAATTATACACTGCTGTATACATCACAAAGTATTGATGATCAAGGATTTACAGGCAGAATTATTGCAAACTTTGAATGAGTGCATCAAAATGATAAACATTATTATATCATAAACCTTAGATTTGCGAATTTTTGAAATAGTCTGTGAAGAAACAAAATCAGAATATAAATTTTTACTGTTTTACCTGTAGTACGATGGCTATTCTGAGGCAAAGTGCTGTCCGGATTGTTTGCGCTTCGCCACGAGATAAGTTGGTTTCTTTTAAATGAAAATCTGCCCAAGCTGTATCAGCACTTTAAAGATAATAACTGGATGGCCAAACAATATACGTCTGATATATTCAAGCATCTGAATGAACTTAAAAAAATACAAAGAAGGAATGAAAATATATTGACATGTTCAAAAAAATTTAAACTTTGGCAGAAAAAGTCACAACAAAGTTCTTTAGAAATGTTCCCAAGGAGACAATTGACGTTAATTGAACACCAACAAGCAATTATAGATATGGCTTGATCACATTAAACTTTGACCATTATTTTTATTGTTATTCAATAAATACGAAACAATACGATTGGATTCGAGATCCTTTTACAACCAATGCTATCAGTTCAACAAATGCATCATCATCATCATCATTAGGTCTTCAGTCCTAGAACTGGTTGGATGCGTACCCTCACTGTTTCCTAGTCTGAACCAACCTACACATTTCCCTAAAATTTGCACAGTCTGCATCTATCACTATCTATGTGCGAAAGTCTGATCTCGGTCTACCTCTACCTCTCTTTCCATATCTCTGCTTGTAGTATCCCGTACTATTCCCCAGAAATGCCTTAGAACGTATCCTGTCCTTCTATTTCTCCTATTTTTTTCATTTACCACAGATATCTTTATTCCTCTACTATTGCTACAACTTATTTGTTATTAACTTTGTCTGTCCATGCTACCATCCTCATACATCCGAAGCACAACATTCCAGAAGGCGTCTATCTCTTTCTGTATGCTTTTCCTACTGCCCCTATTTCATAGATGTACCGTGCTGTTCTCCACACTATGCTTTGAAGAGTTTTCTTCTTGTATCTATGTTCGTTGTCTTTGAACATAGCTGCTGTTCTTTCTTGTTTGATGCAGTTCGGCCACCTTCTTTTGTTTCACACTTATATACTCTATTTCCGTGATATTCAGTGGTATGTGAAGGGGAGTAGGCAGCCTTTGGCTGCCAAGTTCCTCCAGTACCTGAACCTTTGTCAAAATAATAGTTTTTCCAATTTATCCTTTCGCACAATCAACATTAGTTGAAAATATTTCACAGCCAACACCTGTAGGTGTTTATAATAATCATCAGATTTAAGATTTTTTCGTCATTGGGTTTTACATCTTCAAACTGGTCGAACTTGTACATCAGCTTATTTATGTTCTGAGCTAGCCTACACCGTTCCCTGCAATTCTCACAACAGCCAATATACAACTCGATTCCCTTCTATTGTTTTCTAATTTATGCCCTATTTCACCAAGGGGGTTAAGCAGCCTGTGGCTGTCAAGGATCCCCCAACACTTAGACATTTGCCGTATTAATAGTTTTCAAGTAAATCCTTTCGCACAATTAACATTAGTTGAGAGTATTGCAAAACCAATGCCTGAAGTTGTTTATAATAATCACCATGTTTAAGTATAGTTATTATTTTTGTCATTAGTTTTTCCAACTTGCGAACGGTTGGAAGCATACCTCCATTGATTTCTATTCTGAGCTAGAATACACATTTTCCTGAAATTCTCGCAGCCTACATCTTTCACTATCTGTGTGCTGTAGTCTAACCTAAGTCTACCTCTACTTCTCTTTATTCCTATCTCTGCTTCTATATTCTGCACTATTCCATGTCTTAGTATGTGGCCTATCATCCTATCTTTCCTATTTTTTACTGTTTTCCACATAGATCTTTCTTCCCCTACCATTTCTAGCACCTATTTGTTCTTAACTTTGTGTGTCCATGGTATCTTCATCATACGTACGTAGCACCACATTTCTCTTGTCTACTTCTCCTACTGTCCAGGCTTCACAGCCACACAGTGCTGTGCTTCACACATATGTTTTAAGCAATCTTTTCCTTGTTTCTATGCTTGTGGTCTTTGAACACAGTAGTTGGTTTTTCTTGTTAAATGTAGCACGACCTTGTGCTAATCTTTGTTTTATATCTTACGTGCATTTCCCATCTTGTATTATTTAACTTCCTAGGTAGCAGAAATCCTTAACTTCTTGTAAGCTTTCCTTACCTATTTGTATTCTTGTTTTTGATTTATTTTCCCCTCTTTTGCATACTAAAACTTTAGTTTTATTTTTGTTAATTCTCATACAATATCTCTCTGTTAGAACTGTTTCCATTTCATTAAGAGCAGCTTCTAACTTTTCTTTGCTAGAAGCTAATACCGCTATATCATCTGCAAATCTAAGCATATCAATCTTTTGTCCCTGCATATTAATTCCAAATGTCTTCCTGCATTTGACAGTATTCATTGCCTCTTCTATGTACAAGTTAAAAATTAAGGGGATAAGGCGCATCCCTGTCTCATTCCTTTCCTAATATTTGCTTCTCCACTTTCTTGCTCTAATTCTATTAGCGCTGTTTGCTCTTTGTATAATCAATGTACTATCTCTATCCCTAAAACTCATTCCAATCTTTTGTAGTATATTCAAACAGTTTTTTTTTCATTTTACATTGTCAAATGCTTTTTCCAGATCTACAAACCCTTTATATACACTTTCACCCTTCTCTATTGTTTTCTCCATTATCACCCTCAGGGCTAAAATAGCCTCCCGTGTTTCCCTGTTTCGCCTAAACCCAAATTGTTCGTCTCCCAGTATTTCGTAAGCTCGTTTTTCCATTCGTCTTTGTAGAATTCTAGTTAATATTTTTGAAGCATGAGCTGCCAAGCTTATTGTTCGAAAATTTTCACATCTATCGGCGCCTCTTTTTTTTATATAGTTACTATGATGATACGTTTGAAATCGTTGGGTATTTCGCCTGTCTCATACATATAGCTTACAAGTCGGAAGAGACGTTCTATTACTGCTTGTCCAGCAGCTTTTAGAGTTTCTGCTTGTACCTTATCTGTACCCGGCGCCTTACCATTTTTCAGACCCTTTAATGCTAATTCAAACTCATCTCTTAATATAGGATATCCCAGGTCATCATTTTCAATGTCTGATTCCTGTTCTAATGCTGTTAATTTCTCTCCTGAATATAAATTCCGTATATATTCCTGCTATCTAGATACTTTCTCTACATTTTCTATAATGACGTTTCCTACCACATCCCTTATATTTTTGCTATATGGTTTTATATCCCTAAAATTCATTCTAATTAATTTGTATGCTTCGTCTGTCTTTCCTATTTCCATCTTAGTTTGTACCTCGTACTTTTCATCAATTCATTGTTCTTTAGCGTTCCTACATTTGCGAATAATTTACCATTTTATGGCTTTGTATCTCTGTTTTCCTGTTTCGTCTGATCTACTTTTGTATTTTTGTCTTTCTTCTATTAATTCAGAATAACCTTTGTTATCCATGGTTTCTTATTTTCTTTTTGTGTATACCCCAGAAAATCTCTGGCCGCCATGTCCAAGCTGGATTTAATGTTATTCCATTCTGTTTCCACTTCCTTAGTATCAGAAATTTTTCTGGTATCTTTCACCAATTCATTTTACCTTTTTTCAAATCGTTTGTGGATATCTTTATCTTTTACTTTCTCAAAGTTAAAAAGCCTTTTGCCGTTTCTTTTTTTCATGTTGTTAAATTTGAGAGTGGCCTTCATAATTATAATGTTGTTGTCAGTGTCTATATCTGCTTCTAGGTATCTTCTACAGTCTTTTACTTGATTTCTATGCCGTTGTCTAACAATAATGTAATCTATTTGATGTTTTTCTATATCTCCTGGCATCTTCCAAGTGTATCGTCTTCTAGCATGATGAAATAATGTATTTGTGATGGTTAAGTTGTTCTTGTCGCAAAATTCTACCAACCTATTTCTTCTGTCATTTCTCATGCCTAAACCAAATAAACCTAGTATTGCTCCTTCCCTACCCTCACCTACCACTGCATTAAAATCCCTTGTAATTATTAAATTTTCATGTCCTTTTACGAATCTTAGTATGTCTTCGATATCTTTGTAGATCGCCTCTACCTCTTCCTCACTGTAGCTAGAGGTGGGCATGTATACTTGTATTATTACTGCATTTACTGGTTTAAATTCAAATCTAACCATGAGTACTTTCGTTCTTTTGTAAGTAGTTTTCTACACGTCGTACTATCTTTTTTCGCATAACTATCCCCACACCCGAATTTCCTTCCTCTGATCCTGTATGAATTACCATGAAGTCTCAACTCCAAAAATCCCTCGCCTCTAGCCAGCGGACTTTGCTAATTCCTACTATGTCTACTGCTAACCTATCCATTTCGAGTTTCAGGTTCTCTAGCTTACCTACTTGTTTCATACTTCTGACATTTCACGCTCCGACTAGCAGAATGTTCACGGATTGTTTTCTATTCTTTCAGATCATATCCCCCGAAGTAGTCCCCTCTCGGAGGTTCAAATGGTGGACTATTTTACCTCCGGAATTTTTTACACCAAAGGATGCCATCATGTTTAACAATTTTTGTACACAGTGTACTTGGGAGGTAATGTGGTGGTTTCCCGTTGCCTTCCACATCGCACTAGTATGTCTTAGAATGTCATACCGACCCCTATGGTCTTTGCCACTCTAAGTACCGAAAAATCTGCTGCCCTCTTTCAGGGTCCTGTCTTAGTCTGGTTCCTCACTAAAGACCCCACTAATTTGGTTAAACCTATAGTTCGGCTCTTTAGCTCATTGAAACGCACAAGCCATTCTACCTGTTCTAGTATTTTAGAACGTTGTCAAAGTGCAGGTCCGTTCAGAATGGTCAACAAATGCACTTTCTCTGAAAATTAGTGCGGAGTTAATTGGACCGTGTAATGACAGAACACTGAAACTTCACTTTGCCGAAGTTCCATTGGATGCTTTTTGAATTTCGGTTAAGAAGGAATATCCTCCTCCTGAGAATAAAAAGCTACATTATCAGAGAAAATTCCTTAGGCAGTCTAAGAATAGATCCACCAATCAAAAAGTGGCCAGGGGCAAGGTAACCAGCCTCATCATTAGGATACACCATTGGAAAAATCAACGGACAACTATTCAATATGCCATCAATACGAGTTAAAACTGTAGACAATTCTTCATAGATTAAAGGTTGCTGCTTACCTACAATGTGTAGTAATAAAGATTCAGTGGATTTCACTCCAGATTCCCAAACTCTAGCAAGGTTCGGAGCATATAAAAAATTGACAGACCACTGTATTTGTTGGCAAAAATCTAGAGATAACTAACATTTTTCATTCATTAGACGAACTGATAAAACGTCTGTGTGTAAGGTTAAGAAGTGAGTTAAGTAAATTTCTTATATATTTGCTTAAGGATGTCCATCATGTAATTGTAAGTAACACATGTGAGTAATACCATTGAAAACGCAATCGTGTGTAATAGTATAATGACATGTATTTATTTGTTTCTTTTTTCAATTAATGTAATGGTGTAATTACAGTTTTTTGTAATAAATTATTTTGCAATTACCTAGAGGCGTGATTGAAATTTCAAGTCATACATTTGATTTTAGAAACTTTCCTTTCAGCTATCAGTTTTAAATAGGTTTCTTTAGTGATCTCATGGTTAAGGTTTGTTTTTTGTTTAAGTATACTTAACGATTTCTCGAGTAAATTTTGAGCTAGAATCAGTCTCCTAATTTCAGATTTCGGCACCATTTTGTAACTCTTTAAGATTTTTTCCTAAAAAAAACCCCTACGAGATTAGATAGCATCCACGATGCGTCCTGATTAGAAGATGTTTCATACCCACTAGCATTCTGGAACCTTCCTCAAACACCTACACCACCCGTCTGACTGACTTAGTCTGCAACTATTTTTGTTAGTGCATCGAGGTTTTCGGTATTTTACCGAAACAGGATCTTTAGCGGAGTATATCACTGAGTTTTCTGTGTATCATAAACGAGAGTTTGGACCAAAACTGTACAAAACAGGATCTTATATTGTTATGTATTATGTTCAATGTATTTTAGTCTTGTGAGTTAGAGGAGACTGGCTATTAATTATAAAAACTTAATTTGCTTCATTTTTGGTTCGTGTTTTTCAAGTAAGTTGGACATTCTTTACTCAACATATGGTGGCCGCAGTTGATATTTAATTTTAATGTTCTGGCGACTTGTTTACAATTGCAACATTGCAGTTGATTATTTTCCTATGTACAGTATTCTTCCTTATGTGCTTCACCGCATTTAGTGCATAAGACTGAATTTTTACACCTTTGCTATATTATTATATTCTGTACAGGCAAGTGATGATATTTTCGTCTTATATTGTACATCTATCACAAGCTATATTTAATTTCCCACATAAAATAATCTTCCTATAAGCTCGCCATCCACTTTAGCATAGTTTTTAATCTTTTGACTGTTATATGTGCAATATTGTGTCAAGCTATCACTAAAGAATTCTTCATTTTGTTGCATTATTTTTAGCCTCATTAGCTCTGGTGTACGATTTTCAGTTATGCCTACTATTTTAATTCATGGCATTTCCTTTTTTGATTCACTAACCTCACATTTATCTCCTAGTTTTGTTATGCTTTCTTTTCAGCTTATCTGTGGCATTATCAATTTTTACACTCTAGCATAATACCTTCATTTTCTATGTTCCTTATTTAAAACACTGCAATACTTGTAGGGTCAATAAATGTTTTGACTTCTTGCCTGGTATCATTGTGTTTTTGATCTTCACTAATTCATCATCATTCATCATTCGGTCTTCAGTCCTGGAACTGGTTAGACGCGTACCCTCATTGTTTCCTATTCTGACCTAACCTAAAGATTTCCTTGAAATGTGCACAGTCTGCATCTATCACTATCTGATCTAGGTCAACATCTACCTCTTTTTTCCTATCTCTGCTTGAAATATATCCCATATTATTCCCAAAAAATCCCTTAGAACGTATTCTGCCCTTCTATTTCTCTTATTTTCCCCCAGATATCCTTGTTCCCCTACTATTTCTATAACCTATTTGTTATTATCTTTGTCTGTCCATGCTATCGTCCTCATACATCTGAAGCACAGCATTTCAAAAGGCTGCTACCGTTTTTCTGTCTGCGTTTCAGACTGCTCGTATTTCATAGGCATACTGTGCTGTGCTCCACACCTATGCTTCCAACAATTTTCTTCTTGTTCTATGTTTGTTGTCTTTCCTAATAGGCGCTGTTCTTTCTTGTTAGATCCCGTTCAGTCACCTTCTATTGTTTTACAATTATATACCCTATTTCTCCGACCTTCAGTGGTTGTGAAGGGAGGTAAGCAGCCTGTGGCTGCCAAGTTCCCCCAACACTTAACCATTTACCGATTTAATATATTTTCCAATATATCTTTTCGCACAGTCAACATTAGTTGCAGGTATTTCGCAACCAACAACTAGTTGTTTATACTAATCATCAGTTTTATCTGCGCTTATTTTTTCGTCATTAGGTTTTCCGTCTCAAAACTGGTTGGACACGTACCTGCACTTATTTATATTCTGAGCTAGCCTACATAGTTCCCTGAAATTCTCACACAGCATGTGTATACAGCTCGTTCCCCTTCTATTGTTTTATAATTTTATGCCCTATTTCACCGAGATTCAGTGAAGGGGGTTAAGCAACCTGTGGCTACCAAGATCCCCCAACACTTAGACATTTGCCGAAATAATGGTTTTCCAGTAAATCCTTTCACACACTAACAATATTCGAGAATATTGCCAAGCCAATTCTTGTAGTTACTTATAATAATCATCGTGTTTAAGCACAGTTATTTTCTCGTCATTAGTTTATCCATCTTGGGATTGGTTGGATGCGTACCTCCATTGATTTCTATTCTGGGCTAGCCTACACATCTCCCTGAAATTCCTGCAGCCTACATCTTTTACTATCTGTGTGCAGTAGTCTAACCTAGGTCTGCCTCTTCTTCTCTTTTTTCCTATCTCTGCCTCTAATATATTCCGCACTATTCCCTCATGCCGTAGTATGTGGCCTATCATCCTATCTCTCCTATTTTTTACCGTTTTCCACATATTTCTTTCTTCCCCCTACCATTTCTAGTACCTCTTTGTTCTTAACTTTGTCTGTTCATCATACGTCTGTACCACCACACTTCAAAGGCTTCTAGTATTTTCTTGTCCCGTACTGTCCAAGCTTCACAGCTGTACAGTGCTGTGCTCCACACATATGTTTTAAGCAATCTTTTCCTTGTTTCAATGTTTGTGGTCTTTGAACATAGTCGTTGCTTTTCTTGTTAAATGTAACACGATCTTGTGCTAATCTTTGTATCATATCTTCTGTGCTTTTCCGATCTTGCGTTATTGGGCTTGCTATATAGCAGAAATCCTTAACCTCTTGTAAGTTCGTGTTACATACTTGTATTCTTCTTTTTGATTTATTTTCCCCACCTTTGCATACTAGAACTTTAGTTTTAGTTTTGTTAATTTTCATACCGTACTCTCTGTTAGTACTGTTTCCATTTCATTAAGAGCAGCTTCTAATTCTTCCTTGCTAGACGCTAATAACGCTATATCATCTGCAAATCTAAGCATATCAATTTTTTGTCCCTGCATAGTAATTCCAAATGTCTTCCTGCATTTGACAGTATTCATTGCCTCTTCAATGTACAAGTTAAAAATTAATGGGGATAGGGCACACCCCTGTCTTACTCCTTTCCTAATGTTTACTTCTCTATGTTCCTGCTCTAATTCTATTACTGCTGTTTGCTCTTTGTATAAGCTATGTACTATTCGTCTATTCCTATAGCTCATTCCAATCTTTTTGAGTATTTCAAACATTTTTTTCCACTTTACATTGTCGAATGCTTTTTCCAGATCTACAAACCCTATATACACGCTTTCCCCTTTTCTTTTGTTTTCTCCATTATCACTCTCAGAGCTAAAATAGCCTCCCTGTTTCGCCTAAACCCAAATTGGTCTTCTCCTAGTATTTCTTCCGCCCGTTTTTCCATTCGTCTTTGCACAATTCTAGTTAATATTTTTGACACGTGTGCTGTCAAACTTATTGTTCGAAAATTTTCACATCTATCCGCGCCTTTCTTTTTTGGTATAGTTACTATGATGCTACGTTTGAAATCTTTGGGTATCTCGCCTGTCTCATACATATAGCTTACAAGTTGGAAGAGACGTTCTGTTACTGCTTGTCCAGCGGCTTTTAGAGTTTCTGCTTGCACCTTATCTGTACCCGGCGCCTTACCACTTTTCAGACTCTTTAATGCTAATTCAAACTCATCTCTAAGTATAGGATATCCCAAGTCATCATTTTCGATGTCTGATTCCTGTTCTAATGCAGTTAGTTCCTCTCCTGCATATAAATTCCCTATTTATTCTTGCCATTTATTCACTTTCTCTACGTTTTCTATGATGACGTTTCCTTGTGCGTCCCTTATATTTTTGCTATACGGTTTTATATCCCTAAAATTCATTCTAATTAATTTGTAAGCTTCGTCTGTCTTTCCTATTTCCATCTTCGTTTGTACCTCTTTGCACTTTTCATCAATCCATCGTTCTTTAGCTTTCCTGCATTTTCGAATAATTTCCCATTTTATGGCTTTGTATCGCTGTTTTCCTGTTTCGTCTGATTTATTTTTGTATTTTCGTCTTTCTTCTATTAAATTCAGGATATCCTTTGTTATCCATGGTTTCTTATTTTCTTTTTGTGTATACCCCAGAATATCTCTGGCCGCCATGTCTAGGCTGGATTTAATGTTATTCCATTCTGTTTCTACTTCCTTAGTATCAGATATTTTCCCGATATCTTTGAGCAATTCATTTGTCTTTTTTTCGAATCTTTCTAGAATATCTTTATCTTTTAGTTTCTCTAACTCCAAGTGCCTTTTTCCGTTTCTTTTTTTCACATTCTTAAATTTAAGTGCGGCCTTCATAATTACGATGTTGTGGTCAGTATCTATATCTGCTTCTGGGTAGCTTCTACAGTCTTTTACTTGATTCCTAAACCATTGTCTAACAAGAATGTAATCTATTTGATATCTTCCTATATCTCCTGGCATCTTCCACGTATATTGTCTTCTAGCATGATGTTGAAATAATGTGTTTGTGATGATTAAATTGTTCTTGTCACAAAATTCTACCAGCCTATTTCCCCTGTCGTTTCTCGTGCCTAAACCAAATAAACCTACTACCGCTCCTTCCCTACCCTCACCTACCACGGCATTAAAATCCCCCGTAATTATTAAATTTTCATGTCCTTTTACGTATCTTAATATGTCTTCGATATCTTTGTAGATGGCTTCTACCTCTTCGTCACTGTAGCTAGAGGTGGGCATGTATACTTGTATTATTACTGTGTTTACCGGTTTAGATTCTAATCTAACCATGAGTACTCTTTCGTTCTTTTGTAAGTAATTTTCTACACAGTATCCTATCTTTTTCCGCATAACTATCCCCATGCCCAAATTTCCTTCCTCTGCTCCTGTATGAATTACCCTGAAGTCTCCACTCCAAAAATCCCCGCCTCTGGCCACCGAACTTCGCTGATCCCTACTATGTCTAGTGATAACCTATTCATTTCGATTTTAGGTTCTCTAGCTTACCTAATTGCTTCATACTTCTAACATTCCACGCTCCGACTCGCAGAGTGTTCCCGACTCTTATTTTTAACTTTCCGATCGCATCCTCCGAAGTAGTCCCCTCCCGGAGATCCGACTGGGGGACTATTTTAACTTCGGAATCTTTTACCCCAGAGAATGCCATCATTTTATTATAATTTAGGTACGCTGTGTACTTGGGAGATAATGTGGTGGTTTACCGTTGCCTTCCACATCGCGGTAGTGTGTCTTAGACTGTCATACCGACCCCTATGGTCTCTGCCAATCTAAGTACCGATAGAGCCGCTGCCCTCTTTCGGGGACCTGTCTTAGTCTGGTTCCTCACTAACGACCCTACTACTTTGGTTGGACCTCTAGTTTGGCTCTTTAGCTCATTAGAACACGCAAGCCATTTCACCTGTTCTAGTAATTTAGAACTTCGGCAAGGTGCAGGTCCATTCGAAATGGCACTAATTCATATCAACAATTTTTAAATTTACGTGTACTTTTCTTCCATTCCGAATAAACCTGCACCTTGCAGAAGTTCTAGATTACCAGAATAGTGTGGAATGGCTTCCGCATTCCAGTGACCTAAAGAGCCAAACTACAAGTCCAACCAAAGTAGTAGGGACTTTAGTGAGAAACCAGACTAAGACAGATCTCCGATAGTGGGCAGCGGCTCTCTCAGTACTTAGTTTGACAGAGACTATAGGAGTCGGCATAGCATTCTAAGACACATTACTGCAATATGGAAGACAATGGAAAACCACAGTACCTCCCAAGTACACAGCGTACTTAAATGGTATTTAAGGTGATGGCAGCCTCTGGGGTAAAAGATTCCGGAATTAAAAGTCCCCCATTTGGATCTCCGAGAGGGGACTACTTTGGAGGATGTTACCAGAAAATTTTCAAAAATAGTCGGAAACATTCTGTGAGTCGGAGCGTAGAATATCAAAGGTGTGAAGCAAGTAGGTAAGCTAGAGAACTTAAAAATTGAAATGGATAGGTTAGCACTAGACATAGTAGGGATCGGCAAAGTTCGGTGGAGAGGCAGAGAATTTTTGGAGTGGATACTTTAGAGTAATTCATACAGGATCAGAGGAAGGAAATTTGAGTGTGGGGATAGTTACGTGAAAAAAGATAGGTCACTGCGAAGAATGCTACTTACAAAAGAACGAAGAGTATTCGTAGTTAGATTAGAATCTAAACCGTAAATACAGTAATAATACAACTATACATGCCCACCTCTAGCTACAGTGAGGAAGAGGTAGATACGATCTACAAAGATATCAAAGACATACTAAGGTATGTAAAAAACCATGAAGATTTAATAATTATGGGGGATTTTAATGCAGTGGTAGGTGGGGAAGTAGGGAAGGATCGGTAGTAGGTTTATTTGGTTTAGGCACGAGAAACGACAGCGGAAATACAATGGTAGAATTTTACGACCAGAACAATTTAAGCATGTCAAACACATTATTTTTCAACATCATGCTAGAAGACAATACACATGGAAGATGCTAGGAGCTACCCAGAAACAGATATAGACATTGACCACAACATCGTAATTTAAAACAAAGGGACAGAAAAAGGCACTTTGACTTTGAGTAACTAAAAGATAAAGATATCCACGAAAGATTTGAAAAGAATCGGAAAAAGGCACTTTGACGTAAAGAAACTGAAAGATAAAGATATTCAAGAAAAATTCGAAAAAAAGTCAAATGAATTGCAGAAAGATATCCGGAAAATTTCTGATACTGAGGAAGAAGAAATAAAATGGAATAACATTAAATCCAGCTTAGATATAGTGGCCAGAGATATTCTGGGGTATACACAAAAAGAAAATAAGAAACCATGGATAGCAAAGAATATCCTCAATTTAATCGAAGAAAGACAAATATACAAAAGACGAAACAGGCAAAGAAAGATACAAAGTCGTTAAATGGGAATTTATTCACAAATGCGAGAAAGCTAATGGAACAATATAGATTGATGAAAAGTACAAAGAGGTACAAACTAAGATGGAAATAGGAAAGACAGACGAAGCATACAAACTACTAAGAATGAATTTTAGGGATATAAAACTGTACAGCAAAAATATAATGGATGTGGGAAGAAATGTCTTTATAGAAAATGTGGAAAAAGTGGATAGATGGCAAAAATATATAGGGAATTTATATGCAGGAGAGGAGGTAACAGAATTAGAACAGGAATCAGACATTGAAAAGGGAATATCCTACACTTAGAGATGAGTTTGAATTAACATTAGAGTCTGAAAAATGGTAATGTGCCAGGTACAGATAAGGTGCAGGCAGAAACTTTAAAAGTCGTTGGACAAGCAGTAACAGAACGTCTCTTCCAACTTGTAAGCTATATGTACGAGATAGGCGAGATACCCAAAGATTTCAAACGTAACATCATAGTCACTATACCAAAAAAGATGTTACGTGCCGAAAATCGGCATTTAAACATTTCTATAAGTTCCTAATTTGTAAGTGATTTCGCGCCAATAATTTAAAAGACTTGTGCCTGCATTTCAGTCACTTTAGTTAGTTGCGTCGGCGCTCGAGATTGCGCAGACGCAGGGTAGAACAGAAGTGGTGATTTGCGTCACGTCGGGACTAATCAGCCAGACGTCGAGCCTAGTGGTTATCTTTGTGCCGTTATCTTGTCTTCTCTTTCAGGTAATGTAGGTTTCCTTCCATTTCTACCTGATTATCGTACCTTTACCTGTATTCCTGTCGTCCCTCTACACAAGGAAGACGAAGACAAAATTAATTTGGACTCAACCAGGGGCAAAAGGATGACCCACGCCCACAATGCTCAACGACGCCCAGCTGCCGCCAAAATAGCCGTAATGCTGTGAGGAGTCCAACAGTTTACGTGAGTACCTTTTGTTTTCTCTTATAATTAAAATAAACATTTTTTTGTATGTGATAATAATTTGATCATAAGTATGACGTAACCGCTTAGTGCGCAACATTTTGCAAATATCTTTTGTGTTACCAACTGTCGTAGTGGCTCTCATACATTACCCACCGGGACTTTAAAAAGTATACCTTAGAGTTTAGACCTAAAGTGTAACAAAGAAAGGCGCAGATGGATGTGAAAATGTTCGAACAATAAGTTTGACAGCACACGTGCAAAAAATATTAACTAGAATTGTACAAAGACGAATGGAAAAACGAGCTGAAGAAATACTAGTAGAAGATCAATTTGGGTTTAGGAAAAACAGAGGAACGCGGGAGGGTGATAATGGAGAAAACAATTGGAAAAGGGGAAAGCATGTATATAGGGTTTGTAGATCTGGAAAAAACATTCGACAATGTACAATGGAAAAAATGTACAAAATTCTCAAAAAATTTGGAATGAGTTTTAGAGATAGACGGCTAATACATAGCTTATACAAAGAGCAAACAGCGGTAATGGAATTAGAACAGGAACATAGAGAAGTAAATATTAGGAAAGGTGTGGGACAGGGATGTGCCCTATTCCCATTAATTTTTAACTTGTACATCGAAGAGGCAATGAATATTATCAAATGCAGGAAGACATTTGAAATTACTTTGCAGGGACAAAAGATTGATATGCTTAGATTTGCAGATGATATAGCGGTATTAGCATCTAGCAAGGAAGAGCTAGAAGTGGCTCTTAATGAAACAGTTCTAACAGAGAAATACGGAATGAAAATTAAAAATAAAACTAAAGGATTTGTATGCAAAGGAAAGGAAAATAAATTAAAAATTATAATACAAATAGGTAACGAGAACTTAAAAGAGGTTAAGGATTTCTGCTACATAGGAAGCCAAATAACGCAAGATGGGAAGAGCGCAAGAGATTTAAAACAAAGATTAGCACAAGGTCATGCTATATTTAACAAGAAAAGGCAACTACTGTGTTCAAAGACAACAAACATAGAAACAAGGGGGAAAATGCTGAAGTGTATGTGTGGAGCACAACACTGTACGGCTGTGAAACTTGGACTGTAGGAGAAATGGACAAGAGAAAGATAGAAGCCTTTGAAATGTGGTGCTACAGACGTATGATGAAAATACATAGACAGACGAAGTTATGAACGAAGATGTACTAGAAATGGTAGGGCAAGAAATAGTGGAAGACAGTTAAAAATAGGAGAGATAAGATGATAGATCATATACTAAAGCATGAAGGAATAGTGCAGAATATATTAGAAGCAGAGATAGGAAAAAAGATAGGTAGAGGGAGACCTAGGTTGGACTAGTGCACACCGATAGTTAAAGATGTAGGCTGTGGAAATTTCAAGAAAATGTGTAGGCTGCCTCAGAATAGAAATCAATAGAAGTACGTGTCCAGCCAGTTCTAAGAGGGAAAATCTAATGATGAAATAAATAATTGTACCTGATGATTATTGTAAGCAACTACAGGTATTGGTTGTGCAATATTCTTAACTTATGTTAATTGTGCGAAAATGTTTACTGAAAAACTATTAATTCGACATATGTCTATGTGCTGGGGATCTTGGCAGCTACAGGCTGCTTAATCCCCTTCACATACTACTGAATCTCGATAAAATAGGACATATAATTAGAAAACAACAGTAGGGGAATCGAGCTGTATCTAGGCTGTCGACATTTCAGAGAACTGTGTAGGCTAATAAGTGGAGGTACGTGTCAACCAATTTCAAAAGGAAAAACCTTGTTTGAAGGGATATATTGGAAAACTATTAATTCGACAAATGTTCGAGTGTTGGGAAATCTTGGTAGCTACAGGCTGCTTAATCCCTTTCACATACCACTGAATATTGGGGAAATAGGGTATAAATGTGAAAAACAATAAAAGGGGAACCGAATTGCATCATACAAGAAAGAGCAGTGACTATGTTCGAAGGCAACAAACATAGAAACAAGGAGAACATTGTTAAAAGCATATGTGGAAAACAAAAAGAAAATAGTAAAAATAGAAGGGCAGGAAACGTTCTAAAGCATTATGAGGAATAGTGCAAGAGATGTTACTTTCAGATATAGGATAAAAAGAGGTACAGGTAGGCCTAGCTCAGGCTAACACACACACATATAGTGAAAGATGCCGACTGTGGAAATTTCAGGGAAATGAGTAGGTTAGCTCAGAATAGGAAACAATGAGGGTATGCGTCTACCAGTTCCAGAACTGAAGACCCAATGATGATGTACTTTTCTTGTTTTGAGTTATAGGAGGGTGTGCCCCACTCCTGCCTTTTTTGTATGGGCCATTGGTTTTAAAACCTTCAGATTAACTTTTATTTGAAAAGGAATAAAAATGTTAATATAACACACATACAAAAAGAATAGTCTTTATATTGTTTTTAATTGTTCTAATAATTAATATTTGATTGTTCTTAAACATAAAATTTATCTAATTGTACTCTTCTTACCTTCATTTCGACAAATTCAGCAATCAATTTATCAAAGTTAATACTTTGAGTAATGTTATACTCAATTGCTAGTATTTATTACTTAGTGTTCGTACGGTATAGCGCTCCGTTGAAAACAATATTAAAAAGCTGATAGAAGTTCTTTACATGTATCCACAATTGTTAAGTGTTAAATTAATTGCATTTTGACTGTTTTATAACATACTTTCCCTTTGTATAATATTTAACCCAATCATATCCAAGGCATTGTTGTTTCTCTAAAGCATAGTCGTTTTAAATCGCTCAAAAACGTGAAGAATTTGTGTCCACGTTTAGTTTCTTAATTTCAACTTGAGTAACAAATACAATGGATAAATGTGTAAATTGCAATTCACAATGTAATCCTAATACTAATTCAATAGAATATGATGTATGTAAAATGCATGTTCATACCACATGTTTAGGCCTTTCTGATAGCGATATTAGATTGACTCATTCTAAATCAAAAGTAATCACGTTGGTGTGCAATTCATGCATTAATAATTTATCACAAAATAGTGATCTAAAAAACTTGATGTCTTCATTGCAGGACGAATTTACATCAATTAACAAATTAAAAACTGATTTTGAAACTGAATTGAATAACATCAAGCAGCTGATCAGAAGTCAACAAATATTTGAACCTTCAGCGAATAACTTCACTCTTGAAACTGCCATCCAAGAAATTAATGATCGCAATCAAAGGTAAAATAATATTATCGTTTTCAA
The DNA here is from genome assembly GCA_036346225.1 of Platerodrilus igneus. Classification (NCBI taxonomy): domain Eukaryota; kingdom Metazoa; phylum Arthropoda; class Insecta; order Coleoptera; family Lycidae; genus Platerodrilus; species Platerodrilus igneus. The sequence continues at coordinate 6,760,043 of JARFIW010000787.1, read as the reverse complement.
TTTGCCAGAATCTGCTAATGATTACGAAGCGCAAAACACTGTGAAAAAACTAGTTCAAACTATTAAACCCGGTACTGATTGTTCAAACTTATACGTTCATCGTCTGGGCCCTAAAGCTGATCATAATGCATGTCCACGTCCGTCAGAGTCAAATTCCTTTATGAAATTGATTTCTATGGTGTTTAAATCTGTAGCATCATTGAAAACACGTGAAAAGTTTAAAAATTTGATTATAGCATCCGACAAGACTAAATACCAACAAGAAGAATATAGACGTTTAAAGCAAGAACTAGATGAACGTGTATCAAAGGGCGAAACCAACATTTGGATTAAATATGTCAATAATGTACCTAGGGTTACTCAAAAAAACTAAATGCATCACCCAGTTTCAATCTATCCTGTAAATATTCTATATCAAAATGTGCGAGGGTCGAGGTCAAAGATTACAGAATTCTTTAATAATGTATCTATTCTGCAGGATTGCATTGTTGCTATAACTGAATCTTGGTTGAACACTGATGTTTACAATGGAGAATTATTTAACGATAATTACACAATATTTAGGAAAGATCGTCGTTCAGATTTAACTAATACATCTCGTGGAGGTGGAGTATCATTAGCAATCGATAAAGGATTTTCGTGTATGGAAATTGATTTATCATTGTTAGCGTCAGAGCTTCTCGCAATTGATATTTGCGGCGCAAGAATTAAAACCAGCTTCAATTCTTTCCTTTCCATTTTTGTAATATATATACTTCCTCCTACGAAAACTTCTGATTATGAAACATTTTTCGATTTATTAAATAGTCTGGTTCTTTGCACCAATGAGAAAATTATATTATTAGGTGACTTCAACATCTCTAATTACTGTTTCAATACTAGTAGTGCAGCTGCCACTGTAGTCAACAACTTCTGTACTTTCAATAACCTAACACAATATAATGAAATACTACATGTATCCGATCGTTTACTTGATTTAGTTCTCTGTAACACTGCCACATAAGTGTTAAAATGCAATTTTCCAATAGTTCCTGAAGATAGCTATCATCCAACTTCAGAAATCTTAATTTATAACATCAACTTCTCATAAAATAATGATGTAAGGTGGAATTTCAAAACAGCTAATTTTCCGCTATTGTACGATTCCCTTTGTTCAGCAGACTGAGCTCCAGTATATCAAACCAAGGACATTAACTTCCCGTACATACCCGTCGTGGTTTGATTCAATTGTTATTAACTACTTGAAACTAAAACATAAACTTTGGAAGAAATATAAACAAAATCACAGTATTAATGACTACGTTAAATTTAAATATATAATATCCTTATGTAAAATATTAATTGATAGAGCATACAAGATGTTTATTCTCAAGATTCAAGTGAAAATTTCTTCGGAACCAAAGTATTTTTGGAAATTTGTTAATAACAAGAAAGACTCCATTAGAATACCTGGTACAATAAAATACAATGATAAAACTATCACTACTCAACAAGAAATTGTATATGCATTTGCTATACACTTCAGAAGTGTTTATGTTAAGTCAATTTCGAGCGCCATTCCTGGATTTCATAACACTCGCTTTATTTCGGTTACTAGTTTTACTGAGGTGGAAGTGTTGGAAGCTATAAGAAAACTAAAAAACAAAAAAACTGTTGGTGTCAATGCTGTGCCGTCTTTCTTTGTTAAAGACTGTGCATATGTATTAGCCAAACCTTTATGTTACCTATAGAATCTTTCTCTTCGATAAAGGTCTTTTCCGGATATTTGGAGGATGTCCATGATTACACCAGTACTTAAGAACTATCGTTCAATTTCTATTATATCAAATATTGCAAAACTTTTAAGTCGTTATTATACAAGCATAATGCTCAAATAAAGCTTTATATTACACCTGCGCAACATGACTTTATGGAAAGGAAATCAACAATCACCAACTAAGCTACATTCAGCCAATTTGTTTGTGAATCACTCGAGAGCAACAAACAAGTTGATGTTATCTACACTGATTTCCAGAAAACATTTGACCAAATCGATCATTATATTCTTTTGGGTAAACTAAATGCTATTAGATTCTCACAAGCACTTGGAACTTACTCAGTCTTACCTCTTAAATAGACAAATGCTTGTAGCTTATTCGAACTATCACTCTCAAACATTTACTCCAACATCAAGTGTTCCGCAGTGGTCAAATCTTGGCCCTTTGTTTTTCTGATATTTATTAATGATATTGTGGATTCTATCAAAGCGAAAAGCTACTGTTCGCAGACAACTTAAAAATTTTCAAAACTATTACTTCTATAGATGACTGCATACTTTTACAAAACGATATTGAGTTTGACTGCTTGGTGCCTAAGTAATCGGTTGCATTTAAATATACAAAAAAGGTTGTGTAATTTCGTATGGTCCGAATCATGACATGATAAACTTCTCGTACTTCATACAAGAAACGCTTGTTCAAAGATTATCTAGCTTTGAAGATTTAGGTATCCTATTTGATGAAAAATTCCACTTTGTTGAACATAATAATAAATGTATTTCAAGTGCATATAAATCTTACGGTCTAATATATAGAAACTGCAACTTCTCTGTTAATACATTACTCTGCTATTTAACACTCTTGTTAGATCTAAACTTGAGTATGGGTCTTTGATATGGCAGTCAATTTATAAAGTTCATAGCGATAGCTTAGAAGCAGTTCAAAGGAAATTTTTAAAATATGTATCTTTCACCTATGACGGATTCTATCCACCTATTGGGTCAGACCATGAGGCTTTACTTCGAAGATTTAATTGTTGGTCACTCCAATCCAGACGAAAAAGTATAAATATAAGATTCTCATATAAATTATTAAGCAATGAAATAGATTGCCCTTATCTACTAGGAAAGATTTCATTGATAGTGCCTCGTCAACATGCACATTTTAGTAATACTTTTTATCTTCAAACGAGTAGAACAAATTTATTGTTGCACTCTCCAGCCACAATAGTGTGTCTAATTTATAACAGATACTTCAATGATTTGGATATTTTTAACGATAGATTTAAAGACCTTATAAAACGTATTATTTAATTTTTGATCTATCAATTTTGTTATATATTTTTTTCCTTTTTTCTCTTAGGTTTATTTTTATACACAATTACTGTACCTTGTGAATGTGTGTTAAATAACTTGTAAATTATTTCCTGTAATTGGGTGTATTCCTGTTGGAAATAAACGTTTATTATTATTATTATTGAAAGATTGGATAGCTTCTCTTGAGCTAGGGTTGATCTTAGGTAATTTTTAATTAACATTAATTGCTGAAACTCTTCTCACACAAAGCAGTTGAAATGGAAAGAGTAGGAAATATTCCTAAGGCAACTATAAGGCTCAACTAATTGATAGTCATAAATAGTCTATAATATTTCTAGTGGTATTTTCATCAGCCCTTGAACTTAAAATTGAAAACTTTCAATTTCACAACCGAGTTCGCCACAACTCAAATCTATTTCATATTGTCTAGACAGATCTGCGGTCTCCATTTGCAAATCTGCAACGCTCATTGTATCTAGAGATGAGCCAAACAAAAACTATCATACCTATATAATATTCATTTGTTCATAACGTCAGTTTGTTTCAGCCAGAAAAACATACATTTGCATTCTAAACAAATCTTCAGGATTCACACTGTTTTCTTCTTTAACTTACCTATTATGTGGTTGAGAAAATTTAATATCCATATTCATTGTTAAAGCGATTCTTCTATCTTGAAAAATTTGTGCAAAACCTGTGTGCCATAGTTCTTGAAAGCAAAATGTAAACTATTGATTAATTTTGTCGCATGATCTATAGCTATACCCTTTTTCTGTAAAGCAATATTTGTTCGAATGCAAAATCTTATTCCATGCAGTGAACAAATAAATTTATAATTAATTTGTAGCAATAAACTTTTTGTATTTGATACTGTTTCAAGATTTGATCAATCGTTTTCCATCCTTTCAAGTTCTTTTGGTACTTCTGGTATTTGTAAGGGTAGTGATTTTATGAAATCTGTTCACGGTAATCTTTTATCAGAAAACCCTTAGGGTGATAATTTTAAATGTTTCATTAAATTTTCCCACCGTTTTGCTGATGAAGAAAAAAGTTAAATAATCTCTGCACAATACCAAAGAAGAAACCCATTTGTGATGTTATGGATGCAGCGTAAACTCCAGCTAAATTTGTGCGGGGCACGGTACAAATAATGCCAAATTATTATGTTTCATACAAGTTCTAACCACTTTATTGCCAGCCAGGTTAGAACTGTTGTCATAACCTTGTCCTCTAATGCCATGCATATTTAATTTAAATTAAAATAATTAATACTCCTTTAGCTCAAAAAATATTTGTAGAAATTAAATACGTATTTCGACTACTATATGGTCATCATCAGTAGTAGACTTAAAAAATAAAAAGCATTAAAAGTTAAAAGTTGTTCAGGAAACCTTTCTGAGGATATTCTCCTCACCACGTAGGCTGAATTCCCAACAAAGAATTTACTAAAATTTGTTTTGAACTCCCGAGGATATTCTCCTCAGCAAGTAGGCTGGTGATCTCTACAAAACAAAGTAAATAGTTACCTTAATAAACAAAAACACCTAATTTATACTAAAATTAAAACTGCATGAGCGGAACCAAAGTTAATCATGGTGATTAACCTTTTTTTAATGCTTTTTACTTTTCTACTACTGATGACCAGATAGTGGTCGTAATACGTATTTAGTCTCTAAAAATGTTCTTTATGGTAAAGAAGTGTTAATTATTTTAATTTGTATCATGTCACGGTGTTCTTATTTATTATTATAAACATATTTAATTTGTTTGTTTTTAGTGTACTTAAAATCAGTCATTAAACCTTCTCCAGTTTCTCATGAAATTGTAAAAATTCAATAAAACTTTCTTCAATTAGTACTTTACCATTAGAATCAATATAAGCATAAATTATAATATCATTCATTTGTTCTCTTCTTGAAACATCAGGAGCACAGCCAAGTAAAATAGAATAATACTTTGTCTTCTTAATTCAGTTAAAGATTTCACTCCATGTTTTTTCACCATTATTTTTATTAACTTATTTATTTAACTACTTTGCGTACAAGAAGCGGTGGTAGAACAAAAAGACATTTACATTATTGTGCTATAGTAGAAATAAACTGAGCAGTATTTTGCAGAAGAGGATCAAAAGCTTGTTTGGGAAGATCATTCCGTAGCTTGATTCCCTCACCAATGAACGAATTATAGGCAATGCTGTGCAGATATGATGGGTGCTATATTTTAAAAGGAGCACGCTTATTACGTCTACTTGCAAGAGAGTGCCATTCTAAATCATTGACTAATTCAGTCACACTGATTTGCTGTCAAAATTGCCAGACCACATATCTTGCAGCATGACGCTGAACAGAGTTTAATTTGTCAGTTAAATACTGAATTTGGGAATTCCATATAGCACAGCATTCTAAAATTGGACGGATTAATGTCAAATATGCATGGCCTCTTGTCGTAGTAGAAGCTTTACGCAGGCAAAACATGACTAGATATAAATACTTTAGAGCCTTGGAGACCACTGCAAGAATGTGTTCGGTCCACCTTAGGTCCCTGCTTATGATAATGCCAATATATTTACAGCTGTCTGACTGATTTATGATATTATTTCCAAGATGGTACCGATGATCAACTACATTTGAGCCAAAAGAAATCCAAACTGTTTTGGCTGTGTTGATAGCCATACTATTGACATGAGCCCAGTGGACAATTTCATTTAGGTCAGTTTGTAGAACCTCCAAGTCTGCTTAGCTTTTAATGGGCCTATATATAACAATGTTGTCAGCAAATAGCCTAATGGTTGACATTTTTCCAACTGGGCAGCGATTGATAAAGATGAAGAACAGATTTGGATCTAGCACACTCCCATGGAGAACTCCTTCTGAGAATTGTTGATTAACCAATACCTGTTGTGTTCTAGTTGATAGGTATGTGGCTATACACTTCACTCCATCATCCGAATTATTTAATTTGTACCTTGAAGAGCAATATTTTTTAGACAGAATAAAATAACATTCATTATAATTTTCACTACTTCGCACCAATTAATTGCTTCCCGCTTGATAACTTTAACAATATAATCATCGAGAGCGTTACTTGATTTAATATTCTTTTCCATCAATTTCCATTTTACATAATCCTTTTTGTGTTCAAACAAATTTTTACGTTGTAGAATGAAAGGATAAAGGTATTTCCAATCTTGAAATCCTTTCTTTGGGTTTGAAAGATTATGGGATTTGTTTCCAAATAGCATGTAAGGAAAACAAAACACTGAGTTTACATTACAAGAATATATAATCCGCTTTCTTTCAATCGTTTCATTATTAATTTTTTGACATAGAACCAATCCTTTTGTAAATTTTCGCCCTGAATCATTCAACATCAATGTATTAAAATTTACGTCATCGTCCTGATTTGGACTATGTTTGACACGAAGGTATATTATTTTCATTGAAATTAAAAGTCGAGAAAGCGGATCATTGTAATTCAGAGACAGATATTTCATTTAAAATAATATTGTGATCACTATCCACGCCATTGAAGTTTTCCTCACTATTATGAATAATTGAAAACGTACTGGGAGTATTTTCTGGTGAAATAGTAAAAGTGAAATTGGTGGTCGCTTGGTCTTCCTTCTTGAACCATTTAAAAATTTTTTCCAACATACATTTACGTTCTTCCAATGTTCTGTTTCAAATTTTCCTCTTTTGTGCACCTGATTTAGGTTTAGGCATAGACACTTTTGGGCTGTAAAAATAATTATTTATTAATGTTTCCTTATTAAAATTTAATATTTTAAAATTGAACATTTTCAAAATTCATTCAGAGTAATAAAAATAATAGAGTAATAAGAATACTTATGCTATAATATACATATACATAAACTGTAATGTGTTGCGTTATGCTAGGCACTAAGTATAAATTAAAGAACATCATCATGTACGATAGATTTCATAAATAAAAATTGAATTTTCTTAGAGTAAATTGGTACTATTTAATAATGCTAAAAGGAGGCATTATTCATTTAATAAGATAAATGTTGAGACAGAAAAACCATTGAAATAAAAATATTTCATAACACATACAATGTAATAAATACGTTATACATAATAAATGCAAGGCGACATCTGACAATAAACTCAAACCCCAAAATTAAAAAATTATTTATGGTAAAATACATATTAGAATTAAACATATTCATAAACCATTTTCAGAAACCATAAGTAGAGTCATGAATCATTTTCAAACCATAAATGGGGTGAGCTTAATATTATTATAGTAAATTTTCATAAAGGGATCAGATAATTTTAGGGAAAGCTTTTGTACATCATTCATTAACACGTTCAATGCAGATGATGCACATGTGCGTCACTTTATCCCTCCACTATATGCGTCTTGCTAGTATCCGCTTATTTAGTGTTAGTCTAGGCTTAGTACTGGTTAGAAGTATATGTATTTGTAATCGTACATTCGTGTGGCCACTGTAAACGTAAAAATATAATTCATTAGTAACTATCATAATATATTATGGAGTTGGATAATTTTAATGTTGCTGGTACCTCTGGCGCAAAACAAAAAAACATTCCCATTAAAAACCGTGATAGATTGACAGAAGATAAAATGTTACAATTTTTATATGCGTCTAAATCAGAACCTGAATAAAATATGGAAGATTTGGATGAATTTGTGCCTTTTAGTGATAGCGATGACGATGCTGAAGGTTAGTTAGATTTATGTACCTACTTGTACATAAGGTTTGAAATAAATTATTTGTAGTTGAACCAGCTGCTATTGAAAACGACAATGCAAGTGGAGATGCAGAATCTTGGTCTGAAATTTCAACTGGAACGCGAGAATTTTTGTTTACAAAGGAAAATAAGATATTGATAGATTTACCAGAATCTGTTGAGCCATACGATTACTTTAAATTATTTATGGATGATAATTTGTTGGACTTAATTGTTACTCAAACAAATTTGTATGTAAAAGAAGTGCATTGTTCTAAAGGTGTTTCTGAAAAATCAAGAATTTCTGCATGGAAAAACGTTACAGTACCCAAATTATTAATTTTTATGGGGCTTACATACCACGTGGGAACTATAAAACTTAGTCGCATTCAGGACTACTGGAAAACACATCGTCTATTTAATTTAACTTGATTTCAAAATTCATGAGTAGAGATCACTATTTAGTAATCATGCAATGTTTACATTTTGTTCAAAATCCAGAAGATGGAGAACCATTACCAGCAGATAGGTTGTACAAAATTAGATCTCTAATAAATTATTTCAATAATAAAATGGATGAATTATATTATCCTAGAAAAAATTTATCCTTAGACAAATCGATGCTTCTATGGAAAGGCAGGTTGTTATTCAAACAATACATAAAGAATAAAAGACATAAATACGGTTTTAAATTATACATGCTGACAGAGACTGACTGACTTTAAATTTTGTGGTTTATACAGATCAGCTTGACGAAATTGGCGGTAAAGGTCATTCCAACAAAGTAGTCATGCATTTGGCTTCAAAAAAATTAAATAATGGTCATTCATTATACATGGATAGTTATTATAATAGCTATCAATTAGCCGAAACGTTGCTTCAACATAAAACATAATGCACAGGAACATTACAGGGAGATAGAAAAGATACTCCAAAAGATGTAGCAAATGTAAAACTTCAAAGAGGTATGTTACGATTAGACATTATAAATATATTCGTAAATTTTCTTTGTTATGTAGGAGATCATCATCATTCAGTCCTGAAACTGGTTAGACACGTACCATCATTGTTTCCTATTCTAACTAACCTACACATTTCCCTGAAATTTGCACAGTCTGCATCTATCACTATCTGATCTAAGTCTACATCCACCTCTTTTTTCCTATCTCTGCTTGTCATATCATACTATTCCCCCAAAATGCCTTAGAACGTATTCTGCTCTTCTATTTCTCCTATTTTTTCCCAAGATATCCTTGTTCCCCTACTGTTTCTATAACCTATTTTATATTACCTTTGTCTGTCCATCTTCATACATCTCAAGCACAACATTTCAAAGGCTGCTTCGGTTTTTCTGTCTGCTTTTCAGATTGCCCGGATTTCATAGGCATACAGTCTGTGCTGTGCTCCACACATATGCTTTCAACAACTTTTTGTTCTGTTTGTTGTCTTTCATCATAGGCGGTTCTTTCTTGTTAGATGCAGTTCGGTCCCCTTCTATTGTTTTACAATTATATACCCTATTTCTCCGACATTCAGACTGCCAAGTTCCCCCAGCACTTGAACATTTACCGATTTAATATTTTTTCGAATATATCATTTCGCACAGTCAACATTAGTTGCAGATATTTCACAACCAACAGCTGTAGTTGTTTATAATAATCATCAGATTTATTTGCACTTATTTTTTCGTCATTGGGTTTTCCGTCTCAAAACTGGTTGGACACGTACCTGCACTTATTTATTTCCTAAACTAGCCTACATAGTTCCCTGAAATTCTCACACAACAATACAGCTCGGCTCCCCTTCTATTGTTTTCTAATCTTATGCCCTATTTCACAGAGATTCATTGAAGGGGGTTAAGCAGCCTGTGGCTGCCAAGATCCCCCGACACTTAAACATTTGCCGAAATAATGGTTTTCCAGTAAATGCTTTCGCGCAATTACCATTATTCGAGAATATTGCCCACCCAATATGTGTAGTTGCTTATAATAATGATTATGATTAAGTGCAGTTACTTTCTTCGTCACTAATTTATTCATCTTGGGACTGGTTGGATGCGTACCTCCATTGATTTCTATTTTGAGCTAACCTACACATTTCCCTGAAACTCCTACAGCCTACTTGCTTCATAGTTGTAACATTCTACGCTCCGACTCGCAAAATGTTCCCAAATCTTATTCTTAACTTTCCGATCGCATCCTCCGAAGTAGTCCCCTCCCGGAGATCCGAATGGGGGACTATTTTAACTCCGGAATCTTTTACCCCAGAGAATGCCATCATTTTATTATAATTTAGGTACGCTGTGTACTTGGGAGGTAATGACATTTAACAAGTTTTCCGGTAAAAAGATGACACTATGAATATAGGTTATCGGTGCTCGAAAAGCTTTTGCCAGGAGAAGATAAGAAGACTACCAAATCTACACCAAAAGTATTTGAACACATGCCAACAAAAACAGATAAAGCAGATGGTAAAGGAAAAACACTCCGAAAGAGATGCCGCATGTGCCACAAAAATAATTAAATTAGAAAGGACACTGTTTATCACCGTGCGGAATGTCCCGATAAGCCCGGTTTATGTTTAAAACAATATTTTTCTAATTATCACAAACAATAATCAAAAAAAGATTTGGTGGTTAGGTTCTCTTAAACTTTTTATCGATTTTTATCTCATAGCATAAGTTTTAATGTCTTTATCTAAATAACGTTTTTATATGTGCTTATTGTTTTATGTATATAATATAATTACATACAATTAGTAGTCCTATTATTTAGTTTACTATTTATATCTAAATGGTAATTAGAATGACGCATAAGTGCATCAAACGCACAAACTGTAAAATGTGCTAATGACGCATATGTGCGTCACGGTCAAAATTTTGAAAAAATCCACTCTAAAGCTATAAACAATAAATACAATATTCACATATAAAGATTTCCTTCGGAATTATGCAAAATACCTCAGCAGCATTGTGCATGCGTATAACTTTTTACTTTAGCAGTGGATGTGTTAAAAATAGTTACAATTAAAAATGCATGGACAGTTACTTTGTAATAAGCAGTGTACCTTCCAGATGAGATAATAAAACATTGTAGACATTGCATGGCAGAATTCACGAAGATTAGTTACAGGGAATTTAACCAGTTTTATACAATGTATTCTTTTTTATTGCAAAACATGGCTAGGTATCGAGAACAATTGAAAAGCACTGTCTTTATGGTAATACATTTTTACCAGTAACAAAATGGTATATAAACTGTTTATAAATCTATAAGTAATTCGTAACAAGTAAAATCTATACCAGTAACTGGTGCCTTGCAGATAAGATGAGACAACAGCCTGTTCACTCAGTGTTATTTCCTTGTGATGAATATATTAGCTAAGTGAAAGAAAGAAAAAGGCAAAACCAATTATAGGTATTCGTGTTAACTGAAGAACGTGGTCCATGTGGAATGGATGCCGCCACACGAACTCAAAGCTTAATCATATGTACAAATGTGTATGAAGCGTATCAGATATTCATTATCCAAGCTGCGCATATCATACTAAGGAAGTCCTTAGAAAATTATACATTGTATGGTACAATACTTATTCTAAAAGATTTTAAATCTATTAATTTTTATGACTGATGGTTAGCTACTATGTTGTTAGGGCAGTAGTAGGGATGGAAGAGGTGGACTACTATTTTCAGACAGGTTCCAAAGAAGTTGTTGAAAGATGTACAAATTTTTTTTAATATAAAGCGAACTTTTTTTTATCTTTCTGGGGCCTCTTCCATCTGGACCCCGGGAACGTGCCCCTCTTGTCCATACCTAGTAACATCCCTGGCTGCTACTAAACTTTTGGTATGTGGTAACCATATAATTATTAATAGATCGACCTTTAAAAATTCATAAGTTTGATGTTTGTGTTGCCAACATAAATAGAAAAAATGTTGAACAGATTAATTTAAAAATTAATAATAATTCAAAAAACATTGATTTAAAAATGTTTAAGCAATGATTTTTGTTTTATTTTCAACTAAAGAAGTTTTGTCAACATCAACAAATTTCTTTAAATTAAAATTTAGCAACAACAGCAATAAGACTTACGTTAGCCATATTCCTTTTGATATGCCGAATATAAATAAATAATAACGTATTTTAAATAAAGAGCTATGAACTTTGGAATTTGATTATTTATTATAATTATTTATGACAACACAAACGATGTTAATTCCATTAATGATCCTACTTTAGGTCCTTAATATGATCTTTTCCAGTTTGGGCCTCTTTTTAAAGTGGTCACTCATTATTCCATACGACTTATAAGTAGAGGAAACAAATATGTTATACATAAAAAACTATCACCCAGAAACATCTGCTTCTACATGCAGTATTCAATAATATTTAAATGCATTTTCTGTATTAATCCGTTATCAAAAAAAGCATGAACGTCGTAATCAACTTGCTTAAAATTACGGTTTGATGCCATAAATATTGAATGCCATATGATGTTTAGAACATTATTGATTCCTTAGAGATATCTGAAATTATATTAGGGTGAAAACAAAAACAATTGAGTGATACTAAAAGAATTGCCATTTGCTTTAATTTCTAAGGAAGGAAAGATTGTTCCTGGCAGTGACAAGCAACCATATCCAAAGTGAGGATTAATTCCCAAGACTTGATAGTTGGTTGTTTATATAGATCACGGCAAATCTACATTGGAAGTTTTTTAAATGTTTTTGAAGAAATAGTGGAAGATATTTTTAATAATGGTAATAAATGTGTTTTGGTAGGGTACTTTAATTTAGATTATAATAAACAAGAGGATGGTTATGTTAAACGTATGCAAATTTGTCCGAGTGTTAACGGATTATATCAATTAGTTAAGATAATACTCGCATTACAAATGATAGTTCAACATCGATAGACTATGTTATTTCAAATACGGAAATGTTTAAAATAAATGTACTGCATATACCTAAGATAATAGACCATTCAACATTAAAGATCAGTTTAGATAATAGAAAATATAATATGCGAAATCCTTATTCGTATTTCACCAGAAATTTAAATGAAGAAAAATTAGAAAATATTAATGACAAGTTATTTAGTTGTAATTGGCCTGTAGAAAGTGTCGATGTCAATGTTATACTTGAAAGCATAACAACTAAATGCGAAAATATAATAGATCAGGCATGTCCAATAAGACAGAAATATAATAAAGGAGAATTACCATGGTATGATGAGGTAGTTAACAAAATTGCAAGAATGAGGGATAACGCATTTATTAATGTTATTGATAGTCGAGCAAAAGATAAGACAATGCATTGGGAAAACTAGAAAGTCAAAAGAAATAAAGTAGTAAACTTACTAAAAGAAAAGAAAATTAAATACTATGAACAACAAATTGACTTATGTAAGAATGTTACTCAAAGAAAATGTGGAGAACAATAAAAAGTTTAATAAGTCAAACGAAAGCAATTGCGAATAATATTAGATTTAATGAAGGCTCAGTAGAATGCAAATTAGACAGTGAAATTGCTGAAAGATTTCATGAATTCTTTATTATTAGTATTGAATCAATAGTTGATATGATTGGTGGGGCACCTAAATGGAATAGTGACAATATGTCAATAGTACAAAATATTTTTAGTAATTTTAAACTACTGGGGATGACTGCTTTGAGAAAAATAATTATATCATTGAAAAACAAAACTAATATTTGGCAACCAGTAAGTGGAAAGATGCTTAAGTGTATCAGTAATTCTATTGGTCACATACTACTGCTCTTGAGAAATATTTCATTGGAAACTGGCCAATTTCCTGAAAATATAAAAATCAGTAGTTGTGCCGGTGCCTAATTCAAATAATGCAGAAAATTTCCGACCAGTTAATACATAACCAGCATTGGAGAAAATTCTTGAAGTAGCAGTAATGATCAATTAAAAGAGTATTTTGAAGATAAAAATTACAATATGTAAACCAATCAGGATTTAGGACTGTCCATTCGTGTGAAACAGCTCTGCAATTTTCCATATGTAAATGGAAAATCTTACTTGATGAAAATAAATATATAGTGGCAGTATTTTTGGATTTACAGAGGGCTTTTGAAACTATTGATCGATCGATATTACTCGAAAAACTTAGGTACTATGGAATAAGAGACAATGTTTTAAAATGGTTCACCAACTATCTAAGTAATAGACGACAAAGAAACAAATACAATAATCACTGCTCATCAGAAAGGATGGTTATACATGGGGTGCCGCAAGGAAGTATTCTAGGTCGACTCCTGTTCTTAATATATATTAATAATTTGTATCTCAAAGTGGAATGTGAATATATGAATCTGTTTGCAGATGATACATTACTTGCAGTTAGTGACTATAATTTACAAACAGCTATATCTAAGATTAATGTAGTGCTAAACAATGTCAACATATACTTCCAAACAAATAAACTTAAAATTAATGTTAAAAAAACTAAGACTATGATCATTATGTAGATCAATACGTAGTAGAAGCGATATACAACGGACATGCTTTCGTGTGCTCGGATACTATTTCAATAAATATTAGTTCATTCAATCACTATCTCCACAATTATGCCGATAATAAACAAGTGTTCAATATGTATCCGTGACCTTAATCCAGAGAAAGAAATTATTTGCAATAAATGTAAAAATCCATTGCATTCAACATGTTCTGGTTTATCAAGGTCCGAAGGGCTATGTATTTCAAGCAAAGACAGGCTTGTGGTATATCACTGCAATAAATGTAGCTCTAAAAAATCTTAAGTAGATGTGCTGAAGCAGCTGATAACTGAGTTTAAAAACGAAATCAATGAATTAAAAACCTATCTGAATCCAAGCAGGCGAAACAGGCGAAAGCTTTCATTAATATTAAACTAGATGAGACTCCAAGGCAGCGAGAATTTATGGTTAAACTTAGATCTGAACTCAGAAGCAGAATTGATAAGGGCGAATCAAACTTAACTATACGATACATATAAGGAATTCCCCAGATAATAGTTGCCAACTCAAAAAACTAATCACGACATTCTTTTCACAATTAAATCAGTTAGAGTGCTACTATCAAAATGTTAGAGGATTGCGCACCAAAACTCAACAGTGTTTTACATCAGTGAGTGGATGTGAATTTGATATAGTATGTTTAGTTGAAACTGCACTCACACCTGATATCTTCAGCTCCAAGATTTTTCCAAATTCGTTTAACGTTTTTAGGTGTGATCGTCAGTATGATGTTATAAACAAAGTGTGGGGTGGCGGTGCTTTGTTAGCGGTAAGGAATCACATATTGGCTGAAATTCTGGATTTATCTCATATTACGTCAGAGCTACCCAATATTGATATCGTTGGATGTAAGTGTAATTTGAACTCAAATTCGTTGTATATATTTGTTATTTACGTACCTCCTAACATAACGATTGCCGATTATCAGGTACTTGTTGACCTTTTCGAGCAACTAGAATGTTGTTATAAGAAAAACGTCGTAATTGTGGGCGACTTTAATATACCAAATTTTAATAACCCAGATGTTGACGATTGCAAAAGTAGGCTAATGCGAGGCTTCACTAAACTATTAAATATGAAACAATTTAACTCTGTTACAAATGTACAAGGTCGAACACTTGATCTTGTATTTTCAAATACCAAGTGTGTAATTACACGCGATGCACTTCCTTTTGTAAAGGAATACCTTTATCACCCAACGTTGAAGACAAATATAGATTTTCCTAATGTCATAAGTAATACATTTCCCATTAATCGTGGTAAAAAAGCGTACAATTTTAAAAAACAGACTTCATTGGTTTGTATAATACCCTTGCTAATACTGATTGGTCATTTCTGTTAGAATCATCGGACGTGAATGTAGTTTCTAAATATTTTTATGATTATGTCAATACGCTTTTTGATGTTTACGTACCACTATTTAGTTGTAAAAATCACAAATAACCCAGACGGTATTCGCAGGAGCTTATCAAATACATTCTACTGAAAAGCTCGTACTATAAAAAAATATAAAATAACTAAACGATCTGATCAGCGTGAAGAATTTCAAAAATTACATAGTTAAATTGCAAATAAATGCATGCTATAAAAAAATATCTCGTTAATATTCAGCAATCATTTACTGCTGATCCCAGACAACTGTGGTCATACATTCAGGAAAAGTGTGGTGGTACCTGCATACCTGGAAAATTATAAATACTTTAGCAGTGTGTACTCGACCTCCAACGTTGGTACAGGTATAACTAATTTTAATCACATGCCTATCATAAATGTCGAGCCGTTTACAATCAGGCAAGTTGAATAAACCATCATTAAATTGAAAAACAAAATGAATTCTGATACCGATAGTATTCCCAGTTTTTTAGTTAAAGAATGTTGCACAGTATTTTCTTATCCACTGAGCATTATATTCAATCTCTCTCTGAGAACTACAATTTTTCCTGATGTATAGAAAACTGCCAGAATTTGTCCTGTTTTAAAATCCGGTAATCCATCGAAAATCAACAATTATACACCAATAAGTATACTGTGTAACTTCTCTAAAGTATTCAAAATACTATTATATAATGAAATATATCCTAAAGTTAGAAGCTACATTTCTAAATGTCAACATGGATTTATGATGGGCCGCTCTACTACAACCAACCTTATGCTTTTTACCCAGTTTTTGTCAGAATCGCTAGATGTCCAAGGTCAGGTCGATGTAATATTTACTGACTTTGCAAAGGCATTTGATCAGATAGACCATTCCATCATTATTACAAAATTAAGTACATTTGGCTTTAGCAAAACACTTTTATTATTATTTCAATCATATCTAGAAAACCGTATGCAGTATGTCATGTATAAAAATTACAGCTCAGAAAACTTTTTGGCACCGTCGGGCGTTCCTCAAGGATCCAATTTAGGTCTGCTACTATTTTTGTTATTCACCAATGACTTACCTAACGCTCTAAACTGCGAAAAGCTGCTTTTTGCGGACGATATGAAGATATTTGCCAGAATAAACACACCTCAAGATTGTGACTTTCTCCAACGGCAAATAATGTTAGTACAACAGTGGTGTGTTGCAAACAGCCTTCATCTTAACGTAAATAAATGCAAAGTTGTTACCTTTACTAGAAAGATTCAACCTGTTATTCACCATTATACGTGCAACACTGTACAGATAAGTCGATGCAGTGCGGTGACGGATCTAGGCATTACATTTGATTCTCAACTTAATTTTATAAACTACATATCTGCAACCTCTACAGCAGCTATCAGAATGTTAGGCTTTTTAATACGCAACTGTAGATCTTTTACCAATATACTAACATTCACAAGTTTGTTCTATGCGTATGTTAGAAGCAAGTTAGAGTATGGGGCGATTATATGGTATCCTATATATCAATATCAAAAGGACGATCTGGAAAAATACAGAGAAGATATCTAAGGTATGTTTTTTAAAATGAATGGTAACTATCCACCTCTTGGTATTGATCAGAGTCTATTGCTATCTATGTTTAATATGGCATCCCTTGAAACTCCTAGAATAATGATTAGTCTAACACTGTTGCATAAGTTATCGAATAACAAAATTCATTCCATACATCTGCTGTTGTTAATCAATTTTCACATACCTCGATTATCTACCAGAAACTCTTTAACATTTTATTGTAACGCAGCGCGAACTAATACATTATTAAAGTCTCCCGTTTACATAATGTGTAATAACTTTAATGTAATCACAGGTTTTTGACATTAATCACTGTAGACTATTAGACTTAAAAAACGCTATGAGAGACTACTTTTACTTATTCTTAGCTCATTATTGAGTTTGTAGTGATGTATTGTAGTGCGACACATGTAGATAGTTATGTATTGATAGAATATCCTTATCTACTTACTTTTTTCTTTAGTTCTTTAGTGTATTTAGCTATAGCGCATTTTGTTTGTTTATTTGTTTGATTACTATCTTGTATGTTACTTTATTTCTAATTTTTTTGTCATTGTCCTGTAATTGGATGTAAAAATCTGTTGGACAATAAAGATTAATAAATAAATTACTTCTAGGTATAAATCCAATAGTGTTTGTTGATTTAGCATCTTGTAATATACTCATAAATAATTATAAAATGGAGATTGTTAAAGAAGTAATTGGGATTAATAATTGATGATAATCTAAGTTTCAAGAATTATTTTAAGTATATTTATAAGAAAATATGTGGTAAAATATTTTTCTTCAACAGAATATGTAAACACTTATCACTATGGTCTAGAATCTTAATTTATAAATCTATAATTCAACCCCATTTTGAGTATTGTGGAACCATGTTATATCTGCTTGATTCTAGTTATAAGCAATCATTACAAAAATTGCAAAATAGAGCAATGCGAATAATTTTAAGATGTAGTCGATATACACCCATTAACAGTATATTATATATACTTAATTGGTTACCAATTGAGCAACAACTATATTTCAAAAGTATCGTCTTTGTATATAAAATTAATGCAGGTTTAGTTCCAATATATTTTGAACAATTTGTTATTAAAAATAGGGATATACATGACCATGACACTAGGAATAAGGAAAATTTTTATATTAAAAAACCCAATACAAAAAAACTATGAATTCGCTATTTTTAAAATGTTTGATATGTATAACCAACTGCCAGTCAATGTAAAGGAATCATCTAGCTTGAGTAAATTTATTATGAACTTGTGAAAAACGTTAAGATGATAACAGTCGAAGTTCATATTTAATACTTAGACTAGAATAGTTTTTGATTTGTGATGAAATATATATTATTATTTCACCAAATTATATTATATTGTATATTGTATTATGAAACTTGATATAAGTTGTATTTTTATTAAGATTAATCCTATTTATGAAGAAATATATTGATTGATTGATTGATTAAATTGAACAAGGGGGAGTTACAAACTTACAGAAAGTCGCAGTTTGACTACGCTTACATTCAGCCGTATGTTACAGTACGAGGCATTTTGTAGTCATATCGCCTTATATTAAACATTTGTAATAAATTTAAATTATCAGTGCATAAGTCTGTATTTGCATAGCTATGTTGCATTCGATTTTTTTTGTTTTATTTTTAAATAATATATAGTCGGTGTTTTTAAATTCAGTGTGTTTATATTCAACAAAACATATCGTAAAATATAAGTAATGCAGGCTTATGGAGACACTAACTTGAGTGGTATTTTATTTATAATGTTTACCAGTCAGTCCCATGCGTTGATTTTCTAAAATACGAATATAAAGTATGTCCATAAGCCTTCTTTGAAATACAATTATTAATTAATATCTGATTAAACAATATTTCAAAAAATTAAAATTTTAAGAAATATTCAAGATTTTTGCAAGAATATAAATAAATATAACTGTATCTAATTAAAACATCAAACCGCATGCTGTTTCATTAATATTTAAGTACATTTTTTTCGCTACATCAAATTGGTGATTAAATCATAGTAAATAAGTCAGATAAATCACAATCAACATTATCAGAATCAACAGCAGTTTTGCTTAAAAAAAACTTCCCGTTGTTGTCATCAGGATTGTACACTTTAGAGTTAATAATTTCATGAACACCTGCAAAGTCATTATTTCTTAAAGTGTGATACAATATATCACGATTATCACAGTTCAAATTTAGAAATCTATTGTTTTCAAATCTTTCATAATTATATAACCCTGGTTTTATACCTAAATTATCGTTAAGAAACATTAAAACATCTTTAAAGGCTTGAAGACTATTAAATACTCGTCTCTTCTCTTTAGATAGTAACTTCTCCAACATAAATACCAAATGATGATGAAAACATTGAAACGTTAAATTTTTTGGTCTTTCAGGAATGCTATAATCTGCATCATCGTTTAAGGAATATGTTGTTAAGGTACTGTTGAAACAAAGATCCACCCATTTTTGAACACATTCTACTGTGGTAACATTTGATCCCGAGAAAAGTGTAGGATTTAACAGGAGAGCATTGGCAACCATTGCACCTATAATACACAATTATAATTTACTTCACTGAAAAAAATTGAGATATATTTACCTTTACAGTTTGTGAGATTCTGAATTTTGAAACAATCTTCTAGGTTTTTAAGACCTCCGTTACTTACCACAGGACAATCCACATTTTCTACAATTAATTTTAAGGCATCTGTGTTGATATTGCCGCTCTTCTGCGAAGGAGTTCTTGCATGAACAGCCATATAACTAATTCCTGCTTTATTAAGTTGTTTACAGATTTCAATAGTTTTCCTACAAATATCTACCTATATACATAATCATTTTAAAGGAACAATGCTGCTGATTTAAAGATTATTACACTTGTAATTATTATTAAACATTTAGTAGGTTTTAACAAGTCATTTACAATGAAATAAACTTCATCTGACGACACTCCTTTAAGAAGTGCTTCAAAGTATTAAGAGTGTGACTACTATACATTCATTTCGAGCAACATATTTTGTTATGCTACAAAATACTGATCAGGCTCTCACATACAAGAGAATTAATATGCTACAATGTGTTACAATTTTGTTTGTAGCTGCGACATCATATCCAAATCAATAGAGCTCCTTATTGATGGCATGATCAGTTTGAAATGACCAAGTGAGACCAAGAGTTTTAGTGTTTTCATAGGACCCCAAACTCTAGAATACCTAAATGAATATCCTTCGGATATACGCGGGAAAGAATATGTGAATAATTTGTAATCCACTTTCTAGGTTTGAAACCACCTTTGAAAAGAAGCTTTGGGAGCTCATGGCAGATAGAAGATCATCGAACCTGTCAGAAGATCGTCTACATAGAAATCTTCTTGTATTATCCTGGAAAGCTGAGGATGAGTGTCCTTAACTGAAATACCAATTTCAGCCAGACAACGAATTGCCAAGAAAGAAGTCCCCCACTGTACCATAAGTGACGGTATTTAAATCAAAGGTAGAAATTGACTCCGAAGGAGATCACCATAAGATCCTTTGAAGAGGTCTTTGGCTCGGATTGATCAGGACTTGTCTGTACATGTTTTCGATGTCAGTGGACAAAACGTACTCATGTTTCCGGATATGTAACAGAATTGAAAAAAGATCTGTTGGATAATAGGTCCAACCATATTGTTTAACGAATGTCCACTGGATGTTTTAGAGGAACCGTCAAAAACGGCACGAAGTTTGGTAATGAGACTTTCCTCCTTCTACACCCTATGGTGAGGGAGATACAAAACTTGACCTGTATAACTGAAATCGAAAAGTGACATATGTCCAAGACTTTGATATTCCTGTATAAAGGAAATATAAAGTTTCTTGAATTCTGCATTTGATTGTAATCATGCCTCAAGCGAGTTGAATCTTTTGAAGTCTGTATGCCAAGAATCTCCTAAAATAGAAGGGTCTTCCTTGAACAGAATGGAATCGATAAAGCACCCATCAGGTGCCCTTTTGGTGGTATCTGAAAAGTACCTTTCACAAGAATTTTCTTCCCTTCTCAGAAGGGTATAGTTCTAATTCCCAGAAACGAACGACGATCCTGAAATGGATCAGAAACTGAATGAAGACATTGTGTTTGGATCTGAATACCAGAGCTCAACGGACCGGCCACAACATACCCAAATCGAGCATTTTGAAAAGTAGGAAAGTTTGGACCTAATTGGATTTACCCAAAACAGAGAATATTGAAGAAGACCGATGAGCCTAAGAGGATGTGTATTTCTCAGGTTCATGAAAAGAGGGATCGGATAACTCAATGTTATCAGGAATGCAAAGTTTACCAATGTCTACATGTCAATAGGCAAATTATTGGTAATGTTATCAATAACAAGAACAGAGTGCTTCAAGTCGAAGCGCGAATAATATGAAGAGTAAATTGTGACATCGCAACGTGTACGAATTTGTAAAGTGGTCCTGCCAAGACCGGAAATTGTAACATCAACTGGTGTTGTAGGAAGGCTCAACCTCTTACAAATATCTGTAGTAATGAAATTCGATTGAGAGCCTGAATGTAATAGAACTCTAACCTTGAACAACTTCCCATCGGTATCATACATTTTTGCACATACAGTAGGAAGTATTACTTGGGAAGTATTACTATAAAATGCAGAAAAATACTGCTTTCAGAAAGTACAAACGCAGGGGTACTGTTTATTATTCCTTTGAATTTAAGAGGTTACGTACTTTGTCCAAAACTCTGATCCTGAAGTCGTATAGTAATTATGTCCGACTAATGGAGCATAAACTTACGAATGATCCTAAATCATTTTGGTCCTTTATTTGTACTAAACGTGCTAAAACTCATATACCAGCCAAGTTATTCTATGAAGATCATTTTTATGATACCCCGAGTCAATTGTTGACGCTTTTAGAAGTTATTTCAGCAGTGTTTATATACCGTTCATTTACATTTCCAATGCTCCACCCGAAGGTACTACATTGGCCAGAAGGCGAGTTTTTTGTTGCCTGGAAGTTTAGAATTTTGCCGAACCCTTGCCGTTCCAGGCAAGATAGGGATCTTTAACTTCCGTGACAACACTCACACACGGGACCTCCATTTAACCTCTCATCCGAACGAGGGCGTAATATTTGTGAAAAATGCTCACCTGCCATTTTTCAATCAGTCGGCCGTGTCGGGATTTGAACCCGGAACCTTGGGATCCGTAGTCTTACGCTTACTACATTGATCCACGGCGACGCCAGTGTTTATATACCTCGTGTAAAACCGTATATATTAGGTTGTGAGAGTGTAAATGCAAGGACTGACTTAAATTTGAATTTTAAAGATATTTCTGCTTCCGAGATTGAACTTTGCATGCGTAAATTAAAGAACACATTCACATCAGGAAATGATCAAATTCCTTCTTTTCTAATTAGGGATTGTGCAGGAGTGTTAGCTTACCCGTTATCATTAATCTTCAATTTATCACTTAAAACTTTTTCTTTTCCTGCAAAATGGAAATCTAATTTGTCCAGTTCTGAAAGAAGGTAACCCAGCGTGTATTAAAAATTACCGTCCATATCTGTTTTGTCCAACTTCTGCAAAGTTTTTGAGATGATCCTTTTCAGTCATATTTTCTCAGCCATTAAACATACCATTTCCCCATCTCAGCATGGATTTTTTCTAAGAGGTCAACGACAACTAATCTGTTACATATTACCCAAGTCATCTCTGAAACTTTGAATGCCAATGGTCAGATAGATGTAATATACACCGATATATTTAAGGCCTTTGACCATATTTAATCACTCTATCTTGTTATCCAAATTATATTCCTTCGGGTTCAGTTCTACCCTAATAAAATTTTTTGGCTCTTTTTATAGAAGAATGTTTCCACTATGTTACTTATAGTGGTTTTAAATCTAAATATTTTTTGCAAGTTCGGGTGTTCCGCAAGGTTCCAACCTGGGACCCCTCTTATTTCTTATTTTCTTTAATAATGTGGTTGAGAATATCAGTTGTGGTAAACTACTATATGCTGATGATCTGAAACTGTTTTTACAGATTCACTCGCTAGAGGATTGTCATAAATTACAAGTACAGTTGCAGCAGTTAACTGTTTGGTGCAACAGTAATATGTTAAAACAATACAATGTTGTTACGTATAGCAGAAAATTAAAATCTACTGTTTTCACATACTGCATTGAATCACATATTCTACAGAGGAATTATAAGACTAGTGATCTTGGAGTTTTATTTGACTCGTCACTTACATTTACCCTCATATCAACAAAACTGTTAGTAGATCTTTCAAGATATTAGGGTTTATTATAAGACATTGCAAAAAATTTTCAAGTATTGAGGTTTTGAAAATGTTATATCTAACACTAGTCCGGTCTGAAACTAGAATATTACTGCATTATTTGGTCTCCATTTTATGAGTTCCACAAAGCACTGATTGGGTCTGTCCAGAGGAAATTTCTTAAGTTTCTTTATTGGAAAGCTGAAGGCATATATCCTGTACAAGGTTATAGTCAAGATTTGCTTTTGAATAAGTTTCAGTTATCCTCCTTGGATACATGTTGAAAAGTTATAGGATTGACTTTTCTTTATAATTTACTCCATGATAAAATTGATTCAGCTGGACTTGTCTCCATCAAATATCATGCATCCTGAACAGTATTTAGACATTCTCGCACGTTTTACATACCTACTGCCAGAGCAAATTTACTTTGTAAATCGCCTATTTATGTGATGTGTTCTAATTATAATAGTATTTGTCATAGATGTGATATAAATTTTAATTCGTTAAATTATATCTTAGAAGTGTTTAATTTGTTAAAGTACAATTTTATTTCTTTTTTTTTTGTATTGTTTCCTGTAATTGAGTTCTTACCTGTTGGAAATGTTTAAATAAATAAATAAAAGTTGTATGCGAAGAGGCGCTATCTACGGATGGCAAAGTATTTGCTTGCTCTGCAGAAGCTAAAGAAGTCTGTGGGCGTTGAATGTCCTCATGTAAAAGCATATGGTGCTTTGACTTGCACTTTCTACAAGTAAACCGAGAATAACATTAAGACACTAGATGCCCCTTGTATAGGCAATTAAGCCACATTTCGATTCCTTTACTTTAGAAATTCGATTTTGCACTGATAGCTTGAGAAATTCAATACAATTACTGAGTGAATGACAGCCTATACATCTATAGCAGCCATGAGAATTACTGGATGTCACAAATGTTTTGACATTAGTTTTAACTTTTCATGCTTCTCAGGCAAAACCTTGACAGATTTTTCTCTCAAAGTCGAAAGCAAATCAACTTGAGACCTTAAGAAGCCTTGAAATTCCACAAGAGTTGGTAGATCTTGAGTAAGGATTTTCGAACAGGTTCCCAATTTCTAAGAGTAGTAGGATCGAGCTCATTGACAAGAATATGAATATCTCTAACAGAGACGTGTCGTCCAATAGAGAGCGTAGGGCACCAACATGCTTAGTTAAAAAGTCGTATATTTGATGTAGCTTGCCAGGTGACTCTTTTGTAAGAGACTCAATGTTGAACAAAGATTGGACATGATTATAAACGTTCATGCGTGTATTATTGTTTGTTTTGCACAGGGTGTCCCACACAAGACGAAAATTGAACGAAACGAATTCTAGAGACTGTATAACCATAAGTACAAATCCACTAAGAGAGGCCCTCAAGTAGTGGAAACGTTGGATGTCGCTAATGGATGTATTTTTGTTGAGGAGAGAGCTAAACGTGTCTCTATATTCGAGCCAGCTTTCTAGATTCCCAGAATATCGTGGTAGGTTTATCGTAGGAAACTTGATCAAATTGTGATTGCTTGGATCTGAAGTATTTTATTGCGGACTTGAAGAATGAGATCACTTATTGCATTTTTCAAGAATCATTGATGCAATAGAAATAATTCTGTAAGAATATTGTTCAAATAAAACATATTGTTCTTCATGAACAGGTTCTACTGAAATGGCAATTATTTCCTTATGAATGTCCTCAAAGGACTGCAATGTTTTAGAAACAACCAAACATTCATCCAATTCCATAATTGATTACCTAGAAAATGACTCAGGACTAGAGTCTAACTTGATTTTGAAGTCATTTACATAATTAGTAAAACGTGTAAGCTTATCTTTAATAATACCTCGTTCTCGTACAAGTAGTTCCATTCTTAGAACTGTAGTAGAAATCTGTAATAATTATACAATGGCAAGTGTATAAATGTACGAATATGTAGAAATATCGGTAGTATATAAAATAGCATCTGGAATGCGATATATTGTTTACTGTAATAACAGAAAACTCGCAATTGCCTAAATAGTGTAACTGTTTGGAACAAATTGGCACCTTATTTTCTATACACCTTGTGCTTGTAGAAATGCAGTAAAGGTAAAGTCGGTATGTAATTGCACAAATGTGTCAATGAGTTTACACTTCGAATATAAATTTTGTAAACTACGGCATAATTGATGAATCATAAGTAAAATGAATTTAAACCCTTAGAAATGAAAACCTAACCCGTTGAGTTAACACAGACAAACGAAGTCGAAACTACTGTTATGTCTTAGCGAACCCAGTTGCAGCTGTCTAGTATTTGAAACCAACAAGCATTTGTAGGTAACCTGGTTGAAGGTTGAATTTCGACTAGAATGCTAAACGTATGCACAGTTTTGAGTACTGGTAGATTTTCCTTTAACGAAGACTGTCCAACAGGCCTGGTTCCGACTTGAAGGACCAATATAAATTTGAATGCTGTAAATGGAATGAAAGAATGTATTTTGTCTTTGGGTGGGTTTGGAATCGCGTGTATATCTTCGATGAACTCTTTCTTGCTACGCGTATTCTTTTAGTGTGTAGGACTCATTGGACCAACTTAAAAATGGAATGGTACGTGTTTGTTAAGACTTGAAGAATATAATAATCGTAATGAAAGTATTTGTTGTAAACAGGACATTAAAACTGGAACATATTTACAAATAAATAAATTATAAAGATTACTTGACATCATCCAATAGTGGCATGCATATGTTATACCAGTTACATATATTGTAGCTTGGTTCATTCTTATAACGTCCTTCATAAGAATGGTAAGCTGCGAAAACAATGGAGAACAAAATGTCAAATTAAACGCCACAGTAAAACAATATGTAAAGTGGCAGATCAACTTAATATTCCCAAAACTACGATGTGGAATATAATTAAGCATTGTTGAGAAGCGGGATCAGTCTTAAATAAAAAAATGTAAAAATCCAGGGTCTACCAAAAATAGTTTGTAATAGGAATAAAAGACTATTAGTAAAACTATGCAAAAAAGACCAAAGAAATTCCTTAACACGAATTAGAACTGAATGGAATTACGAAACTGGATTAAAACTGACAATGGAATGCTGTCGCCAGTGGATTCATAAAAGTGAACTCAAGTTTTATAAAGTTGAATTTACAAGTAACAATTTAAAAGTGTAATTTTAAACAACATTGTTTTCTTATAAGCAAAGGAACAGCCACTGTTGACGGAAAAACAAAAGAAAACCAGACTCACATGGCAAAATCTAAACTACCTTGATCGGCAGAAGATTGGTCCATAATAATTTTTAGTGATGAGTCAAAATTTGACGTATGTGTTGGTGATCACCACAAACATGTGATTCATACTAAACATGAAGCTTTCCGCAAGGATTGTCTAAAACATATAGTAAAATTTCCTACAGGGGTGATGATTTGGGACTGCATGGCAGCTTCAAAATTAGGATGCTTTGAATTAATTGACGGTGTCTTGAATGCACCGAAATATCAATAAATATTGCAAAACAGTCTATCAAGCATTGAGAAGTTAAATATTGGCGAAAGTTACATTTTTCAGTAGGATGGGGTGTCTCATCATACAGCTAAAACCACAAAAAAATGATTTGGCAACCACAACGTCAATGTTTTTTCTTAGCATTCCAACATTGCTAACCTCAATGTCATTAAAATAGGGTGGCTTAAAATGAAGAAAACATTGAGGAACAACCCACAGAGGACATTACAGAACTTAGAGCCAAAATAGAGCAATTTTGGAGTAGATTTACTCTTAAAAAACGCAGATCCTTAGTTAAGTCAATGCCCAACTGAATTCAAGCGGTCATAAAATCTAACTGCAATGTTACTCCATATTAGATATAAGAATTCGTGTCCAAATACTTAGTTACCACACAATTTGAGTATTTCTCTTGTTAATTGGAGATGATAGAATAAGTTTTTGTTTTTGTGTTGCTGATTTGCCCCAATTGTTGTTGATTAACTAGATACTTAATATTAAATTAAAAAATTATTATAAAAATAGATAAACTGAATTTTTTTGGTGTGGAGTGCCATTTGCAGTGAATAATTTATATGTAGATAATTGAAAGGGTTTTAAACCTAAACTTGTAATTACTGGAATACCATGTAAACCAATTACTGAAATATTACTGCCTGAATCCAGAAGAGCAGCTACTTCTATGTCTAAAAATTTAACTTGAATATAATAGAAATGCAATGATATGATCCTGAGGTAAGAAGTGCTAGATTTATTAATTTTTGTTACTGTAGATAACCATTTTGGCCAATTTTTATTATGAAAAAATTGACGTTTAGGTAAAAATTTTCTTGTAGCCTGAAAAGATCGAGTATTAGGTTGGCTACTATGTCTCCTGTACTCCATTGAGCAAGTCAGACAGTAAGAAACTTTGACTTTAGGGAAACTACATCTGTAGCAAAAAAATTTTCCTTTCAGTTTACAGGTAAGGTATGTAATTTAACACTTTTCCTTTTTTGGAGGGGATAACCAGATAATACTTCATTTCGTTATAAATGGGAATCATGTAAACATGTTAGAGTTCTTTAACAACCATCATCAGGTTGCTAATATCTATGTAGAGCCAGGTGGATAGGAAAAAGATAGAAGGATATAGGAAGACCTAGACCAAGCTATATTAGTCAAATAATTAGAAGTTTAGGTTGTGAAGGGTATGTAGAACTATTTTGATTAGCACAGAATAGAAAAGAAATTAGAGCTGCGTCAAACCGACCTTAAATAAGGTCAAAAACAAAATGATGATATACGGTATGTATGTCCCTTTTGAAAACAATTCCAACAATAAGTTCTATTTGGTACATTATTATTTGAATTATATTGAATAGTATTTAAATGGAATGGCCCTGCAGAGTTTGTGTTATAATTTTTATGTTGTGGGGAATTATTATATGTAGCTATACGTTGTATATTTTGAGAGAATTTGTGTTAGGAAGATTATTTTTGTATTGTGAATGCGTAAAAAAAGTTGGTTTAGAATTGGTATTTTGTGAATAAGTAGAGGTACGTGGTTTGATATTGGTAGA
Source organism: Platerodrilus igneus (assembly GCA_036346225.1). Taxonomy (NCBI): domain Eukaryota; kingdom Metazoa; phylum Arthropoda; class Insecta; order Coleoptera; family Lycidae; genus Platerodrilus; species Platerodrilus igneus. The sequence goes on along the minus strand of JARFIW010000787.1, from coordinate 6,731,411 downwards.
TGAAGAGAGTAGATTATTTTTCAGAGTTATTGCTTCTTCTATTTTTCTAGTAGCAGAAAGTAATTTAGAAATTGTATTAATGTCAGTAAGAGAAAGAGGAGTGATAAAATCAGGAAGTAACTTTTGCTTGATTATATTTATTCGGGTTGATTCCAACGGTTTTCTATGAAAACGATTAAATAAATGTTTCACTTGTAAAATAAATATTGCTACTGTTGTTTTTTTTTTTTGCTATTTTAATTTCATACCACAACAAATCTTCGGTATCAGACGGTAAAAAATAAGTTTTAAATCGTGTGACAAGTGAATTCCAATCTGTAATAAGTTTTTTATTCCTCAAAACCAAAGAATTTCTTCACTAGTAAATATTTCTATCGTTGAATTGAATAGCTCTTCTTTTGAAAGCTTTGTTGACTGAGCAAATTGTGACACACATTCCAAGAATCCGTAAATTATTGTAGGATTACCATGAAATTTAATAGGTCAACTACAAATTGAAGAATGTTAGATATGTAAATTACTGTGGAGAAATGTATATTAATTGTGGGAGTTGTATATAAGGAAATATCATTAACAGTTGGGAAGATTTTATTTTGTTTATGCAATCATAAAGATCTGCTTCCAATTGAAGTGCAGTTGCATAACCTTTCATTTTTACAAACTGTTGCTACATCACTATTGTTTTTAAGAATGATTAAACGATTTAGTCCACCACATATGTGTATTAAACAAGGTCTAATTCTTTTAAATACCGAGTCGTTACTATCACCTTCAAACTCATTCAGTAATTAATGTAGAGGTAATAGATTCATTCTAATCTTCAAAAATTTTTATGTAGGTGGTAAGATCTATCGTTGTACTAGGTTTAATAATTTCTCTAGATAATAAACATGCTAAAATGTTTCTTTTAACTTGCATAGCTTTTGTAGAATAGACAAAACGTATCATGAATTCATATTCCAAATCGTCCTTTAATAAATGAACTTGAAAGTTTTCTTCCATTTTTAAAAATATTTGTTTCAACTACTTATATAAAAATTGCTCAGAATAATGATAAATTTTAATACTAAATGCAGCATGCAGCATAAGAAAATTGAAAAATAGAAAGAAAATGGGATATGTGAGTGGTGACCCAGCGATGATATAATAAAGATAAGGATTGGGCACAAAGAACAATTTAAAAAAAGAAATGAAGTTGGATGCCGTGTGAAACGTGGTGGATAAATAAAAAAAAAATTTTGATCCACTCAATACGGTAAGGAAACTATTGCCGTTTAATCTAACATTATAAGAATAGACGAAGCTACAATATATGTAACTGGTATAACATATGCATGCCATCATTGGATGGTGTATTTAACACATGCATTTGCTCTATCATTGTTATACATATTTTGTGTCCGTTTGTTTGTACCAAACAAAACGCATTCAGCACAAAACAAAGTGGGATCAGATTATGATTTCTATGTATATAGTGTTCCAATGATTTCAAAATTACCTCCATTTTTAAGCAATATTCCTATATAAAAGATATATTTTAGGAATATTAGAAAAGCAAATTATAGTGAATACACGTCCGAATTATGTTGGCCCGTATTTATGTAAGTATCACTGGGTCCATTCGTATAACGTCCCAGATTCTTATCTTGTTTCATTTGAAACAGTTACTTTATATCGCTCTTATTTAGTTGCTACACAATCTGAACATTTTTTTTGTTAATTAGTGATAATGAAATAAGTAGGTTGTTTTATGTGTTGCTGATGGGCCCCAATTGCTGTTGATTAACTAGTTACTTAGTATTAAATTTCAACAATTATTTTAAAAATAAATAAACTGTCAAATACCTGACATATATGTATTTTATTTTCGCCCAATATGTAGCTATAAGGTTCGTACATATGTACAAGAAAGTCAATACATTCCGTAAGTTAAAGTACAGCCTCCTTTAGAACATGACAGTTATCATTTGCACGTTTTATCTAAAAATCATAAACATTTCTCATTCTTACAGTGTAAATATGCCGACTTGAATATTGAAAGTAAGGCACTTCAGGCATATGCCTATTTATGAATGAATTTAATAGTGTATCCAATATATTTGTGATATTCTATCAAAGTTTAATATATTATATAAACATACATTTTAAATAAATAAGCAAAACCATCTTTTGCTAAACTTTCTTAACCTTAAAATTTAAATAGCCAAGTTAACAATGACAGCTTAATAAAACAACTACAGCAAGTTAGAGATATGTTATTAATAATTTAGTTCATAAGATTTTTAGGGAAGAATCATACCCAAGTTTATTTGGTCTGAACTATATCTCCGACCAGAGTGAACCTCATTGAATATACAAACCTTGCAGAAGCTGGACAGTTTTTCAATCTGACTACTACCCAATTATTTTGTTTAGGGCTTTCTTATCTTTTTTTTCTGTGCCCGTTACTCCCATCCCAATTCTTAGTTTTGGCATGACTTTCTTCAAGATTAGTTCTCAAATTTCTGAAGTTTTCTTCATGTTCTTGTTTCTGAAGTTACGCCTGGCATATAAATTTCCCAAAAATGATACGTCAATACTGATGCTATTAACTTATTGTACAATTTCATTAGATTTGTGTAAAATATACATTTTGATATCAGCCTTTTTGTCTATAAATAATGTATACATTCCATGATTTATATTATATTACAGTATAACATAAAAAATCAGCAGTTAATTCTTCAGTTTAAAGTTACATACCTCATATCACTCAAAATTCTTAATTTGACACTTATTGTAAATGGCTTATTAATTTGATTTCGACACTGCCTTATTAAATCAGCAACTAATTCAGGTTTTCCTAATAAAGCACAACCTATACCGATTTCCTTGGCCCAATGTTGTGGACAGCCACAATTTAAATCCACGCCACTACAGTATCTAAAAAAAAAATTGTCAGTATGTGTAAGTAAAACTAGAAGTTATCACACTTAATCCACTAAGACAAATATATCGAATAATAACTGTATAAAACAGAAGCAAAGAATTTCAAAAAAATATTTTAATAAGCAGAGCTGTTAACATACACTAGCTGTCCAATATTGCTATTGAAAACGTTTATGTGATATACAAGACCCTTTCAAGATTTTGTAAATTGAAAACTAGAGAGAACTATCTTCAAAATTAATTTGAATTATGCAAAATTTAATGTTTTGATAACATTATCTAGGTGTTTTTCAACAGGATTATGAATTGGAGCTATTGCACTCATCACAAAGATGGAAAATTAAATTTTACATTTTAATGCACTAGTTATTTTTTAACGATAGTGAAAATTATATGCATGCAGAGAAAATTTCGTATTGCGTTATTCATGTCATGTAAGGTATATACTAATTTTCTGTGAACAAATTAGTGGTGTTTCAAGCCAATGATCGCAATGAAATTCGCTATGATTGAAAATGCGAGTAATATGACATCAGACACTTCTGAACTTGAACAGTATTACTGACAAGACATTTCAAAACCAGACCAATCTAAGCGGTGATTAATATCTTTACCGATGGTCACAACAATGAAGTAATTGAATACAACAGTTACAGTGTCAGAAAACAATATAATAGATTGAAATCTAAGGAACTTGTAAAAACTAATTACTCTTATATTTATAGTAAATATGATGATAAATGGTATTGATGAAGTAACATAAACAAAGAATTTTGTAGTAACTAAACAGGCTTGTATTGAACAGGAATTACAGTTAGTACAATTGCTTTATTTACTTCCTCACTACCACTAACACTGTCTAGACTTTAGGTTTATTATTGAATTATCTACAAAGGTACAGTCTTTTCCACCAATAATATGTTTTCTTTGTGTGTTACGTTCCATTTCGTATTTGTAAATTTACTGCCTCCTTACTTTAAAAACCATTTCAGTTTCTACTTATTTAAATATAAGGGTTGCTACATTTTTATTTCAAGTCTGCTCAGTTAGGTCAACTATACTCACCCTTTATTTACTTTATCAGTTCAGGTTAGCTCCGTTAGACAACCAACTTTACACACCCTTTATTCAATTCACGAGTTCACTTGTTCATATTGTTTCTGTTACCTTATTTACACATATTTTTAATAATTAAGGATTTCCTTAATATTGCTAGTTTAATGCTAATTAGGTAAGCAGCCCTATTCTCTTTGAAAGCTAAACATATGTTCAAATTTATTTCTATTCTATATGAAATTTCCGTGATTATTTCTTCAGAAAACAATTTTATAACTGTTTAACATTCTTAATAAAATAAATATGCTCGATCGATGCTTGTAAACTTTATTAATTCAGATATCACATATTTCAAATCATCAACATCTACTAGTGTCCACCACTCTCACTAGCCAAATATATCTGTGGAAGTGTCTCCACTCTCGCACACTTATTTCTAGACAATAATTTGTTAATTTATTTCTAAACATGCAATTCTCTTTTTCTATTTTGTTCCAGCCACCTTGAATTATAATCGACAATTACTAAATAATTTTCATTATTAATGTCTGCAAAATCATTAGAAATTTTTAAAAAAAGGTATTTATGGTACTTCGTGACTTATTAAGATATTTTTTGTATTAAATCTTCGAAATTTCTGGCATATTCTACAAGTTTGAATATAATGCATAAAGTTTGCTCTTATGCCTGGACAGTAAAATAAACTACAGACCTTATCTTTAATTTTATTTAATCCTGAAATAGTCTCCTGAGATGACTTTAGGATATCTGTTCTAAGCCATTTAGCAACAATCAATCTATCTTTATAATATACTATCGGTGTCTACACCGTTATCTCATTTCCTTTTTCGTAGAAATGTTGTAATTAAGTTTCAATATTATGATATTTTTGTTGGCCAACCATTTTTGTAATAATTAATTATTTTATTTAATACACTATCTGCAGCAGTTTCACTTTTAAATTGCTGTAGTTTCTCCGATGACATACTAATGCCACATTCAGTTACCACATGAACAGTTTCCTGAACTGTCTCGTCATCACATACTATATAGTTACGTGATAAATAATATGCGACATACATAAACCTTCTAGGTAAGTATTTAAGTTCAAATTTATATGGCAATAGTTTTAACCATAGTCATCGTAAGCGATTATTTTTAATATCACCAAATTCTTTTTTGACAATTGTCGTTAATGGTTGGTGATCTGTATAGACCACTATGTTAATATGACCATATACATAATTATGAAACTTATAAAAGCCCACTTTAAACGTAATTTTCATTATTTTACTTATGTGTGTTTCTTTACGGCTGGTAAAAATCATTAACTACTTTTTCTTTAATAAATGCCATGTATTATAATATAAAAAAAATTAAGTACGCATGTGAAGGATAAAATATTTTTCATATTTACATTTGATTTTGCAATTAATTGCATTCTAACTGGATTTATCTCTCAAAAATCTAATTAATTCTTGATTATCTCTTTTGTTTGAAATAACACTTGGTGACTTTTTCCTGTCATCCGACAATTTTCAATTAAAGGAAAAGGTATCTTAAGTTCAACAATGATAGTACATCAAACAAACCAAATGTGGATGATGAAACGAAAAACGAAAGTTTGCATAGAAAAACAGTGAGGAATCCTTATGAGGTGTTCATTATTTCATTTACTATATCACAATGGAATCTTCACTTCTCTGGAAAAAATAAACCAAAAGCAACTAGTGATTTTAACATTCCAACTTAAACAAAAATCTTGAAACTAATTATTTTACCGTACAAGTGTGATAAGTTCCTCTAATGAAGATTAACATAAACATACGGAGATACCAAATATGAAGCTCCAACAAAGTCATAAACCGTATTTGCAGCAAACTGTACAATTACTGGTGAATCATCTACAATAAAATTATTTAAGAACTTTTAAAGTCATGTTAGCTAATACTTAAGTTTGTGGTAAATTCGTTGTTTCTTGCCTTTGCACTCTGACAAAAAGAATCAGCCAATATCATTGGAGTGTAACATAAGTCACAACCATACTGCCTAACAAGACTTCTAAATTGCAATCTACACAGAAGTGCCCATATTAAAATTAATGTAATACAAAACTAATGCTACTAACTTGCTGTACCTGACCATTGGGGCACAAATTTTCACCAGTTTTTCTGTTTCAAATAATTTCATTACATCTTGTGGGGTGCGCTTATCCGTATACATCGTTAAAGTTGTATAAGTAAATATAACTTAATTAAAATACTATTTAGTATACGAAAACAGGATACTTTTCAATAAACACAGAGTACCAACGAATTTCTATTTTGTAGGTTAGGAAACAATTAGAAACAATGAACACCTTGTTTCTGACGGTGGCTATAGTGCCGCTTTGTTAAATAGTTAGTAAGAAAGTAGTGCACACTTAAAACAGTAATATGAGATACTTAATTGGAGTTTATAAAGCATTGTTGCTCTATAACTATTTGTAGAAATAACATTATCTTCTCAATATTAAGATGAGTCTTCGTATTTGTCAGGCCACATAATTCTGCTTTAGAAGATTGCAGAATTCATTAATCTATGGACGAGCTAATGTGTATAAGCAACTAAAAGCACATAAAATTTATTTACAATTGACATTAAGAGATAATAATAAAATAATAGATAAGAGCCAATTAAAATAGTATATTGTACAACGAGCATGGAATGATGCCCATTTCTCACGAGTATGATAAATTGCAGCACGAGCTGAAAGCGAGTGCTGCAAATCATACGAGTGAGAAATGGACATTCCATGCGTTTTGTACACTATACTTTTTCTACGGCTGTAGTACGTACTTTTTAAATGTGATACCTCTTTTGTTAATATTATAAAATACATGGTAAGTATAGGAGTATACATTTTATTAATATCATAAGTTTATTATCGTTTGTGAATATACATAAATTCAAAGAAAAGTACAAATTTATCATAATAAAAGTAAATAAATTGATTTAAGTTTAGTTTTTAGATTCATTATTATTAACAATATTAAAGGTTACATTGCAATTATTAAACGTCATTGTAGAAGGTGTTTTCCCAAAAACTAAATTTTCTTGACGTTGGAAATTTTTGTCTTTGGACGTTGATGGAACATTTGATGTGCTATCAATTGAATTTTGTATTATGTTGCCTACATTCAACTTATTTGTTAAAGAATCGGCTATATAGTTTTCGGCGACTGATGTTGATTTCCAGCCACCGTGCCTTTTAAAGATGTTATATCTTCTCCAGCATCTACAAGAATAGTGGCGGAAGATCTCCGGAAGCAATGACCAGTATATAATTCCGGATTGGGTAGTTTTAAATACGTTGCAATTTGCTTTCCCATAGCACCAAATTTATTGATACCCACTTTCTGTGTGGTGCATTTTCCTTTCTGATAATTTAAGAAAAAACTAGGATCGCAAACATTTGATGGACGTAGATTCCAGTATTTTTTTTGTGATTTCATAAAAATTACTCGTTATCGTAAAGCTGCGTATAATTTTTGTTTTCGTGTCGGGAACTGTAACTAATATCGCAGAACCCAATTCCGTGAAATGAGTAATCTTCATCTGATGTAATTCCTGTCTGCGACAAGCACCCATAATTCCCATAATTAATGCAGTCTGTAACAATATAAAAATAGCTATAAACACGCATTATTCTCCTAAGTTAATATTACATACTTTTGTCAGAAGAAACTGTTGATCCGGAGCCTCAGTAATAAATTTATTTATTTCCTGTTGTAAAAATTTTTGATTTTTTCGATTTATAACCGCTTGATTTCCGTTTGAGAAACGCTCTTAATTTTCCATACTTTGAGATATCTACATTATGATGGATGGTGAGACTTGTTCTCAACATAGAATAATGCGTCCGCAATGTCGGAGATTTATACTTATTAGATAATTCATTAAAGTACGCAATTAAAACATTTTCAGAATAAGATGTTGTCTTTTGATCTCTTCGCCAATCCATAAACGATTTATAAGCAGTCTCATATTTTTTTTTGGAAATTTTCGGTAATAAATTTAATGTAGTTGCATTTGCAGCTTCCACAATATTTGGAGGCGTCGGTTCTAGTTCGCTTTCACTATCACTAGCCATTTTTTAAAGACTTTGCAAATACTTTAAGATTTTAAACGCTTTCACAGTATGAAATTATTTATTTGACATTTGTTGGTTTATTATTTGTTTCATAGCCCACCTTTGAAAACTCGGCCGTTATTGGAAATAAGATTCAAGTGCAGGGCTACTTGATTAATAGAAATATAAGCGCAACCGTGCAAATTGAACATTCCCGCTCTGGTTGCTTAGCAACTTGCCTAGCAACGAGTGCGGGATTAAAACCTGTATAGAATGTAGTAGATTTCTCTATCAAAAACACACCTAAAATAGGCTCGTTCCAAAACAGTCGTAGAATAACAAAATTTTATGCAATTTTTAAAACTAAACAAAGTTCTAATGTAATTTTAATTTTAAAATTTGCGTGATGCGATGGTTCCTTTACTAATAAAACATAGTTTATAATAAGTATACTCGTGATGCACAACATACCGGTTAATCAGTTAGCGATTATGATCATTGGAAATTTAAACGTTGAAGCTTTCTTCCAGTGTGCAAAAGTAGACTATGTTGAATATTATTGTATACCCAAACGGTGGTGTAGAAATATACAACCAGTCACACTACTAACTATCTGACCAATTAACACGCAGCATGTAAACAACTAGCATGCGCGCTTAAAACACTCTTCAATCAATAATTAACTCATTTGCACCTTTCGAATGCAAAATAGAACCGTCGGAATGTACAAACCTCATATAAAAGGAGCTCTAAGCAGTAGAAGAAATCACTTCTTGTTGTTCTTTCTTTAACAAAGCCACCTAAATTCTCGGGGGGAACTTAAGAATTGTGCAAGACGGAAGTTGCCAATCTCCTCGTGCACTGAAGGTTTTCCTTCAGATTAACTCACCGTGATCAACAAATCTAATGGGATAAAATGAGTTGAATTTGCATAACACTGCATGCAGGATAAGGATACTGTCATAACACAACTTAGACCGCTCCACTTCCTAAGCCACAGTCAATAGGACCGTCTCCTATAGCACATGACACCAACAGACACACCAGGATTGGGAACACTTTGCCATCGACCCGCTTTAATTTCTACTACATTGCATTCGGCGTAACACAAACCAAGGTTATCTACAATCATAGATACCTTTACGTACACGACACCAGACCCAGTTCTTCGTCGTGAAGCCGCGACGTCCAATTCTTCAATATAGAAACGCGTTCCGCAACTTTACAAACTAAACTAGTTTCAGTTCTAATGTTAAACACATTTGCAATTTAATTACGCACAAAAAAATTTGTAAATATTCCTCATGTGTGTGATGCCTTTTATGTTAATGTATTATATGTTTGAATTAATATTTTGGCTGGTAAATAAATGTTATCTCTGTTGCTACGAAGCATTAATAAGGTGACCTCAGATAACCAAAATATTGCAGTGGCGTTAACTTCAATTTGAATGGAACTTAATACATGGTCGTGGATTAGATAAAAATAAGAGAGGTTTTCTACATCCTTTCCTAGCAATGCACGTGTGTCACTTTACAGTATTTTGATGCGTTTACAAAGTAGATGGGAGTAACATCGGTTATCTAAAGATATTGTATTTGTTGTAAATTTATTGGTAAGTTGTATAATGAGCTTAAAAATTTTCAAGTATGACATTTACCTGCATCTGTGACGACGTATTTATTTCTTTGCACATTCTGTGTTTGTTTTAAATATACAAAAATGAGGAGTTCATGAACTAAATTAGTGTTAGCAATTCGTATTTGTTCATTGTCCTAGTTATAGAACTTATTATATTATTTGTTACTGCTTAGCACGTTGTATTTTTGAACTTGGATCTTTGCAACATGTTCTTTCTTGATCGGTGTTTTGGACAGTTCAAAATTTGAGAACTGGTCAGAATGCATTAGTAAGTACTTGTCGTAGATAAAAGTGTCCAGAAGGCTCAAAGTGGTTGTATGCGGCCATTATTTTAAAAAGATTAGTTTGGTTAAGTGTTTGTGATCGATCAGTGGTAAATTCTTAAAAATTAATCAAGTTTTAGAGTCTTGTCGGTAGCGCTTGCATTATGTAGCGGGACATATGAGGTATGGATTTTAATTATTCGTTTGGATGTTTATCTTGTATTTGTATAAAATCTGGAACCATGTCATGTGTTTGATTTAACTAAGCAAGATTTAGTAACACCTGCATTTGAATTATTTTGTTTTGGAATTTACGTCAAAGTAATGATGATAATGATCAATCCAACCGTTAAGCAGATGGGCGATATCAACCAGTCTGATTGCAAATGGGATGGTACTCTTTTATACAAAGTCGGGTATGTTTTTAAAATGCATATGCTTTACTTAACATGAATGATCAACAGTTAGACTCACCTGGAGGTATGTTACTTTTAAATTAAAAGCTTCAGCACATGTGGGGTTGCGTTCATCTCGCACAATACCAAAGGACTATCCATAATCGTTAATTGTGCATAGCAAATTTTTAAACACCTTCCTTATCTTTCTTGTCATTAAATTGTTAACTTAATATTATTAACTTAAAACTTCTGATTTTCTTTAACGAAACAATTGATGTAAAAATGTTACCTATTAATCTAATTTTTGAGGTTGCAAGAAATTTGTGAACGATATGCAGGAAGAAATTTGGAATTACTATGCAGGGACAAAAAATTGATATGCTTAGATTTGCAGATGTCATGGTGGTATTACCATCTAGCAAGGAAGAGTTAGAAGCTGCTCTCAATGAAATAGAAACGGTTCTAACAGGGAAATACGGTATGAAAATTAACAAAAACAAAACTAAAGTACTAGTATGTAAGGGATGAGAAAATAAATCAAAAACAACAATACAAATAGGTAACAAGAATTTACAAGAGATTAAGTATTTCTGCTACCTAAGAAGCCAAATAGCGCAAAATGGGAAAAGCGCAAAAGATATAAAACTAAGATTAGCACAAGGTCGTGCAACATTTAACAAGAAAAAGCAACTACTGTGTTCAAAGACAACAAACATAGCACCGAGGAATAGATTGCTTAAAACATACGTGTGGAGCACAGCACTGTACGGCTGTGAAGCCTGGACAGTAGAACAAGCGGACAAGAAAAAGGTAAAAGCCTTTGAAATGTGGTGCTACACACGAATGATGAAGATATCATGGAGAGTCAATGTTAAGAACAAATAGGTACTAAAAATGGTAGGGGAAGAAGGAAATATGTGGAAAAAGGTAAAAAATAAAAGAGAATGATAGGCCACATACTGCGGCATGAGGGAATAGTGCGGAATATATTAACAGCAGAGATAGGAAAAAGAGAAGAGAGGTAGACCTAGGTTAGACTATTGCACACAGATACTGAAAGATGTAGGCTGTAGGAATTTCAGGCTAGCTCAGAAAAGAAATAAATGGAGGTACGCATCTAACCAATCCCAAGATGGATAAACTAATGACGAAAAAATAACTGTGCTTAAACATTACATTATAAGTAACTACAAGTATTGGTTGGGCAATGTTCACGAATAATGTTAAGTGTGTGAAAGGATTTACTAGAAAACTATTAATTCAGCAAATGCCTAAATGTTGGGGATCTTGGCAGCCATAGGCTGCTTAATCCCTTTCACATACCTTACATTTGATTTTCTACTGCTCCACCCGAAGGTACTACATTGGTCAGGAAGCGAGTTTTTTTTTACCTGGAAAATTTGGAATTTTGCCGAATCCTTGCTGTGCCAAGCAAGGTACGGATCCTTAACGTGCATAACAACACTCACACACGGGACCTTCATTTTACGTCTCATCCGAACGAGGGCGTATTTTTGTGAAAAATGCTCGCCTAAAATTTTTCAAGCGACCCGTGTCGGGATTTGAACCCCGGACCTTGGGCATAGTAGTCATACGCATACCAACTACGTGACGGAGCCGCCCCCCTTCACATACCACTGAATCTCGGTGAAATAGGGCATATAATTAGAAAAGGTGTATTTTTGTGAAAATGCTCGCCTAACATTTTTCAAGCGGACCCTGGCGGGATTCGAACCCGGGTCTTTTCACATACCTTACATGTAATTTTCCAATGCTCTACCTGAATGTACTACATTAGCCAAGGAGCGAGTTCTTTTTACCTGGAAAATTTGGAATTTTGCCAAACCCTTGCTGTTCCAAGCAAGGTAGGGATCTTTAGCCTGCATGATAACACTCAAACGCGGGACCTTCATTTTACCTCTCATCCGAACGAGGGTGTATTTTTGTGAAAAATGCTCGCGTTACATTTTTCAAACGGACCGTGTCAGGATTCAAACCCGGGTTCTTGGGCGTAGTAGTTACACACATATCAACTACGCCACAGAGCCGTCCTCTTTTCACATACCTTACATGTGATTTTCTCATGCTCCACCCAGATACTGTATTGACCAGGAAGCTAGTTTTTTTTACCTGAAAAATTTTGAAGTTTGTCGAACCCTTGCTGTTCCAAGCAAGGTAGGGATCTTTAACGTGCGTGACAACTTTCACACACGGGACCTGCATTTAACTTCTCATCCGAACGAGGGTGTATTTCTGTGAGAAATACTCGTCTAAAATTGTTCAATCGGACCGTGTCAAGATTCGAACCCGGGCCCTTGGGCGTAGTAGTCACACGCATTTCAACTACATAACGGAGCCGCCTCCCTTTCACATACCTTACATGTGATTTTCCAATGCTCCACCCGAAGGTACTACATTGGCTAGGAAGCGAGTTTCTTTTACCTGAAAAATTTGGAATTTTGCCGAACCCTTGCTGTTCCAAGCAAGATAGGGATCTTTAACGTGCGTGACAACACTCACACACGAGACCTCTATTTTACCTCCCATCCGAACGAGGGTGTATTTTTGTGAAAATGCTCGCCTAACATTTTTCAAGCGGACCCTGACGGGATTCGAACCCGGATCTTTTCACATACCTTACATGTAATTTTCCAATGCTCCACCTGAATGTACTACATTAGTCAAGAAGCGAGTTCTTTTTACCTGGAAAATTTGGAATTTTGCCAAACCCTTGCTGTTCCAAGCAAGGTAGGGATCTTTAACGTGCGTGATAACTCTCACACACGAGACCTCTATTTTACCTCCCATCCGAACGAGGGTGTATTTTTGTGAAGAATGCTCGCCTAACAATTTTCAAGCAGACCGTGTTGGGATTCGAACGCGGATCTTTTCACATACCTTACATGTAATTTTCCAATGCTCCACCAGAAAGTACTACATTGGCCAGGAAAAGAGTTTTTTTTACTTAAAAAATTTGGAATTTTGCCGAACCCTCGCTATTCCAAGCAAGGTAAGGCTCTTTAACGTACGTGACAACACACACACACACACACACACACACACACACACACACACACACACAGGACCTCCAATATACCTCTCATCCTAACGAGGGTGTATTTTTGTAAAAAATGCTCGCCTAACATGTTTCAAATGGACCGTGTCGGGATTCGAACCCGGATTTTTTTACATATCTTACATGTGATTTTTCAATGCTCTACCCGCAGGTATTACATTGGCCGGGGAGCGAGTTTTTTACCTGAAAAATTTGGAATTTTGCCGAACCCTTGCTGTTCCAAGCAAGGTAGGGATCTTTAACGTGCGTGACAACACTCACACACGGGACCTCCATTTTACGTCTCATCCGAACGAGAGTGTATTTTTGTGAAAAATGCTCGCCTAACATTTTTCAAGCGGACCGTGTCGGGATTTGAACCCGGAACCTTGGGCGTAGTAGTCACGCACATACCACTACGCCACGAAACCGCCCTCTTTTCACATACCACTGGATATCGGGGTAATAGGGTATACAATTGTAAAACAATAGAAGGAGACCGAACTGTATCTAACAAAAAAGAACAGTGGCTATGTTAAAAGAAACAATCATAGAAACAAGATGAGAATTGTTGAAAACATATGTGTGTAGCACAGCACAGTACGTCTATGAAATAGCGGCTGTAAGAAAAGTGCTTCAGATGTATGAGATTAGACAGACAAAGTTAATAACAAATAGGTTATAGAATTAATAAGGAAATTAAGATGTCTGTGGAAAACAAAAAAATATGATAAATAGAAGGGCAGGATACCTTTAAGGCACTTTTGAAGAATAGTACGGGATATATCACAAGCAGAGATAGAAAAAGGAGGTAGAGGTAGTCCTAGGTCAGGCTATCGCACGCAGATAATTGTAGATACAAACTGTGCAAATTTCAGGGAAATGTATAGGTTAGTTCAGAATAGGAAACCATGAGGGTACGCGCCTAATCAGTTGCAGTACTGATGACCTAGTGATGATGATAAATGTTATCTCAGTTGCTACAAAGCATTAACAGGGTGACCCCCAGAAAATCAGAACACCACAACAGTATGACTTGCCAAACAGACTGTCAAACTAATAGTCTCACCTAAAGTGAGTTTTTTTATGAAAAAAATGGGTATTGCTGCTCCGGATGTACCTCTTATATTTCAAATTTTAAATTAAAAAACTGCCAAAACAAATTGTTTACATTTGCAAAATTTTGGCTCGAAAAGATATAAGTTGAGTAGGTTCACTTTCGAGGTAATCGCAGCATTCTTTGTAAACATGACATTGACTTCTATAAAAGGTCGAAAGCTTGTCCAATAAGTGTTCTTATTTTAATAAGTGATAACTTGTTGATAATATGAATAGTAAACATGTCGGTACCCTCTGGAGCAATATTGGTTTAATGACTCAGGCCACGATTTCATTGAAAAATTAAGTAATTCTTATTTTAAAGTTGCGCAACAGTTACCTCTGCGAATCAAGGACTGTCTCCTGTTATGTAAAAAATATTTCTCGAAGAAATAAGCTTCTGTAGAGGAAATACTTTAGTTTTTGGTCAGTATTATGCTCTTGATAAAAGCAAAAGTTTTCAAGATAATTGTTTCCGAAGCAGTTTATTTAATTATTAATATTACTTAAGCATCTATTTTTAATTTCAAGTGTTGATTGAAGTATTGAGAAGATATTGAACCACAGCTAAAGAAGTCGTGTGACATTTGTGCGTCGGACAAGGACGGAAGATTTTAAAAACGTTTTTTATTATTATTATTATATTTGTTTACAGTGCCAATGGGCAATAGCTTAGGGCGGAAAATTTTGTGGCGTATTAAGAAAATCTGGAATATAATTTACAAAGAATTCTACTTTAAAGCAGAAATGCAAAGTTATGACAATAGATAAGTTAGGTACACGATCATGATAACCCATTGATCTACATTAGTTCAAATACATATAATACTAATACTATTTGACATATCATTCACGGTAATGTTAATGAACACATTTTCTTAATACCGACATAGAGAAGGCATTCGCTTATTTGTGCTAATAGAGAAAAGTGGAAATTAAATTTACAGTAAAAATATAACTACTTTATGCTATCTTTATTTGAAGAACTGTAGCATTTGATTAACGCAACTGTCTTGAAAAACAAACACATTACATCTTCACTTTTGGAAATTTATGCACTTCTTGACATAAAAATGTTATTGCTTTTAGGAGTATCTCCCAAAACTCACATCATCTTTTATTTTATCATAGTGTAGCGTATTAAGGTCATCTGGTATGGCCTACATCAAGAGTTGTATTGCCGCACCGTGGATTTTGCAGACACACACACATACGTACACACGCACGCACGCGCGCACGCACGCACACACGCACACACGCACACACGCACGCGCGCACGTGCGCACGCGCGCACGTGCGCACGTACGCGCACGCGCACGCGTACGCGCGCACGTACGTGCGCATGCATGCACGCACCCGCACGCACGCATGCACGCACCCACACGCGTGCACACACGCACGCACGCACCCTCGCACGCTCGCACGCTCGCACGCACGCACGCACGCACGCGCGCACACACACACAGCAATCGACAATAAATTTTTACGTAAATCGATATAAGGATATTTTTTTTATTTATTTGTTTATTTATTTGTTCCAACGTTTCAGTAGTCTGCTACCTGAAATTTAAGCGGACCTGGCTTCCCCACAGAAAGTAACCATCATGTGTTTTGTGTGTATGTGTGTGTGTGTGGGGGGGAGATGGTTGTGTGTATGTGTGTTGTGTGTCATGTTGGTCCGTGTTACGTTCCCCCTCTAGGACCAGGACCATCGGCAGCCGGATATCCCAGTCGTCAAAGAAGAACTCACGACGGACATTACCTTGTCAGTCCGGACCATCGGCAGCCGGAAATCCAGATGTTGAAAAGGCATCGGAAGTTCTAAAGGACAAGGTAATTTATGTGGTGACTCATCCTTCTAGATTCGTTTCGATTTTACATCGCCAGAAGTTTATATGTAAATGGTATATTTTACACACGGGAATTAGTTCCTAGTTAGTTTTCTATTCTCGAAGCGAAGGTTTATATAAATTACCTAACATAGCGAATATAAATGATATAAATTACCTATCGTAAAGCTTTTGTAAAGTATTTAGTTATAACTTCGTGCGGCATATGTTTTTCTTAATGACCAATTCTGTCCTCCATCGGGCGCCTACCCAGGTGGCGGATAGGGGAAAGCCTCCAAGATATGGGAAATGAAATACCCGGGGTGGGCCAAAACTACAGCTGCGTCTGTTTTCATAATAAACGGCAGCAAACATCGACTGTCTCCATGTTAGGAGCGGATGAACCACTACTCTGGGACTAATAATCTCAGTTTTAACCATGGAATGGATACAAATCCTTTCCCTAGCACAAATATTAAATAATGCATGATGAAAATTTTTTTAATTAGAACTATTCTAGGAGGCACCTTAAACGAGAAATCTTCCGTCGCGATAAGCGGCGCAATCGGGCCATCGGATTCTGGAGAGCCCGAAACAACATGCAAACAACAAAAACAAAAACTCCAGAAAACACCAACTCTCAAGATCAAGACAAAAATATGTTTCTTTGGAACGCTAAATATAAACTCACTGCTAAAAACAGAAAAACTTAAACAACTAACCCAAATACTAGATGAATATAAGATCATCATCCTAGCCCTTCAAGAAACAAGATTCTCAGACGAAATTATAATGGAATCGGAAGGATATAGGATCTTCAAGGGTAAAAGAGGCTTATACCCAATGGGAAAGGGCATACCATACCTAGAAAACGGCTTTATCGTGAACAGGAATATAATCAACTCTATAACAGACTTCTACTCACCAAATAAAAGACTAGCAATTATGACACTAACATGTGCAAATAATACTTATACCCTAATAAACTGCCATGCTCCCATTAACGAAGACAACAGAAGAAACCCAAGGAAAGTTGAAACACTGGGAATCCTTACAACATGAACTATCAAAGATCCCAGGAAAAAATATTAAGATCCTGCTATGTGACTTTAACGCACAGATATGAAAAGAAAGAAAATAAAAAAAAAACAGTAGGAGAATACCCTGCCCACAAAAGAACCAACAAAAATGGAGAGAGACTCATAGAATTGTGCAAAGATTCTAATCTTAAACTAATGTCCACAAATTTTTAGACACTTACTAAGAAAACAAAAGAAAAGGAAATCACCAAATCACAGCTTGGGGAAATTCCAGATCGATCACTTCGCCATTTCATTCAATAACCAAAAAGAAATTATGAATGTAAAAGTTTGGAAAGTTGCAAACATTGAAACAGACCATTACCTAACAACACTAAAAATGAAATTTATTCCCAAAAAGAAGACAATTAAAAATATTTCTAAAATACAGAGGATTAACACAGAAATATCAAATCTAAAAAGACGGATATTCCAGGAAAAACTAAACATTGAAACATCAATGGACATAGCTCCACTCAAGAGGCAGAGAAAACACAGGTGGTGGAATGAACAGTGCAAGAAAGCCCTTGAACTTAGGATTAAGACCTGAAAAAAATGACACTCAACCAAAAATGACAAAGACTATATTTTGTTCAAAGAACAGACATCACAAACTGCAAAAACAATAAGAACAAACAAGAGAAATTTTGACAAGATCCAATTACAACTAGATGAAGACTTTAAAAAGAACAACACGAGAACATTCTATAAAACCTTTAAACAAAACCTTCAAGGATATCAACCACCAAACCTATGTTTCAAAAACGAAGAAGAAAAAATAGCCCTAAATAACCTAGAAAACTGTAAAATACTGACAACATACTTCAAAAAACTATTAAACTGCAAAGAACCAAAAACAAAATTTCCAAAACGAAATCCAAATTATAAATTTGAAAACTCCAGACCATCAGACTTAACTGAAATTCAACGGATTATTAAAGAACTAAAAAATGACAAAACCCCAGGAGAAGAATTGATAATAGTAGAAATGTGGAAAAACGTAGATACCAAGACAGTTAAAAGCCTACATAAAATAATAGAAAATATCTGGGAAACGGAGGAAATACTAGAAGATTGGAAAACAGCTATGATTCACCCAATGCCCAAAAAAGGAGATAAAACAGATACAAATAATTATCGCGGAATTTCGCTCCTATTAGTAATATACAAAATCCTATCCAAAGCACTACAAAATAGATTGGAGCTCCAAATGGACCCACAAATAGATGACTACCAGGGAGGATTTAGGAAAGGAAGATCCTGTACTGAACAGATATTAAACCTGAAATTTATAATAAGGTACAGAAAACTAAGAGCAAAGGACATACATGTAACATTTGTTGATTTCAAAAAGCATACGATTAGAAGAATTCGAAGCGATTGACAAATCAATCGCAATTATAAAAAATACTCTAACAAACACGAAATCAAAAGTAAAATTTATGGGAGAAATTTCAGAACCCTTTTAGGTCAAAACAGGTTATCCCCACTACTCTTCAACTGTGTACTGGAGAAGGTAATGAGAGAGTGGAGGAAAAGAATAGAAGAAAGAGGAAGTCCTAAAATAAAAATAGGAAGAAAAGAAGTTAATCTGGAAATTGACTGTCTGGCATTTCCAGACGATCTGGCAATACTAGCGGAAAACTTAGAAGATGCAAAAACAAATTGATATACTGAAAGAGACAGCAGAAAAGGCTGGACTACAAATATTATATAAAAGGACAGAATACTTGACTAATAGAAAAAATATACCAAAACAGATCACAACAAAATATGGGAAAATTAAGGGAGTAAACAAGTTCAAATACCTGGGAGAAGTAATTCAACCAAACGCCCTTGACAAAGAAGCCATCCTAACAAGAGCAAGAAAATTAGAACTAGCACTCCACTTGACAAAAAATATGTACAATAAGAAGTCCATATCCATTAATGCAAAGATAAGGCACTATAATACAGTTATCAAACCAGAGGGCCTCTATGCCTCAGAATGCCTTATACTGAACACAGTCAGACAGCTAGTCGCGGCAGAAAAAAAGAAAGAAAAATTTTACGGAAAATCCTGCGACTAAAATGTGAAGACGGAAAATAAAAACTAAGAAGCAATAATGAGATTTATTCAAAAACAGAGAAAATAACAACCACAATGAGAAAGAGAAGAGTGATATTTTACGGTCACATTAAAAGAATAAATGATGAAAGATTAACAAAAAGACTATTGAATTACTTCGACAGAAACCCTAAGACACAGATGACATGGATCAAGGAAATCAAAAAAGACATGGAGGAAATGAAAATAGATAGAAAAGAGGTAGAACAAAGAGAAAAATTCAGAGTAAAAGTAAGAGAGTTTACAAGTTTCCAAGAAAAAGAGAAAAAGACGGGAGAAAAATTGACAGAAGAAAGAAAGACACAACACGGAGAAAAAATGAAAGAATACTGGAAGAGAAGAAAGAGGGGAGAAAGATAAAATCATCATAAGTTATTTCACGTGGTCAATAGCTGGCCCATATCGAAAGAAGAAGAAGAAGAATCCATCACTGTATTGGAACGTCTTATAGCACCTATATTAAAAGCGAACACAAATTACTTTGAAGAGAGCTTTCCAGGAGAGTATATACAGCTACGAGTTCGTTTGCAGGGTGAAGATGAAGAGTTAGCCCGAAAATTGCAATTCAATTATGTCAATCAATTGCACAAATGATTTCGTAGAATTATATCCTAATATTGATATCCTATTAGTTTCTTTCTGTGCAACACGATTACTAATTGTTCTGCAGAAAAATCGTTTTCTAAATTAAGGTTGATAGAAACTCCCCATCGAGCATCCATGACCCAAGAACACTCAAATGCTTCATGTACTAAATATATCGAAAGTAAACTATTGAACAAATTCTTGTTTGAAACTGTTATTGAAGCATTTGCTCAGAATTAGGCTAGACATTAGATTTTTGGATTCTTTTAATAATTCATTAAAAGTACTAGTTTTGTAACTGTAATAAGGAATAATTTTGAGTAAAACACAGTCTCTTTCTTAGTAGCTTTAATTACTTTAATTATTTAATTTTTTTACAAAGTTTCGTGTTTATTTCTTTATGTTAGACGCAATATCTTTTTGTTCTTTATTAGTTCTTTGAAAGTATTTGTTTTGTAATACTACTAAAAAAAATTTCTTTACATTATGATGTGTGTATTTTTTTGATATTATCTATTATGTTCGTTAATTTTAGGAGTATCTATGTATGGCAACCTGAGGCAAAGAGTTCGAAACGGAGGCAATAATAATGTTGCCCATAAGCAACGACTAGCTAAATCCGGGACTGTTTGTTTGATTTGCGGTCTTTTAAAGTACTCTCACTACCTAAAATAGAAATAAATGGTAATGCAGTGCAACGCCTTAGAGCTGCGGGAAATAAAAACCGCACAAAACGGAAAATTAATCTAAACCGAACGAAATTATTATTGATGCACCCAGTATAATGGATTTCACGAATAGTTAATATTACTTAAACATGACATTTTAGTGCCTTGGATTTTATAAAATTTAATTTCAATGAGGGCAGTTAGTATAAGTAAAGCAATAAACTCAAACAACGAAATCAGAAAGTTATTTATGGTAAAATTCATATTAGAATGAAACTCAGAATCATATATTAATTTAAACCACAAAAGGATAAACCAAATACTTATTTCAGTCTGGTTTCACAGCGAAATCGTATCATTTTAAGAAAAATTTTAGAATTATAAGTAAAAAAAGAGTGAATTTATTAGTATATATCTCAAATACAAAACTGTTTACATATTTTGGTTAAATAAATTATAATCGATGTTACATATAAAGAAACTCCTAGACACACTTTGGTACAATGTAAAAACACAGACTCTAGATAGTGAAATTTACGAATATCAGATGCTTATACAACTTAATCATTTCAATACAATACAATGTATTCAATTATATTATTAAAAGGAAGGAAACATAACCGCTAAATTAAGTAAATCACATGATACTACAAGTACTTTTGCGGGATTCATTCCAGTTACGCAATAGGAAGACTTTCATGACAAAATCTCGCAATTGAACACCAGAAAGCGAGTGAAATTAAATTACAATAATTAAATCCGACAGAAAACGAACTAGTTATTCACGAACCGTGAATCCGAAAACATCAAAATGTAGCAATACGAGTTGTGAAGCGGGAAGATTCTGTATAGAGTGGTATGAAAACAAGTTAAAAAATATATATATATATATATATATATATATATATTGCAGTGACAATGGCCGCGTTGGTCGTTACTAAAAAGGTGATATAAAAATGATCCCAGTTGCACGCCATTCAAAGAGTGCTGTGACAAGGTCCGTTTTTGAGGTGCCCCTAAAAAGGTGCTGTGATACAGATACTGCAATTTATAAAACTTGAAATTGCTCACTTACCTTCCTTTTTAACGTTTTTTTTAAGATAGCTTAATATTTAATAATCTATAGGAACACTGTGGCACAATTTGAATAAAATGAAAAAACCCTTACCACAAAAAATATTTAAAATACCAGATACGTATTTCGACCACTATGTGGTCATCATCAGTAGGAAATCTGTAATTAAATAATAATTAGCTGTTGTTCTGGAACACTTCAGAGGATATTCTCCTCACCCCTTAGGCTGAAGTGAACCTTCCCAACATACAATTTATTATATTGTTGCTTTAAACACTATCGAGGATATTCTCCTCACCCGCAGGCTGGTGTTATTCACAACAAACAACAATTTACTTGTTTGTTGTGAATAACACCAGCCTGCGGGTGAGGAAAATATCCTCGTTAGTGTTTAAAGCAACAATATAGTAAATTGTATGTTGGGAAGGTTCACTTCAGCCTAAGTGGTGAGGAGAATATCCTCTGAAGTGTTCCAGAACAACAGCTAATTATTATTTAATTACAGATTTCCTACTGATGATGACCACATAGTGGTCGAAATACGTATCTGGTATTTTAAATACTTTTTTTGTTAAAGGTTTTTTCATTTTATAGCTTAATATTGAGGAATTTTGCCTTTTCATCGTAATTAATAAATTCTATTTTTCTTTATAAGTTACGTTTAAAACATCGCTTCTTTATTTATTGCAACTATTTCCGCATAGCAACAGTCGCGTTTTAAAATAACATTTCAAATCTAATTTCAGAATCGAATGAATTCGAATCTAATCAATGAATGAAATCGAATGAATAAACGCTTTCTTTATATACAAATTTATCTGTTTCATGAAGCTTACTAGAAAAATGTGGAACATTATGATGTAAGGTTTCTTGGAAAAACCACTTAACGCTTAAATCGTCCAGCTTTATTACCTTGTTATTTCGTTCCAGTTATCACGCGTTCTATATGTGTTTGTCTCACATATACTATTATTGTGGCGTATCTGTTCTCTCCAACAGTGAATGCTAAAATTATAAATTACTTTTATCAGTTATTCTAAGGATTTTGCAGGTTTTTCGTATCTCGGCCACTTCTAGCAATAAAATGTTTATTTATGAATGAGTTTATACGAATTTCACATAATTTTAAATACCAATGACTCGTCCTTTTATGTTCTAGAAAATTCTCTATTTAAAATGGATTGCTGTTATCTACGGGGTAATTAATTTAAACTTTAATTGCTTTTTAACGCAAAAGGGGTTTTAAATACACGTTGAGTGTAGTTTCTTAAACTAAAAGCGTAAAGCTGGTATTCTTTAATGCTATATACAGCAAATCAACCGCATTTTTATCAAAAATGTATTGATAATTAATAAGTAAAATAAATGGCTTTGTATTTATCTTAAAACGATGGATTTTTACGTTTCCATTTAATGCGTTTTACGGTATCTTACAATTAATTATTTTTACATATACGACTTACGTTACTTGCTATTTATTTACAATATACTTATATCATACAGGGCGATTATTTATACATGCGCAATTTGCGTTTTTGCATGGCACTTTAATGAATAAAAGTGCGCTTGTACTTTACAGGGTGTAAACCATAAATTTACGAAAAATTCCATTTTTCCCGGGTTCTATTATATTTTGGTGGGATTTATTTTTAGATTTTGAGATTCAATGACCTCTCGTGACCCTTTATCACGTCAATATATATATATGATATATATGATATATATGATATATATGATATATATGATATATATGATATATATGATATATATGATATATATGATATATATGATATATATGATATATATGATATATATGATATATATGATATATATGATATATATGATATATATGATATATATGATATATATGATATATATGATATATATGATATATATGATATATATGATATATATGATATATATGATATATATGATATATATGATATATATGATATATATGATATATATGATATATATGATATATATGATATATATGATATATATGATATATATGATATATATGATATATATGATATATATGATATATATGATATATATGATATATATGATATATGATATATATGATATATATGATATATGATATATATGATATATATGATATATATGATATATGATATATATGATATATATGATATATATGATATATATGATATATATGATATATATGATATATATGATATATATGATATATATGATATATATGATATATATATGATATATATGATATATATGATATATATGATATATATGATATATATGATATATATGATATATATGATATATGATATATATGATATATATGATATATATGATATATATGATATATATGATATATATGATATATATGATATATATGATATATATGATATATATGATATATATGATGGACTATATAGTAATGAACAAATGTGCATTTAGAAAACGATTATGAATAAGGTGGGTTAATTTACCTGTTACTTTCTAGCGCGGTTGAATTAAATAAAACAGAAACAGGATGGAAAAGAAGGAAATTAATTTTAAACGGAGAAATTAATGTTGATGAACCTTGATACTCCGTTTTTATGAATAGTATTGTTCATTAAGCAGGAGATTTCAACAAATTTTTAGTTTATAAAGAGTAATAAACTTAAATACACCAAATCATAGTTTTATTTCTGTGTAATATATATTGGAACATAAATTAGCTCCATAAATTACTCCAAAAATCGCAGAAGCGAGAAATATTACGTATTAGGAAGTCAAACATAAAAATGTAAACATGAATAATTACCTGAGTAGTGGTATAAACAGATAATTACAAAGTAAATTTTTGTAGTATGCCATTTTAAGAAAGCTTTTAAAATAATTTAAGAAATCAATAAAAGTGAAATTATTAAAATACATGCTCCATACCATAATTAAACCAAATATGTGAGAACTTTTTTACAATACGTACTAAAATTAAGATAAATTTAACGTTACATGGAAACATGTGTTATTATAATACAAAGTATACCCCAGACCATACAAGGAACATTCGTACAATTTAGTTAATTACTTAAAAACACAGTGGCTTATTTATTTATTTATTTATTTATTTACTAACTTTCTTGGTTAGTCTATCGTCTGAAACTTAGAGTAGACTTGGAGTTTTTTAAAGTTAGTGTAATTTGTGCAGAGAATAATGTGTTGTATTTGTGTGCCGTGATTTCTGCGCGCGCACGTGTGTATATATACGCGTGTGTGTGTTGCTATATGTACCATTGACGTTGTAGTTTGGTCGCTTATGTTCCTATTAGTATTTACCTTCGATCTCGACCATCAGCCAGGCACTTACAGAATAACAGATTATGACTGTAAGTCCGTTCTTAAGATAAAGTCGGACGTAGTAGAGTGGTATTTTGTATTGTCTTTGAGCTAAACTTGCTATGGTGTTGATTATTACTGTAGCGTTTGTGTGTACTATGTTTATGTGCTGTTCGTCGATTGTTACCCCTAGGTATTTTGTTGATTTTGATCTTTTGAGCTAAGTGTCGTGTAGTTTTATGTTCGGGTTTCGTACGAGGGTACCTTTTACAATTATGTATTCGTGTACATTCTCGTCTAATTGAATTTGTAGGGGTAGAGTGAATTCGATTCGTTGCTTGTCCCAGTCTGCTTTTTTGGTGTTGTATTTTGGTTTGTGTGGTGTTAGTGTTTTCCTTGTGTGTTTGGTGTGTTAGCATATCTAATGTGATTAGGCTGTGGTCGCTGATTGTTATACCGTTGTGTACTTGCATGATTGAATTTTTCCGCGTGCTGTGTCATTTGTGATCGTAATGTCAAAGTTTATTTGTGCTCCCGCTGTTTTTGTAAGTAAGTGGGTTGTTTGGTCAGTTTAGTATTTCTTTTTGTAGTTCCTGTAACATGTTCTCTATCTTTTTGCATCGGTCGCTGATTGGTTGTTGTGCCATAGTGGGGATGTTCCGTTGACGTTTGCAGCTATTATAAAAATTTTCTTATCGTGTATACGTGTTTTATTCGTAAGGTACTCCATGTATGATTCGGAGTCATGTCTGAACTGGAAGTCGTTTGTGGCTATTATTTAACTTTCCGTGTGTTTAGTTGAGATTTCTATGCGGGTGCAATGTTAGTTGCTATGTTTTTGTATTGCCGTTGCTGTAATGTCCTCGTTAAAAAGTATTATAGCGGTTATTGGTATTTCAGACGTTTTGACGCTTATTTAATAGAACTCACCAATATCAAGTTGCAAATAATTTCAACATATCATACAATACAATGTGAGATATTTCAATGTATTCATTTATCATATGACATAACGCATCTTTCTCGTAATTTATTCCGTAAATTCAATAGAGTTCCATGGCATCACCACCGAATGCATGAAAAGTGGTAAGAAGCATAACGGACGCTAGACAGTGGACGGAGAACCGCCAATTAATTATTAGGGAGCACTAGACGAGAACACATATGCGGATGATCGTTGAGAGATTAGTCAATTACGTCCTATTGGTTATGAATTAACAAACGGGCGTTAACGTGAAGCGATCTGCAGATTTTTGACAGAACCTAACACTAAAAATTGGAAATAAGAACCAGATAGCACATTAATTTATTCCCGGTTTCATGGAATTCTTATTCACATTAAATCGTAATTGTAAGTCATTATTCATTAGAAATCGTATTTCTAAACTGTTGGCGGCATTTATACTTGTTGCCTGCTCTGTAAAATATTGATTAAATTATACAATGTCCGCCTTTAGTTTAAGCATATTGTTAAATTATTAAAGGTATTAAAACTAGACATTGCAAATTTAAATAAAAATTGAAGAACGTGTTGTTAATTATTATAGTTGAATCATCAATGTTGTTACATTCTATTTCCTAGATTAAATATTTTCTGCATTTTGCACTCTATACCCTGTTTTAATAAATGTTGGTTTTCACGTTGGGAAAATTGCTCAATTTTACCAGCCGTGTATGATACGTTAGTATTCGTTATTTATTGTAGTTAAATGACGCTGTTTAATTGTAATTAGAGAAAGCCGCTGTATGATCTTTCAGTGCTAGAATAGAACACCAGATGAAGCAGGAAAACAGAGGTACAAAGCCATAAAATGGGATTATTCGCAAATGCATGAAAGCTAAAGAACAACGGATTGATGAAAAGTGCAAAGAAGTACAAACTAAGATGGAAATACAAAAGACAGACGAAGCACACAAACAAATTAGAATAAATTTTAGGAAAATAAAACCGTATACCAAAAATATAAAGAGCGTAGGAGGAAACATTATTATAGATAATGTAAAGAAAATGGTTAGATAGCAAACCTATATAGGGAATTTATATGCAAGACAGAAACTAGAAGAACCCGAATATGAATCATAGGATGGCTTGGGATATCTTATACTTAAAGATGAGTTTGAATTAGCATTAAAGGGTCTGAAAAATGGTAAGGCGCCGGGTACAGATAAGGTGCAAGCAGAAACACTAAAAGCCGCTGGAGAATCAGTAACAGAAAGTCTTTTCCAACTTGTAAGCTGTACGTATAAGACAGGCAATATACCCAAAGATTTCAAACGTAATATAGTTACTGTACAAAAAAAAGCAGATTGTGGATAGTTTTGAAAATTTTCGAACAATAAGTTTGACAGCATACGTGTCAAAAATATTAACTAGAATTGTACAAGGACGAATGAAAAAACGAGCTGAAGAGATACTAGGAGAAGATCAATTTGGGTTTAGGCGAAACAGGGGAACACAGGAGGCTATTTTAGCTCTGAGAGTGATAATGGAGAAAACAATATTAAAAGGATAAAACGTGTATATAGGGTTTGTAGATCTAGAACAATTATTCACCAATGTAAAATGGGAAAAAAGTTCGAAATACTTAGGAAGATTGGAATGAGATAGTGATAGACAGATAGTGCATAGCTTATACAAAGAGCAAACAGGATAATAGAATTATTGTAGGAAGGTAGGGAAGTAAATATAAGGAAAGAGGTGAGACAGGGATGCGCCCTATCCCCATTAATTTTTAACTTGTATATCGAAGAGGGAATGAATACTGTCAAATGCAGAAAGGCATTTGGAATTATTATACAGAGACAAACGATCAATATGCTTAGATTTGCAGATGATATAGCGGTATTGGCATCTAGCAAGAAAGAGTTAGAAGCCGTTCTTAATGAAATGGAAACAGTTCTAACAGAAAGATACGGTATGAAAATTAACAAAAATAAAATTAAGTTGCAAATATGCAAAAGAGGGGAAAATAAGTCAAAAACCAGAATACAAATAGGAAACGAGAACTTACAAGAGGTTAAAGATTTCTGCTACCTAGGAAGACAAATAATACAAGATAGGAAACGTGCAAAAGATCTAAAACAAAGTTTTGCACAAGGCTGTGTTGCATTTAACAAGAAAAAACAACTACTATGTTCAAAGACAACAAAAATAAAAACAGGGAAAAGATTGCTGAAGCCATATGTTTGGAGCACAGCACTGTACGGCTATGAAACGTGAAAAGTAGGAGAAGCGCACATGAAAGAGATAGAAAGAAGCCTTTAAAGTGTATGATAAAGATATCTTGAATAGATAAAATTAAAGACAAAGATGTTCTAAAAATGTTAGAGGGGAGAAACAAATATTTCGAAACAGTAAAAAATTAGGAGAAATATGATAATAGGACACATAATACGACATGAGGAAATAGTGCGGAATATATTAGAAGCAAAGAAACAAAAAAAAGAGAGGTAGAAGTAGACCTAGATTAGACTAGTGCACACAGATAGTGAAAGATGTAGGTTGTGGGAATTGCAGAGACTAGTGCACGCAGATAGTGAAAGATGTACGTTGTGGGAATTACAGGAAAATGTGTACTTTAGCTCAGAATAAAAATCAATGGAGGTACGTGTTCAACCAGGTCCAGGACAGAAAACTAATGATGAAATAGAGTAAGTATATTTAAATCTGCTGATTATCATAAACAACCACAGGCGTTTGTATTGTAATAGTCTCAACAAATGTTGGTTGTGCGATAGGAGAAATTGGAAAGCTAGTGATTCGGCAAATATTTAAGTGCGGAGGGGTTAGCCATCAGATTGCTTAACCTCCGCGATCCATTGATCATCGGTAAAATTGGGTATATTTTTATAAAACAATAAAAGAGGAAGATGCAAAAGATATTAAAAAAAAGATTAGCACAAAGCCGGTATCTAACTAGAAAAACAGTAGAAAAATATGAGAGATAGGATGACAAGACGCCTTCTAATAGTGCGGGATATATTAGAGAATCCCGATACGGTTCGCTTGAAAAATGTTACGCGAGCATTTTTCACAAAAATACACCCACGTTCGGATGAGAAGTAAAATAGAGGTCCCGTGTGTGAGTGCTGTACGCACATTAAAGATCCCTACCTTGCTTGGAACAGCAAGGGTTCTGCAAAATTCCAAATTTTCCAGGTAAAAAAAAACTCGCTTCCTGGCCAATGTAGAACCTTCGGTTGGAGCATTGGAAAACCACATGTAAGGGGTATATTAGAAGTAGAGAAAGAAGAAAAGGACGGGTAAATGTAGACCTAGATTAGACTATTGCACACAGATAGTGAAAGACTGTGAAAATTTCCGGAACATGTGTAGGTTAGCGCCGAATAGAAAAAAATGGAGATAAGCATCTAACTAGTTCCAGGACTGGAGACCTAAGGATGATGATGCAAAATTTATTCAGGGCCTTCTACTTTGATATTTTCACAAACTAACGGCTTAAATAAAAATACAAACAACCAAAAAGTTTTGTTTGGGATTTTTCTAATAAAGGAAGGGGTTTGCGGATATCGCACTTATTCTTTATGCATATTTTCTTATAAATTCATGGCCATCAAGACTATGTAAAATTTTCCCCACTATTTGATGTTTTTTATTGTGAGTTAAAATGGTTTCAGTTTATGAACATATAGAAGTTGTATTTTGGAGTCAAAATTGAAGCATAGAGACTTCACTATTTAAAACAAACGATTCAACGGTTATTAAGTTCAATTGCAAAAGACAATTTTTTAAGGTTAATATACACATGATGACTGTATTCCTTTCAATTTAAAGACATTTTTCGAGAGAATTTGAATATTATTTTAGAACAGAAAAATATACATCTTGTATCAGTAGTATAAAGTACAGGAGCATATACGTGACGATAGTCATATAAGGTCATGACATTATTTGAACTCTTGTATTGTGTAAAGATAGATTTACAGTTAATAGTTGAAACAAGCAGTACCAAGCGAACCATGTCCTGCGTTTATAAATATTTAGTTTCAATAGATTACTTATAAAGTTTATAATTATTTATATTAATTTCAAATATTTGTCATTATTATTTACATTGAGTAAATACTGTATGGTTTAAAAGTCGAAAGTATCTTTGTCTTGTCTATGTAGATTCTGAATGTGTTTTATTCTAATTTTACAGGAATGAAGATAAATTCTAATACTCTTTTTAGCTGATAATGAGTCATTTATTATCAAGTAGTTATAAAAGCATATTTGATTACCAATTCCATAGGTCTTCGTGCCTAGAGCAAACTATTAAAACAAGCACTTTAAAGCAAAATATAGTTGAAAAAAAAAAAAGTGTGTTGTTTTGGCGATATCAAAATTCTAAGGGTGAATTAGATACAAAGCAAAATCTGCGAATAAATTAATTCAGTCGAAAAGCCACAGAAAGGGAACCTGACAAGTCTATTCTTTAAATCAAGAAGTTTTTACTTTTATACAAATATTGTTTACGGTCATTTTTAATGCAAGAGGATTAGTTGGAACAGAACTTTGACTGGTTATCCACGTGTGAGAGAATTCTTTTAACGATTACTCAAGCTTGTGGGAAGAACAAGTGCTCACTTTAACAACAAAAACGTAACTTTAGCTTTAGCAAATTAAGATCTTTGTTGTAGCGTTAGTTCATTGTTAGCAATGGAACCATATAAAAGTTTTAATGAAGAATATTTTTCAAATATTCTTCGTAACTACCAAAGTGATCCTAGCATCAAAATTCATACCTATAGCATAGAATCCGCTTGTGAGGCTGGCGAAAATTTTACGTGCGATGTTTCTAGAATTATTCTGAGTGGAACTAAGAATGTTTCAGGAGTGTTAGAAGGTAAGTTTGTACTTACAACAAATAAAAAACATTACACATGCATGTGGATTCAGATTATACTACATCGGTGATTGTTAAACGTGTTCCTGAAAACAAAAGGCATGTTGAATTTTACCGTTCAGACATTGCCCAGCAAAATGAATTTTATGCTTATAGCGAAATAATTCCAGCTTTATCTAAATATGCAGTTGAAAAAAAATTGCCAGTACCTGATTGTATATTTGCTGATAAAAACTGGGTCATTTTAGAAGATCTTTCAATTCAGGGTTATAAAATAGTTGACAAAGCAAATGGAGGATTTAGCTTAAAACAGTCTGAAGCAGTAATACAGGTATAAATATAACCTGGTTTTCAAATTACGTAAATGTCTTTTAGGCGTTGTCTAAATTACATGCAGCATCTATAGTACTAGGCAAAAAGGAACCTGAAACCATGCAAAGAATATCGTTTTTGACAGAAGAACCATTATTTTATGGTGGACAGTCGCAGCTAATGAAAAGTCAAAAGAGCTACATTGAAAATGCCGTTAACATTTTTAAATCTTTAAATTGCACTGATTCCTTAATACAGCTATCCCTTAAAGTCTTAGAAGAACTGCATACGAATTGTGATGAAATTGGTCGGAATGTTTTACTTAAACGTCGGGAACATTCGGTAATTAGCCACGGAGATGCGTGGTTTGGAAACGTTATGTTTAACCAAAATAGCGAAATAAAACTTATTGATCTGCAACTAATGAGATTTAACTCGGTAGCTATTGATCTTTGCTATCTATTTTTTGTTAACATGGAACCTGCATTGTGCATGTCTACCATGCAAATGCTTCTTACAAAATATTTAACTTCGCTTCTTAACAATACACGCAAAAAGGGCGTAAACGTCGAAGATGTATATACAAAATCCTTTTTGGTAAATCAAATGTCAGAATTTGCAATATACGGGTTGATGAGGGCCTTGTGGGTAATGCCAACATTCTACTGTAAACCAGAGGATGTTGACCTTGATAATATATCTTTGCAGAAACTAACTGATACTAGAATAATAGCTGAAAAAACATCCGAAGAACAAAAAGAACGAATTATACAATTGGTACTAAATTACGTTAAAATACTCGAGGCTTTTAAGCAGCAAATGAAGTCGTTTGACGGTGTTTAAAAAAGTAATAATATTAGATTTGAAATTAACATTTAATATTCTTAGCCGACTTAATATTAAGGGCAAGTAGAAAGTGATGCATATTCTTACAAAAGTAATAACAGTCTTATCTTGAAAAATTCAAAGTAGAAAACTCGCGTGTGTTGGAGCAAATATTATTAGTCAAATATGTAAAAAAAAATCAGACATAAAACCGTTTTTTCGTTCAATTAATATTAAAATTAGAAATACCAAATAAATATTTTTAATAACACATAATAGTATATCTAACAATTTTTATTAGATATTTTTTAACTCACGAATATAGTTTTACGTTAATATTTTAGTTGTAATGAAAGTTTTTGTAAACTTCGAACGGTTTCTTGAAACGATCTTTGATTACAAAGGTGAAACTATTTCCAATTTTATTCACAATTTAATATACAATGCAATGCTCAATATGTTACTAAAAGAAAATGTAGTCTAAATATTATAATAGATTAAAATGTATAAATTTATTAAAAACGGTTTTCGGTTTTCACTATTTTGCATACTGAGAAGCTGTTTTATTAATATAGACATTTTAACTATTAGCTGAAATAATAATAAAAGCCTTACATAATTTTTGTGTTTCAAGTCTCTGTCTTTCTCTATATATACTTATTATATACTTATAATTTAATCGTGTATTGCTTAATCTTGTATACTTGAATAATACTATTTCAATAAAGGCGCTAAATATCAAAAATTTTTATTTATTTAATTAGCTATAAATGTCAGAAAAATATGTAAAACAAAAATGATTGAATGGGTATCAGAAATTTTCTTAACATTTGCCAACATTTGTAGCAGAAAGGGTGCGTGAACTGAACACATCTCAGTCGCACTATTCTTTCCTACTGATTGTAGACGGTTCTAGAATTCCCGGAAGTCAAAATTTTACTTTGTTTCATTATTAGAAATAAGTCAATCGTGTGTAAGGGTTTTTAGAGACTCTTTACAGTTTCATTTCTGTCGACCCAGCCACCCAGCCCTTTACCTACATATCATTTCTTAAAAACCAAAGCCTGTCAGAAATTATAAACTAAAAATAACCACTATTTAAAAAGTCATATTTTAAAATTTGTACTTGTACTTGCCGCCAATCTCAATCTCTACCATTGGGTCAAAGTGTACTTTAAATCTGACAAGGCTGTGTAATTTTAAGGCACGATCAAGCAACATAATCATAAATCTAAACTGCGATTTGCGGTATATCATTTCAGTCAAGAATAATAACTATTTCTATCAAATGACAGGTGGCATGTACCGTGTCATCATCATCAATATATCTTCAATCCTGGTTCTTGGTATTGGTTAGGCGCGTACCTCATTTGTTTCCTATTCTGAACTAACCTACACATTTCCCTGAAATCTCATCAGCTTACGGCTTTCGCTATCTGCGTGCAATAGTCTAATCTAGGTCTACCTCTACTTCTCATTTTTCCTATCTCTGCTTGTAATATATCCCACACTATTCCCCAAATGCCTTAGAACGTGTACTATTCTTCTAATTCTTCCAATTCTTTTTTCACGGATATCTTTTTCCCTTACTATTTCTAGAACCTCTTTGTTGTTAACTTTGTCTGTCTATGCTATCATCCTAATACATCTGAAGCACCACATTCCAAAAGGCTTGTACCTCTTTCTTGTCTGTTTCTCCTACTAACCGCATTTCATAGCCGTACAGTGGGGTGCTCCACGCATATGTTTTCAACAATTTTTACCTTGTTTCTATGTTTGTAGTCTTAGAACACAGCAGCGGCTTTTTCTTGTTAGATACAGCTTAGCTTCTCTTCTCTTGTTTTCTAAATGTACCATATTTTACCACTATTCAGTGGTATGCTAAAGGGGGCGGCTCTGTGACGTAGTTGGTATGCATGTTACTACTACCCCAAGGTTCAGGGTTCGAATCCCGACACAGTCCGCTTGAAAAATGTTAGGCGAGCATTTTTCACACAAACAAACCCTCGTTTGGATGAGAGGTAAAATGGAGGTCCCGTGTGTGTGTTGTCACGCACGTTAAAGATACCTACCTTGCTTGGAACACCAAGGGTTCGGCAAAGTTTCAAATTTTTTTGGTAAAAAAAACTCGCTTCCTTCGGGTGGAGCATGTAAGGTATGCAGGGGGGGGGGGCTCCATGACTACTACGCCACAAGTCCCGGGTTCGAATCCCGACACGATCCGCTTGAAAAATGTTAGGCAAGCATTTTTGACAAAAATACGCCCTCGTTCGGATGAGAGGTAAAATGGAGATCCCGTGTGTGAGTGTTGTCAGGCACGTTAAAGATCCCTACCTTTCATGGAACAGCAACGGTTCGGCAAAATTCTAAATTTTTGTGGTAAAAAAAACTCGCTGCCTAGCCAATGTAGTACCTTCGGATGGAGCATTGGAAGATCACATTTAAGGTATGCGAAGGGGGTTAAGCAACGTGGCGGTTATAGATTCCCTACATCTAAACATTTGCTGAAATAATAGTTTTCCAATAGATCCTTTAGGCACAGTCAACACCCACATTTGCCGAATTAATAGTTTTCCAGTAAATTCTTTCACACAATTAACATTAGTTGAGAATATTGCAAAACCAACACTTGTAGTTGCTTACACTAATCGTCAGGTTTAAGTACAATTATCTTTTTTCGTCATTAGATTTTCCGCCTTGGAACTGATTGGACTAGTACCTGCATTGATTTCTATTCTGAGCTAGGCTACACATTTTCATGAAATTCCCAAAGCCTACATCTTTGATTATCAGTGTGCAACAGTCTAACTTAGGTCTAACTCTAACCTCTCCCTTTTCCTATTCCGTTTAATCCTATCCGATTCTTTTACTATCCAGGTTTAATAGCACTACAGTGCTGTGCTCCGCACATATGCTTTCAACAATCTTTTCCTTGTTTCTATGTTTGTTGTTTTTGAGCATACTAGTTGTGTTTTCCTATTAAATGCAGCGTGGCCATGCGCTAATCTTTGTTTTATATCTTTTACACTTTTCTTATCTTGCTTTATTTGGCTACCTAAGTAGTAGAAATTTTTAACCTCTTGTAAGTTATCGTTTCTTAATTGTATTTTAGTTTTAATTTATTTCCCCTTTTTTTGCACATTACTTTAGCTTAATTTGTGTTAATTTTCATACCATATCTCTCTGTTAGCACTATTTCCATTTTATTAAGAGCTGCTTCTAACTCTTCCTTGCTAGATACTAATACCTCTATATCATCTGCAAATCTAAGCATATCAATCTTTTGTCCCTGCATAATAATTCCAAATGTCTTCGTACGTTTGACAGTATTTATTGCCTCTTCGATGTACAAGTTCAATGTTAACGCGGATAGAACACATCCCTGTCACATCCCTCTCTTAATATTCACTTCTCTACATTACTCTTCGAATTCTATTAACGCTGTTTGCTCTATGTATAAGCTATGTATTATCCGTCTATCAATCCAAATTGAACTTCTCGTAGTATCCCTTTACGCAGTTTTTCCATCCGTCGTTGTACAATTCTATTTAATATTTTTGACACGTGTGCTGTGAAAGTTATTATTCGAAAATGTTCACTTCCGCGCTTCTTTTCTTTAGTATAGTAACTATGATGTTACGTTTGAATCTTTGGGTACCTCGCCTGTCTCATACATATAGCTTATAAGTTGAACAACACGTTCTGTTCCTGTTTGTTCTTCGCCTTTTAGAGTTTCTGCTTGCACTTTATCTATACCCGGCGTTATTTTCAAGACCTTTTAATGCTAATTGAAACTCATCTCTAAGTATAGGATATCTCTCTTCAATGTTTGATTCCTGTTCTAATGCTGCTAGTTC
Organism: Platerodrilus igneus; assembly: GCA_036346225.1. Lineage (NCBI taxonomy): Eukaryota > Metazoa > Arthropoda > Insecta > Coleoptera > Lycidae > Platerodrilus > Platerodrilus igneus. The sequence continues at coordinate 6,695,369 of JARFIW010000787.1, read as the reverse complement.
CTGTACAGCATATAAATTCACTATATATTCTTCCCATCTAACCAATTTCTCTACATTTTTTATAATGACGTCTCCTTGCGCCCCTTATATTTTTGCTATACGGTTTTATATATCAAATATTCATTCTAATTAGTTTGTATGCTTTGTCTGTATTTCCTATTCCTATCTTAGTTTTTACCTCTTTGCACTTTTTATTAATCAATTGTTCTTTAGCTTTCTTACATTTGCGAATAATTTACCAATTTAAGGCTTTGTATTCCTGTTTTCCTGCTTGGTCTGGTGTAGTCTTGTATTTTGTCTTTCTTCTATTAAATTCAGGATATCCTTTGTTATCCATGATCTTTTATTTTCTTTTTGTGTATACTCTGGCCGGCATGTGTAAGCTTCTTCCACCTCCAATTTCCTATCTCCCACACACCACCAACCAACCCTCACCTCCCACTTCCACATACCACATTTAACCTCTCACTTTTCCCATCTTTCACCTTGTCTTACATACCACACACTGTGGTTACCGACTTTGTTTTGGGGGTGCTCTCGACAAATTTTGGTTATTCTAAAATGTACGTGTGCTATATCTTTTCCATATGCGCTTACGCTCTGCAGATTGTTCTCGAATATCTTCGACAATCTACGCACCCACTCTGTAAGGTATAGAAGAAAACATGCTCATATCTAATTTAGTACCTATTCGGCAGTAGCTACAACGGTAAACATCAGCTCCTTCAAGGTGATTAACGTTCCTCAACTTTTTGTAAATAAAATAAAACCAACAAATAAGTGATTTGGATCGTGACTGTCGCAGAAAATTTGTACAACAATAATTTGATTACCGATATTGGTAATATTTGTTATGTAAAAGATGAGGAGATGCTGACTAGTGGACTACACACGCCAATTATAGAACCATTTTATAACAATATAATGCTAGTAAAAATTTGCGACCTTTCTATCGCCGAACAAGCATCTGTAAACAAACAAATATTTTTCCTAAAAAAAATTTGTAGTGCATTTAACAGCTATCTACGAAAAAAGTTCGACAGATTTGTTTCCGCTGTGCGTGGCGACAAAGCTAATCTTCCATTTTCTCTAGAAAACCACAACAAAATTGGGGTAAGAAGTAAAAGAAATTATCGGAAAAGAAGGTTTTGAGAAAATTAATAAAAAATATAAAAATCCGATATGTGTTCCGTACAAGGTGGAACTAGCAGATGTTGAATTGGAAATTTTATTGGAACAACTATAAAATATATTAGACGGACCCTTAAAAAATGATTACTATCTTTTGACGTGAGATAACTAAAAATTTTTCTGGCATTTTTTGCAAAAACAGAGATGTAGAATTATTTGACTACAAACCATAATTTTTGCTAGAAGGACAAATAGGAAGAGAAGTGCAATATTATAGTTGACAACGATAAAACTACGGGAATCGGTAGTTTAACATAGCTAATAGCTAATGCCAAGATTAAAATATACAACAAAATTGTGTGTCAAAAGCATGTCCTGCTGTTAATAAACAACTTGGAAATCATATACCAGATTTTCTACCTTGTAAGGGAAACATTTGCGCCTACTTTGGCTAAGAAAATCGTATTACGCGATTGGAACCGACAATATACAACTGCAAAATTAAAAATTAAGTCAATCCGGACTAGGTATATAATCCCTTAAAAAACTGTTTAGACGCCAATGTACTCGGTACCGCTTGCCAAAATGTGGAGTAAGCTGTCGGGCAAGCTATAAAATAGCCGCTGTTTAGTGTATAATAACCTACTACAGTACGTACTTTGAGGAACAGCAATGCTAAAAAGTTGACTTGCTTGCAAATTAAGTTATCCAAAAAAGCAGAAGAAATGGAAAATTGATAAAATACATGCTTTCAGTTTTTAGTTTTAACTATTTACCGGTAAATTACTTGGAGATAGTAGAGGAAGACATAAAATAAAAACCATACACAGGTGCTACACTAAAGCATGTCATACATATTCTACACCATATGCAACAGCATTTTTCTTGAACTTATTTGGGAATAAAACCACTCATAGTTGCTAAAATTGTCTTTATTTACGTTTCGATCTATGACCTAGGATCGTTGTCAAAATAATAAAAATTTCAAGTTTGACATTTATAAAATAAATTGAAGGTGACTGATTTATTAATACTCCCTGTATGTTTGTTGTGGTTTGTTTAGTATTCTTCTTAATCTTCTTTGGGTATTAAACCACTCATAGTTTTTAAAATTATCTTTATTAACGTTTCGATCCATAACCTAGGATCGTTTTCAAAATTATTGTGAAAACGATCCTAGGTTATGGATCGAAACGTTAATAAAGATAATTTTAAAAACTATGAGTGGTTTAATACCCAAAGAAGATTAAGAAGAATGATTTATTAATGTTTAATATATTTCGTTTGAATACATTAAGTGAAAATTTTAAGGTTTAGAAGAATGAGTGCCTTCAATTTGTGTTGCGCCCTGGAGCGTCTTTGAGGTAGCCACCACGCTTAACGTGAAATCAGCTGATTAATTTTTATATAGTTAAATTTCATATAAATTCAATAACTTGAGAATTGGAAAACATTTTTTAACAAGTTTTTATCTATACAATTAATAGAATGGTGTATAGAAACCTGCTCTGTTTCGTAAATCTTTTGAAATTATGTGTACGTGGACTATCAGTAATCAATTTATTTATGTATAAATACAAATGGCTGTTCTGTCCAGATGCAAAATATGTTTTAATTTGAAGGCGGATGAATCTAGTTGTCGAAATGATTTGAATAATGATGTGGAGTTTGTAAAATATAAAAAACAGAACCTTTCTTCAAAAATGTATTATATAAAAAAACCTGAAATTATTTCTTTTTGGTTTCCCTGGCAACCGTCGCCCCTGACAACCTTTCTTATACAACTTGATTTTTTAAATGGAATTTAATGTAATAATACAAAGTGCTGGTCATATGTGTTCGTTTCCTGAACATACTCCCAGCCTAAACAAAGAAGCACTACGGCACCATTTGACCCAAATGCTGCAAAAAGTCATACGACCACACACAATTAAATTATGAATATGAACTTAGAACTAAAACTAATTTATTAGTAGGGCAAACAATTTCCCTGACGCTGGATCTAATTGTAACTACCCGCACAGCACCATAGGTGCACATCAACTATAACGCCTATTGGCCAATGTAGAGGCTTTGTATTTATTTCCGCTAGATAGACCAACTGACCTACGGAAGGATCTAGACAATGTGCTTGCAACTTCTGTCTTTGGCGAATTGTGTGTAAGTTTTGTGTTTGAAATCTTTTCCAAACGATTTGTCTAACCCTGTTAATTAAGTGCCATCTACATTTTAGAGACATCCTTGCATCCCCTTCTACTTCAGGAACCGAATGGGCTCGTCCCTATGGCAATCCTGTTCAACAAAGATTGTATATGGTTCTAAGGTAACCCTATGGCGCGTTTTCACTTGTCAGATGCCAATGCTATTTTACGAAGGTTGTTAATATGCTTATTGTTATGTAATTAGTTATTGTATGTATAAATAGAAATCATGTATGTAGGCTGTATTTCATGTTAATATCGCAAGGAAAACCCAAGAAAAACTTTCAATGCTACCTAGATATTGGAGACATTTGATTTTCATTTGTTATTTCTTTTAGTAATGGAATCCATTGCTTACTGGAAGTCACGAATTCGTTTGCTACGTAGTTATTTTTATGTAAGGTTATATAAGCAGCTTCTTTGATTTTGCGTTTTTAGTGGTTTTCATCTTTGTCAATAATTTTTGCGTCATCCCATTTTATTTTATGACTGAAGTTCTGTGCATGTTGGCAAATCATTGATTTTATTAATTTTCTGTTTTTATATACGATTTATGCTCCTTTAATCGAACATCAAATGGTCTAAAACTTTGCCCAGTATAAAACTGGTTACATTCTGTACCGCACACGTCCTTTCCCTGATATGTTATTAGTATGTAGTCTCTTAAGCGTTCCATGTTATTTATTTATCTATTGTTAATTCTTACCCCAATGGCATAAAGTAGTTTTGTAGTAAGTTTTAGGCAGTGCGATTTCGAACCTGTGGAAGTTAAGCGTAACCTCGTCGTGGGTTGTAGTATTAAAGACGCTAGGGAGAGGAGTCGGTACCGGTGTGTGAAGAAGCATAATAAATACGATAGACTTTGTATGCGATCAAATAGTTTTATCCTAATGTTTTTAATTATTAATGTTGTAAGTGAATCCTGTTCGTGTGCATTGGATTAATGGTTTATCTACCAAGAGTATTCTCGAAACAGTTAATGGAATTTAAATTAGGTAAACTCATTCTGTTATGTTTCATGTATTATTTTAGCTGTTGTCAAGGTGCATCACGGTTTTAGCGCACTCCTCGATTGGATTGGAATGTCGGCACTGTAAACCCACTTCGTGGTCTAGTAATATATCGACGCAAGTATAATTATAACGAGAGGTATGCATGCATACTGTTCCACAAGGAAGGCCTAAGGAACGTAATTCGTTCTTATATTTAACGCTTGTTGTCTTAGGCAGGACAAAGCGGCGGTTTAGTGCAAGTTCTGCAATACCGGAAAATTGGAAACACCTGCACGTTAGTTAATAAGTCCCGCGAAATTATAAATCTCGCGTGTTTGTTTATTTAGGTTCTAAGGACACTAGTATTAAAAGGGATTATATCATGATGAAATTTACCGTTTCTGTTATTGTATGATTAATATTGGTAAATTTCTTGGTAAATGGTCAGGTATAATTTCAAACTCAGAGTAACTCAACGTTATAGGTCCACATTATTAACCCGAACTCACCCTGAAATCTTAAGTCCGCATTTGTGGCACGTTCAATTCACACGGTATTTTGTAGATTCAGTTTTTTGAATTTTGTATTGCCTTTTTGGGTTTTGCTTTTGTAAATTGTGTTCTTAGTGTATTGTTGGTTCTAAATACTGTTTTGATTTTGAATTTGTTTCCTATTCTTCGGATTTTTTCGGAAAATCCTATTTGTATGGAATTGAGTGCATTTTTTGATACACATCGTTGTTTCTGTTTTCTTCTTTTTTATTTTTTGGGACTTTATTTATTTCTTTCTCTATAATTCTTTTAGGATACATGTTTTTTATTAGTTGATTAAAATATCTAAACTTTATCTAGAACTTATAAGATAACGCCTAAATATTTGTAATAAACTCGATTTGTTTACGCAAAAGGAAATTGTCCCATTATACGCGCTATACGCGGTAAGTGGTAGAAAAGGTTTGCTAGAATTACAAAAAATAGACGAAATAGGCGAAAGTTGAATTACATAGGAAAAACTGCGGCGATACAAGCAATACAAAGATGCATTAGACAAAGAACGTCTCGTTAGAAAAAATGAGAAAGAAAAAAAAGATTACTTTATATGCGGATGAACTGACTTGTTACATCTGGGTTCTACGAGCTACATGCATTTGTGGTTAGTAAGAAAGATTCTTTTATTTATGTGGACGTCCGTGTGGAAAGAAATGGTACTAAATTGGTATTCTATTTAAACGGTTTGTCTAAAACTGTATTTATTAAAATGGCAAATGACGTAGATGAACTAAGGAAGATAGGGTTCGTAATCTTGGCGTACACCACACGTAAAGGCGTTCCGCTAAACATTGTCTGTTTGGCCAGTAAAGAACCTTTTGAATAATTTGAAACCGAGGGTGTCTTATATCCTATAAGAGTCATATATTTATAAAAGTAGTGGACATACAACTACACAACGTTGTGTAGTAGAATCAGGATTGTTTCCAATACCAACAAGAGAAAATCGAGTATGTCAACAAGATATGTATGCAGGACATAATTGGAGAGCCATGACCAAAAGATTGTCATAAGCTACAAGAACAACACGAAGGAATGAATCTGGTTGTATATGGAATCAAAGACTTTAGTGTAGAGATAAACTTCGGAACATTTCGCAATTCGAAAGTCTTCGACGGTCCCTATGTATCCAATTATTGACTATAAAAGGAAACTTGGTCGTCGACTTGAATATTAACTAGGGATAAAACTGGATAAAATTACAACTACTCCGAACAAATATAAAAAAGAACCCTTTCTTTGTCTTCTTATAGTCCACAAATAAGAATAAAGTAGAGGACGCTTCGATATAAGGTGGATTTATACAGCATAAAATTGACTTTAAATGCGGGGGTAGAAAAACTAGTTTATCTCGCATTTTAAAATTTAGTGGGTCAATTAATTTGAGTGAAAATAAATCAACATTATTTTACATAACCCGTTTTTATAGTAAAACTGACAACGGCGCTATTCACATATTTCAACACAAACGTACTTATGATATTGTCGGAGGTTTTCACGGCGGGAGTCATTATAAATATTGATGATTCCGGGTTGGGACCGTGTCATTTTATAAAGTAAGGTCGACGTTTGGGCCACTTTTGTAAGTGGCTTCGTCAGGACAAGAAAATATAATAAGTAATAAAATAAAAAATAATATATATTATTATATTATATATTATATATTATTATATTATATTATATTAATATAATTACTATTTTTTATTTTATTACTTATCTTCTTTTCTTGTCCTGATGAAGCCCCTTACATAAGTGGGCGAAACGTCGACCTTCGTTTATAAAATGACACGGTCTCAATCCAAAACCATAAAAAGCTGTGTAATCTTGCGCCATGAGGTAACCAATCAAAATGAAGTTCAAACCTACCCTATACACTTTATCGCTTGATTTTTAGCTGGTACGGACAATAGTACTAAAATTAAGTTTTTTGCGTCCATGCTAGGCTGGTAAAATGTTTTTAAATTATGTTATTTATCTAATGTTAAAATAAAGCTTTGGAGTAGCATTTTCTTGCTTTCTGTTTTTAGAAGATTGTGATGGCGCACATATTTAATAAATTTTTTAATTCACTTACAGCATATTTAAAATCTTAGGTTAATGTGATAGTTTTCATAAAGATCAAGATTAAGTTGGTGGTGCTCGTTGCTACAAATTGTAGCAAGATGGCGTGGGAGAAAAGCTATAGTAGGATCAATATGATTATTGTGGCATAATGTAAAGGTGAAAGTGGCGTGTAGGGATCTGAGATGGGGTGTTTGAGGTAAGATGTGGGAGGAGATGAAAGGAGATGGGAGGTATTAAACTACTTTTTAGAACAAAAAAAATAAAAAAATTCGCCGAATTATTTATTTTCAACTTGTAAATAAGCGTTCAATAGAAAATTATAGTCCTAGATTGATACATTAAACGATCAGTCATTTCTTTTTAACTCTGATGCAAAGTTAAGTTTCATACTTTATTGTAACAACAAATTATATGCCTCAAGTGCATTGCATTACAAAATATCGTTGTCAAAACTTCAAGGTAGTTGCTTAAAATAGCCGTATAGCATTTGATATTGTAGGTAAATACTTTATTATTCTCAAATATTTCAAGGTTTTCAAGTTATTTTATAAGCACCGATGGTGGTCTGTCCTAGTTTTGTTAAACATATGTCCCTTTTTACATAGTTCAGTGTAAATAGTATTTCCCGGGAGTAATCGTTCTTATGAACCGCTTTGATAGTTTTATCACTCCTATTATGTTTCCCGAGATGCTTGAAGTCGAGTCGCTGATGATAAAATTTAGTTTAAAAAGAAGACAGTACTTTAATTTGTGTTTTTAGCGCAAAAACAAATTCAGGAAATATGTGATACAGCTTATCCCTTCAAAGATGTCGGTCTGATGCAGTATGATTTGTTAGACGAAAATGTACATGCGATGTTAATAAACTTTATGGCCCTATCTAGTCGGAATCCTGCAACACGGCAGATTATTTTCATCAAGGCAATTATCCACAGCTCGCTGTTAAGGGTGAGTAATTTATTTTGTAGTTGTAATCAAAATTTAAGTTATTAGATTTTGCGCATTTTTTAAAAAAGCTTAACCTCTTATTATATTTTTAGGTTCAGCGGATTTTTAAACCCAGCACGGGAAATCTCCAGTATTATTATGTTAAAAATAAGCGTCACTTGAAAATCATACAAAGACTTGGTTCTCACGTAAGTCCGGACATTGACTTATATTTTGTGGTTTGGAAAGATGTCAGGATTGCATTTTCCCATGCGTAACAAAGCAGCTGTGCCCACGAATGAGAAATTAACCTATCTTGTAAGAGGGACAATGATTCGTGGGAGCGGATGTGGCGAACTTTACTTCTGACCTACCTCAAGTGTAGACGTGTCGGTAGTGTTTCGACAGTTGGTGAAGTGGTCCATTTTCCTTCCTACTTTTGCTTGTTATCATACCGGCGCTATGTTGAAGAGAGCTGCAGCCAACCAAACAAGGAAAGATCCGGACGCCACACCCACGAAAGTAGAAACAAAGCGGGATTAGGATATCCACGGGGTAAGTGCCGCTATTATAATTAAAAACGCATTTGTCGTCTCAGGGAATTTAATCCCGTGTAAATTTGTTAATAATTATATGTAGCGTTATCGTAGTGAATTTAACGTTTCAAGATTCATATATTTTGTTAAAAGAAAAATAACTTAAGTAAATTCCTGTTCAAAATTTGTAACCGTTATAGTTTTCTTTCGTTTGTCTTTCTTCTTTGCAAGAGGCCGGACTAAAATAGCTTTTAAAAAAGTTCTTTGTATCAAGATTTGCAATGAATTTGTCTTATAAAGGAGTAGAAAACCAATCAATATTCCAATTATGTAAGTTAAAATCTAGCTAATTTATTTTACGGAAAAATCTGAAAGTAAATATATAAACGGTATGTCAGATCTGACAGACCATAATTGAGTTAACAAATTTTTAAATGCGTAAACTATTTAAAAATTCTGATCGAGTACTGTAAAAACCATAAATCTGTGATATTATTCACTGATATTATGGAATATAAATTTTATAGTGTTATTATGATAACAAATTTTTATCTATTTAAAATAAAATATACGTGTTATTACGTTGGCATTCTTTGTGTCATGGTAAGTTAAGGGTTGTAAATACTAAATCCTTTTTCTTGGAAAATGTATTTAATTGATTGAGATAAGACCTACTTTATATATTGTATCACTATATCTATCCAAGAATTTTGGTAAAAAATAAGAATTAAAAACACCAAATGGTTTTCTGCTTCTGTCCTTCAAAATTAATTAATACTTGTTAGATACAGTGGCGTCCAACTTAAAATTACATTTTCTTTATTTAACTAAGCAAATTCAGCTGCGATCCACTTTTAACTCTCCCTTGGGGTAATAGCCTAGTTAGCCGAAAGCATACAGTTTTTTTTAGACTGAGTGAAAACTGTAGCAGTGGGAGGTGAAAGATGGTGAGTGTGAGGTGGTGTGGTGGAGGAGGTGAGATGTGAGTGACGTTGGAAGGGGAGGGATGCTGTCCCAGAGAGTGAATATTGCTTCAATTTTCATAGAATTTAATAATGCTTCTTTTAAATTTTAAGTTATTGTTTTTTCGCATAATACTCAAATAAATTTTTCTTTATATTCTGATTATATTTTCAAAAATGCTGCCCTAAGGAGCTGTTTGAGATACAGCGTTCTGGAGTCGGCCCTGTTTAAGCATATACTGTTCGTAAGAAGTTAAATATTTTGCGTGCTTTAATATAGCTTCTGTAAAAAATTTTACAACTTATTTTGTAGACAGTTTGTTTTTTAATTGTCTAAGATAACAGGTACATGAATTAATACAAAAACCTCAACTAAAATATGAAAAATACTGTATAACAAAGAACGGGGTCGTACTCCAAAAAATAATTCTTGTAACGCAACTGCCTAAATAAGATGTAGATAACGATGGTTAAACGCCACTGAAAAAACTAGCTCTGGAAGAAACATTGAAAAATTATCAAACCATCTTTGAGATGATTCTCATACGAAAGATTTCTTAAATTGACACAACTTAACCAAGACTTCGAAAAGGTTTTGCTTCGAAGAATTTAAAATCCAGACTTAATCACCTTGAAATGCATTCTACATTTCCACGATAAATAAATACACCTTTTCATAGACTTGGCACTTTCTATATTCCGTAGATTTTAATTGTAGAAGATTCAATAATACAGGTGTTACGTTGCGTAAGTAGGTAGAGGTCTTTCAAAACCTCATGGGCTGTTGCGCAGAACACCAATTTAAGTTATTTACCTTAAATTGCAGCCTAAAAACATTGACAACTCAGTTGTCGATTTTTAATTTATTTGTCATTTATTTGCGTATTAAGATTTGTAGTTCATTATTATTGTTTTTGATTATTATTTTTGAGATTTCAGCCCTGATTCAACTTTAACCAGTTTTTTCAAAACTACTGCAACTCAGTATAGTTTTTTATTTATAGGTATAATGAAGTTTCAATTCAATTAGAAGAATAATGTTTTGTTTTACAGATTATTTTATTATTTCTGAGCTTTTAATTTTACAATGAGTAACCGCAAGAAAACAGTTAGTAGTTAAGGAAGAGAAATTATTTATAGTTTGTATAAGTTTATATGAGAAGAAAATAATGGAATTCCTGTGGTTCCTATGAATAATTTACAAGAACAAGTAGCTACAGCCTCTGGAGTTGGACTAAACATAGTCGAGCGAATTATTTCACAAGCGAAGAGCAAACCGGAGGGTGGCAAATTTGTATCATCAAGGAAGAAAATTAATAAGAGAAGTCCTAAATCTAATGTGGGCCAATTTGAGGATTGTGATAGTAATTTAATGATTTATTAGATTAAATTTCTATAAGATATGCATTCTTAAAAAATAATAAGAGGACATTTTGGCTGCCAAGAGTTTTAAAAAATTTAGCCTGTCTACTTTTACTCACACACGCACATAAACATGACACACGAAAAGAACAATAAACAATACACCGAAAAAGTTACAGGTTCCGCATACAAATATTGTAATTTTATATTTTATATTATGTTGATAAATTACTGGTTATGCAATCCACATAGCATAGCAGTTGAGTTAATTCAAAATACGCATCCGGAAATTCAATGTTTTTAGATTTTACCTATATTGTATTGTTCTTTCTTTTTATACGATACAAATAATTAAAATTCTAAAAGAATATACCCCCGAGAAAAAACTATTTTACTTTTATTTTAACACCGAACATTTATATAAACGATTGTCAGAATTATACGTTAAATTATACAATAACTGCGGCCCTGAACTTATTCGATACAAGAAAATTAATAACCTTAGACGACCCTGACGAAATAAACGCTGTAATAAGAAATCAAGACGAAGGCAAAACCAACCATCGTGGAATTAGTGAAACATTAAAGCAACTTATAAAACGATATTATTTTAAAGATATGAAAGAGTTAACTACAAATTTATCAACCAATGTGAACTATGCAACAAGGCAAAATACGACAGAATACCCCCAAAAATACCCTTAATGTTAACCCAAATACCTGACAAACCCTTTCAAAAACTACATGTAGACACTCTTGTAGTACAAGCACAAAACTTTTTAACCATTGTAAATGCGTTCACCATAATAGGCCAAGCAATACCCATCACCTGTAGAAAAGCATTGACGTAACACAAGGATTTTTACAATATTTTACATTTTATGGCACATCCAAAACCATAACTATAGATAACGACAGCGAATTTAAAAACGAGACGATACAAGACACTTTAAAACTCCACAAAATAAAAATTTATTTTATAACCGAAAACCACCTTGAATCGAACGGATTAATTGAAAGATTACATTCAACCCTGTTAGAACAAATCAGATTACTAAGATTAACTTACACGAAAAAGCACATCCCCAACTTAATGTCATACGCACTAATTGCCTACATCCTACAATAATACAATCCACTCATCAACAAATTTTACACCCCTAGAATTAACATTAGGACATTCAAATCCCAGTAACCCTTACGACATATATTATAACAAAGAAGTATATCAGCAATATGCTAAAGATCACAAAGAGAAACTAAAAATAACTAACGATAAAGTAAAAAATAAAGTAGATAGCGACAAAGAACGTATCACCACAACCCGCAATAAGAATACCGACGCAAATAAATTTTCAATAAGACAAACCGTATACGAGAAAAATTTCCAAAATAAACGACACAAAACTGCACCCAGAAACTTAGGCCCGTTTAAGATCAAAAAATATCAGACAAAAATATAGCCGTAGTAGACAACGGCAAGATAATAAATACATTCATGCGAAAAACTTAAGACACCCTGTAATTTTAGATGGACAATCATCACCCTTACCGTCAACCTCCGCCCAGGTAGAACGGACAACGACGTATTAATTGAAGCCATTAAAAACAACCCCTGTATACTACCAATAAAATTGGGAAGTATGCAAAATACAATACACTATTGGACATTCGCACAAAAATTCGATTTAACGGAACTAAAACAAGAATCTCAAACAATCAAAGACAACTATTATCGATTAAAACGATCAATGGACACAGTCAAATACGGAAAGGAATACGCAATAGAAATGATGAATTACAACCGCATAATAGAAAACATATTAAGGAACATGGAAGATAAATTTAATTTAGAGAACGCAGTAACATTTGCAAAATTGAATACATCACACTCTAGTATCATAGAACAAACTGATTTATTAAAAGCATTATTAAGAATTAGATCATTTATAACTAACAGTAAATTACCCTTTGACGTAACAGAATCAAACATTCTCATACTTGAAAAATAGCTATAGTAAAAGGCTATGTAAAGAATAACAAAATAACATTTTTAATAGAAATCCCAATAGTAGAAAGTTACAATTATAATTATTATCATTTATTTTCTTTTCCAATGCAAATTACTAGCATGTATCAAGTTATCATACCCAAAATCAAGTTCCTATCCTTAAATGAACTCAGATATGGTTATACAAACGAGAAATGTAACGAAGTAACACCAAATCAATATCTATGTCAATCATTAACAACAACAACCATCCAAGAAGACAGCCCTTGCGAAGTACAATTACTAAGATTTTCAAACTTTTACGACAACTGTGAAGCCAACCCGTACAAATCACCAATATGAAAATTCAAAAAGTTACAGAAAACAAATGGATTGCCATATTTCTAACAGAAGTAATAGCAACCGTTCCTGCAATCAAGACGAGAATAATATACATTAACCGGAAGCAAATTAATCACCCCTAAGGAAGACTGTTATTTAAAATTGAAGAACGAAATCCTCAGAGTATATCAAGACCCTACAGCAACCAAGAAATTCACAAATTTAGCAGAGCTTCAATTCAAGACAACACAAACCGAAGATGAAGAAATAATCAAGAAACCCATGCAACTAGATCACCTAGACTTAGACGATCTCAACCATGCCATGAAAACAATGGACAATTACAAAGAACACTTGAGTGAGTTAAAAGTGCCAAAATTACACTACGATAATATAAGCGTTTGAACAACTGTATTAATCATTTTAATTATTTTATTAATCATGTATGTATTTTACAAAATGTATCTTAGATATAAGAATAAAGAGAAAAACTTTAGACATAAGGAAACAAAGGTAAGTAAAGAAACAACAAATGTACCCTTAGAAACAATGAATTTTAAACAATGAATTTAAAAAAATTAATCAAAGAAAAACCTTAATTTTTCATTTATATCGGGAGGAGTTATATATCCCCTAATCTATATATGTATAACAAAATAGAATTTATTAAAAATTATTAGAAATTGCTAAAGAACTTTAGGTATATGCAACAATGTAAATTCAAGGATAAACCAGAGAGGTTATTAAAAGTTTACAAGCAAGTTGTGAAAACGGATGCAATACATTGTATTTCAGAGAGTAAGTGATACTGCAGGTACAGGTCACAGACGGTTAAGAAACCGCAATTACTTAAAAATTCAGATTGTTACATTGTATAATGAATAGAGTTAATAAATGAGCAGACATGAGCTCTGCAAGTTCCCACAGACATGTGAGGGGCAGGGACAACATAAATACCCCGGTAGTTCCAAAACCGTCAGTCAGTCTACAGTATTTCAGCTTTAACATTGCCGTTTACTTAGGCTACTCGCTCTAATATTAATTCAATTATTATTTTATTTCGACTTAGAATATTAAATCCAGTTTGTCAAAATTCCATATTTAATATCCGTTTGAATAATAAAATTTGTTACAAGTTGTGGAAGGAGTTTGTAAAAAGACCGTTCCCATAGCACGAAACGTAACTCGCGTTAAGGAAATGTTTATAAATAAAAAAGTTATAATATTGGGGTTTGGAGGCTGTAGGGGTTGGTCCTAGATTAAAAGTATTGTTGAATTGGGACTTTCAAGAAAATTTTAGACCATCCAATATTTTAAGCGTTAAGGAAATTTTTATAAATAAAAAATTATAAAATTGGGGTTTGGAGGTTGTAAGGGTTGACCCTAGTATAAAATTAATATAGAGTTCGGACTCCCAAGAAAATTTGAGCATATCCAATATTTTACGCGTTAAGGAAATGTTTATAAATAAAAAAGTTATAAAATTGGGGTTTTGGGGTTGTAAGGGTTGGTCCTAGACTAAAAGCAATGTCGGGTTTGGACTTCCAAGAAAATTTGAGCATATCCAATACTTTACGCTTTAAGGAAATGTTTATAAATAAAAAGTTATAAAATTGGGGTTTGGGGGTTGTAATTCGATAAGGGTTGATGTTAAGATAAAAAAATTAAAAAAGTGGGAATATAAAAGTCGTGCATAGCCGATAGGCACCGAGAGATATCTCGAAAATTTTTGGGGTTGGGTTACCGATTTTTGGGGTAACGGTTCAAATGGAAAAAGTAAACCTTATTCGATAGCTAAGATTATGCCAAATTGTTGGAAATCATGTTCTGAGTATGAATCAACAAGAATTTGACCCCGCTCGTGCCCGCCGTGGCGGGTGTCCAAACGAAGTTATATATATTTGCATGCTATATACATATTTAACATTGAGAAAATGCATTGTCACGACATCTGGTTACTAAAGTGAAAATTAATCATCAGTTCAACAGTCATCAGACCATTTAGGTAAGTATTACTTTTATTTTTTCGGTTCCGTTAAACTGGTGAGTCAGTGAGACATGGCCGTGAAGAATATGGTCAATTTTAATTAGTTGACCATATATTCTAGCAGAGGATAGTGTTTCCTGTTTATCCCAATCTAACCTAACCTTATAACAAATATAACTCTCTATCACGTAGTCAAATCGCGTTATCAGTGTTTTAAAATAATCAGTTCTTTAATTTAATTTTGTTTTAGTGAATTCAATAAAGAACAAAATGGAGGAGACAGGGTTAGCTACTACGAAGCCAATCATTCCTAAAACCATCCTCCAGTGGGACCAAAATAGAGAGGAGCTGATGAAAATTCTCCGGAAATGGGAAGTAATCAGAATTTAAGGAGAATATCGTTGTCTGAAAGCACGATGTCAAGGATTGTTGGAACTTGTTCCCACAGAGTCTACAAATTATACAGACAAGTTTTTTTGGAAGTGTAAAAATAAATACAAAGACAGTAGTAAGAAGACGATTTCCTGTTCAAAGTGTATTTCAATCCGGTCAGGAACGTTTTTTGGGAAACATCATCTCTCCATTGTTCAAATTCGTATGTTTGTTCGTCTTCAGATGAAACATGTAAAAATTGGTACTATTTTGGAAGAGTGTGAAATTGTGAGCAAATCAACCGGAGTGGACTGGAACAGTTACTGTCGAGAAGTCGTAATCGATGCCTGTTTTGACCGGAGTAAACCAATAGGTAAGTTTTTTTAATAATATTACATTCAATTAATCATTATTTTAACTTTTCCAAAACATAACTCCATTAACTAATCATCAAATTTATCAAATATTAATTTATTTTGAAGGTGGCGTGGGTAAAACTGTCGAAATAGATGAATCAAAATTCGGAAGAAGGAAGTATCATCGTGGACACCACGTCGAAGGTTAGTGGGTTTTTGTGGGCGTAGAACGGGATACAGGTGAATTCTTCATGTGTCCAGTTGAAAAGAGAGACCGTGAGACTTTAATCCCTATTATTCAAGCTTGGATTCTTCCTGGAACAACTATAATTAGTGACTGTTGGGCTTCCTATGATGTTTAGAGTGAACTGGATTACGAATATCTAAAAATCAATCACTCCATCACATTTAAAAACCCAGAAATCGGAGCACTTACCAACACTATCGAGGGACTTTGGCACCATGTCAAACACAGATTTTCTCAGTTCAGAAGGCTCAAATCATTCTTCCTAGGATATTTAGCAAGATGCATGTTCATTACTAAATGTCATCGTCAGAAACTCGATCCAACTGCCGAGTTTATGAAGGCTACTGGCCACCTTTACAATGTAAATAAAGATGTTGCAAAGATTCTTGAAGAGAACATGACAAATTATTACTACGATGTGGATGTAGATTCGACGACACTTACGTCTGAGTTTTTTTCCAATTTTCTGTTTTGTCTTCTTTTTTTTCATTGGTTAAACATAATTTCAAGTCATTTATTTAATATTTTTGATAAAATAAACAAAAATCTGAAAGCTTAATTAATTAAATGAGCACTAGAGCACGCGAGAGTTCATTTTCTTAATTATAAATATGTACATACTTTATAGACATATAGCGGATTCAGGCACCCACCACGGCGGTTTCATGTATGAGCGGGGTCAAATTCTTGTTGATTCATACCGAGAACATCATTTCCAATAATTTGACAAAAAATATTGAATTATTTTGCTATCGAGTAAAGTGTACTTACGCCGTAAAATTATTTAAGAAACGGTAGAGCAAACCTAGGTTAGCTCAGTGGCGCTGCTGCGACAAAGTCCATCCCAAGGATCCTCCGGCTGGAGCTCCACCCCTGTTAACGGCGTTTTGTGTGGCGTGGTGGCGGTGGCGCTGTCCTCGAACCGACCAATCCTACTACTTACAATAATTTTCTGAAAAGCATCTATAATGAGCATTCTTAAAGATAATTAAAATTAGGTAACTGTTTTAAGTCACTATTAATCAGAATTAGTTATGTTTTTCGTCTGTAACATCAAGCCACATTCCGACTCATACTACCCAGCGCAATTTAGCTCAACTCTTGAATGCGGCTCAAAGGTTTAAAGTTTTTGAAGTATCTCCAGCATCTTCTTGACATATGATTTGTTAGGAAACATGGTTTCGGTTGTTTAAAACCCTGAATAGCACTACGTTCAATTTGAAAAGGTCATACGTCTTCAGATGTTGAAGATGCCGTTTCATGGAAGAAACGTTGTATATTTATGGTTAATTCTTTGCTCCGATTTTTTGGTACTGGTCTCCAGATAAATGTTGCAGACTGGCTGACATCTGTAGAACATTAAAACATAAAAACTCAAAGGTATATATGGACCCCGTTCTGCAATACAAAGTTAACCCATAAAATTTGAAAAAATGAGTTATGATGACATCTTATTCTACCGATCATATAGTATGTTTTTCAACAACATGTTACGTTTATTTCCAACGTAGTTAATAATAAATATGCTTTCGAATAATTTATCGAGTTAAATCCAATTTGCTGTGAAACATAGAGTTTATTATGCAATAAATTAAATCATTTATATCCTGTGTACAATAACTACACTTTCTACAAATTTTCAGGTTGAGCTTATTTAGGTCGAAACAACAAATTTATGCTACAATTAAATAAGGCAATGCCCTGATTTAAGTATCTAATTATACCTTGCGATAGCATATCATTTTCTCTGTGGTTTCATTCTAAACCTTTGTCAAAATAGTGTATTGAACGATCCGATATAAACCCGGGTTTTCCGATTTGAGTGCGCTTCGCTACGCTAGGAATTGGCAGTTAGAATTCGTGTTGTTTGAACCATTGTTGATTTTGATTCTAGAGCGTGTGCATTAATGCATTAGTAATACTCGTTCTGTAACTTCAACAGCGATACACGTTTCTCTTCTATAAAATGTGTACATCTTTTTTTGTGTATCGATAAACGCTCCTGAGTCGTTAATATTAGTAAAATTTTACTCTTTGGCCCTTAGCTGGAGGCTATTTTGCTTGTTCCGTAGCCCGATTACTTTTTTGATGTAAATCAACTGCTTGGATATTTAGACCGCCGTTACAATTATGTTAGTAACAGGTTTGTTGCTGACTACCGCTTCGATGCTGTCAAGTTGCTTCCGATGTATAAGTATCCCGACACAGGTATGTGACTGTTTTCCCTTTCGAACATACGCTGGGATAAACCTAATATGAAATTACGTACGCTAATGTTTGTTCTGGTCAAATTTAATTAACCATCCGCGTATACGAAACTATCAGCATTACTAATATTCTTTTGTGTTACTGATTAGATTTATAGCCAATGTTACTTATGGTGAAATCCTTACTGGAAAAGTTTCTAAATTTAACGTTTGCTTTTAATTAGCCATCCCCTTATACGAAAGTATCAGCGTTATTTTGTTATTACTGTTAGCTACGAATTGCGCACTTCGTGGAACAATTAGCGAATTTGTACATAGATTAGAATTGCTTTATTACATAGTAACCTTATTTAATTTTTGTTTCGCTGTTTCGTTAGAAATTTCTATAATTGTGTTTTTTTTGTAAACCGAAACTCGTTGGCGATGTATTATTTTTGTGTTGCTAGGAACGAACTCACCATGTGTCAGAATTGCACTTATATGAGTCTGCTGTGGATTTGTTTAAGTCGAAAGCGTCACTTTGGTATCGTGGTTTTCGGCATAGGTTTTCTGACTGGTAGTCGTTCTCTAATTTACTGATTCAACATCTTGAACCCCCGAATTTTGCATACAAGTTTGCGAATACCGAGGAAAATACTTTTGCTTCACATGACCGAGTTTCGTCTCCGACGCCTACGAGTAGATCCGATACTTCTTCGGTACGTTCTACTGTTCTTCCTCCTTGTTCTACATCTACTCGTCAGGTTGTATGCTTTAATTGCGAAAAACCTGGTCATGTTTCGACACGTTGTACTCGTCCTCAAGTACTTCATTGTTACGGTTGCGGATATAAGGGAGTTTCTCGCCGCAACTGTCCCAACTGTCATCCTACTACCAATCGTTCTTCAAATAATCCTTTCAAATTCTGCCCTCACTTTTAACTGCCGAATTTCTTCTGCTTCTCATTCTATGTTCTCTTCTGTCCCCCATCCAGGTCACCCTGCTCTTGCTAACAAAACATACCCTTCTTCGACAAATATAACTTCGAACAAAATTTTCTCCATTTCTAGTTGTACCTCTTATTCTACTCTTCTTTCTGCTCGCTCTACTTATTCACTCTCACCCCAAACTGTGCCTCCACCATCATTAGAACACATGCTTCGAATTAGTGACTTGCAGGTAGCTTCTCAAGAGTTTGTTCCCGCATTCTTAAATTGTTCTAGTCAAGAAATTCCTGTCGTGTCTGCAAGCACACATATCGCTGAAGTGACGATAACTTCTGATTCAGTCTGCGAATGTCCTCTTGAAGTCCATGGACCTGTATCTTTAATGTCTCCTGCCGTTTTTGTCAAAATTTTACCTGTTCCTGCTTTCTTAAATGATTTGAGTCAAGAAATTGCTGTCGTACCTACAATAACAGCTCTAGCTAAATTGACGGTAACTCCTAATTTAGTCAGCAAAGATCCTGTCGAAGTTCACGATCCTGTATCTTTAATGTCTGTTGCTGTCCAAATTTTACATGTTCCTCCTTTCTTAAATTGTTCTACTCAAGAAATTTCTGTCGTGGCTGCAATAACAGCCTCAGCTGAAATGAAGATAATTTCTAATATGGATGGAGAAGGTCCTGTTGAGGTTAGTGAGCCCGTAGCTATAATGCCTGCTGCTGTCGTTGTCCAAGTTTTACCTGATCCTGTTTTGTTATTTACTCTTACTCATTTTTCTCATGCCGACAAAATGCTACTTGTTTTTGTTCTTTTAACTAAGGTTGGTGAAATTCTAGATGATGTTCCCTTATCTACTGTTGTTGAAGTTGTTCCTAATACTGTTTGTTCTTGTACCGTTGATGAACTTCTACTCGATTCTGTTCCTTTATGTAATGATACTGAAGTGTTATCGGATTCTGTTCATCTTCCTAAGGTTGATATTTCTACAGCCAATGCTGTTTTCGGTTCTAACTGTGATACTTCTAGTTCTTTATCTAACGTCGTTGAAATTTTATCTACTTCTGTCGCTTTATCTAACTTAACTGTGGCGTGCTCTGATTGTACTTCTCTTCGCAAGGTTGATTCTTGTACAGCCAGTACTTTTTCTCTTTCTACCGTGGATATTCCGACAACTCACGATGCTTCTTTTTCTATCGTAGACTTTCTTACCTCCAATCCTAACAACAAACAACTTTCTTCCTTAACTTGTTTTGAGTTTTCTATACTACCCTCGCCACCTCCAATACCACGTGTTACAACTTTTACACCACCTGCTGTCCCTGTTTTGCGAAAATCTTCCCAAAAGAGGCAGACATTATTCTATGCCCCTTCAGAACCGGATGATGTATGTCGGCGAAACTCTAATGTCTTTGTTCTTGTTTCGTTCTCCTTCTGGCGGCGCAAACGCCTTAAGCACAATATCTAGTTCTCGCGCCCCAGATTATGACGACTTTGCTCTACTTCGGACATGATTTTTGGACATTACAATTTCGTTTTGCTTCCCTGTTTTACGGAGTTTTCTTTTGTTTTCTTGCTTTTTCTTTCACCAGTATGGGTCCGGGAATAGAATAGGCCCACGGTACGACCTGCTTGTCGCAAGAGGCGACTACAGCGGTCCAACACACACACACACACACACACACACACCCACACACACACTTTATACACGTCCCATCCATACCCACACACTTCATACACACATACACACACACACACACCTACACCCACACACTTCATAGACACACACCTACACCCAAACACTTTATAGACACACACCTACACCCACACACTTCATAAACACACAGTTCTACTTGGTTCTCCTTTCTTCCGTTCTCTTCTTGGTTCTTCTTTCCTCCGTTCTCTCCTTGTACTCCTTGCACCCGTATGGGTCCGGGAATAGAACAACCCAATGGTACGACCTGCCTGTCGTAAGAGGCGACTACAGTGGTCCAACACATACACTCACGCACCCTTTATACACGCACAACACATACACACACCCTTCTTACACCCCCATCCACACACACACACACGCATGCACACGCACACACCTACTCGTACATAACTACACTGGGATTCTGTTTTATTTTCTTTTGTCGGATTTATAGTTTTTTTGTTTTGTACTTGGTGCTTGGTGTTATTCGTTTTGGTTTTTCATTTTTGTTCTCGTTCTTTTCGTTCCACATTCCTCTCCTTTTTCCTGTTGCAGGTCTTCTTTGCTGTCGGTCTCTAGTACAATTGTGTTTCGTTCATCTGCTCCTGTGATAGGTGCTTTCTAGTCCATTTTTCTTTCTTCGGAAACCACGACTTAGTCGACTGTAGAACTAGTTAGCCTTTCTTTTTTTCGGTTCTTCGATTTTGGCTACCACAGTGTGCAGTAACCGTTTCCTTCCTCCAGCGTCCCTCCTCTCTTCCTCTCGTTCTCCCTTGTTGTTCCTTTACATCCTTGAGGCTTGACCTTTGGGTCCTGTGTTGGTCGGCACTGTTGGTTTTCTTCCTCGTTCCGTTTCTTCTCTTGAGGTTGATAAACTTTTCTGCTTCTCTCTTGCGAAACATCCGTTCGTTGACGACTCCGCAGTGCTGAAGCTGTTCCATCTAAGTCCTCGTTGCTTGCTTCTTTTCCTTCCTTCCTTTTTTTTCTTAAGCGATTTTTTTTGTGGTTGGTTTTTTTTGGAACTGCCCACTCTCGTTTAATTTGGTGGGGGGGGATTTATTACGTTTATTTCCAAAGTAATTAATAATAAATATGCTTTCGAATAGTTTATCAAGTTAAATCCAATTTGCTTTGAAACAGAGTTTATTATGCGATAGATTAAATCATTTACATCCTGTGTACCATAACTACACTTTCTGCAAATTTTCAGGTCGAGTATATTTAGTTCGAAACAACAAATTTATGCTACAATTAAATAAGTCAATGTCCTGTTTTAAGTATCTCGTTATACTTTGCGATAGCATATCATTACTTTCTCTGTGGTTTCATTCTAAACCTTCGTCGAAATAGCGTATTGAACGATCCGATACAAACCCGGGTTTTCCGATTTGAGTGCGCTTCGCTACGCTAGGAATTGGCAGTTAAAATTCGTGTTGTTTGAACTATTGTTGATTTTGATTCTACAGCGTGTGCATTGATGCATTAGTAATACTCGTTCTGTAACTTCAACAACGATACACGTTTCTCCTCTATAAAATGTATAGATTTTTTTTGTGTATCGGTAATCGCTCCTGAGTCGTTAATATTAGTAAAATTTTCTTCTTTGGCCCTTAGCTGGAGGCTAATTTGCTTGTTCCGTAGCCCGATTACTTTTTTTGATGTAAATCAACTGCTTGGATATGTAGACCGCCGTTACAATTATAGTCGTAGCATGGTTGTTGCTGACTACCGCTTCGATGCTGTCAATTCGCTTCCGAGGTATAAGTATCCCGACACAGGTATGTGACTGTTTTCTCTTTCGAACATACGCTGGGATAAACTTAATATGAAATTACGTACGCTAATGTTTGTTCTGGTCAAATTTAATTAACCATCCGCGTATACGAAACTATCAGCATTACTAATATTCTTTTGTGTTACTGATTAGATTTATAGCCAATGTTTCTTATGGTAAAATCCTTACTGGAAAAGTTACTAAATTTAACGTTTGCTTTTAATTAGCCATCCGCTTATACGAAAGTATCAGCGTTATTTTGTTATTACTGGTTAGATTTATTGTCTGTTAGCTACTAATTGCGCACTTCGTGGAACAATTAGCGTATTTGTACATAGATTAGAATTGCTTTATTACATAGTAACCTTATTTAATTTTTGTTTTGCTGTTTCGTTAGAAATTTCTATAATTGTGTTTTTTTTTTGTAAACCAAAACTCGTTGGCGATGTATTATTTTTGTGTTGCTAGGAACCCCACCTCTCTCTGCGTTGGTAGTTAGCCTGGTATATTTACGTTTTCTTCCGGCTACGTCATTGAACGTAGCATATTTACTGGCGCCCAACGTGGTGCTCGATCTTTTTGTGATTAATTTCGGCTGCAAATTTGTTTTAGTTAATTTTTACTCCGATTTTTTTTATTGTTAGTGCCTAAGTCTGAACTGTCATCCTACTACCAATCGTTCTTCAAATAATCCTTCAAATTCTGCTCTCGCCTCTAACTGTCTAATTTCTTCTGCTTTTCACTCTATGTTCTCTTCTGTCCCCCATCCAGGTCACCCTGCTCTTGCTAACAAAACATACCCTTCTTCGACAAATATAACTTCGAACAAAATTCTCTCCGTTTCTAGTTCAACCTCCTATTCTACTCTTCCTTCTGCTCGCTCTACTTATTTACTTTCACCCCAAACTGTGCCTCCACCACCATTAAAACACATGCTTCGAATTAGTAACTTGCAGGTGGCTTCTCAAGAGTTTGTTCCCGCTTTCTTAAATTGTTCTAGTCAAGAAATTCCTGTCGTGTCTGCAAGCACACATATCGCTGAAGTGACGATAACTTCTAATTCAGTCTGCGAATGTCCTCTTGAAGTCCATAGACCTGTATCTTTAATGTCTCCTGCCGTTTTTGTTAAAATTTCATCTGTTCCTGCTTTCTTAAATGAATCTAGACAAGAAATTGCTGTCGTACCTACAATAACAGCTCTAGCTAAATTGACGGTAACTCCTAATTTAGTCAGCAAAGATCCTGTCGAAGTTCACGAACCTATATCTTTAATATCTGTTGCTGTTGCTGTCAAAATTTTACATGTTCCTCCTTTCTTAAATTGTTCTACTCAAGAAATTTCTGTCGTGGCTGCAATAACAGCCGCACCTGAAATGAATATAATTTCTAATATGGATAGAGAAGATCCTGTTGAGGTTAGTGAGCCTGTAGCTATAATGCCTGCTGCTGTCGTTGTCCAAGTTTTACCTGATCCTGTTTCGTTATTTACTCTTACTCATTTTTCTCATGCCGACAAAATGCCACTTGTTTTTGTTCTTTTAACTAAGGTTGGTAAAATTCTACTGTTGTTGAAGTTGTTCCTAATACTGTTTGTTCTTGTACCGTTGATGAACTTCTACTCGATTCTGTTCCTTTATGTAATGTTACTGAAGTGTTATCGGATTCTGTTCCTTTTCCTAAGGTTGATATTTCTACAGCCAATGCTGTTTTCGGTCCCAACAGTGATACTTCTAGTTCTTTATCTAACGTCGTTGAAATTTTATCTACTTCTGTCGCTTTATCTAACTTAACTATCGCGTGCTCTGATTGTACTTCTCTTCGCAAGGTTGATTCTTCTACAGCCAGTACTTTTTCTCTTTCTACCGTGGATATTCCGACAACCAACGATGTTTCTTTTTCTACCGTTGACTTTCTTACCTCCAATCCTAACAACAAACAACTTTCTTCCTTAACTCGTTTTGAGTTTTCTATACTACCCTCGCCACCTCCTATACCACGTGTTACAACTTGTAACATACTGTTTTAATAAGCTCTAATAGTTCTAGTATTCCTAAAAATAGTTAGTTTCTAGTTTAATTTTAGCATGCTAATTATTAGAATTGTAGCGGCTGCAGGATCACCCAAGTAGCTTCTCAGCGAAGTTCCCAGAAAGATCTAATCCAAGAGTTAATCCATTTTTCTAAAGGCACTTACTTTAAGGGTACTAAACATGTCAGATTAGTCCATATCTATGATTAGATGTCAATCATGCTTTAGGATCCTATTTATGTCATGGTGGTCTGAAGCAATTTTTCAATTAGCTGAGCACTCAACTAAAATCAATTCTGAGAGTTACGTGTGGTTATCTTAGGCATTGGCAGTTTTAATTAATTTTAAAGATTTACGACCGGCGCATCCTAAGCCGAGTAAGAGCGCCAAGAAAGGGGTTATTTTTCAATTAACTGAAATGTATATAAGGATGCCAGCCGGTGGGAATCCAGGTTGTTTATTTCCAGACGCGTTAGAGGTTAAAGGGTTGTTAGTTGCCCGATTGAGTGAAGTATTTTATTTCTCTGAAGTCCAGTGCGTGCCGTTATGTTTTAAGTTAATTATTTCTCTGAGTAAGTAATTAGTATATGTGATATTACTATGAACTCAAGGCTGTGTTATGCAGCATAAGTCCGTTATTTGTTTAAAAACAGTATTTGTCGACTTCCATAAAATACAATTCCGGGTGAATGCCCAGTTCAAGTAAATTGATCCGTTTGATTATTGCTTTGGAGACCGCATCGTTTTAGAAGGGTCTTCTATTATATTGTGTTTCGACGGTGTCAGAGGCCGTTAATCAATAATCCACGAGACTACCTGAGAATGCAAAGCTCAGGTCCGAAGTCAAGTTACGGTACTATTTGACTCTTGAGAAGGTCGTATTTTTCATGGTGTAGATGACCCCGTGGTTAAAAAGGGTCGTCGCACTATGCCAGTTAGTTAGACTAGGGTAGCATTAATAAATTTTTGTTATTGGGGTGTGTACACCTAGAACTGTATCTATTCAAAAATATGTTTGTTAGTTAAGTTTAGTTAAGTTGTGTTTGTGCTAGCCGGAGACTATAAGTGACGTATTTTCTGTTCTGCCATTTTGGTTCATCGCCCACGAACAAAGTGCGACGAGAGCTATTACCGCGAATGGTCCATGGGCCATTTAATTCCCATGGTGGCGCCCTTTTGTACATAAGGTAATTACTTTATATTTTGTTATGCATATGTAATTAGTTGAAGTTTAGTTAGTAGCTCATACAATAAAACAATCGAATTTTCGTCTCAGTGTGTTTGTTTAATGAACCCCCCCTTCACCGACTGCTGCAGCTTGCGAGGCAACGTCCCGAAACGTGAGGGTACGATAGCGTTAGAGGTCCTGTTATTTATTATTTATTGTTAATTGGATACCCTCACGCGGTAGGTAAATATATAAATTACAAACTTTTACACCACCTGCTGTCCCTGTTTTGCGGAAATCTTCCCAAAAGAGGCAGACATTATTCTATGCCCCTTCAGAACCGGATGATGTATGTCGGCGAAACTCTAATGTCTTTGATCTTGTTTCGTTCTTTTTCTGGCGGCGCAAACGCCTTAAGCACAATATCTAGTTCTCGCGCCCCAGATTATGACGACTTTGCTCTACTTCGGACATGATTTTTGAACATTATAATTTCGTTTTGCCTCCCTGTTTTACGGAGTTTTCTTTTGTTTTTTGCTTTTTCTTTCACCCTTGTGGGTCCGGGAATAGAATAGCCCCACGGTACGACCTGCCTGTCGTAAGAGGCGACTACAGCGGTCCAACACATACACTCACGCACCCTTTATACACGCACAACACATACACACACCCTTCTTACACCCCACCCACACACACACACACATACACACACATGCACACGCACACACCTACTCGTACATAACTACACTGGAATTCTGTTTTATTTTCTTTTGTACGATTCTTAATTTTTTTTGGTTTTGTGCTTGGTGCTTGGTGTTATTCGTTTTGGTTTTTCTTTTTTGTTCTCGTTGCTTTCGTTCCACGTTCCTCTTCTTTTCCTGTTGCTGGTCTTCTTTGCTGTCGGTCTGTAGTCCGATTGGATTTCGTTTATCCGCTCCAGTGGTAGGTGCTTTCTAGTCCATTTTTCTTTCTTCGGAAACCACGACTTAGTCGACTGTAGAACTAGTTAGCCTTTCTTTTCTTTGGTTCTTTGATTTTGGCTACCACAGTGTGCACTACACCGTTTCCTTTTTCCAGCGTCCCTCCTCTCTTCCTCTCGTTCTCCCTTGTTGTTCCTTTACACCCTTGAGGCTTAACCTTTGGGTCCTGTGTTGGTCGGCACTGTTGGTTTTCTTCCTCGTTCCGTTTCTTCTCTTGAGGTTGATAAACTTTTCTGCTTCTCTCTTGCGAAACAGCCGTTCGTCGACGACTCCGCAGTGCTGAGGCCGTTCTATCTAAGACCTCGTTGCTTACTTCCCTTCTTTCCTTCCTTTTTTTCTTTCTTTTTCTTCCCCCTCCTATTATTGGTCCTTTGAGCCGGACGAGAGTTCTGGTGTTCTCCACCAGCCTGCGGGTGAGGAGAATATCCTCGATAGTAATGAAAGCAACATTATAGTAAATTGTATGTTGGGAAGGTTCACTTCAGTCTAAGTGGTAAGGAGAATATCCTCTGAAGTGTTCAGGAACAACAGCTAATTATCATTTAATTGCAAATTCCTACTGATGATGACCACATAGTGATCAAAATACGTATCTAGTATTTTAAATATTTTTTGTGGTTAAGGGTTTTTATTCATTTTTATTCAAATCATGCCACAGTGTTCCTATAGATTATTTTAACTAAGATAACACCCTATTGCAAATTACTATGATAGCTTGAAGCTGATGTTATAAGATACTTAATACTTTTTTGCAAGTATCGAATATTAAAACATTAATTAGAAATGAATTAAGTTACTTGATGTAGTGTAACGAAACATATTTCTTTTTAAAATTTGAGGTTAGTGTTTACTAAATAAAGCAGGTCTACTACAAAAGTTTGATCAAATAATGATAAAAATATGGATTCTTTATATTTTGCTTGGTGGTTACTCATCCAAAACAAAGGAACAAGAAAAACAAATCAAAAGACAAAAATAAGTCTGCAAATTTTAATGCGGTAACCATTTTTAGCAATAAACGAGTAAAAAATTACTAGTATAATGAAAAGTTTAACGTTTTTATTGGTATTATGTCTGGGGATCATTAATATCAATAACCTCTAAATCCTCATTAAATGTGTACAATCGGTTCCGTAAACCTTCCTAGGCATTCTCTAATTTTGCCTAACGAAAAATTCCGTTTTTATTTTGACTTTCCTCGATTTGCACCATAATGGAGGTAATTTATTTATTACCTGATAGTAGATTTTAAAATCCTTTTATTGCTTAGTTCGTAGGTACATTATTTTGCGTTTTCAATTTATTAGAATGAAAAAGAACTCGAGAACCCAGCTTATACTGGACAAAGCTTTGGAGAGAAGCTGTCTTAGTGAGATTCAATTCAACACACACTCAAATATTGTTCAGACTAACATTAACGAAAATATTGTATGTCAAACCACAAAAGACAATGATGTTTTGGTTCTGGAGCCGGACTACGAACTGTTAAAAGTAGTTATTAATACGACAATACTGAAGGATACAGATACAATATTCGAAGAAGAAAATAGTTTTGCAGAATGTATTCCGAATTGCATACCAGTATCTGTCAGTGGTTTTCAATATTCATTGGCAACTGCCAAAGCAGATGAACAAGTATTTTCCAATACTGACAAACAGCGTGCTTTTTTTAAGACGAGCGCGGTTCCACAATTTAACACAACCGTTGTCGATTTAGATAATTCTGATGTATACCCTGAAATGCCAAATTTTCATAGTTTAATTAATAATATGGTTTACAATTATCTTGAAAATAATAGTTTGGCCCAATGAAACTGATGACACTGATATACAGCATAATAGTAAAAGAAAGCAAAACATACAAGATTATAATCAAGATCCCGATGACATACTGAAAAATGAATCGATCAACAATGAAAACCACCGAAGGTGCTAGCATCAACATTGAACAAAATCCAAGACAAAGCGAATATTTTTGATGATCCAGATTACATACCAAACACAAAAGAAAATTACACGGAATATTAAGTAAGGGCAAAAAAAGGACGAAAAAGAAAATACAAGGGGCAGATTAGAATAATGAGAAAGAAACAAGCTAATACAAATCAAAATTATATCAGTGCAAAAGGAATAGAAGTATCATCTAAAGAATTTTCTATGTTCGATTGCTTTTGTCCAAAAAATTGCATCAATAAAGTATCTGAAAATGATCGCAAGGCTGCTTTTAAAATATTTTGGAGTTGTGGTTTACTTGAGGGGAGATGCGCATTGATTCAGAGTCAAGTGAGAGAGCAGATTAAATGTAGAAGCTATTCTCTGCAATTAAAACGGCAGTTCACAAGAAGATATTATTTGTCGGATACCACCGAGGTGTGTAAACAAACTTATCTACACACCTTAAAAATAGCCAAACTAGAATTGACGTAGCATTGCAAAAGAAAAGAAACAATTCTAATTTAGATGATTGCAGAAGATTAAATTCAGGAGGCAAAAATGCAATAAGTGATTCCAAGAAAAAACCGAAAAAACAATATTTCATCAAATGTTATAGCTCCTACTTTAAATCTTCAAAATGTATACGACTTATATAAAGAAAAGCACCCCAATAGTGTTAGCTTCTCTCGTTTCAAAAAATCGTTTTATCAAGATTTTAATTTACGTTTCAAAAGACCGCACAAAGATACATGTCTACGATGTGACGTTTATCAAAAAAAGAAAAAGAGTGTAAATAATGACATTGATTTTGATAGACTTGAACAAGAACATCCATTCTGAACTGACCTGCACCTTCACGACGTTCTTGCGCGTTTCAATGAGCCAAAGAGCCGAACTATAGGTTTATCCAAATTAGTGGGGTCTTTAGTGAGGAACCAGACTAAGACAGCTCACCGAAAGAGGGCAACAGCTTTTTCGGTACTTAGAGTGGCAGAGACCATAGGGGTCGGTATGACATTCTAAGACACACTACTGTGATGTAGAAGTCAACTGGAAACCATCACATTACCTCCCAAGTACACTGCGCACAGAAATTATTAGTAAACATGATGGCATCCTCTGGGGTAAAAAATTCCGGAGGTAAAATAGTCTCCCATTCGGATCTCCAGAAGGGGACTACTTCGGAGGATGTGATCCGAAAGTATAGAAAAAAATCCGTGAACATTCTACGAGTCGGAGCGTGGAATGTCAGAAGTATGAAACAAGTAGGTAAGCTAGAGAACCTGAAACTCGAAATGGATAGGTTAGTACTAGACATAGTAGGAATCAGAGAAGTCCGCTGGCCAGAGGCGGGGGATTTCTGGAGTAGATACTTCAGGGTAATTCATACAGGAGCAGAGGAAGGAAATTTGGGTGTGAGGATAGTTATACGGAAAAAGATAGGATTCTGTGTAGAAAATTACTTACAAAAGAACGAAAGAGTACTTATGGTTAGATCAGAATCTAAACCGGTAAACACAGTAATAATACAAGTATACATGCCCACCTCTAACTACAGTGACCAAGAGGTAGAAACCATCTACAAAGATATCGAAGACATATTAAGATACGTAAAAAAACATGAAAATTTAATAATTACGGGGGATTTTAATGCCGTAGTAGGTGAGGGTAGGGAAGGAGCGGTAGTAGGTTTATTTGGTTTAGGCACGAGAAACGACAGGGGAAATAGGCTGGTAGAATTTTGCGACAAGAACAATTTAATCATCACAAACACATTATTTCAACATCATGCTAGAAGACGATATACGTGGAAGATGCCTGGAGATATAGGAAGATATCAAATAGATTACATTATTGTTAGACGACGGTTTAGAAATCAAGTAAAAGACTGTAGAAGCTACCCGGAAGCAGATATAGACACTGACCACAACATCGTAATTATGAAGGCCGCACTTAAATTTAAAAATCCGAAAAAGAAGAACGTAAAAAGGCACTTTAACTTTGGGAAGGTAAAATATAAAGATATCCATGAAAGATTTGAAAAAAGTCAAATGAATTGCTAAAAGATATCGGGAAAATTTCTGATAAGGAAGTAGAAACAGAATGGAATAACATTAAATCCAGGCTAGACATAGCGACCAAAGATATTCCGGGGTATACACAAAAAGAAAATAAGAAACCATGGATAACAAAGGATATCCTGAATTTAATAGAAAAAAGACGAAAATACAAAAATAGATCAAACGAAACAGAAAAATAAATACAAAGCCATAAAATGGGAAACTATTCGCAAATGCAGGAAAGCTAAAGAACAGTGGATTGATGAAAAGTGCAAAGAGGTACAAACTAAGATAAAAATAGGAAGGACAGGCGAAGCATACAAATTAATTAGAGTGAATTTTAGGGATATAAAATCATATAGCAAAAATATAAGGGACGCGGAAGGAAAAGTCATTATAAAAAATGTAGCGAAAGTATCTAGATGGCAGGAATATATAGGGAATTTATATTCAGGAGAGGAACTAACAGCATTAGAACAGAAATCAAACATTGAAAATGATGACCTGAGATATCGTACACTTAGAGATGAGTTTGAATTAGCATTAAAAAGTCTCAAAAATGGTAAGGCGCCGGGTACAGATAAGGTACAAGCAGAAACTCCAAAAGCCGATGGACAAGCAGTAACAGAACGTCTCTTTTGACTTGTAAGCTATATGTATGAGACAGGCAAGATACCCAAAGATTTCAAACGTAACATCATAGTAACTATACCGAAAAAAAGAGGCGCGGATAGATGTGAAAATTTTCGAACAATAAGTTTGACAGCACACGTTTCAAAAGTATTAACTAGAATTGTACAAAGACGAATGGAAAAACGAGCTGAAGAAATACTGGAAGAAGATCAATTTGGGTTTAGGCGCAACAGGGGAACACGGGAGGCTATTTTAGCTCTGAGGGTGATAATGGAGAAAACAATAGAAAAGGGGGAAAGCGTATATATAGGGTTTGTAGATCTGGAAAAAGCATTCGACAATGTAAAATGGAAAAAAAATGTTCGAAATACACAAAAAGATTGGAATGAGTTCTAAGGACAGACGGATAGTACATTGCTTATACAAAGAGCAAACGGCGGTAATAGAATTAGAGCACGAAAGTAGAGAAGTCATTATTAGGAAAGGGGTGAGACAGGAATGTGCCTTATCCCCATTAATTTTTAACTTGTACATAGAAGAGGCAATGGATACTGTCAAGTGCAGGAAGACATTTGGAATTACTATGCAGGGAAAAAAGATTGATATGCTCAGATTTGCAGATGATATAGCGGTATTAGCATCTAGCAAAGAAGAGCTAGAAGCTGCTCTTAATGAAATGGAAACAGTTCTAATGGCATAAAAGTTAACAAAAATAAAACTAAAGTTCTAGTATGTAAAAAAGGGGAAAATAAATCAAAAACAAGAATACAAATAGGTAACGAGAACTTACAAGAAGTTAAGGATTTCTGCTATCTAGGAAGTCGAATAACGCAAGATGGGAAAAGCACAAAAAATGTAAAACAAAGATTAGCACAAGGTCGTGCTACATTTAACAAGAAAAAGCAACCACTATGCTCAAAGACCACAAACATAGAAACATGGAAAAGATTGCTTAATACATATGTGTGGAGCACAGCACTGTATGGCTGTGAAGCCTGGACAGTAGGAGAAGCAGATAAGAAAAAGGTAGAAACCTTTGAAATGTGGTGCTACAGACGTATGATGAACATATCATGGACAAACAAAGTTAAAAACAAAGAGGTACTAGAAATGGTAGGAGAAGAAAGAAATATGTGGCAAACAGTAGAAAATAGAAGAGATAGGCCACATACTAAGACATGAGGAAATAGTGCGGAATATATTAGAAGCAGAGATAGAAAAAAAGAGAAGTAGAAGTAGATCTAGGTTAGACTACTGCACACAGATAGTGAAAGATGTAGGCTGTGAGAATTTCAGGGAAATGTGTAGGCTAGCTCAGAATAGAAATCAATGGAGGCACGCTTCCAACCAGTCGCAAGATGGAAAACTAATGACAACAATAATAACTGTACTTAAACATAGTGATTACTATAAACAACTACAGATATTGGTTTTGCAATACTCTCAACTAATGTTAATTGTATGAAAGGATTTATTGGAAAACTATTAATACGACAAATGTCTAAGTGTTGGGGGATCCTTGGCAGCCACAGGCTGCTTAACCCCCTTCACATACCATTGAATCTCGGTGAAATGGGGCATGTAATTAGAAAACAATAGAAGGGAATCGAGTTGTATATAGGCTGTTGTGAGAATTGCACGGAACTGGATAGGCTAGCTCAGAACATAAATAAGCTGAGGCACAAGTCCAACCAGTTTCAAGACGTAAAACCCAATGACGAAAAAATAAGTGCTCTTAAATCTGGTGATTATTATAAACAACTACAGGTGTTGGTTGTGAAATATTTTCAACTAACGTTGATTGTGCGAAAGGATAAATTGGAAAAACTATTAATTCTGCAAAGGTTGGAGTTCTGGGGGAACTTAGGAGCCAAAGGCTGCTTACCCCCCTTCACATACCACTGACTATTAGGAAATAGGGTATAAATTGTAAAACAATAGAAGGTGACCGAACTGCATCAAACAAGAAAGACAATGAACATAGATACAAGAAGAAAACTGTTCAATGCATAGTTTGGAGCACAGCACAGTACATCCATGAAATAGGGGCAATAGGAAAAGCGGACAGAAAGATGTATGATAATTATTAGCATGGGCAGATAAAGTTAATAACAAAGAGGTTATAGAAATGGTAGGGGAAAAAGATATCTGTGGAAAACGGATAGGGATAGATGCAGACTGAGCAAATTTCAGCGAAAGGTGTAAGTTGGTTCAGACTAGGAAACAATGAGGGTACGCGTCCTACCAGTTCCAGGACTGAAGATCTAATGATGATGATGATGAACAAGAACAAAATGCTCATATAGACAAGACCTATAGTTTACGAAAAAGAATGAAGGATGATTTGAATCTTACAAAGGACGATCCTACAACTGAAACGTTAACTTTTGATCTTCATTAGACAGAGTTTGCCACGATTACCAACCAATATAGTCTATTATAAAAGGCAACTAAATTTACACTATTTGGGCATTTACTGTGGAAGTTCTGGCAGAGGATATTTTAATATCTGGCTGGAACACGAAGCAGGACGTGGTACTCAAGAGGTTGGTTCTTGCTCAAGGAAATTCGTTTTAGAAGAATTAAAACCAACAGCTACAAATCTAATATTATGGGCCGATTCGTGTGGTGGCCAAAATACAAGTACCAAAATGGTATGCTTATGCTACTTCACATCCTTCAAAATCACCAAACACTAGAGAAAATTACCATACGATTTCTTCAACCTGGACATACATACCTACCTGATGATTCAGAATTTGGAAATGTTGAATGTGTGTTAAAAACACATACGAGACTTTATACCGATGATGAATGTTATGTACATAATGAAAACTTGTAGACGAAGAAACCAATTCATAGTGAAAAGATTATCCAAACAAGACTTTAAGACTATTGCTCCTGTACAAAACATAATTACTAATAGAAAGACTGATGCAGAAAAAAATTAAATTTCATAGAATTATTTAAAAGTTTCCCGACAAAATTATACATGAAATCAAACCTTGATGAAAATCTAAAGGAAGTTGATATTAGTAAGGGTCCAAAAGGACGAAAAAGTAAGCCAAATTTTACGTTTAAACTTTCACTACTTTGGCCTACAGGCCGGCATTTGTCGACAGCTAAAATTCAAGATCTCAAAGATATTCTGAAGTTAATTACAAATGATTCGAAACATTTTTATCAATTCCTAAAAAATGTCCAGGCGGGTGATTTCATTGATGATGCCGATGGGTGTGGACCAGCTATTGATTTTGACTTTGAACCAATAGAAGATGACTTAAATGCGGTTTGAAATTTTATTTAAAACGATTAATCCAATAACTAATATTTTTACAATAATCTACTAGTTTAGTTTGTTAAGTTTTGTTAATTCACCTTTTAGTTTTAATAATTATTAATACGTGTACGGTGTAGTAGTTCATGTTCGTTTAATATTTTATTATTTGGACTGAAGCCAAAAATGTTTTGCAAAAGTTATTAAAACTTTTTTTTGTAGTGACCCTTAGAGTCAGCCTAGAAATAGAGTTTTTTAGTTTCTACTATGAAACTGGAGTTTTTAGGAAAATTATGTATATATTTAAAACAAAATAAAATTAAGTTTTGTTGGATTACTTAAAATAGTTCAGTTCCTGTATTATAATAAAAACTACATCAAGATATAGTATCGGTTGAAATGTTTTTATTTTTATACACACCTGATAAGACAATTGGAATGCAACTTTAAGGAATATGACATTATTAATACTTCTTTTATTTTGTTTTTCACTAAAGTATTATGTGATTTAACACACATCTGCATGTAGTAAATCATTTAGATATATTTGCAATAATACAAAATATAGTTTTAACAAAAACTATAATGATTTTTTGGAATGTAAGAATAAGAAAGCTTTGAAAAAATATCATGAATGACTTTGACGTAATATCTGTTTGCATAAATGAGATTAAAAATGTAAAAATGGTACAAAAGTCTCGTCAAACTTTAAACAACTCTTACTCAAAATGAAGTCCGTGTGGGTTAACACTGTATTGCAGAACGGGGTCCATATATAGTCGTTGTAATTTAAGTTCCGATTTTGTCGCCAATATTCGCAATGTCATAACATGGCGCGGTTGCCACTATCAAAATACGAATTTTACGTAACCACAATGAGACCATCGACAGAATATTGATATTGCAAATGTTTTCTGATAGATGAAGGAATGTAGTTTGTAACTTTTTAAAATGCAATTTTTAGAATCATTTTATATGGACATAATTGTAGATCAAACTCTTTAATTAAGTAATATAGGCTATTTAAGTGAAAGTTTTACTACTGAGCATATTTTAAACATAGTTTAGTGTTCGTAATGTGATTCATTTTATAGCAATAAGCACATTACACCAGACACGGAATATTAGCCACCGTTATTCAACAAAATAGGTTATGTTTATCAAAACTAAATTCAAAGTGTGTAATTCATGTTTTAAATAATTCTTGGATTGCCAGCACAAAGTAACCGAAATACGTATTAAATTCAATTTTCTTTCCGCCTTTGTAAAGTTGTATTTTTTTTTGCCGATAAATAGGGATGATCTGTGAATGTTTACTATTCAAATAATATGTAGTCATTTTAGACTAAATATAAAACAAATATGTTTTCTTTAAGATAATACGAAAGTAGATAGATATTGATATCTCGTAGGTAAGTGTGTCTAGGACGAACAGTCTTGAAAATTTATTCTTTAAGGTTTGCTGGATGCTAAACAAACGTATACGATATCTTGCAAACTTGTTGATATACGGAACCTGTTGAAATTGGAAGATGTAGAAGCTTGCTAGTACCCGGTGTCTTAGTTTTGCCAGGATGAGGTGTATGCAGTTAGTAAAATAAATAACATTTTTAAGAGTGATACAAGTATTCGGTAAATTTGAAAATACAATACACTTTATTAATGATAAGATGTAAGTAAACAACTTTAACAAAAGAAGATTGTCAAACACGATAAAAGTAATTCAAAAATGATTAGTGCCCACGATATTTTTTAAGAAAAAATTATTTTTTTTCAAATCTTTATTAAAAATGGTCTTGTATAGAAACTTTCAAATGCAACTATATTTGACAAATGTCAAATTAGTAAGATATATATATATATATATATATATATATATATATATATATATTGCCGTGGACTCTGGGATAGCCTCTGGATTACTCGCTTCAGCTCCTAAAAATTATTCGAGCCCCACGAATTGGGCGTCATAAAATTGCCGTGAAACCTCAGTATAATTTGTGCCCCACCGGGGCTAACATAAAAATTTCAAAAAAATTCAAAAATTTAAAAATTTCTTACCCTTTTATTAAGACGCCTTCGAATTTCATCTGCTTCCCTGGCTAGCTTAGCAATCGGCCTCTTTTTGAATACCTACTTTTACATTCATACCTCTTTCACACTCACACACCATGAAATAAAATTACCAAAATAATACGACAATCATACAACCTTTTATTTACATCTATTAACAGATAAAATATATTTACACATGTGTCCAAACAGTTTGATACAATAATTACCAACTCAATTTATTGTAAGTTTTAAAGTCCTTGATTTTAAAATGATTTTAAACAGTTCGATTAGATATGAGTAGATGGGCCCCACATGTAACCCTAAACTGACTTCACACTGGAGTATTGTGAGCTCATTATAACCCAGTTTTGTTTGTATATGCCTTTTAAATCTTGCATTAATAAAAACAAATTTACAGACCCGTTTACCCTTTACAACACAATTTATATCCTGAATAAATTTTTAATATATTCTAAATACACCCTTTTTCAATACTCAAAATTAGTAAATTGTCCTGTACATGTATTTTTTAAAACAAGTTTCTAAAACCATAAATATGCCACCAAAAAGTCAACCACACAACACAAAAATTCCACAAATGTTTATATAACAACAGAAATTTCAAATAAATTACCTGGAGAATTCTTTATTCTTCATTCCCGTCGGAGATGGTTACCAGAAAACCCCTCGGCGTTGTTTCCATTTACTATGCTGCTTGCCGGATCCACAGGCCTCTACTATCTGATATCTCTGCAAGATAGTCGCTTCGTCTCATAGTACCATTCCATACCCATATATCACGCATACAAAATTGATTACTAGTTCTGCTTACCTTCATATATCATGTATCCATTTAATAATTTTTGTCGTACTAGCCAGGCCTTTTATTTAAATACGCACTAACTCGTACGTCACGTTAATAACTTGAGGTCCGCTACTACAGTTTTATACTTTCAACTACGATATTCAAGGTAACTTTACTACACACACAAACTACTAACCAAAAGCTTTATTATTATGGTGGTCTGAATCAGTATTCAGCACTTGATCGAAGTAAAAGAGAAGAGAGCTTTAATATTTTCGCTCGGGTATTTATATCATTATTCCATCCCCCTATCGGACCCGTTTCACTCAAAAAGCTTATTTTCCAAAGCGGTTTCTAAAATTTTTTAGCGTCATCGTCTTTAAATTCGAAATATTTCTCCCGTCCTACGTGCTATATACCTAGAATTCGTTTTCTACCTTCGCGTGTGGATTCGTTTCGAAAACTGTTAGATCTCAACCAATGACAAAGTTTTCTGTCGTCACCAAACTCCGCCTAACCGCTATTACTCTTTGTTCTATACATGTTTGCTGTCTCCTTTCAAACCCCACTTGAGTTACAGAAAATCGATATTGTCGACGTCCTACATCAACTCCACGTGTATATCTTACGTGACTTTCAATCCAACGCTGCTTTATATTTGTCTCTATCTGTTGTATATTACCAATCGTTCATTTCACTCGTTCCTTAAGATATTTGTTACTATAGCTGTTTGTACAAATTGACGGTTGAAAACAATTTCTATGAAATCTTATATTAACGTACGTTCAAATTCTTTGAACGTAACATTTAACAAGCAGGTGTTTCTGTTAATTATTGACCTTTGAAAATAACAATTCCTCGATTTTCTGCTTCTTAGTATCTGATAAAATGCACGTTGGCTTTTAAAACGAATATATTTGCGTTAGAAATTATTGATTTTCTTATGCAAGCACGCTCCCTCTTTGCTTATATGCGTTTGATTAAAATAAATTATGATTAATTATGCGTATCCTTGAACTTCTATATGCTTTGAAGCTTTCTTTCTTCATGTAATTCTAACATTCCAATTATTAAATATAAAAATACCTTAATAGTTTTCCGTTTTCACTAAATTAATTAAATTAATTTGGCGCGTAAATAATTTGCTCTTTTCTATATACATGGTTGCTGAAATTTTATTGTATACACCTAATTACCCTTTTAAATCCACAACAATATATATATATATATATATATATATATATATATATATGTACCCAAATGAGTACAATGGCACTACAGCGTAACTCCTGTAGATTAATGAATGAAATTATTGTTAAAATACACAAAAAAATAATTGTTTTTGTGAATAAAATATTATAAATCAATCCCTTTCAATACAGAGAGTAACATTAAATTTTTCACAGCATCAGCGAATTCGTTGGTGACATTTAACACATCTCAGTAGTTTAGTATGTTTTTTTGGAAAATGTCCCCCTTCATGTCTTCGAATGCTTGGTAAAGTTATGCTTGCTGGTTTGTTTTTTATAACAGTAGATTTAGCATAACAGCTAAGTAATGTCTGACCAGAGTTCTTTGAAATTCAAGCAAATGATTCTGCTGATCTACAGTTACCAGTTGGTAAAACTTCCACGCATTAACAACTGCCATATTTATAAAATTGGTGAATGGGATCCACCACCACTTTATCCTCGAACGCTAATTTGATGACAATTCAACTGTGTGTTCATGTAGGTCTGCTCCATCCATTGACTTATTATAACTTTTAAATAAAGCGAGTTGGGATATATCAATTTTGCTCTTAGCTGCTGTTGACCAGGGTTTTACCTTTCCAGTGGGTTCTATGGAATCAAAATTTGTCCCCATCGTTACAATATTGTTGTCTACCCATCGTACGAATAAAAGACTACGTCTTTGTTTGTATTGGTGTTCGAAGTGGCCTATTTCCCTTTTTTGCACTAACTTTTTGTTAGTGAAGGGACGCTGCTTTGTCCTGTTATCTCTATAGTTCCAGTAGTTCTAATACCTTTTTCCTTTAACACTGCTAAAAGATCGTAACTCGTAGAAAAGTTATGAAAAACAATCTGTGATCTGATGGCGAAGCGGCTATTTCAACCATGTCCAAGACCACTCTGGATCCCAGCGGTTCTCTTTTCTTCTTTTGACCTTTGCTGCAAGTTTTTGCTTCCACAGTAAGTATCTACAACATAACAGTAGCCCATAGGACTGCATATTAGCCAATTTTTATAGCCAAAACGCACCGGCTTTGCTTGTATAAATTGTTTGGTTGTGTCACCCGAAAAATTTTACCATGGACTCATCGACACACAGGTCTTCATGGAAAAGTCCCCATTGTTGAAAATTTTGGTTTAAACGATCGGCAAGGGGTCTAAGTTTTGCCATTTTATTAAGTCTGTCTAACGTTTTGTTGTCTGCCAGGTGGATGTATCTTTTTATTTCTAAAAATCGATTTCTCGACATGGCACCTAACACAAATGGTACTTTCAAGTCTTCGTTAAGACTCCAGTATGACCTTTCACTTGGTATTTGGTGATAACCAGTTAATAATAATATACCAATAAAAATGTTTAAGTCTGCTTTAGAGACAAAAAAAGCTATGGTTATTTTGTTGGGATGAGTTCAAATTAGTCTGCGTGACTATATAATCAAAAATATCGTCACTAAATAGCTTTTCGAGCAAATCAATTTCATTTAAATTTTCTAAGTCACACCGTAATACTTCCAGTCGTTCATTACATCCATTTGTGGTGTGCATACTAATATTGGTAAACGCTTTGGTCCATTTGGGTTTTTTAGTTTTTTTCTTATCTAAATTTTGAAATCTAAACAACAAAGATACATCATCTTCATCATCTGTGTCTGAGGTATAATGTACTTCTACTTCTCCTACAACGTCAGTTGCTAATGCAAAATGTCCCGGCACAAGATCGTCATCTTGAATATCTTCTTCGTCCGTTACAACGTCAGGATCTGGTGGAATTAAAATTATATCAACTTCAGATGGTGAATTAGAAGTTTCAATATCCTCGAGAGCCGAAGGTAAGTCTATATATCTTCCATAAAACTGTCTTACACCAACAGCATGATGAAAATCCATGTCTGTAATAAAATAAGAAATCTAAATTTGCTTTCATATGCCCAGTGTATTCGCTTGAGTATATCAATCTTTTTTGCGGAATAAAACTCAATAAATATCTTATTTTGACACAATTACGTAGATATGTATTTTATCAAGCCCATTTTATACCAATATACCTAAATTCTTTATAAAAACAACAGAGTAAACAAAACTTACCGCCAATAGTAGAAGTCGGTGCAAGAAAAAATATTTCGACTGGTGCTCACCTCAAGAATAACAAAACAAAACTAACAAATACATAACATTTCTGAACGACAAGGGTACTTGTCCGAAAGAAAACTGTTTCAACTTCTTTGTAATAAAGAATGAATCACTAAAATTTGAACTATTTCTTGATAGATGGCAATAGCATGTCACTCAATTAGTTGTACTCACATGGGTACAGTGGGGGCTAATGGATTAATTGTATCACAAAAAAATTGTGATTTTGCAGTCGATGTTGTAGACAGATGTAACGAAAGAAATTAAATGAATCTCTATTAAATGTTGTCCATTAAGTTCTCAGGCGATGTTTAAATATAATCGATGTGGACATCTGAATCGGTGCTATCGCTTTCGGTATCAGCATTAAAAGTAATTACAAGAGATGCAACATCCACTGTATCTAAACGTACTTCTCTATTGTACCAGTCTCCAATTAGCATTTCACAATGAGCTACAGCATTTACCCAGACTTCTGGGGTAATGGTTACCAATGCTTCGTGCCACATTTTCAAACAATTCTCCGCCGATTTGCCATTCCTACCAATGTGACGATTGTAATAAGTTTTGGATATACCCCAGACAAGTTCAATCGGGTTGAAAAAGCAATGATAAGGAGGCAATTGTACAACTTTATGGCCATACTGTTCCGCCAAGTAATCTGATTTGTAGACCTTTCTGTGGTTTATGCCTGAAAATTAATAACCATGTTAATTACACAAATAATAAATTGGGTTGTTATACATACATGGTGGCAAGATTAAGAAGATATTTTTTAAAAGAAGTACAATCATGTGCAATGCCTTGATTTGTCAGCCAGTATGATATGTCTCCTTTAGTCCAACTGTAATTCGGTTCTTTAACCAACACTGTACTGTGGTATGAAGCATTATCTAAAGCAATTGTAGACAGTTGTTCCAAATTCTTCAGCAATTGATTTTCAAACCAATTAAGACAATTTGCTTCGTTCATCTCTCCACGATGATCTCCATACTTTGTCGCAGATAAAAAGATTAACTCGCAACCTTCAATGAACCCATTTTCGTTGCCTGAATGCAACACTATGAATCTTTTCTCATCGACTTGTGTGCTTCTTACACTTCGTAGATCATTATTATGCCAGGAACCACAAACGGTACAGTTTTGGAAAATCCAAGATTCGTCGAGATAAACGAATTGATAAATGCCTTCCGTTTTCATTCTCATATACTTTAGAAGAAATTCAAACCGTTCAAGAACAATATGAGGCCATTCTATGAGAGCACGACGGGGATTGTCTTTACGATATGTAAATCACATTCTGCGTAGCAGTGTATTTAAAGAATTATCACATCCTTTGAACAATTCTGCACTCTGAAGTTGTAAACACAAGTTATGTACTGTAATATGTTCATCTGAAACAGATGATTATATCAAAACTAAGCTACCAACACATTAATAACTTACGATTGCCATACATTCGATAAATTTCATTGCAATTTGTACACTCTGTAAATTCATCAACAACAGTTACAGGTTTCTTGGGAATTCTTTTTTTCGAATCTAAAGATTCATCATTTTGAATAGCTTTGATCACCATAGTCACAGTCGACGGATTAATTTTGAGAGCCGCTGCAACTCTATAAAATCAAATTAATTAATTTTATAACGAATTACATTTCGTAGATTACCTCTCGGACGGCTGTTACAGAAATAAAAGGTCCTCCATTTACTTTTTCTTGTTCAAAAACTCGTACAAGCAAGCAACATGCTGCTTCCCCCTAGCACCCAAGTGCATTTCAGGTTCAGTCAACTTAGCTCTCCTCCAAACGATTTATTGAAATGTAGCATGTGCACCAGAAAGCACTAGT
Organism: Platerodrilus igneus; assembly: GCA_036346225.1. Lineage (NCBI taxonomy): Eukaryota > Metazoa > Arthropoda > Insecta > Coleoptera > Lycidae > Platerodrilus > Platerodrilus igneus. Next base: position 6,652,603 of record JARFIW010000787.1, on the reverse strand, counting down.
CTTGCACCACCTTGAACCCCAAATTAATAGCTTGCTCATTGCTGGAAAAGCAATTGCGGTAATTTGTTTATGAGGGGGGCTAAAATGACGTTAACCCCCTTCATTCGAATTTCAAAGAAATGATATATGCACCAGTTAGAGAAAAGCTTGCACCACTTTGCACCACTAAATTTAGAGCTTGCACCACCTTCAATAAGTCGTCACATTAATATTTTATATTATTTTACATAAAACACTGCCACACTCCAACCTTTCTGAATTGCACTACCGAGAGAACTCTAAACAGATTCAATGCTGAAATGTTTTTCTTGCGTTTCTTTTATTTAAAATAGTGCAATTATATTTCATTTAATTATAGGAGTATTATCTAATAAAGAGGTGACTAATAGTACGGAGTTTAGGACAGGATAAAACGTTCTTACAAGAGGCTTACAAATGCACTTGCAAGGTATTACAGAACACGTAATATAACTGCATGATTAGGGGTGTCAAATTTAAGTCAAGTTACAACCTAATATCGCAGAATTCAGTTTTAAGCAGCATACAGAACCAAAGTCGTAGACAGATACTTCCGGAGAGGTCATGCACAAATTTTTTAATTTAATTACATTTCTGTGGATGTATCTGTCTACAATACACTAACTCCTCCACTTAACTTTCTATGAGTTTCAAAAATTTCTCTTTCTACCTTATGACTGTCGGCCATTTAATTTTTTTGTAAAATGTCATTTCGACCGTTTTTTATCTACGTCATAACTGACATTTGTTAAACTTTGAATTTCAAATCGTCCTGGATATTAATTTTCTTTATTAACCCTTGAATTTCAGCACAAGCGGTACATTTATTTAATCCTTTATTTTTAAAATTGCGAAAAAAAGTCTTATCGTATGTTGCGGGATTTGAACCCGGTATCGTCTGATTGATAGCTAGCTATCTAGGTATGTATAACTCAGATATCTTAGATACCAAAGATTTATGTTCACATTTTTAAATTATTTGAATCATTTCCAGCAACCAATATTTAAAGGTTTTTTTATAAAGTTTTGAATAAAGCTAATATTTGATCTTTTCGAAAAATCACTTTTCCCACTTTTCTCAAATATCTACGAAATGAATAAAAATTTTGAATTCCAAATAACGATTATTACTCAACAACAACATCTACAAGACATTTCCTATTTAACCGATTTTCAATCTCTTCAGATAACAAAGCTATCCGTCCAGTGCTATCCAGAATGAGACACCCTGTAGCATCGATTTGATAGTGCTATTTTCAGTTTATCAAGATTCTCTGCTAAAATAGCTTTATCAGAAGAACTAATTCGGAATAAGTCCTTAAATTGGGATTGTACGTTGAGATTGTCAAATACAACATTATGATAATCTGAAAGTGTTTTATCTGAGCATAACATTTTTGAAGAACGCAAGAGTTTTTGTGGATATTATGTCTTAATATTTTCTGTAATTGAAAATCTTTTCAAATTTTCTAGAATGTTTATTAAACGGGGTTTGATTACTGTTTTATAGTTATCTTGGAATAGTCAATATTACATATGGAAATCGGAAAAAGTTTGTACTAGTTGAGATTGAATTTATTGCTGAGCATTACTTAGAATCATAGGAAGGTATCCTAATTATAGTTAGATTGTTAATTAATTTCACTGCTGTTGTTTATTTTTCACCTTAAGATTTTTACGTATTATTTTCTTCTGTATGAGCTATATACTTCTTTAAATTATGCAATTGCTCAAATTAAGTAACTAATCAATGGTAATTAATTAAATAATTTTATTTCAAAAATTCAAACACAAAAATGTTAAACTCAAAATTAAAATAATTTTTTTAATATTTAAATATAAAATACTAATCTTATTCGAACAGGTTTTCTTAATTCTAAAAATGTATATCACCTAAAAAAAAAATTGATTATGGACAGTACAATTAAAAATATATTTCTTAATACCTACATTTTTAAAAGAAATTTTTGAAATTAAAATAAATTTTCTGATTATAAAAAAGATTAATTCTTATTGCCAATAGCTTTCACAATTCTAAAATTTTTAGCAAAAAATAAACGAAATTGAAAGAAACAAGATTGATAGTAGTAGGTAGTACAGAATTAAAATACATTTCTGAATATACTTAGGACAATTGTACATTAATTTAAATAATAAAAGGCTTCAAACAATTAGCTTCAAAACATTCAGTATTTAAAGTTGAACGTATTTTTTCGATAAATTTTGGGGCTAAATTCAAAAATCACTTGCTAATGTATCCTTGTATTTTTGATGAACTTTTAACTGTGGGCCAGATATATAGCTCTATCATTTAAAAGAATATGTCCAATCCCATTAAAGAAAAATGGATGTGTTCAAGCGTATATAATTGTTTTAGGCTATTTTGAATACAATAACATCATCTTTCATAACGTTATGTAATTATACCTCATTTTTATGCTAATTACAATACTCTTAGTTTTGAATATATTGCACATGGGCTTGTTGAATAGCAAGTGTCACATTGCAGTTCAAATACTCTTGGTAACAATGTTCCTCCAAATAAATTTATAAAGGCTACAAAATTAAACCGATGAGAGGAGGGAGCAAAAAACTTTTTTTGCGATAAAGTATGTCGGTACACAATTGAGTACAAAACGGATACGAAATTTTGAGAACGTTTTTGAAAAAAACGGAGCAAGCGGAGGGGTGGGGGACGTTTTGCCAGCGCCCCCCCACACCTATTTTTCAAATATATCTAAAAGAGTGGAGGCATAAAATATTATGTCGAGAAGAAGGGAGGTACAAAATACTATAGTTGCGATACATGTAGGTACAAATCGTTTATAAACTTTTGAGAACAATTTTAAAGCAATCGGAGCAAGCGTGAGGACCGTAATTTAGCCCCCCTCCTCCCTCACCGTTCAATTTTCAAATATATCGAGTAAGGTAGGTACAAAATATTTTAATTAAAGTACATTTCGGTAGAAAATGTGTACAAAATCGATATTTAAAGCAACTGAGGGGCGAGGGAGCTGGGGAAATGGACCTGGTATTTATTGCATTAATAACCGCCTAGAACTGCACGATACTGTATTTTATGTAAGGTATGGAAAAACCACGACATGTACATTAAGCCAAAAAAATAATATTTCGAAACCCCGATGAACACCATTAAATAAATTTCATGAAAGACTTCAATTCCAATAAAATTGTCTTTCATTGAGTCCTGCATCCATAGCTCAATGAGCTGCCGCATTTATATAAAATAATTGTTGTTTGTTTTTAGAATATTAACAATTGTTTTGAAAAAGCGAACATATATCTGTCCCACAGTTAAGAGATAAATAAGGATAAATTAGCAAGTGATTTTTGAATTTTAACCCCAAAATTTATTGAAAAAATACGTTCAACTTTTAAGTACTGAATTTTTTGAAACTAATAGTTTGAAGCTTTTTATTATTTAAATTAATGTTCAATTGTCCTCAGTATATTCAGAAATGTATTTTAATTCTGTACTACTACTATCAATCTTGTTTCTTTCAATTTCGTTTATTTTTTGCAAAAATTTTTAGAATTGTGAAAGCTATTGGCAATAAGAATTACTCTTTTTTATAATGAGAAAATTTATTTTAATTTCAAAAATTTCTTTTAAAAATGTAGGTATTAAAAGAGATATTTTTAGTTGTACTGTCCATTATCAATTTTATCTATTAGGTGATATACATTTTTAGAATTAAAAAAACCTGTTCGAATAAGAGTTAGTCTTTTATATTTAAATATTAAAAAAATTATTTTAATTTTGAGTTTAACATTTTTATGTGTTTGAATTTTTGAAATAAAATTATTTAATTAATTACCATTGATTAGTTACTTAATTTGCGCAATTGCAAAATTTATAGAAGTATATAGCTAATACAGAAGAAAATTATTTGTAAAATTTTTTAGGTGAAAAATAAACTAAGCAACAGCAGTGAATTTAATTATCAATCTAACTATAATAAGGATACCTACCTATGATTCTAAGTAATGCTCAGCAATAAATTCAATCTCAACTAGTACAAACTTTTTCTGATTACCATATGCATTATTGACTATAAAACAGTAATCAAATCCCGTTTAATAAACATTCTAGAAAATTTGAAAAGATTTTCAATTACAGAAAATATTAAGACATAATATCCACAAAAACTCTTGCGTTCTTCAAAAATGTTATGCTCAGATAAAACACTTTCAGATTATCATATTGTTGTATTTGACAATCTCATCGTACATTCCCAATTTAAGGACTTATTCCGAATTAGTTACTTCTGCTAAAGCTATTTCAGCAGGGAATCTTGATAAACTGAAAATAGCACTAGCAAATCGATGCTACAGGGTGTCTCATTCTGGATAGCACTGAACGGATAGCTTTGTTATCTGAAGAAATTGAAAATCGTTAAATAGGAATTGTTTTGTAGATGTTGTTGTTGAGTAATAATCGTTATTTGGAATTCAAAAATTATTATATATTTCGCAGATATTTGAGAAAAGTGGGAAAAGTGATTTTTTCGAAAAGATCAAATATTAGCTTTATTCATAACTTTATAAAAAACCCTTTAAATATTGGTTGCTGGGAATCATTCAAATAATTCAAAAATGTAAACATAAATTTTTGGTATCTAAGATATCCGAGTTATACATACCTAGATAGCTAGCTATCGGTCAGACGATACCGGGTTCGAATCCCACAACATACGAAAATACTTTTTTTCGCAATTTTAAAAATAAAGGATTAAATAAATGTACCGCTTGTGCTGAAATTCAAGGGTTAATAAAGAAAATTAATATCCAGGACGATCCGAAATTCAAAGTTTAACAAATGCCAGTTATGGCGTAGTTAAAATCGGTCGAAGTGACATTTTACAAAAAAATTGGATGGCTGTCAGTCATAAGGTAGAAAGAGAAATTTGTGAAACTCATAGAAAGTTAAGCGGAAAAGCAAATGAGGTAATAGGAAATACAATTATTCCCTACTAATAGAAATATCAATACAAACGTGATAGGTATAATGAAAAATATAAATCTTATAACTTTTTTATAAATAATAATGATCTTCTATTTCACAATATTTGTTTAATGTTGCAGGTTATAGGTCAGCTGGTGTATTGAAGAAAACTCTTATTTATAGCCTAAATTTTCGCTTTTATTTTTAAAGCTTGACCACAGGCATAACTAAAACATAGATAAATTCTACATATAGCTGGTGTAGTTTTTAAAATTAGTTACTTACATTGAGGTTGAAAAATATTAGCGTTCATTACAATTATGTTTTACAAAGATAATATCCTTATAAAATTTAAGATAAACAGATTAATATATAGTAGATATAAAATTGAAGTAAAATGTTGACTTGGCAGAAACAAAAAATGTTAGATTTTGATTAATATATTTCTTTTTTTCTTAATTAATTTTTAAGTATGTGTGTATATGTCGGTAATATTTGATGTCAATACATATATAGAAATACATAAATATAGTTACATATATTATAAATATATATTATAAATATATATTTATGCATGTAGTGTATATAAATGTACACGAAAATACATAACTATATATGTGTATATCTATATGCACAAAGATACACATACACAAATATACATACATACATGTACACATAAACATAGAAAAAAAACATATTTATATACATACACATACATACACACATATACATTTACATACACACACACGCACACACACATACACATATATATATATATATATATATATATATATATTATATATATATATATACACATACACACACACACACATATATATATATATATATACATATACATATACACCTACATACATACATGTATACACACATATACATACATACACAGACTTGCTTACATGCACATACATACAAATACACACATACATACACATATAGATAAAAATATACGTATATGTGCATACATAAATACATTCACTTATACAATCACTCATATAGATAAAATAAAAGTAAAAAAAATATAAATAATTGGATTATATTAGTTGTTTGAGTACTATTTTTTATAATTTTATTTAAAATTTAAAAGGAACGAATAAATGCTGCTTAGATTATCAATATCACTTTTTTTGTGTAATGAATTTGAATTTGTATTAATATAACACATTTCTAAAAAGGTTCTTTTGAATTTGTTGGTCTCTATTTGTAATATTTGGAGTTTAATAAAATCTATTATATATGTTTAATATCAAGAGCGTGTATTGTAAGTGCAGTTGCCTGTGGTTTAACTTTTATGTCGCTAATAAATGGTAATTTAAATGAGAGAGTTGGGATGACATTATCTAAAAGTGAATTCATTATAATTTCAGCTATAATTGGGCTTAAATTAGATCCCATCGGACAACCTGTAATTTGTTTATAAAATGTTTTATTATAGCAGAAATAATTGTTTGTAAAAATAAAATTTATGATGTCTAAAAATAAGTTTTGTGGTATATTACAATTTTGTTCAATTTTATTCCAAATATTTTTTACGTCATTTAACACTAAATCTTTTGGTATGTTAGTAAATAGGGACACAACATCTAAACTGATTATTATGTAGTTATTAGGAAATTGAAAATTATTTATAAATTCAACAAATTCAGAAGAATATTTAACTTTGTAAATGTTATCAGGTATTGATTTTTGTAAGATTTCAGAAATATATTCAGATAGTTTTTCTGTCGGTCTATTAATTGATGCAACTATTGGTCGCATAGGGTAACCGGGTTTATGAATTTTAGGGAGAGCATAAAATTTTGGAGAAGTACTACTGAAGTTGTTTAAAATTGAAGATTGTTCTTGGCTAATATATTTGTTTGTTTTTAAATTTTTAATAATGTCTAAATTTCTTTTTTGTATAAAGGTAATTGGATCTTTTTGAATTTGTATGTAAGTATTGTTATTGTTTAATAAGTCTTTAATTTTGTGATCGTATTGGGCTCGTGACATACCTACAGTTAAATTACCTTTATCAGATTTCAAGATTATTAAGTTTCTTGTATCTTTCAAATATTTCTTGCTGAAAGAATAATCCAAAATTAATGTAAACTTTTGAATGATATAACGATGTATAAAATTGGTTGTGATATTGGTAATCTGTGCCCGACATAAATTGCGTTCTCCTTCTGTTGTAATATCAAGCAAGATATTTTCAACGTCGGCCAATAAATTTATTACTAATTTATTATTTATTGTTGGTTTGGTCCGAGAGAAAGAATTGTTTGGACATATGTTGGTATGTTTATGTCACTTATATTGACAAACCATTTGTCAATTTGGTTATAGGTGACAGTTTTGGATGCTTTCAATAAGACATCTATATTTTTTAGGTTGTTGTTCTTTACTAAATGGAATTTTTTGTTGTAAAGAATAACTTGCCTGCGTGAAAACTCATTGAAAATGTAATTAGGTAGTATGCTGTTAACGGTACGTTTTATATAATCCAATTCTTTAGTACATTCATCCACTATAGTATTATGAGTAATTTTGATTTCTAAATTTAAGATCTTTATACTAATTTTATGATTAAAACTTTTTATTTCTGAAGCCAATACCTTACTGTGATTATCTAATAGATGACATATGTTTTTTATTGCATTTGGAATATGGTTGGGAAGGATATAATAATGTCTACATTGTAAAAGAAATATTTTTCGGTTCTTCATCGAAGCTAATTTGTTATTTAGATTTGCCCAGCGTTTTAGTAGAATGGTAGTATTTATTCCATATTTGCTTGTTATCGTCTGAAAGAAACCCATGTAGTATAATTCTTATAACTTATTTATAAATAATAATGACCTTCTATTTCACAATCTTTGTTTAATGTTGCACAAAAAATCATTAAAGTATTAAAAAATTTAAATATTAATATTACTAAAAGAACCCTAACTACAACTAACCAACTATTCTCTAAACTTAAAGACAAAACTGATCTCCTACAACAAAAAAATGTAATTTATAAATTAAACTATTTGGACTGCAATCATTCATATATAGGACAAACATGTCAAAATTTAAAACAAAGAATTACACAGCACAAAAGCGACATAAAAGTTAAACCACAGGCAACTGCACTTGCAATACATGCTCTTGATATTAAACATGAAATAGATTTTAATAAACCTCAAATATTACAAATAGTGACCAACAAATTCAAAAGAACCTTTTTAGAAATGTGTTACATTTATAAAAATTCAAATTCATTAAACAAAAAAAGTGATATTGATAGTCTAAACAGCATTTATTCGTTCCTTTTAAATTATAAAGAAAATTATAAAAAATAGTACTCAAACAACTAATATAATCTAATTATTTATATTTTTTTTACTTTTATTTTATCTATATGAGTGATTGTATAAGTGAATGTATTTATGTATGCACATATATGTATTTTTTTATCTTTATGTGTATGTATATGTGTATTTGTATGTATGTGCATGTATGCATGTCTATGTATGTATGTATATGTGTGTATACATGTATATGTATGTATGTAGGTGTATATATGTGTATATGTTGTGTATATATATGTGTATATATATATATGTGTGTGTGTGTGTGTGTGTGTGTGTGTGTGTGTGTGTGTGTGTGTATGTGTATAGTAAAACTGGTGGCGACCTTGCTTCTTTAATAGTATAAGTATATAACTTTATGGGTTTTAGGTCAGCAAAATTGAAGAATTCTCTTTTTTATAAACTCAATATATAATGGAAAAATAAATTTCCGAAAGCTTGAGTATATAAAAAAGAGAATTCTTCAATTCCGATGACCTAAAACCCCTAAAGTTATATACTATATGCATATATATATATATATATATATATATATATATATATACATATATATTTTGACCGCCACACTTTAGTGACCTAATATTCACTAGTTGGAAAAGAATATAATTTAAGTTATCAGGTTATTGTAGGTCAAAAATAAATAATTAATATAATAAAATTGTTATATTACTTAACGTTTCGGCAACCATTTTGTGCCTTAATCATAAGTTAAAACGTGAAATGATTAAAATATATTCTGAATTACATTGTAAAGTCTGCAAAGACTGTCTGAATAACTTACATGTTGTTAAATCTAGATCGATGACCAGAAAGAATGCGGATATACTCCGCAAGTAATATAACAATTTTATTATATTAATAATATCCGCATTCTTTCTGGTCATCGATCTAGATTTAACAACATGTAAGTTATTCAGACAGTCTTTGCAGACTTTACAATGTAATCCAGAAGATATTTCAATCATTTCACGTTTTAACTTATGATTAAGGCACAAAATGGTTGCAGAAACGTCAAGTAATATAACAATTTTATTATATTAATAATATCCGCATTCTTTCTGGTCATCGATCTAGATTTAACAACATGTAAGTTATTCAGACAGTCGTTGCAGACTTTACAATGTAATTCAGAAGATATTTCAATCATTTCACGTTTTAACTTATGATTAAGGCACAAAATGGTTGCCGAAACGTCAAATAATATAACAATTTTATTATATTAATTATTTATTTTTGACCTACAATATCCTGATAACTTAAATTATATTCTTTTCCAACTTTATATATATATATATATATATATATATATATATATATATATATATATATATATTAAAATGAATCTGGGTGGCTTAAATACAGAATTTCCCATAAAGTAAAGATATTCAGGCAATTTTTAATACTAAACGTAATAATAAACCTGTTGTGTGAGGGGTTTGACATAATTTACTGAATATTTTGGCTTCAGGTCATTTTATGCTGTGCAATTCAAAGGATTATACTTGTTTGACTCTATTTAATAAATATATATATATATATATATATATATATATATGTGTGTGTGTGTGTGTGTGTGTGTGTGTGTGTGTGTGTGTGTGTGTGTGTGTGTGTGTTGTGTTATTATTATTATTATTATTATTATTATATATTTAAAACAGTATATATAAAAGTATACATTTACAATGTGACCAAGTCAATACATTGGCCAATGTTTGCACCTAATTTAAAATATTCTTAAGGTAATACCTTTGTACATTTATACATATATAAATAAAATAAGAAAATAATCGTAATAAAGAAAACTATAGATGCTGCATCATAAACGGATATATACTTATATGTCAACTTCAGGAGTCATCAAAATTGTTGTTAATATTTCTAACTTTCTTTGTCTTTATGGTTGGGTGCTATCAGTATTTAGAACTGTATTATAGTGAAGCGAGTCGTTATCAGTCCAGCACAATGTTTTATTGATACACCATCGATCTATGAACTGCTTAATGTTACCTTTGCTGAGACTCCAAGCAAATTCGCTTGCAATCCTAGATTTCAGACGGTTTTGTACTTTTAAGGTAGCATGCCTCCTTTCCTTCTTTCATATAGTCGATTGTTGACCAATATATAGTGCTCTTAGCCAAAGTTATTAAATAGTTGGCTAAGTATTCTATGGGACCTTTACTGGGTAATCCACAGTATAACTCTTTAACAAGAATTGCCTTTCGATTGGCGATTTTTTTAACAAGATATGACACAAGGCACCATAGGTTTGCAGCTTTAGCACAGGTCATTAGAATGTGCCAGGAATCACCTTCACCGTTACACCACGGACATGCAGAAGAGTCTGAAACTCCGATTTGATTAAGAAACCGTGGATTTGCTAAACGATTTTTTGCGAATCTCCAGGCAATACTACCGTCATGGCCAAGAGATGGTGGCGCAAAAAAAGTATGCCATAAAACTTTATCGTTAGACCAATATCCTTCAAGTGAAGCACTGCTGTTAAAAAATTGGGAGGTGAGACACTTTTGTAAAGTCGCTCTGTTTAATTTATTAATAGCAACTAAATTCCCGTTCAATTTTAAAATTATATCTAGCTTTTTATAGCTTGTTTCAGTAGCTTCATTTAACTCTTTAAAGTTAAGTTTAAAAAAGGCTCTAATGCGTTGATATTGAATCATAAGGTCTGATTTTGTTATGATGTCGATTTGTGTCAATTTCTCCTTAATTTGGTCTTTGTTCAACCAAATATCTTGGATTTTAAAATCACCCAGCGTTTTAAAACCGATGTCTCTCCATTTCGAGCAAAACAGCGGTGGTTTGATGGTTGTGCTAATTAATCTAGATTGTCCAGTCGGAATAAGTTTTAAATCTTGTCTGTACCTAGGGAAATTGGTTAGAATAAGATCTAAATCTTTCCAAGCATCATATAATGTACTAAGGAAAGCATTTCTTTTGGCAGTCTGGACATCGACAGCAGAAAGCGTACAAAAAAGCCATTGCCAAGATACATCATACGAGTTAAGACCGGCTATAAGGTGCTTCATTACACTAGCCCATTTTTCGTCAGAACTACTATTAACCAGCCGCTCACCTAAATATAAACGTAAGGATTGCTGTTTTGACTTTAAATGAACTAGACCCAATCCGCCTTCATATAACGAAAGATGCAGTTCCTTGGAGGTTGTCCAGTGTTTTCCTGTCCACATAAAGTCAATCATTTTTCTTTGCATAATGGATAATTGGGTGGAAGTAAATGGTAAAACGTGCATATAATGCCAGATTTTCGGAGCAATAAACTGATTGATAATAGTTTTGCGTCCTATTAAGGATAGATTGGGTAACCGTTGTCTCCATTTTTCTATCGCTTTTTCTATTTTGCTTAAAATGATTTTAAAAGCATTTGTAGTATCCAGTTCGATGTTGTCTGATAAGAGTACACCGAGTATCTTTATACCAACGTTGGACCATAAAAAATTTAAAGGAGTGTCACACCTACCTTTCCAAGCTGCAGTCCAAAATCCATGAGATTTATTAGTATTAATAAGCGTTCCAGATTGTTCTTGATAAAGGTTACTTACCTCTTTCAGTTTTTCAAAGTCATTATCACTGTATACAAAAACTGACACATCGTCTGCGTAGGCACTGACAACAATATTATCATACGAATGTATAGAAAGCGGAAAACCAGCTAAGGAATTGCGGCACAATTGCAGGAACGGTTCAATTGAAAGGTCGAACAGAGGTCCGGAAAGCGGACAGCCTTGACGAATTCCTCTGCATTGTCTTAGTGCACTGGTTAGAAGGATTCCTACCCTTACATGAGCTTGCGCATCTGCATATAGAGTTCTAATATATCCGATAAACTGCTTACCAAATCCAAAACATTTAATACTTTAAATAGGTATTTATGATTAATCACGTCAAATGCGGTTTGTTGATCAATTTTCACAATTGCAAGCGGCATTTCATTTTGTTCTGCGTACGCAATTAAGTCTCGATGTAAATGAATAACGTCATACATACTTCGAGCTGGAATCGAGTAACACTGATCAGGGTGGATAATATATTGCAGTACACCCATGATTCTAGTAGCGATACATTTTGCAATAATTTTATAGTCAACGTTTAAAAGAGAAATAGGGCGCCAATTCTGTAATTCAGTTAGAGGGCCATCTTTTTGCAATTAAACTGATAATGCCTTTTTGTAGATCCAGGTAAAGCACCTTTTGTAAAAGCTTCATCGAATGTTCGGAAGAAGAAAAATTTTAGTTCATCCCAAAATGTTACATAAAATTCCACAGTTAAACCGTCTAAACCGGGAGCCTTATTTTTATTTAAAGAAAACAGCCCTTGTGTGTATTCTTCGATGGAAAATGGTAAATCTAATTTACTTTTATTTCATCCTTTATCTTTGGTAAATTGAGTAAATACGACAGTCGTCATCAATGATTTGATTTTGTGCGGCAAAATGGTTTTCAAAATGTTCTTTCAAATGCCTACATAAATCATTTATGTTTGTTATAGTTTTACCATTAACATGTAGTTCACGAAGATGAAATTGTGGTGATTGCAAGTTACGCCGCACAGAAGGCTTTTCAGTTTTCAAGAGTTCGTGATATTTTTGAAGCTGAACGGTGTTTAGTGCCCTTTGTTTGTATTGGTCTTTGATGTCCGTAATTGTCTCGTGCAACTCCTTAACGTTGGTAATGTTTATCGATTCTTGAATATAGTCATTTATTGCATTCACTTCGGCAAGTTTTAACTGCTTTTTTTGCCTACAATATAGTTGAACAGATTCTTTTATTGTAATTTTCAGTTTATCCCATTCTATCAGTGCGTCTATAGCAGTATTGGATTCTATCGGAATACTCAATAGAAAGTTTCTCATACAATCTACAAACTGTGGTTCTTCCAACAAATAATTTGGGAACTTCCAATAACACTTTTGCTGGGGACCAGCATTTGTTGAATGGATCTTTAAATTGACAACTAGTGAAAGGTGGTCCGAAAAAGAGTTGTGAACGTTTGCAGAAGACAACATTTCAACAACATTTTCTGAGCAATAGAAATGGTCTAATCTCGACGCAGAATTTGCCGTTACGAATGTGTATCCTCGTTTATCGCGATTTAAAAATCTCCAACAATCACTCAGTTGAAAGAGTTGAATCGTTCTATTAAGCTTTCTTGCTAATGCAGGTCGTCCTTCTATACACTTTAGTCGATCTGTTGTAGGGTAAATTGTGCAATTAAAATCTCCCCCTAACATTAAGCGTATACCAGAAGACTGTAACTTTGCAAGATGTACATCAAGAACATTAAATATTTCAAATGCTTTCTCTATATTGTGTGGACAGTAAATATTTATTATGCACCAAGTGTTACTGCCTATGGAGAATTTTACACTTTGTAAATATGATTTTACAAGAATTTCTTGACCCAAAAATTTTATGGGACTATGTTTTTTAAATAAAAGGATTGTTCCAGAATAAGGTGTATGCGCTGCATTTGACACTAACACATAGTTCTTTAAACATTGTATAGCATCTGTGTTATTTAGATTAGTTTCTTGAAGTAAAACAATATCAGCTTGCATAGTATTTAAAAGTCTTGAAGCTGCGTCACTTTTAGTTCGCTTTTAATGCTCTTAACATTGAGCGTAGCTATTCTAATTACACTTTTATCCATAAATGAATTAAATAAAATAATGATGAAAGGAAATGAATACAGAAGCAAATCAAATAGGGAGGGAGAAAAACGCCCGAAACCTTTAGTAGCAACTTTGAGTGCTAGCTAAGCTTTCAGTCGATGCGCATCTCGATAACGATGTTGACGGCTGTGTACCGTCTAAAGATGGTGTCGGAGAAGAGATTTCGACGCCTTCAGCTGACAATCCTTTCTTGATAGAAAGTATGAGCCTTTTACAACGTTCCTTGATCGCTCTTACTTTACAGTTGGTTGCCGCTTGCTTAAGTATATACAAAAGCCTATTAATATCATCGGTATAACTTCTAGCAATCGTAAGAGGTCTATCGCTCCCTTGACGTCTTTTAAAAATCACTGAACTGTGTAAAATCCAGTATATATTCTGGGTTGGGCCACAAACTCTGCAACACTTCGTAAGAGTCTGTCGCATCAGGGACACTTTCTAACTTCATTTTCTTCCGAGTACGTTTTGAGCCGACCTTCACCAATTGGAATTCGTTTTCCGAAACATTGTCGTGTAATATTCCTTGCGGCTTATCACTGGTGACTGGTAAGATTTCTTTTACAAGTCCTTCATTAGGAACGACTGATTCTACTACATCGAACTCTTCGCCAATACGTAGCGTAATATCCGTAGGTTCGAGGGTAGATGAAGGAGGTCTTTATTCGATTGTTGTACTGCTATGAGGCTACTCACTTGGTCGCTAGGATTTGCCTTTAGACACGACGACGATATGTGACCCAGCTCTTTGCACAGAAAACAACGTAGTTTGTCGTCAGAAATGAACAATCGATATTCTTCGTCTTCGAAAGATACCATTAGGGTGTCAGGTATATTTACGGTTTCATTATCGGCAATATAAAGTTGCCGTCTAAAACTCATTATATGTTTAAAATTGGGTACCCTACACCTGCTCCAATAAAGGATATAGGAGACACAAGTTTTACATTCTGTTGTTTTAGTGCATCTTCGATTATACTATGCGGAATACATGGAGGTACGTTAGAAAGTATAATGCGCTTAGATGGACTTATCAGTTTCCGCACAGGGATAAATATACTGCCTATATTTATTCCGCCGTGTAAAATTACAAATGACGTAGCATTTTCTTTTGTAGATAAATAAATACATATTCGGTTATTGGACATTCTAGAGGCAAATAACATATGTTTAGGATCAATTAATTTTCCAACAGCTAAAACATACTCTTTTACTTGAACGCCGTCCATCGCAGGAAAAACAATGGCTTGATCTTTTTTTGGAAAGACTGATGCTTTTATTATATCAGAAAAAAGACCTTGCGAAGTTGAATTTGTTACGGAACCATTGACATTAGATACGCTTTGAACTACAGTTTGATGAACATTTGCAGCATTTGTATTACTAACGGAGCTCCTGCGTACAGATGTCCCGAGTTCTAACAAAGGCTGTTCCATGTTAAATAAAATACTATCAGTAGAGAATAAACATTGAGAAATGCTTTAAATATTAGAAATGCAATAATTGGAAAGTGATAAGCTATCACGCGCAGGTGTTATTATAATGTTCTGTTAGCATTAACAACAAACCTTAATAATTCTCTATATAATAGAGCGATTTATGCGAATTCCTTGCGAACAAGGAATTGCACAAAAGAAATTACTATCGCGCGAACTGTCAATCACTAAACTACACGGCACTACTACAGTTTACAATAATAAAAACTCCGTAAAACCACGAAAAGAAGATACTTTAACACGAGCAACAAAATCCACGTCCGTTCACTTTGAATACTCGCGTGTGTGTGTGTGTGTGTGTGTGTGTGTGTGTGTGTGTGTGTGTGTGTGTATGTATGTGTATGTATATAAATATCTTTTTTTTGTTTCTATATTTAAGTGTACATGTATGAATGTATATTTGTGTATGTGTATCTTTGTGCATATACATATACACATATATAGTTATGTATTTTCGTGTGCATTTATATACACTACATGCATAAATATATATTTATAATATATATTTATAATATATGTAACTATGTTTATGTATTTGTATATATTTATTGACATCAAATATTACCGACATATACACACATACTTATAAATTAATTAAGAAAAAAAGACATATATTAATCAAAATCTAACATTTTTTGTTTCTATCAAGTCAACATTTTACTTCAATTTTATATCTACCATATATTAATCTGTTTATCCTAAATTTTATAAGAATATTATCTTTGTAAAACATAATTGTATTGAACGCTAATATTTTTTAACCTCAATGTAAATAACTAATTTTATAAACTACACCAGCTTATGTAGAATTTATCTATGTTTTAGTTATGCCTGTGATCCAGCTTTAAAAATAAAAGCGAAAATTTAGGCTATAAAAAAGAGTTTTCTTCAATACACCAGCTGACCTATAACCTGCAACATTAAACAAATATTGTGAAATAGAAGGTCATTATTATTTATAAAAAAGTTATAAGAATTAGGGTTTCTTTCAAATGATAACAACCAAATATGGAATAAATACTACCATTCTACTAAAACGCTGGGCAAATCTAAATAACAAATTAACTTCGATGAAGAACCGAAAAATATTTCTTTTACAATGTAGACATTATGATATCCTTCCCAACCATATTCCAAATGCAATGAAAAACATGTCATCTATTAGATAATCACAGTAAGGTATTGGTTTTGTATGGTTTGTAGCGGTTTTGTTTTAAAATTAGGCGAGCTTTTTCTGTAGAAGTAGCGCACTCAATTGCAGTTTCTCGGGTGGACGCAGTTGGCTTAAAATTTATGTAGTCTAACACACGTTCTTCATCATCAGTTTTGAATTTTCTTTTATCAGTACTGGGTTTTGTAAAAGCACCAAACCTTTTTAAATTGTTTTCTAATTTAGAAAACAATCGTTTATCTGGCTGCCTGCTTTCCAAATATCTTTCATAATACATATCACCAGCAGCATCACAATTTCTGTTACAGGCATAGTAACAAAAGAGCATGTCATTTTTTTCGTCGTTTGTATACATCCTCTATTATAATCAAATAAATTTAAAAGTCTTCTACACAAAATTTGCAACCCAGAGCAAATAAACACTTTAACTAATAATATCTGACAAATGCCAGTTGTTTTTTCTTTATTTAAAATATGTATCCATGGACTCCTTGATGTCCGCAAATAAATAAATCGTTTTTTCTTTATTATGAAGAAACTACTGAAAATAAGTACATCAACCCTTACATCAGGGTAATCAGAAAAGAAAACCTTTCCATTTGGGTTATATTGAACTATGGTTTCCATTTAAAAAAGTGAGGTTATGTTTGTAGCTTGAAAACCCATTTCCAATTAAAATTGTCATATACGCTATTGAATTCTACGTAAAAGTTACCTTACAAGCAGTTTTATTTTCTCTATAGGTTAAACCGTTAAAAGTTATTAGCGTTTGAAGAAAATGGCAAATTTCAGTTTTTTCAAATATCTAAAAAAGTTGAGCATCTAGGTGAGTTTTCAAAAAAGCATCATACTACTCGTAAATTTCTCTTCAACTTTGCTAATTTAACCAATATTGTATCTTCTATAATAAAAAAGTTACCCATATACGGAGATAGATTGTGGGCACCCTGTATATATATATATATATATATATATATATATGTTTTGTGTGTGTGTGTGTATATGTAGGTATATATATATATATATATATATATATATATATCTATGTGTATGTGTGTGTGTGTGTGTGTGTGTGTGTGTGTGTGTGTGTGTGTGTGTGTGTGTGTGTGTGTGTATGTATGTGTATGTATATAAATATGTTTTTTTGTTTCTATATTTATGTGTACATGTATGTATGCGTATTTGTGTATAAGTATCTTTGTGCATATAGATATACACATATATAGTTATGTATTTTCGTGTACATTTATATACACTACATGCATAAATATATATTTATAATATATGTAACTATATTTATGTATTTTTAGATATTTAATGACATCAAATATTACCGACATATACACACATACTTATAAATTAATTAAGAAAAAAAGACATATATTAATCAAAATCTAACATTTTTTGTTTCTGTCAAGTCAACATTTTACTTCAATTTTATATCTACTATATATTAATCTGTTTATCCTAAATTTTATAAGGATATTATCTTAGTAAAACATAATTGTAATGAACGCTAATATTTTTTAACCTCAATGTAAGTAACTAATTTTAAAAACTACACCAGCTTATGTAGAATTTATCTATGTTTTAGTTATGCCTGTGATCAAGCTTTAAAAATAAAAGCGAAAATTTAGGCTATAAAAAGAGTTTTCTTCAATACACCAGCTGACCTATAACCTGCAACATCAAACAAATATTGAAAAATATAAATATATCCGAATATTATATTAAGTTAGTGTATTGCAGATAGATACATCCATAGAAATGTAATTAAATTAAAAAAATTTGTGTATGACCTCTCCGGAAGTATCTGTCTACGACTTTGGTTCTGTATGCTGTTTAAAACTAAATTCTGCTATATTTGGTTGTAACTTGACTTACATTTGACACCCCTAATTCATGCAGTTATATGACGTGTTCTGTAATACGTCCTGATCCTGTCCTAAGGTCCGTATTATTAGTCACCTCGTTATTAGATAATACTCCTATAATAAAATGAAATATAATTACACTATTTTAAATAAAAGAAACGCAAGAAAAACATTTCAGCATTGGATCTGCTTTGAATTCTTTTGGTAGTGCAATTCAGAAACGTTGGAGTATGACAGTGTTTTATGTAAAAAAATATAAAATAATAATGTGACGACTTATTGAAGGCGGTGCAAGCTCTAAATTTAGTGGTGCAAGGTGGTACAAGCTTTCCTCTAACTGGTGCACATATCATTTTTTTGAAATTCGAATGGAGGGGGGCTAGCGTCATTCTAGCCCCCCTCGAGAAAAGGCCCTGTATCTAATTTTCTGAATTGGTGCAAGCTCTAAATTTAGTGGTGCAAGATGGTGCAAGCTTTTCTCTAAGTGGTGCACATATCATTTTTGAAATTTGAATGAAGGTTGGTTAGCATCATTCTAGCACCCCTCATAAACAAATTACCGCAATTGTTTTTCCAGCACGGTGCAAGCTATTATTTTGGTGGTGTAAGGTGGTGCAAGACTAGTAATCCCTGGTGCACATGCTACATTTCAATAAATCGTTTGGAGGGGGGGGGCAAGTAGACGGAGCCTGCATTTCAGGCATTTTCAAAAACAAACTCGCGAACGTAAATATTACGCGAATTTGTTCTGCTAAGAACAGTTTTTAATATGAAAAAAGGCGCAGTTTATAAAACGATTGGACTTGAGAAGCAAAAAATTTGACAGAAACACATTCCTATAACCTCTAGAACATGAGTTTAGGTTATGTCTTATGTACTGCCATTTTGTTGGTTTTAAATGTTAAATTTTTGTAGAGAAACCATGGCAACGTTGCAATTTTCGCCAACATTAATAAGATCTGAGTGGTTAAGATAAGAAAGGAAATATGCTCTATACTATGTTGGTATGCATGCGAACATTATTAATGACGTAAATCGGAACTTAATTACGCATATATTATATAGTTATTAGATATTTAAGATATTAGTTTATGTTTATCGTAATAATTTAAATTTAAAAAAAAAACTATAACTACATTAATGGTTACTTTGGAAGATAATTATAATGTACACAACTTTAGACTTAGCTTGTAATGATAAGGCATAAGAAATAGCCGATGTTTTCTAGTTTCACTATTTTATTTTAATTATTACATTGGCCCCGCCTCACGCAGGGTTTTTCAAGGTCACCAGTCTTCCGATAATAATACTACTATAAGGATATACGCTGTAGAATTTAAAGTAACGAAGACGAACAGTAAGTTGTCGCATATCCCATCTTCATCAAGAAGTCTGTAATTCAAATAGCGTGGTTTCTGAATATGTATATATAATTTTTAATACAACATAACCTAACAGTAGTTTACATTCAATTGACAAGTCATGATGCATACGAGTTCGTTTGATGACGTCAAGCATTTTTTCGTGATTTCTACTACAGTTGTGTTCATTTTTTTTGTAATGAAATGAATTGTTAAAATTGCCAGTGCTTCCGCCTATACCAGACGTCTCAGAAAAATTCATTTAAGAGTATTAAAACAGCAATTCTGGCATTTATAAATTGCATTCCGTTTTAAATCAATTACTCCAGCCAATGTTTTCTTTTATCGATCTGGAAACAAAGCAGCTGTTGAAAGCACTTTTCCTTCTATCTCCTTTACAGCAGTACGCCTTAGCGTCTGAAATATTTTAATAGTGTCTCCTACGGATGCGTAAAATTAAACACACCTTCGGAGGCGTAACAAATTCAGCAGGAGGTTTCAGCAACATTTTACTCCGCCTTTTATCATTTCAAAATCGAACGCATTCCCCTTCAGCTACAAATGGTTCAAAAACTTACCACTCGGAGGTCTAGCGCTGGAAGCAGTGTCAAGTGCGGTAAATTGCAAGGTATATTTCAGTTGCTTGTAATTTAATTGTGTACTTACAGAAACACTTGCGTTGTTGATTTAAATGCGTGAACGACGGAAAGTGTTTAAATTAAATTATTGTTGTGTCGGTAAATTTAATTTCAGTGCGCGATAATTTAATCCTTTTATTTTGTGTTGCTAAAAGCTGATTATTGGAAAGATAAACGCATATTTGGGATTTTTTGAATAACTACGACTTTGTGGTTTGTTTATTAATGTAATGTTGTATAACGTTCCTGCTTATTCTGACTATACACCTCTTCCTTCATACAACCAGGTGAGTAACACGTATATGTATTTTTGCTTAATTATTTTAAATTACTCAGGGAATTAAAAATTATTTTTCCGACTTTGAAAGGTAAACAATAAAATAGGAAATTGTATTACCTACCGACAAACTAAAATTTAGTGATTGTACTTTTTCATACGTTTGTGAAGTTTTCTTAGCTACAAAATTACTTTCATAAATTGCAAAAAATTATACAAATTGCAGAGGTTGTTTCCCATTTTTACCTGCTGATTAAAGAAGGTTTAGGTAATGGAGGAAACGTGCAGAAATTGGCTTTTGTATTCCTTGATATTCTGAGCCAGGAAAGCTTGCTAACAACTAAGGTAGATAACTCATATTTATTTTTGAACATTTTATAATTTTTTATATTTGAAGATACGCTTCTGTGTAGTAAACCAAAGCTCTTCGCAATCATACACTGGCCGATACCTTAATTTTAAACGCAGTTTGTGTCTTTTTGTTATTTAAGAGAAACCCTGGCAAAGTACAATTATTCAATGTCTCATGGAAAGGATTTATTACAACAATTTTATACGATTACAATTACAATTTAACATTATTTGACTTCTTGTTTGCATCCTGTTATCAATGGTGCTTTGTCCGAATAAGAAACGAGAATGGAACGGAACATTTTCAATATAATAAATAATAAAAGTTCTTGAATTTTTACATGTTGTAAGTAAATGTACAGGGTGTCCATTTTTGAACACTTTTACAGAGTATCTCGCTTATTTTTAAAGATAGAGGGTTGCGGTTTTCGCGACGCTGTACTCTTTTTTTGTGAAACTAAACATGCCGCCAACAAAATTTTCATGGCCCTTATTGTTTTTGAGATACAGGATGAAATTGAAAATTATCACGTTTCGGACATTCCCCGTATCTCAGTAATTTTTTAACTTATTACAGAGGTGATAAGGTATTTTTACAGAACTTTTTCTGTAGAATCCAGTGGCGTAGTTTGCTTCATTACTGCGCCATCCGTCTTTTAATTATGAAGGAAACATATGTTTTTTAAATAGGACACACTATATATTTTAAACTAAATAAATTAAGCATTTTTTGGGCTTTTCAAAAATATATAATAGTCTATATTTATTTTGAAAAATAACTGAATAAACTACACTTTTCTCAAAATTAACATGTTATTTAATAGTAGGCCATGAAAACAGTCAATTTTTAGCAATGGCGTTAAAGAAACAAAACAAAATAATTTATCAATGGGATAAATCAGGTTGCTTGTCAACATAATATTTAAGATTGACTTAAAGTTTAAAATTTGTGTTTTCTTTTAAAAAATGGCTAGAATGGGAGTATATCAGAACTTTAAAAGTATATGTTATGTTCCTACATACAATTCAATGAAAATGCGCATTAGGCCCAGAACTGTATTTTAACACGTAAACTTGTTCTTCATTTAATACCTCACCATTTTTCATCATTGTGCGTCTTTATACTTATTATAGATATCGGGAAAGAAAACAACCTTTCTTGAATAGGTTTTCTATACTCACAAATAATTTAATTAATCATGAATAATTTACGCGACCAAGAAGGTGCGTGAAGTTAGCCGCAACATCTTGGAATTTTTGAAAAATATTTATGTCATAATTAGGCGCCATTTTGCGCCGCTAAAACTAAATTTTGCGCCGCTAAAACTAAATTTTGCGCCGTCTTGACAAACAAGTTATTAATAAAATAATATTTTTCCGGTTAAGTTCACCAAACCGCACATTTTTTCAATTTTCAGAAATGCTTTATTCCATAATTTAGCGCCAATTAGGCGCCATTTTGCGCCGCTGGAACGAAATTTTGCACCCTCCTGTGTAACAAGTTTTTTGAAAAAAAAATTCAAAAAAGTCGCGGCCAATTTCACGATTTTGAGTAGTTTGAAAAAATGTTTTTTTTTTAAATAACTTCTTACACCGAAAGGCACAAAATTTTGTTTCAACAGCGCAGAATAGCGCCTAATTACCGCCTAAATTTGGTATAAAATTTTTTCAAAATTCCAAAAAGTTGCGGCCAGCTTAACGCTTCTAGTTAGTACGGAAAAAGAGTTTTTTCAAATAACTTGTTACACACGAGGGCGCAAAATTTCGTTCTAACGGCGCAGAATGGCGCCTAATTGGCACTAAATTATTGAATAAAGATTTTTTGAAAATTGAAAAAAGTGCGACTTCGTGAACTTGGCCGGAAAAGCCCTATTTTATTAATAACTTGTTTGCCAAGACGGCGCAAAATTTAGTTTTAGTGGCGCATAATGGCGCCTAATTGGCGCCTAATTATGACATGAATATTTTTGAAAAATTCAAAAATGTTGTGGCTCACTTCACGGGGCGTCGCCGTGGATCAATGTAGTAAGCGTAAGACTACGGATCCCAAGTTACTGGGTTCAAATCCCGACATGGCCGACTGCTTGAAAAATGACAGGTGAGCGTTTTTCACAAAAATTACGCCCTCGTTCGGATGAGAGGTAAAATGGAGGTCCCGTGTGTGAGTGTTGTCAAGCACGTTAAAGATCCCTACCTTGCCTGGAATGGCAAGGGTTCGGCAAAATTCTAAATTTCCAGGCAACAAAAAATTCGCCTCCTGGCCAATGTAGTACCTTCTGGTGGAGCATTGGAAATGTAAATGCACGGCTAACTTCACGCACCTCGACCAAGACCAAAATCCTACAATAAGAAAAATCAAGAAATTGATGAGACCAATGTTTTAGCCGTCGTAGAAACAACTCCTTCAACCTCGTGCAGGGGTATTAAGGCAGAAGTCGGAATAATCAAGAGTAGGGCACAGAAGATATTAAAGAAATTTAAGTTCAGACTCTATATATATAAAACACTAATTGTTCAGCACTTACACCCTGGAGATGCTGAACGTCGCCTAATTTTTTTAACTGGTATTTACAACAAACTGAAATAAACAGAATTTCTTCTCGCTCAGTAATATCGTCTGATGAGGCTTATTTTTCAAGTGCTGGTATTCTTGACAGACATAATGCTAGACATTGCTGTTACGAAAATCATCATCTTGTATTTGATCGTGAGCAGAAGGGTAGGTTCGACTTCAGCGTTGCATGTTTTATTTTGGGCCGATAAATAGCATTTACAATTTATGAAGGAAGTCTTATAGGAGACCGATACCTAGAAATTTTGCAAGATCTAGTTACTGAACTCATATATAATGTTTCACTGGCTCGTTTGAACACTATATATTTTCAGCAAGTCGGAACGCCTGCTCATAATTCCCTGAGAATTCGGCTCTTTCTTGAAAATAATTTTCCTAACAAATGTTTATGCACTAATGGGCCAATAAGATGGCCCCCGCGATCGCCCGATCTATCTGTTCTAGACTTTTTTCTTTGGGGTTACTTACAAAACAGAGTTTATACCAAGCGACATCGCAACCCACATAAACTTCGTGAAGCCATTACCCTGGAATTTCAAAATATACAAAGATGTTCCATAATTCTGTTAAATGCTCTAAAACGAATAAGCAAACTGTGCGAATTGTGTATTAGAGAAAGTTGTAATTATTTTGTACAATTTCCGTAGTATTATTATATGTTGTTGTTGTTACTGTATGTTATATAAAAAAACTATAATTACTATTTATACTGTTAAATATTTATTTACGTTATTGGGTTAATAATGAAACAGTAATTCAATAATCACTTTAAAACATTTTCAGAATAAATAATATGCAATATATTCATTTTCTTTCATCAGTGACATGGCTTAATATTAAATAACCTATTAATTTTGAGAGAAGTGTAGTTTATTCAATTATTTTTCAAAATAAATATTGACTTATATATTTTTGAAAAGCTCAAAAAATGCTTAATTTAATTCGTTAAAAATATATAGGGTATCCTCTTTAAAAAAACACTGTTTGCTTCATAATTAAACAAGTTGAAAATGCAAGGCATTGTCGCAACGAACTTCCAAATGTAGACTTACTTTAAAACAATTTAAAGAAATTAAAATTATTATGTTGTAATAATTATAAGTATTCAGATAAAATACAAAAATTTATAAACAACAAAAGAGACATTTTAATATATTTTTTTTTATTGAATAAATATTTTAAAAGCTATATATTAG
Source organism: Platerodrilus igneus (assembly GCA_036346225.1). NCBI lineage: Eukaryota > Metazoa > Arthropoda > Insecta > Coleoptera > Lycidae > Platerodrilus > Platerodrilus igneus. The sequence goes on along the minus strand of JARFIW010000787.1, from coordinate 6,627,626 downwards.
TTCTCATCAATAAGATAAGAAATTTTTTTTTTTTTATATGAATCTAATTATTTTCGGTAATCAAAATTTAAGTTTAAACAATGTCTATAATATTGGAATAATTGGCATGAAATGCCATAAATTGTTTAAATATGTGTAGCATATTGATTTTAAACTTATTTAAAATTTTAATTATCCCTGTGGATTTTCCCGGGGGCTCGGCGTCCCCGTGGCCCGATTTTAACTGACATCAAAACTTAAGCTCTGGACACCGAGCTGAATCGATTGATGTATCACACATTGATGTCCGACCATTAAAAAGGCCTCGGACACACAGACACACAGACAAATAGATTTCATAAACGAACGAAGTTCGTTGAAAACGGATGGTGCAGGAAAGAAACAAACTACGCCTTACCATCTTTGTAATAAGTAAAAAAACAAGCGAAATACGGGAATGTCCGAAAAGTAAAAATTTTGAATTTTACCCTGTATCTCAAAAACAAAGAGGGCTATGAAAATTTTGTTGGCGGCATGTTTAGTTTCACAAAAAAGAGAGTACAGTGTCGCGAAAACCGCAACCCTCTAGCTTTAAAAATAAGCGAGATACCTTGTACACTGTCGTCGCCAGTAGCAAAAAGACGGTATAGTCAATTGTTAGTGAGTATTAATTTTTTCGTTAAACAGGTTGGTTTACTATTTTTATCTTCATACGAAATAGAAACATCTCGAAGTTATTATAAATGTATTAAAACGCGAAATGAAAAAGACCGTAAAATTCTACTTCATTAGTTTACGAATAATAAACACTGCTTGTATTATCTTAGAAGATAAATGACCGTATGGCTATAGTGAACCACAGATTACGCTCTTTTAACTAGTTATTCACAAGTAATTCTAGGTAAACATACGTTGGGTTTGTTAGACACACGTTCACTTGGACGAATAAATTGATGAAATCAAGCATCAGTGCAGTTTCAGTCCTACAGAACGACGGCTAGAATCTAACCTGTAAATAAAATTGCTTATTTATAAATTTATTTAATATTTTCCCTTAACTGACAAGTAAAGTAAATTCAGGCGTGTGAAGTTAGCTGAAATGTTAGCTGCCAATTTACGAAGTGACCCGAATATCTAGTGGTGGAGCAACCAAAACTTCGCGTCTATATAATTTAACATGCACTTTCAATCAGTTTCCAAATAAGTAATAAAACAACACGATATCTTATTTTTACGAACGGCTACAAAATATGGCAATACAAACAATTTTTACATTTACACGTTTAACCAATTATAAATCCACGCCCAGTATATAAAAATACCTTTGAAAATTCGTAAATAAAAATGGCGCAAACGTATCTAGGTTGGATCAACTGATTATTGTTGAGACATTCTATCTCTAACTATGCTATAGAAGACAGTTATTGTCAAAAGCCTAAATGTCCAAAAAATTAATTATTTTCATTATGCAATTTTGAAAACATTGAAAATTCGTAAATAAAAATGGCGCAAACGTATCCAGATCCGCCCGATAGATTATTGTTGGTGCAATCCATCTCTAACTATGCTATAACAGAAAGTTACTTCCAAAAGCCTAAATGTAAAAAAAATTAATTATTTTCATTTTGCAATTTTGAAAACTGAAAATTCGTAAATAAAAATGGCGCAAACGGACACCGATGACTTATTGTTGATACATTCCATCTCTATGCTATAGCAGAAAGTTACTGCCAAAAGCCTAAATGTCAGAAAATTAAATATAGGTATTCGCTATGCAATTTTGAAAGCTTAGCAAATTCGTAAATAGAAATGGCACAAACGCATCCAAGTCCGACCGACGGATTATTGTTGGCACATTTTATCTCTAACTATGCTATAGCGGAAAATTACTGCTAAAAGCTTACATGTAAAAAAATTAATTATTTTCATAATGCAATTTTGAAAACTTTGAAAATTCGTAAACAGAAATTGCGCAAACGTATCCAGATCCGACCGACTGATTATTGTTGATACATTCTACCTCTAAGTATGCTATAGCAGTAAGCTACTGCTAAAAGCCTAAATGTCCAAAAAATGAATTACTTTCATTATGCAATTTTGAAAACTTTAAAAATTCGTTAATAGAAATGGCTCTAACGGACACCGATGACTTATTGTTGATACATTTCATCTCTATGCTATAGCAGAAAGTTACCGCTTAAAGCCTATAAATGTCAAAAAATTAAATATAGGTATTCGTTATGCAATTTTGAAAACTTTGAAAATTCGTAAACAGAAATGGCGCAAACGTATCCAGATCCGACCGACTAATTATTGTTGATACATTCTATCTCTAACCATGCTATAGCAGAAAGTTACTGCCAAAAGCCTAAATGTACAATTCGGAAACATGTATTTTTGCTTAATTATTTTAAATTACTCAAGGAATTAAAAATTATTTTTCCGACTTTGAAAGGTAAACAATAAAATAGGAAATTGTACTACCTACCGACAACCTAAAATATAGTGATTGTACTTTTTCATACGTTTGTGAAGTTTGCTTAGCTACAAAATTACTTTCATGAATTGCAAAAAATTATACAAATTGCAAAGATTGTTTCCCATTTTTACCTGCCGATTAAAGAAGGTTTAGGTACTGGAGGAAACGTGCAGAAATTGGCTTTTGTATTCCTTGATATTCTGAGCCTAACTAATAACTAAGGTTGATTACTCATATTTATCTTTGAACATTTTATAATTTTTTATATTTGAGATACGCTTCTGTGTAGTAAACCTAAGTTGTTCGCAATCATACACTGGGCGATACCTTAATTTTAAACGCAGGTTGTGTATTTTTGTTATTTAGGTGGTTTGTCCGAATAAGAAACCGGAATGGAACAGAACATTTTCAATATAATAAATAATAAAAGTATGCATTTTTGAATTTTTGCATGTTGTAAGTATATGTACAGGGTGCCATTTTTGGACACTTTTACAAGGTATCTCGCTTATTTTTAAAGATAGAGGGTTGCGGTTTTCGCGACACTTACTCTTTGTGAAACTAAACATGCCGCCAACAAAATTTTCATAGCTGTTTCTGTTTTTGAGATACAGAGTGAAATTGAAAATTATCACGTTTCGGACATTCCCCGTATCTCGGTAATTTTTTAACTTATTACAGAGGTGATAAGGTATTCATAGAGAACTTTTTCTGTAGAATCCAGTAGCGTAGTTCGCTTCTTTACTGCGCCATCCATCTTTTAATTATGAAGCAAACACGTTTTTTAAAATAGGACACCCTATATATATTTTTAACTAATTAAATTAAGTATTTTTTGGGCTTTTCAAAAATATATAATAGTCTATATTTATTTTGAAAAATAACTGAATAAACTACACTTTTATCAAAATTAACTTGTTATTTAATAATAGGCCATGAAAACAGTCAATTTTTAGCAACGGCGTTAAAGAAACAAGAGAAATAATTTATATATATTTAAGATTGACTTGTTTAAAATTTGTGTTCTTAAATGATCAGAACTTTGAACAGTCAGATGTACATCCAATGAAAACGCGTCAGGCCTCGGAACTGTATTTAACAGGTAAACTTGTTCTTCATTTAATACCTAACTATTTTTATTATTGTACGTTTTATACTTATTATAGATACAGCCCCTCCTCCGCCACACACATTTTGGGCCGAAACCCATTCAAATGGTGAGCCACCTGAAAGGGTTTGGAAAACGTAGTTTTATAGAAAAACTCAATTTTTTTCAAAATTGTGGGACTTGGTGTTTGGTGATATTGGCATTGACTCGGTAATACATTAATCATCATACCAAGTCCCACAATTTTGAAAAAAATTGAGTTTTTCTATAAAACTACGTTTTCCAAACCCTTTCAGGTGGCTCACCATTTGAATGGGTTTCCGGGCCCAATATTGTGTGTGGCGGTGGAGGGGGGGGGGCTGTATCTATAATAAGTATAAAAACGTACAATAATAAAAAATAGTTAGGTATTAAATGAAGAACAAGTTTACCTGTTAAAATACAGTTCCGAGGCCTGACGCGCATTTTCATTGGATGGTATGTAGCAACATAATCTATTGTACTTTTCAAAGTTCTGATATACTCCCATTCTAGCCATTTTTTAAAAGAAAACACAAATTTTAAACTTTTAAGTCAATCTTAAATATTATTTTGACAAGCAACCTGACTTATCCCATTGATAACTTGGTGTTTGGTGATATTGGCATTGACTCGGTAATACATTAATCATCATACCAAGTGACATAAAAAGAAATTGCTTTGCTAAAGCGTGGGTGATTGATACCAATGATTTTCATTTCAAGTCGAGGAAATTTAGGGATAGTCTTTCTAATAGCATAAAATTTGGATATTTAGACGAAATAAACAAAATGATAAAAAAAAGTAGAAAATGTTTATTATTGATAAGGAAATCTCAATAATAAAAAACAATATACATATAGTATGATAAAAACATATATCAACATCAAATATGCCCCTTTCGAGCTTTTTTATTTGCAAAGGTATTGACAATATCATCAAAATTAATTTCTTTGGCTAATTCGTGTTCTATTGATAATACAGCCAGATTATTCATACGATCTTGGCCCATACTTGCTCTCCGAAAGTTTTTTATCATTGCTAGTTTACTAAAACTTCTTTCAGTTTCTACTACTGTGATCGGTAAGGTACAAAAATTCTTAAAGCTGTACATTTAGAAATAAGGATTGCAGATTGTAATGTAAGAATAAAGGGCATTTAAAAGTAGAAGAGGCGATGACGGCGGTTTTCTTTCAAATGTAGCATTAAAAATTGTTTTTAAATAAGTTTCTTGAATGAAATTGTTTGATAGATCATTCGTGAACGCACGAATTAAAGTTTCAGACTTTTTCCTTAATTCAGGTACATCCAATTCAAGAAAATTCAAAATCGGGAAAAATAATTTGTATATTTCATTTACTGCTGAAAATCGCAATTCTAAAGCCCCTAAAATATTATCAATTGTAGCATAAAAAACATTAATTCTAAAATTTCTTTCTTCTGGATTCTCACTCTGCGAAGAAAGAGGTTTTTCTTCTTCTGCAGTTTCATCAAAAAAAAAATTTTTTAATGCGCTTTTTCTGTGCAAACTGATTGTCAACATTTAATTCCGTTACCACTAACCTTGCTTCACTTAAAATAAGTATTCACGATTTCCGAATTCTAGTAATTGTATTTTTTAACTGCGTAAGAAGATTTTGTTCTTGTTGTATTGTTATTCCAAGACTTTAAATAATGACGTTTACTTCATTTATGGTTGCTAACATTTTAAACCAAAAAGTTGCCAACACTAAACATTCAAAAAACAAAAAATATTTCATTAAGGATTCTGCTAATAAACTACTCAACTCGGAACATTAATTTAGAGCAGTAATCACGTCAGGTAAATGTTTTACAATTGGCGTTATTGCGTCTATCCGCGAACTCAAACGAGTGTCAGATTGTGATTTTATTGCACTTTTCACAAGTTTAATTAAAATACTCCATCCGTTAGGGCTGGCACTAAAGAACACGTATAATCTTTGAACACAGCCAAAAAATATGTTTGTTTGAATACACATTGCTGCGGCATGTACACCTACAAGGTTTAACGAATGAGCCGCACATGAAGAGAAAAAAGCTGACGGATTTTTTTCTAATATTTGGTTTTGTACAGCTTTAATTTTCTCTGCCATGTTGGCTACGTTGTTATACCCTTGGCCTTTGCAATCATCTAATGGTATTTCGTGATGCTGTAATCTTGAGCATAACATTTCAGCTATGGCTTCTCCTGTTTTATTTTCAAAATGAAAAACCTTTCCACAATTTCAAATTGTTTTGATTTTTCCCAATACTTTAGGTATCCCAAAATTAAAACATTTTGCACTTTGTGGGAAATATCTGGAGTGGCATCGGCTATTATTGAATAATAAATAGCTTTATTTCTTTCATTCAAAATTTGTTTTAGCACCTTATTGCCACATAATTCTATAAACTCATTTTGACTTTTCCACGACATATAATGTACCTGACCTCTGAATGATTTTCCTTCCGATTGTTGTTTTGATACTTTGGATAAATGATCTGAAGTTATACTGTCATATTTTCCCAGCAATTCAAGTGTACCCAAAAAGTTCCCATTATGTACATTTCAAATTTCTACGGTATCGCCTTGAAAAGGTAAATTACAAGCAGCAAGAAATAATGTTACATCTAAAACTCTATACAATATTTTTTTCCATCTATCACTTTCTGCTATAATCTGCATTTGCAAGTCTGCATCCACTTCATAGTCTAACAAGGAACGCTGTAAAGTTTTCCAACTACAATAATTAGTTTTATGTTTGTCACTTTTTCGTGTGCGGGGAGCTTTGTGTATAGAGTTTTCCACGTTTTTAAACCCGGAGAAAATCCACTCTCTTTCCAAAGATACTTAAGTTTGATGAATATTCTGTCAAACTATCACAAAATAACATACATGAAATACAGTGCAAGAATTTGTTTGATGTACTCCAAATTAACCAGTCTCTTGGGTATTTTTCCCCCTATTATTTGAACTTTTTGTATATAACAAATATTTTGAAAATTTTCTTTTCTTAATATCAAGAGGTATGCTTGAAAGCATAGTTTGTGAAAACCGCTCTTCAAAACTTGGTATCGCTGTAATAACGTTTTGGCTCAAACTATTAGTCATTTTCATAGTTGACCACAGTGCGGGATCTATAAGATCAATATCTGCTGTATTGAAGCCGGAGTTGATAATGTTGTCATCTGATGTATTCGAACTATAAATATTAAAATATTTGAATCTATATATAAATATTTACGTCACAGGATGAATTTGAAGATGGGGCTTTTTTAACTGGGTATTAAACTCACCATAGTATAACAAGTTGTTTGGCAAAATATTGTTGATACATTATAAAAGTTTTAAGATAATGGTGATTGGAGATACAGGAATTTTTAAGTTCTGCACTGTTAGTTCACAAACCATTAAATTCACCCTGTATCTTTTATAACTTATAAATATCTTCACTATTTTTTACCTAACATTTTCATGTATAGTAGCAGTAACTGACGGATCATCAATTCGAGAGCTGGGACCAGCACCAGCCACTGGTTCACTGTAATTACAAAGATACATGTAAACTATTAATGTTGATATAAGAAAATTCTATTATACCTAGGAGCATCGTGTATCAGTTCTTTGTTGATACCAGAACCTACTACAACTACGTCCACATTTGCATTTTTCCTATCAGTGTCCTCACTATAAAATGATAATTACAAAAATGAGCGTGATTATAATTTTACGGATGAAAAAAAATTACTTACCTAATAGCTTCGGTACTCAACTTAAAAATTTTGTGATATGCTGACTTCCATGTGCATTCTTCTTTTCTTTTCCTTCGCGAATTTTTCGCTTCTCCGCACCAGACTTATATTTCTTTTTAAACATTTTAAATTAAAACCACATTAACATTAACACATAAAGTATATTAACCAATAACGAATTGTACTAACACCTTACACAGTAACACAGTTTGACTTAACACACAACTCACAATGAAAACGATGTTGCATTTGCATTGCAAGTGCTCGTGCACCAACATCCAACAAAACAACTTCTTTTCTGCGTGATTCATCTGTTTATGCTAAGGCCGCTATAATCTTGTAATGGAACATGAAACTTGAAACGTCTGGAACTGGTGAGCGAAGAGTATTCGAAATTCGAATAAAGAGGGTTAGTAAAAGCTTTTCTCTTTGTTGCGCTACCGGGATATTGCCAACTAACATAAGAAGAGAAAAGAGTTGAATCTTAAGACAACGTAAAATTTAATTTAATATAAAACAGTATTTTTGAATTATGTAATTATACAATTATTTAAGCAAAGTACCTAGTCGTAGTCGGAGATATGCTTTTTTCTGTGAAAAAAGTGTAAAAAAAATCATTGAGCCTTGTGGGCCCCAGCATGTTGCGGGCCCCGATACTCAGGCACCAGTGCCTCCTCCCCTCCATGTGGGGAGGCTGTATAGATATCCGGAAAGAAGACAACCTTTCTTGAATAGGTTTTCTATACTCAAAAATAATTTAATTAATCATGAATCATTTACGTGACCAAGACCAAAATCCTACAATAAGAAAAATCAAGAAATTGCTGAGACCAACGTTTTAGCCGTCGTAGAGGCAACTCTTTCAACCTCGTGTAGGGGCATTGGGACAGAAGTCGGAGTAATCAAGAGTAGGGCACAGAAGATATTAAAAAAAATTAAGTTTAGACCCTATAAAACACTAATTGTTCAGCACTTACACCCTGTAGATGCTGAACGTCACTTCATTTTTTGTAACTGGTATTTACAACAAATTCAAATAAACAGAAATTTTTCTCGTTCAGTAATATGGTCCGATGAGACTTATTTTTCAAGTGCTGATATTTTTGACAAACATAATATTAGACATTGCTATCAAGAAAATTATCATCTTGTACTTGAGCGTGAGCAGCAGGGTAGGTTCGGCTTCACCGTTGCATGTTTTCTTTTGGGCCGATAAATAGCATTTAGAATTTATGAAGGAAGTCTTATAGGAGACCGATATCTAGAAATTTTGCAAGATGTAATTACTGAACTCATAGATAATGTTCCGCTGGCTCGTTTGAACACTATATATTTTCAACAAGACCGAACGCCTGCTCATAATTCCCTGAGAATTCGCCTCTTATTAGAAAATTATTTTCCTAACAAGTGGATAGACACTAATGGGTCAATAAGATGGCCCCCGCGATCGCCCGATCTGTCTGTTCTTTTTTCTTTGGGGTTACTTACAAAACAAAGTTTATGCCAAGCGCCATCACAACCCACATGAACTTCGTGAAGCCATTACCCTGGAATTTTAAAATATACAACGACGTTCCATAATTCTGTTAAATGCTCTAAAACGAATAAGCAAACTGTGCGAATTGTGTATTAGAGAAAATGGTAATCATTTTGTACAATTTCCATATTATTATTATATGTTGTTGTTGTTAATGTGTTATATAAAAAACTTATAATTACTATTTATACTGTTAAATATGTCGTTAAATACGTCGAAATGGATGCACGTAGGTATTTTGCAGAGCCGATGAACAATTAAGAAATGTTTTTTCACAAATTAAGAGCACATAAAAAGCACATAATTCTGACCTATTCGTTTCTTCGATTACGGCACTTGAATTTTGTTTTCCAATGCGGCTGTGTTTGTCTTATGCTGTGAAAAATATATATACAGTGCTATGATCGAGGAAATCATTACGCCGAAATTATGTACTATTTATGTGCTAGTAATTTGTGCAAAAACATTTCTTAGGTGTTCATCAGCTCTGCAAAATACCTACGTGCATCCGTCTCGGCGCGTAGTATCTGACGCCTTTGCGACCGTTTTTCAATACTTTGCGACGAGCAACAAATTCGTACCTATATATTTTCTGAAACTACGTTTTATTACGAACATTTTGATCCAATGCATGTCCGAGCAATAAATTATTTGACGGAGTTATTCCTTAAGTTATTGCGTGAAAGGTACTCTCAATATTCTAAAATATTATTCTTTTCATTAATCCACTTTTTTTTCGCTAATGTTTTTTCATAATTTGAGAGCACATAAAAAGCACAATTCTGATCTATTCGTTCCTTCGACTACGGCACTCAAATTGCATTTTTCAATATGGCTGTGCTAATTTTAATCTTAAGCTAGCACAGCCATTGTTTTTGACAAAACGGCTGGAGCAACAAAATTAGGAATAAAGCAACAAATGAGCACAAAATTCCTGTACAGATCGCATTCGATTGTGCTGAAGTGGCTGTGTCAGCTTAGTACGTGTAAAATATTTAGCCAAATTGCCGCACATGTAAAGACCATTTTAGCCATTTAGAAAAAGTTAAGAAAGTTAGAACCTCGTATCAAAAAGACAAATCCCAACAAGAGAAAAATAATGTACGTTATTCCGCAGACCTCCAAGAAGTTATTATGCTCCCATGCATGAATCGATACAAAATCGTTTTGCTTACTCAAAGAATTGTTATTTTCAATTAAAGATTTGTGTCAGCGGGAGATAATCAAAATCATTTAAATGCTGTTGCAGTCGTCTGGCATGAATGCATAGTTGGAAGAAGAAAATAAGATATAGTGAGCAGTTTTCATTCATTCTTTTTGAAGAATAGGGATGCTTAGGTTATTTCTATGGTTGGATAACTGTTCTGGGCAGAACAAGAATTGGTGCAGGTTTAGTTTTTTATTATATATATATATATATATATATATATATATATATATATATATGTGTGGAAATAGCCACCAATAAAATCTGCCTAAACAACTTCCAAACAGGTCACACGTTCAAGAGTGCTTATAGGTTTCACCACTAGTATGAAAAAAGCAGCAACATTTTTAATTTCAACGATTTCCATGATGCAGTACAACGCGCAAAATTAGGATGTTTGTTTACAAGTAGAAAAAGTCGTATAATTCAAAAATTCCTCATTTACGACTTTTATAGCTCGTATCATATTATTTTTCTAAACAAGTACAATAATGTATAAGACGTAATGGTGAATTATATCTCAAAATATCAAAAGTTTTTTAATTGACTACTGAAAATATTAATTTACTCCCAACAGTAATATTTGTCATCAAAAAAGTTATAGCTATTAATTGTTCTCCTTGTGTTGGGCACAGGTTGAACGTTTCTATCTTTATTTCATAACCACGATTCTTTATTTTGTGGTCTTTTTACTACTGGCGGCAGTACAAAGGTATGGTATAATGTTTTCAACAAAATTGAAGAGAATTATTTAGCCGGTTTTTCGCCACTTAATGATTTTTCTGATTTCAAAACATTGTAAAATATGTAAATTGTTTTTGTTTTAAATTTCTTATTTTGTAATTATTAGAAAATAGTGTTTTTTTTTTGTATTCCGAAACAATTAAAAAAAATTATGATAGGTGTACTTCTTACCAGTTTTCGGCCTATTGTGCGTATTACCTACCAGCCACTGCTGCTGAACGAATCCGTAACGCAGCTATATCTATTCTTATAAGTGTAGTTTTCCTTCTACTTAACTAAATAAACTCCCTATGAACCGAAAAAGTAGCAAAAAGTTCCAAACTGTGTTTAAAAAAATTAAAGTTACATTATATTAAAAAAAGAACAAATATTAAAACACAGACTTCTTTGAAAATTTGTGTTACCTAGAAACTTATCTGCACGAATCACATTTTGTATTCCTGTAGAACAGCACTCGTAAGTTATATTAGAAAATTTTGTGCACTTTAAATGGAACTCCTTTGCACAAAGTCGCAGCCAATGTTTTTTCTGTGTCCTCTTCAGTATCACTAATTAGGTCTTCGACACTAATCAGGTCTTCTTCACATACAATACACTTTACGTGTGGCTATCATGTTTTGGTTTATGTTGTTTTCTACGGATTATTGTAAAACATGTTTTTTTAGCATTTTTTGTAAGTTCCGTTAACGCTCTTCGGCTTTTCTTTTTCATTTTTGTTTCCAATACTTTTGCTTTATTTTTTCCAGCGTCTATTCCTTCCTTTGTTCGTGTAATAATTACGCCAAGGCTGTGATGATATTGTACTAAGTAATTTAACTTTTGCTCTTCCAGGTAATTTTGTGACTTCTGGATAAATTTCAAATGGATTCACTTCTTTTTCAATTCAGCTCGGATAGTACGTTCTTTGGTTTCACTTATCATCTCGTTGTCGCTGATATTATTTAATTCGTTGTTATCCCTATTTTTTGTATTTGATCATTATTTTCTTCTTGCGGCTAACTATTAACTGCTCTAAAAATACAAATTTTGTTTGCTACATTTTTATTTTATTTTGTAATCTTATTTGCTAAAATAAGTTTTTTTTTAGCATTTTAGTTAGTCACATTTCCCATTTCTCTTTATGCTCGGCCATTTTCCTGTCTTTATTTTCAGTTTCTAGCTTTATTTGCAACATTATTCCTTCAAACTGCAGCTCGCAGCTTTGACTCCTTTACATTTATTTGCTTACCTGCTACTTCTAATATCAAAGTGCCGAAAAGTATCTTGCTGTCTATTATCTCCTTTTGGCATATCTGAGACACGTCTCCTGAACGAACATCATCTATGTTGAGAACTGTGAAGTTATCGAAAGGAAAAATAATGCCATTTTCAATATTGTGCTGTGGTCGTAGTAAGTCATATAATTCATTGTAAATTACAACTGCGGTAATCCCATAAGAATACAATTCGACTTTCAATTTCTTTATCAGCTCTTTTGTAATTTTCAAATTATTTGTTGATACAATACATCATCGGTTTTTAATGGTGTAGCATTTTAGCACTTTATCTTGTGATATATTTTTTAGACATTTTGTAAAGTCAACATACTCGAGATTAGGTGGAAATTGACCACATTTTCTAAATCCATTTATAACCTGAGTAGATGCGTTTGTGTGTATGTGTGTGTTCAAGCAACGTACAGAAATTCAAATTTGTAATTGTTGAATGGACGTTTTCGGGCCTATTTTAGCACTCTTCCATCGTTGTTTTTTTATTTGTGCTTGAAAGGTTTATAGACACTTAGTCCGCTAGTTGGGGAATGTGGGGTGTGTTCGAAGGAAACACGTACAGGGTGATTTTACTAGAGTCTCAAAATTCGCTCAATGGCATCGACATACGACTTTTATGGTCGTCAAAAAATAATTATTGATATTTAATATTTTCTTTCATTAAATACCTGCTGATTAAGTGCATTCGAGATATATTTGTAAAACGCCTCCGCCGTCATCCATCCTTTATCAGATTTACCTAAGACTCAGGTAGGAGGAATACTCTTAATTAAGGTTCGATGATGCTTACGTATGCAAAAATTGTATAACGTGGACACGCCTTTCCATTGGTACTAAAAATTAAAAATACAGCAATCTTCTCATTTTCTTTGCTGGTTGTTATTGTCAATCAATTTTTGTAGCGCTTATGTGTCAAGAGTTTCCTCGTTTTAAGGCAAAGATAAAACCCAGATTCATCCCCATTAAAAGTTCTTTTAGGATCTTCTAGTATTTGCAGGAAGCCGTTACTTTCCAAAATAATTTGTAAATCATGAAATCATTATGCAATAAAATCTCAGTAACGAGAGGGCGAGCTATATTAATCGTTTCTGCTTCACGTCAAGTAGTACCTGGATGACGTTTGAGAAAACTGAAATGCCATTTTTGCCCGGAAGCACGATTTTTAAACGAATGCATTTGCCAGGATCGTCTGTTATTTTTTCAGCCTTTTGAAAATCTTCTTACTTAACAGAAAATCCATTTGTAATTTCCACCAACCATTTTACTATTTTTTCTTCCTCCGCGTGAGTATGAGCTGTAGTTCGTATTTTTTATATTTTGTTAGGATAACTCTTCCTTCTAGTTTATTTTCTAAGGTACTTCTAGGAACTCCAAACCGATTACTGGAGATTGTCTGATACTCGCTTTGTTTTCACGAATTCTAAAAAGTACTCTTTTTAGTTACTCCTCTTAGTATCCAAAAAGTTTTCGTTGGTTTTCGGCTTTGTAGGTTGTCTTTTAATATCTTTTATTTTCTTGTCACCAGCCACCTGCCAAAAAGAATTATACTTTTGTCTGTACGGCCGAAAACCGGCTTTGACTTTTGAGACCCAGATGAAAAATATTTTCAATAGTGAAATTCAAAACTAGACTCTTTCTCGTCCACTTATTATTTGTATTTCCCACGCATTAAACAAAAATGTAACCGACAACTAACCCCAATATTATATTTAAGAAATAGTGTAAACAGAAAAGTGCCATATACATAAAACAATGAAACGGTAAGAGATAATATTACGCAACAACCTATTTCCAGTTTTCAGATGGCAGAAACAAGTCTTTCTGCTATCCAGTTTCCCAGCCATTTAACCCATTAATAATAATTTTTAATAAATTTTTATATAAAACAATTTAAAAAGTTCCAAAATGTTATACATATTATTCCGTATTTGGTTAAACACTCTAGGTTATACAAGGAATTTAAAAAGTGTGCACCTGCACCGTATCGGTCATGTATTACGACTGAATTCTAGTTCCTTATTCTGTTACGATGGCTTTCTAACTGTCCCATGGAGGAGATGTGGCAGAAAAACTAGTAATATATTAATAAAACAAAGTATTTGATAAATTGTGCTATTTCCAGTACTGGCCGACAAGAAAATGCGGTCGACGAACTGGCGTAATCACGCTAGCTGTCAGTTATTGTTTTATTAGTATGTAATGATACATGTTAATGTATTATTACAGAAAACGATCAAGAAATTTATATTATTACATACACAGCGTGTCTAAAAACTCACTTCACAAAGAAAATTGCAAATTTTAGAGCTCATTTCATGGCGATATAACGTACATCTTGTTATCCAAATAAGCTTGCTAAGGGAGTTATGGCTTTTTAAAAATGGTACCGTACATAAGATCGATTTAATTCAAATATCTTCAAAACGGTTCGTTTTTTAGTGATAACATTTTGTACATTTATTTTGTGGAATATGCCCAAATCGTATGTTGTGAAACGGTTTTTTAATTCTTGTTATAAGCAGCTAGTTTGGGAGAAGTATTGTCCAGTATTATTCAAAACTTTTCTGTCTTTCAAATTTCGCCATTTAAACATAGCATTTAACAAATTTCGTTTTTATTAGAAAAAAAAGAATTCTCTTATTTAAAGTCGCTATGACGCACCGTTGTCGAAAAGAATGGGAAAATAAGTATAACGAACGTCTGCAGTGTGTAAAGCCTTACAAATCATAGGATGTTCAAATTTTGCCCTAGACTGTTCTTTGCCATTGGTATATAACAGAAGTTCCATTGCCCTGTAGTATTATTAGGGAAGCCTATACAAAATTTTAATTTGTTTTAAATTTGTTCTTATTCCTTCCAATAAGGTAATAAGAGATGAGTTGTATATATATATATATATATATATATATATATATATATATATATATATATTTGAATTTTTAAACTAAAAAAATGAAAGCAAACTTGGATGTTGGTCTTCACAAGAAAACGCAATTATTGTTGAATTGTAACTCTATTTTAAATTATAAAATTCCAGAAACTGGTACAAATTATCACTTTTGGGCGATAATCATTTGCTTGCACTTTTCATATTGATGCTTAATATGCATGTTAACGCGCGAGGGGTCTTATAATTTTATATATCGACTTACCTCGACCGTATTCTATTGTTTTATCAGTGCCGTTTCTATTCTTCAACGAAGTGAACTGTACGGCCATTTATTGTACGTATTACGTGCGCATTATCACTGTGTTTTTAGGGTTTATCCATAAAATCACATTCGGAGACACTAATGACTTAACTCACTTTACCAAACCAACAACCGTTTCTCTTCGATGTCTATGAACAAGTGTCGATCACTACCTCTTTAGTCCAATTAATTTCCACAGGCACAAAGGAAACATGCTAGAACGACGAAAAGCAGGATCAAAGTGAAAGTCAGCTTAGGAAACGATATGATAATCGATTCCAATATTAAAGTAACACATATCAGTAGAACACTTCTAAAGTCGTTGTGATGCATTACTACATAACGAAAACCGACAAATTCAACTACGATTGCCTTTGTTCATCACATTCGTAGAAAATTTATGTTATTCAAACTTTATTACTACTCATAAATAAAGCGAACATATTCTTTTAGAAAACAAGGAAGATAACCGAGTACATTTGCGGCATTTATCAAACAATAAAGATATATTGAGGTACTTTGACTTAAACAAAATACACTACTAACTAATAACCTACAGAGTGTTGAACAAATACTTATTTCAATTGTATTAGGATGAGTTTTAGAGGAACAAATTGATTTATTAATTTATAAAGCGTAATCATGGGCATTCAAATATCAAAAGTTAATGCCCGTTTGAAAAACTAACTTTCCTGGTGTTTCTTATTATTTTAAATTGCTTAATTAGAGAGTATCCTAAATGTATTATATTCATTGTAAAATGTTTGTCTAAAACAAAGCCTAAACTTTACTTTTTTGACCATCAACGTTTAGCTTTTTTACATGTTGCACTACGAAATGTGCACTTCGTATTTCTTTTTTAACTTCTTTCTTATTTAACTTTCTGCCCCAATTTTCTTACTTAACTTTCTGCCCCGTTTCTTACTTAGCTTTTTCCCCGATTTTCTTACTTAACTTTTAGCCCCCGTTTTTTAAACTTAACTTTCTGTCCTGATTTTCTTATCTTAACTTTTAGTTCTATTTTTTTAATTAACATTCCGCCTCGTTTTATGTCTATACTCCACGTTCTGTCCAGACACTTTTACATATTAAAATATTTTACATATTTTACATATTACATATTGTACATACTTTACGTATTAATATTACATATTATTTAGATCTCCGTTTATTTTCAGTATAGCATTTCCTTAGGAATTTTTTTTTATCTATATTCCCAAGGATAATCACACTTGCGTTTTCGCTGGAATCCTAAATACAGTCGAAACCGCTGGCGCCCTACCACTAATTACTGTTTCCTGCTAATTTTAATGCAACTTTAAGATGTTCTTCTTTTGTTAGGTCCTTACTAAATTTAATCGTTTTGCTTTAGGTATAATTTAGGTATATTATAATTCATTCTGCTGTTCCTGGTACATTAATTTTTTTATACTATTTTTTTGTTTCTTTGTTACGATGATTATCTGGTCGTTAGATGTAAACAGCCTGATGAACTGCTAGCAATTCTTTTTGATCTCTTTGCAAGTGTCTTTTTCTGAAGAGCTATCTGTAGACTGTAAGGAAATTTGAGCATCTGTAGGTAACTGTAAATGTTTTTTTAGCATTTATTTCATCAGTTTTGCAAAATAACTAGTAATTTTGAATGTGCGTTTCTTTGTTAAAATATTTTTTGCCTTCTTACCTTGAACTTATCGAAAATGCGATTTCCGGATATGATGGTTGTAGTTAGATGGACTCCAAAAACTTTTATTGTTCATGAACAGTTTAACATTCACCACAAGACACTTTTGCAACCAAAAGACGTGTTTGTTGTCCTTCCTATGTTGAATCTGCACTGATGGATAATTCAAACTCGTTGTTAATGTTATGCTGAAGAAGAAATTCTTGAGTATCCATCCACTTTCTTAAGATGTTTTGCAGTAGCTTCATTTGTTTGTTAATATTTAAATTGGGTAGTTGAATGTTTGAGCACTAGATCCTGCTGATGTTATTTTTTTCTTCATTTTCTGTATTTTACTAACAGATGCGGCAGTTTCATTAGTTTTCTGTGCTCTTTGTTCTAGCAATCGGTTGTGCTCTTTTTCTGGGAAATGTTTACATATAGCAAAGATTAATTTTTTGTGTCCTGGCATAAAAATAAAAGCCATGGGAGTTTTGGAAAATACACTGTAGTATTTTCACGGTCTTGAACAGGAATGAGGTCTTTTATCTTTGAACTACAAAACTTTTCTAAATCTAGAATATCCTCATCAGAGAGTTTCATAAGAGATGGAGCATTGACATAGCCGCCAAGGTTTAGTAAATTGATTATGTGATTTGGAATAACGATATTTAGATTCATTTGAAGAGTAGTCCAAAACTGAATTGATACCTATGTTGATTGTAGATTATCCTCAGGATTATTAGTTGATTGTTCCATTTCTACACAAATACGGAAAGTTTTGGCGCGAGTTACATATCCCCCAAATTAGGATACATATGTAATCAAATGGAATTATTAAATCATAAGTTAGATTGCTACAATGTATAATTGAAGGACATATTACAAAAGGTTAATGGAGGTTCATAAACCAGACATGAGAACGGATGTGAATACTTTGTGTTCCAGACGTAACATGACATTGCAGATGCAGGTCACAATAGATTATAAGAAACTTATTGTTAGAATTAAGATTACTAAGAAGTAATACTTTGTATTGAATAAAGAAATAGCAGACATGAGATCTGCAGTTCCCATAAGCAATGTGAGGGGCAGGGATAGCATAAATAACCTCAGGAGCCCAAGATGGCCAGTCAGTCTAGAGCTTCACAACTTTAACATTGTTGGTTGTTTAGCTACTCACCCTAATTTTAGTTAATTTAAATAGTGAATGTCAACTAGAATATTTTTGATCTCAATACGTTACTGCATATAACGTATCTGTTATTAAAATTCACATTGTAATTTCTGTTTAAATAAAATTGATAGAAGAGTTTTTTGGAAGAAGCCTTTTAAAAAGCCGCTCCAAGAGGCCCAAAACCTATCTCGTGGGCTACGGAACAGAAATCTTTGTAAATGTTAAACACTACCTGTTACAAATCAAGAGAAAAATCTACACGATGTTGAAAACAAGTATGTTTACGTCAAGCCGCGTAAGCACTATCCGAGCATAAGCACAATGCGAGGCACTATGTAACTGTATAAAATTCTATAGCAATTTACCTATAAACACAATTTCTTTTGGTACGAATCCTGCTAAACTAATCGAGAACTAATACCGTATTACTCTTCAACTGTACCGTAAAATAAAGCTATCCAAAATGATCCGACAGCCACATCCCCTTCCTCCCGCCTCCTTCCGCACTATAAACGAATTCACTGAAGCCTAACAATCTTAGTCTATATCAAGTACATATTAGGTATTTTAACGGATCTTTTTATCATGTTGATAACGGATAGCGTTTATACGACATAATTACTATACTAGAGTACTGCATGTTCAAAAGAATACCCTAATTTTGTAGTTTCAGAATTTACAGACTGACCGAAATTAAATGAAGATTGATTAGGATTGATATAAGATTGACTGAAGATTGATTAGGATTGACCTAAAATTGAGTAAAGATTGATTAGAATTCGCCTAGGATTGAGTGAAATTGATTTAAGATTTAGTTAGATTGACTCAGATCGAATAGGAATTATTAGAATTACCTAAGATTTACTGGGATTCACTTAAGGTTGAGTTTAACTTTGTACACCGGATTGACTGAGTTGTCAGCCCCGCAGTGATTTTAATTTTGAGAAGCTTCGCTCTCCACTGGCCACTGTCACAGGAGTGGTAAGAAAAATCCGTACTGCTATGTATACATTGGACATAATATCCACGAACCTGTTCGCTCACACGTAACGCAAAACTCTCAGAGCCGTACCGCCATTTTCTGCTCGCTCAGATACAGGAAATATTTTTGCCAAAGTTTTCATTTCGGTTAAGAGGCTGGTTCCGTCAATATCACTTTGCACTCCATCAGAAAGCAGATGCTCCGGTTCTTTGCACCGTCGGAGTAAATCGACAGCACACATATCTTTTACTGCTGCCATGTCGTTCAAAAAGCCAAACTTTGCAGAAGTTGTATAATTGGTCGAATCTCTGCCGTATCGACATACAAGCTTTATCCATTAGTGCAACAAAAAACTCGACTCGGTAGTTTTTTTTTAGGATCTTGTAATGTTTCATCCGTTGCCTCGTATGAAAATTGTATTTTCTTCTTTTTCTTTCGAATTGATGAGACAGGTTGGAAAACAGCTTCTTCTTTAGTCATTTCCAGATCATCAATTGCCAGCTTCTTCGCTGTTATAATGGCAGATTTAAATCCATTTTTTTTTGTACTTCACAAGGAATTCTTCAGTTTTCTTCAAAATTGATACAGCTACATCCATTTGAATACCTTTTGGCTGCATCAGTTTTCTGATTACATTAATCCGCACAAGAATGTCATACCAAATTATCCATAACTAAAAACTTCATATTCTTAACCTGTTTTGCCAGAGAAATTGCTTCGGCTGCACATTTTGGGTCAGCCGTCTCTTCGTGCAGATTCATTAATGCATCGTATATTTCGCCAACTTGATACCGAATTGCCTTTACGCAATCAACACGACATTCCCAGCGTGTTTCTACTACTTAGCCATATCA
The DNA here is from genome assembly GCA_036346225.1 of Platerodrilus igneus. NCBI lineage: Eukaryota > Metazoa > Arthropoda > Insecta > Coleoptera > Lycidae > Platerodrilus > Platerodrilus igneus. The sequence continues at coordinate 6,607,669 of JARFIW010000787.1, read as the reverse complement.
CCTAACACTAGATTTAAACTATGGCATCCGCAAGAAAGAAAGAATGCTCTATTATTTTCTCTCCTTATCTGATTTGAACGCCATTTTTACAGTTACTCATATTCGCTCCGTTGTCATAAACTTGGCCTCTACAGTCTATAAGGGGTATTCCAAGGGCAGTCAACTTTTGCTTAAACGCTTCTGCTATTCCGGCACCAGTAATGTTGTTTACCTTTAGAAATCCAACAAAATGTTCTACAATATTCACAGTACTGTCCGCAATGTTAACAAACCAAATAACCATGGTTATTTGTTCATTGTGGCTAATGTCAGGAGTACAGTGGAGAATAACTGAGAATTATTTTGCACGAAGTATTCTTTTTTTATTTATTCAAACTTGTGGCTGCTGATCAAGTGTATAAATTCGTTTTGAATGTTTTTTCCCAAATAATTGTCATGAATTTCTTTGCTGGTTACTCGCCGCACATGTTCCGACATGACTGGATCAAACTGCGCAAAGAGCTCCACCAAACTCAAAAATTTTCTATTATGAGGATGATTTAACTTTTCAACAAATGCGAGGTTATTCTCTGCTAAATATCTTGTGATCGCCAAAAGCCGTTCTAACACATTTCGCCGATGTACCTTTTTTTTCTATCATTTCCTGCGCTTTTCTATCAATTGTTTGATTTTTGTTTAAACGCATTTCTAGCTCGATCCATTGTTTTTGTGTTTCGAAATCGCACGCTGATGTTTCATGTTTACACAAATGAGGCAAGATTTTTCCAATTCTTGGACCCATCGCTTGCAAAGTTGTTTATTGGAGATCCAAATAGTTTGCAACAAAAACAATAGACACGGTTTTTTTGCACTGAGTATACTACCAACGTTAATCAACTTTTTCTTTGTTAGGTAAATGTCTAATATAATAGAAATCGGAAAAATGTCTTCGATCGTCAGGGCTTTTTGAATAATTGAAATTACGAACTCTGTTAACTCCCATTCCAATCAAAAAATGACGCTGATTCTGATCAATAAATTCCGGTCACATTCCGATATCAGACATACGACTATTACAGTCCGATAAAATTTCAGGATTTGGCACAACTGTGCACGTACCTGGTTCGATTGGAGCGTCTGTATTAATGGTGCCATGTTCATGTTGAATAGCTTCGTTCCTTTCTTCATAATTTTCCGTAGGTGGAGTCGCTGGAGATTCTTCTTCTTCCTTCACACTGCTTTTAACATGTTTAAATATCGCACCTTTCTGAGATGCAATAAAAGCTTCTGCGTTTCTCTTGCGTTTACGCTTTTCAGCGCCGGAATCACTCTTACTTTCCTTCGCGCTACTCATATTTTCAATATTTGAAATCGTAGTTATGAACTTCAAAATATTTTCTACAAAAAATCGTTAACAAATGGAATATTTTACTGCTATTATGATCACACAACCTCATTCATCTTAAACTCGGTTCTAACTAACGGAAAAAACATAAGACGGAAAGGTAAAGCTACCGGCAATGTGGCTCGGTCCGACATCCGGTCGCTGAGTCATCCCGCGACCCGCACAGACATGCATTTATTGTTATTTTTGTATTGTTTTATGACAGTTTCTTAAGAACTCATTTATGTCTGCTGATTGCAATGAATCTTTAGATAAACTATTCTGGGACACTGTTGCTTATATTCAGGTAGGTTTTTTGTCCAAAAAAAATTATCAGGAACCATATACGACTGGCATAGATCGTTTTAAAAAATTTAAGGGAAATGTGTAATTAGCCACTGATTGCTTATTATTCTCATTTCCTGGATTTGTTAAATGACAGTGAATAACTATTTTTACCGCGTTACATTCGCGCCATTTCGGTAATAATAATAATCTGGTAATGTATTGTCGACCCCCTAAATTTGACGGCTCCAGACGGTCGCCTTACTCACCTGCTCATAAAGACGGTTTTGATTTGAAGTACTTGTATTGCTGGTTAGTGCAGTCACGGCCGATGAACCTATTGCCAACTCTGAGATTTTGTAAGCTCAACTGTAGAACGTTTGCACCAATCGTAAGTAGTAGTAAATAAGTAAGTGCAATTAACTTGTTTCTCGGACTTTGTCATTGTTGTATGAGACTACACAAAGTTTAAAGTATTCAATTCAAAATTTTAATATGATAACGACTTGTACGTTCCACATCGTTACTGCAACTTTGCTGTCAAACTGACGCGTATTCTTATTGTTTATTTTCAGTTTATTTTTTATTTATCTTTAGTGTTTCATATGTGTTTTATAATTTATTTGTGTATATTATATTTTATTTTTGGAAGTTAAGTGGACGTTTGAAATTATACAATGGATCTCTCGATGACCCGCTGGTCATAGGTTTTCGACGCCTTACATATCTACCCCCGTTTTTTTTTTGCTGAAGCAGGAATCTTCTCTTTTCGTGTGGTTTTGAAGAAATTAATTCCATTCAAAAAGTAAGAAAGAGAATTTGGTTCAAATTTACAACTAATAATGAATATGTAACCGTCAATTTACTTATTCTTTATTTAAAATATGTAAATTATAATTTTAACTTTATGTACGTCAGTCAATATGGCAATCAGAATCCTCGAATAATGATTCGTTTTTAACTATTCGTTGGAAGCATGTCTATGTGAATATGTCACATTAGTTACTTCACAAAATAATCCTTAATCAACTTCATTTTAATAAACTAGAAATTGACCCCTGTTTCTTTCCAATAATATGAAAAACCGGACTGTAGAATTATTTCCCACCCTATAATAGTATACAAAATCAAGAACCGCCGAACAAAACATACCACAGATTTTATGTTTTGAATGTACAAAGCCACGTTTTTACATGAAGGACAAGCACGTGATTGTAGTAAGGAGAACGGAAACAGTTGTCATACTGAAAAGATCGGCGGTCGCTTCGACATGTCAATCATTCTTGTCAAAGAAAATAGAGAAAGATTTCTACAACAGCCTAAGCTGCTATTCTTTTCAACTGCAAACACTAAGTATGTTATGTTTGAATTTATAACAGCATATGAACGCTTTTATGAATGGTAAATCAAAACAGTTATTAAGCAATTTATTAAAGGGTCGATCTCTATCTCAAACTGTAAACTATAACAGATTTAAGAGTAAATTTGATTCATTTAAAGCAGCTGTCGGCGGTTTCAAAGCTTTAATTGATGACTCGCTGGATCGGTCGCAAGGGGACTCGTTATGTACACCCGAATTTGGAGGGTGCGTTTTATCTGATTTAGAAATTGTCGACACTATAAATTTCATATGACGTACTCTCGGAAGTTGTAAAGGCTGCTATTAATAATGTTATTTATCTAAATTGGCGGTATCGCGATATAATTAGCTATTTTATATGATTTTCAAAAGCTTAATAAGCTATCTGATAAGAAAACGCGAACTTTGCTCCAAAAATTCAATTTTGATACTGCGTACTATTCTAAGATTCAGTTGTGTCAAATTTAAGGTGACCAAATTCCAATCAACTAGCACCACGACAAAAACTTTTTTGTGTCCTCAGTTCAAAGTACAATAGTGAGACATCTGAAAATCCATGTTATTGAAATAATGAGATTTTAAGTTTGGAAGGTTTTTTATGGTTCTTCTTGGGGCTTATAGCTTCTTAAAGTTTTTTGTTTTTAAAAGAAATGCTATTGTACTTTAAACACCATTTTATTGAAACTTAGAAAAAACATAAGCAACACATTTTTTTAAAACTAAAAAGATATCCCAGTATTACACTGAACTAATAATTCAGTATAGTGCATATATTTCAGTATACACAATAGAACAGTGCTGAAGCCTTTCAAAATGGTAAAAAAGTGGAAAAAAATAATAGTAGGATGAAACTTATTGGAAAACGAAGAGAATATAACAAAAAAGAAAGGAAAAATAATTTACGGGCGATCTGAGGTCGGGAAGTGGAAGGGGGTGAGTTTTTAAGGGTAGACGTACTCATAAGTTTTGGTCGGGAGTTTGTACGGATTGACGATCGAGCAAGTTTTGATGAGATGTATGAAAACTCAGGGTGGACTCCTGGTCGTGGTTTGTCTGAAACTGTTTAAATAAAATTTGTATTAACAATGATCATACTTGTCGAAGTTTACAATGAAATGGAAGATTTTTGTAATGTTTCCTTTACAACTACAGAGCAACACATTGATTCCAGGGAATATTAAATAAAAAGAGATGTAGCTGATTTACAAATATTACAAAAATTTTTAACAGGTATGATCCTTTTCCAGAGACTGATAACATGATGTCAATATCTTCTGGAATTATTGGCAGTATATCTATAAATTGCTACGAAACGTATGAAAAAGGAAGGAAATCTTTGCAAGCTATTGTTGGAATGAATTTTGGCAGTGTCAAACAGTGGCGGCGTTAGACGTCGGCCTCGCGCCCAAGAGGCCCTCGCAAAAAAATGGCAGAACGTCAGCATTCTGCAATGTTTTAAATGTAGGATTAAACCCTTATTCAAAAGCAAGTATTTCTTATCGCAAAGGCAAGCAATGCATCACACTAACAGACCCTGTCGACTACCTGTCCCGGCAGGGAGAAGAATTCAATGCACTCAGTGGTTACGATAAGTCCATTGTTAAAAGGCCTTTCATTTCAAAGAGCATTTGAAAATACATGTTCAATTTACATTTATTATATGCCATGACTATTAGTAACTTTTGTGAGATGTAATTGTAAATAAACCCTACTTCGTGGTTTTGCGATTGAAGCTTTTGTAGAAAATGAATCTTCAAAATGATTTCTTGGCCAAAATGAATAAAGTTCAGGCTAAAAGCTACTTAGGTATTGTTTGATGTGTTCTCAGGTTGACAAGCTCAGTCATTGTAAGCCAAATGTTTCTCAGAAGTTCCTAATACAATTCTATTTAGTTGAGTACGTACTTTGTAATAATAGTCTAAGGTTTAACATTTAACAATGCAGTTAAGATGACTTAAACAAGTTTAATACAAATATAGTATAGTGTTTAAAGTACAGGTACGTATTAGGTCGATACCCCTCCCTTTGTATACAATTACAGGCAAAACTAAACCACCCTCTTTTGTCCGTCTTAAACTGTATGCGTAAATTGTTACGGACGTTCAGTTGTTGTTTATACGTGAAGTGTGTAGTTAAATTACTCTTAGTATGAAGTTATAACCAACAACTAAAGTAACGCGTAGTTAAAATAAAGATAAAGAATCTATAATTGTTGGTATTTTGTATTATAAATACTAAAAGCTTCTATGCTAATATTGTTTGGATTACATGCATACATTTTACATTGGGTACAATGTGAATTACATGTGTTAGTTTAGTTTTTTGTATAATTAATTATTAAATTACTTCCCCTATTTTAAGTCAGTTATATATAATATTCAAAGCTTTTTGCGTTTAATCTGCGCTGGTATAAGCGTGTTTGCCTTTTATATTTGATATCGTCATTATAATGTCAGGAGGGTCTTCTAAAGACAGAGATATAGGTAGAAAATGGGAATCTGGTGCGTCAAAAAGAAAAAGAATACTTGAAAAGGCTCTGTCCAACCAAACCATGAGTTTCAGTATGATGAAATTTCTTAAGAAACCTTCATCAGGACCGGTCGGTACTACATAATAACATTAAAGTCTGATGACTCTCTTGTACAAGTTTCTGAACCAACTTCAGATCCAGAGTTGGCAGAATTTACAGTTATTTAAGTCTCTGAACCCAGTAACAGTAAAAAGTTAGACTGTGACGACAACAATCGTGACTCAATGATTCAAAAACAAGCAGCCCATTTCACAGCGTTGTTTATGGATTCTGATCCGGGAAAGTGGGTACTTCCAATAATGAACTCGCAGCGTCATGACTTAATTCAAAACGGTCCTCACCAAAACCTAGAGACGTCTGACGAAAGTTTTCCCAGAGACGATAATAATAGACATTTTTCTAAATTCCACTTTAATCGAAAATTGAGTAATGGGGAAAACCAACATCGCAGGTGGTTAATTTACTCTATATCTGAAGATAAAGTTTATTGCTTTCCATGTAAACTTTTTTCCAATTTGCAAACACAGATGGTAAAAGAAGGATGTTGCGACTGGAAAGATTTGAGTCGAATATTGCAAAGACATGAACAAAGTCATGGACACATGGTGTGCATGATTAAATGGATTGAATTTTATAAAGGAATTAAACACGGAAAAACAATAGATGCAGAAAACGAGAGACCGGTTAAAGAATCGCAAAAGTATTGGTACAACTTGTTTGAAAGATTGATTGATATAATTAACTACTTAGCTTCATATAATCTGGCATTTAGATCTGATCGAGAATCTCTTAATTTAAATAATAGCGATAATAGTGGCAATTTTATACACCTATTTAAATTGTTATCCAAATATGATCTGACACTACGGGAACACCTGCAACGCATTAATAAAAAACTACTTAATCAACATTATTTGAGTCACGATATTCAAAACGAATTAATCACATTAATGTCGAAATCAGTTGTTGATGAGATTACACAGAGTCAAATAAGCAAAATACTACGTGTTTATGCTTGATTGCACCAGGGATGTCAGACGTGTTGAACAAATGTCGATAACATTAAGATTTTGTAATTCTTCAACTGGAGCGATAGAGGAGCACTTTGTTGGGTTTATTGCCGTCGCATAGACAACAGAAGAATATTTAACAAATTCAATATTACAAGAACTAGAAAGAAATGGTTTAGATATCCGAAATTCTCGAGGGCAGGGATACGATAATGGCGCTAATATGGTCGGCATTAACGAAGGAATTAAAACTAGAATCCTTAATATTAATCCAAGAGCGTTTTTCACGCCTTGTGGATGGCACAGTTGGAATTTACTGTTGATAGATGCAAGTAAAGTAATTCTTCTATAATTGCCAAGACGTTTTTCGGCTTTATCAATAAAATATACCTTCTATTTACGAGATCAAGCAAGCGTTGGGGTCTCCTTAAAACCAAATTAAAATTAACATTAAAATCCCTCTCTGAAACAAGATGGGAGAGTAGAATAGATGCAGTTAAAGCGATATTGTTGCAATTTGATGATGTTGTCGATTGTGTAAATGACCTGAAAAACGAAACTGAAGATTCCGAAACTCTAAGTGACTGTGAAGCTGTACTCAACGAAATGTTAACTTTTGAGTTTATTGTTGCAATACACGTTTGGTACGAGATTTTACTGCGCGTGAACAATTTAAGTAAATTATGGCAATCGGTTCAAGTTAACTTGAAGATCGCTGTACTTTAAGTTTGCTATGTAACTGGATTCAAGAATATCGTGATACAGGATTTGAAAAAAGCGTTGCAGAAGCCATATTGTTTGTGGAAAAAAGTAGTTATGAGATTTCGTCTCAATTTAAAGAAAAAAGATTGGCCAAAAAGAAAAGAATGTTCTCGTATGAAAATATTGATGAACCAATACAATCTGCTGAAATGCAGTACAAAGTTGACTTTTTTAATCAAATGTTAGATGCTATCATAGTCGACACCGAATGTCGATTCAAATCGCTCCATAATTATTTTGAACAATTTGGCTTTATTTTTGACATAAATTATTTAAAATCTATACCAAAAGAAGATCTTCTTAAACATTGTTATGATTTAGCTGCAATACTTTGGGATGGCAAAAACAGCGACATTCAGCCTTTCGAACTATGTGAAGATCTTCTGCTTTTACAATCGAATTCACTAATAGACTTTATCAAAGATGTCAAACAACTTATACAGTACATTTTAGAAAATAATTTGCAAGAAGTATACGCAAATGTTTACATAACAATCAGAATTATGCTTACAGCTTCTGCTGAGAGAAGCTTCTCAAAGTTGAAATTAATTAAGACCTACTTACTAAGTACCATGGGCCAAGAGAGGCTATCTGCGTTGTCAATTTTATCGATTGAAGCAAAAATAACAGCTGGTCTAAATTATGATACAATATTGAAAAAATTCAGTGAAACTAAAGGCAGAAAAGTTCGTATATTGTAATTTGTGTTTGAGTGTGTAATTCGTCTATTTGTGTTCGGTCTTCTTAAAACTATTTAATGTTAAATTTGCGCTTAGAACAAGAGTCAGGTGCTTCATCACTTCGAGCTTTACGCCACTTTAGAAGTGTTAGCTTCACTATCCATATAACAATTATACATGCTTCGATAATAATATGATCCACTAGACTAGAGCTCTGAACGTTACGAGTTATAATGTTTCGTGTCAATTAATCTCAACGGATAAAAATGTCGCAGTGAAATTTGCATGTTAAATACCATGAGTGTAATTGGAATTTCATCAGAGACCATTTTTGTGCAAATAGCCACATATGGATAATGGATATTTCCTCACCTCGTTATTTCCAAGTAAGTCCCTAATCATAATTTATAATTTTTAAAAGAAATTGTTTGGTTGTACTTCTTTGACAAATAACATGTGAACCAAAGTGTTACATATTATAGACACTCAAATTGTCTATTCACCTTCATTCATGTATCTTACCTTCTACTACGTACAGTTAATTTGCTCCTTGAGTTCTAATTAACCGCCACAGTTTGATTAACTTAGCAACAAAATACTTATATATACATAGTATGTATTGGTATAATTCAGGTCATTAAACGTTTTGTTTTGGGCTCTGAGAAATGTTAGGGGCCTCGAAAAACTTATGTCGCCGACACCCACGTTTGGTCTAGCGGCGCCACTTGTGCCAAATTTAAAAGAAAAACAAAGTCTTATCTCTAAAAACGGTTCAATCTTCCGTTAAAGTAAACGGAGATATTATAGCCATCGATCCATTATTGCTATTTCAAAGAATATCGTTAACGATCGACAGTAGGAGATGGAAACTTTTTTGCAATACGAGATTGCAAATTGAAAAATCAGTTACTGTGACAACAGTACCAGCATCTAATTCAACTAAAAGAGGAAAACGTAGTCGTAGACAAACCTAACACAATATTCCAGAGTTCAATTATCAAAACCTTACAAAAATACTATTTTTGCAAGAAACATTTTTATCTAACAAGAAAAACAAGGATAAAATAATAAAAACTTTAATGAAAAGATTACATTCACAAGGGTTTCCTGTAAACAAGCAAAAGAAGATGCTGATGCTGACATAATTAAGACCTCGATAGAAATTACCAGAGATACTAATAAAACTGTCATTGTTGTGGGACAAGATATTGATCTCTTGGTCCTTTTGAATCAATTAAATTCAAATAATCATGACGTTTATTTTCTGAAGCCAGGTTCTGGAAATATAAAAGATCTATTTTTCACGTCTAATAGTTTCAAATATGAATCCTTCAAAAACATCGTTGCATTTCTGCATTGTTTTTCTGGCTGCGATATAACATCTGGATTTGCCGGAAACAAAAAAAAAAGTATCGTAAATTCATTATTAGACAATAAAAATTTGTCAAATTTAGCCAACTTTTTTTAAAAAAAAAGATGCAAACAAAGAAGATATCGAAAAAAAATGGATTACAATTAATCATATCAATTTATAAATGTCAAAATGGTAATATAGCACTGAAACAATTAAGATTTCGAAATTGGCAAAAATTAAATCATCTTTCATATTGGCAAATCTCCGACCCACAGAAGGTGCAGCAGAACAACATTGTTACAGGGCATATTATCGACTTCAAACTTGGCTGGGTAACGAACTGACAGCAACAGATTGGAACTGGAAGCACCACCAACGGGGCATTATGCCCAAATTTACAGAAAAGGAATTAATTCCGCAAATATTGCTCTAAACTATTTGCTGCAACTGTGAAACTGGATGTAACAGTTTAAAATGTGGCTGCCGAAAACATGGTTTAAAATGCACAAATTTATGTTCAAATTGTCATCGTTCTGAAATATGCTCCAATGTGGAAGAAAAAAGCCACGAGAAAATTAATGATTCAGATGAAATAGTGGATGAGAACCAATGCAGACTGGAAATAATATTGAAGACGAAGACGGTGATGGTCTTGAAGATTTTGAAGATCTACTAGAATCTGGAAGGTTTTTCGAATCTAACGACAAGAAATGCCATCAACGAAACAAAAAGTAATGGATAAGTGATTAGAATTCAAGATAAGGTATTTATAAGTAACAAGATTAATGTATTCGAAAATATTATAATGAATAACGTAATCAGTATCAAGTATCAAAATTCAGCAGTGCGTTTTACATGTATATTTACATATGATGAGATTTTGTATGACATAAATGTGATTAGCATTTAATAAATCAACTTTTTTACTGGAAAAAATAGCAGCAGTCACATTTTTTAGATGAAATCCCCTTTAAATCCTATCTTTAGAACAACTATTTTCTCAGGTTTTTTTTCAATCTTTATGTTTTATGGATATATAATTTTTTGTTTATCAATGTAACATGGAATCTTACGTTTTTCGAGTAATTAAAGTATAAATTTTAATAAATAGCTCAAAATTGTACATAATGATAAAAAAAATTTCGGATTTGAGTTTTTTTTTGTTTCTTTGCATTTTTGCGAACATTTACTATAGTAATGTATATTTTTACACCATCAGAAAGTAGAGATTTCAACGAACAAAAAGCCCACCGACTTTTTTAAAAAAGCAGATATTTTGACGTGAGAATTTTCGATTGAAAATTAGGGCGGTTTCTCGTTATTAAGTCAAAATAAGGAAAAAAATAAATATTTTAAATAAAAAAAATTACAGTGTATTGAGGATATCAAAAGGTACGTTTTCGCCAAATTTCGTGAAAAAAGAAATTTTTTTGTAAAAGATAAAAATAAAAAACCAAAAACTTGGTTATTTGAATTTTTCACATAAATTTTGAGGTTATGTGAAAAAAGTGTAAATATAAAAGTTGTAGATCTTTTTATTACCTACAACTTTGATGTTTAACTTTTTTCCATAGAAGTTGTAGTTTTACCGGAAATCGAGATAAACCATTTTCTACCCTTAAAAACTCACCCCCTTCCAGTTCCCGACCTCAGATCGCCCGCAAATTATTTTTCCTTTCATTTTTGATATATTCTCTTCCTTTTCCAATGAGTTTCATCCTACTATTGTTTTTTTTCGATCCTTATAATAAAACAAGAAAGAGTTATACAAAGTCTAGTAGTACTTTATGAATTGCGTCTTGTGAAAGTTAGTTAGCTTTCACATAGCTTTTTATAAAAATCTATGTGGTTGATTGGAATTAATCCCTCGTTTAATAAACTTAGCAGATCTCTTTTTTTATTTACTGACAAAGATGGTGGTTTTTCGTAACAACATTTCAAGTCCTATACAACAACTCTTCTTCGCATTTTCTCTGTGATATCAATAATTTTCAATGAGTCTTGAGAATAAGATGTTTTATAAAATACTTGCATCGTAGAGATATTATTCTATTTTACCCTCTCTCCTTCCGTATTGTGTAAAATTTTTCCCATACCTCTCTGTAAATTCTTTCCAATCAATTATCTGTTGGGTGCCAATTTCAGATACCCGATATAAATCTCCCCCTTTTTTGCAGATTTGATAGTACTACAAATTTCTGTTTGCACATACAACGGACCGCTTAAATTCGCCTTTTTTCTTTTCAATGCAACTATGCATGCTACCTCCTTCGTTTTCTGTGTGCCCTACTAATAAACAATTATGGGTTATAGATATTATATTAAATTTTTCCTGACAGTAGAAATACATACAAACAATTAATTTGTTTTTGTTTTGAGCAGTACAATTGTCACTGTAGAAAATAATTTCGTTTTTGTCTGAATTCTGTTCAATAAACAAATAAACACAGGTTGCAATTTCATTTGCGCCTCGTGCTGCAATGCCCTCATTCCATACGTAACAATTTCCTTGTTTATTAGCGAGATTATAAATGGTAAAATGATACACGTTTAACTTACTTTTATAGTAAAATGTGGAAACGTTTCCATTAGGAAGAGGAATAGTAGCTTGCAGGTCAAAAGTGCAAACAACAATTTCATTATTCCCTTCCCCCAATTTTTTATCTCGGTCCTTTTGTTCGCGTGATAAAGTTTTTTCGGATTTATGAAGTTTAATTTCTTCCTGACGTAATGGTTTTTCCTGGTCTGTGGTATTTTTGAAAGATTCGCATAAAGAGCATAGATCCTTCTTGGGTCTAAAAAAGCTGATGTTAAATTTGTCGTTGAACATCGTTTCATACACATGTTTTTTAGTGGAAACTATGTTATCTACTCTACATTTTTCCAGATAAAGTCTATGCATGGTGCTAATGTTTAATCACCCATCTAAATATTCACGGCTACTTTCTTCACGACAGTAATGTGATTCCATACGGGGAATAGTATATTGTATACCCAATAGGAAAAGCTCAACATTCCCGGACGACGTCCGGGAATGTTGCTTTTCCTACGTGGTATCCATACTATTTTTCCGCAAATCGTTAAAAAACGACAGAAATTAAAAGACTAGTTTTTAAAAAATCCTGATTAATTTTATTTATAAATGGTGCTGTCAAATTCTTAGTAAAATTTTTTGCGTAAACATGGAAACGTTCCTATCAAGATATTGAAGTGGCAAACTTGACACATTGAAATATGATTGCTGGTATTTTTGAAAGTGACACTACAAATTCTATAATTGTAGTAATTGTAAAATACCTGAAAATATCACACACAACTTACTTCAGAATCAAATACATTCTGAAGTTTGGTTGTTTGTTATATTTACATAATGTGTTAAGATTGTTTAAATAGAACTTACCAAGAAAGCATGTTCTCAGTCATTTTTGTAGTCCATATGTATACACATATTATTTCTGTACAGTACAGTAATGAATATTTTCTTACAGTGATTTGTCGTTGCTTGGCAACGACTAAACACTTGGAAATATTCAACTTTTCTTTAAGAAATTTTATCAGAAATGTCAAAATTTCTGAACGATTTGCGGAAAAGCTATTTATGTGACTTATAATAGAATTTAATATTATTTGCTCAATTTTCAAACGGTTACTATGTTTTCGGCGTCGCTGTACATCGATAAAGTCATTTTCATTGGTTTTCTTCTGAACAGTTGTTATCGTATTATTCGAAATGTCTAGGGTCGCTTTAAATAATGCTGTGTATGCTCGTATGCGTTTCGCATTAGTATGCGTAGTTAAAATCACGTTTGCGTTTACTCATATTCTACTTGTAGCTAGTAAATTAATTTGATTAATGCAGCTGGATATAAATTTTCTTTGCCTGGTTTTGTCTGAAAGGAGATAGAAGTTTCGATGTATACTAATTCTCTGCGCTTCGTCTATCTTTTGAGAACACTGCAGTATGTGACTGTCCTGGCAAGGTTTTTGAATAACTTTGGCTTTGTTTGTTTCTCGATTTTGACATATAGGTCTGTCCAGTATTAACAAATTCTTATGAACATTTCATGTCCACTTGCTCTCATTCGGCATTTTATTGGAGCATTAATATTTTCTTGAATTTTAGGTAACACTGATTAAAAATGTTGGGTTTGTTCCATTGGAAATGAATTTAGACTTACACTCTCACTGTGAATTGTAGAATCGTAATTTATGTTCTGATCAACGACTTGCATTGTTTGTGTTTGCTCCAAATGAAACAACCTGAACAGTTTTTTACGTCCGCCGTTATATTCATCTTCTGGATTAAAGTTTGGATCTTGATCCGAATCATCCAGTATTACTAATGAAGTTTCACTTTCAGACACTCTACTTGAAACACATTCTAAAAAGTTAGAAATATGTGATTAACAAGATGGATGGGGAATTATTACTTACCGTCAACAGCAGAACTAGTATCAGCTAAGGTAGTATCAGTACAGGTGTGCCTTTCTAAACCACTTTCGGAAGTGATGGGACCTCCTAAATCAGTCCATTCATTGATGTAGTTGCTACAATTTTTGGAGCTACTTTCACTTTTATTCACCATGTAGGAGTCGTCCTTGTCCATGTCTAAATTGTAATTTTGTCTTCGTTCTGCAAATTTAAAAAATATTGTAAGGAAATCACAAGGCCGCTGTGCCATTGCAATAAACAGTCAAATATGATACTCAAAAACAAACGCTCATTAAATTAATTTGCAATAACAAATAACATTCTAAAACAATGTAAATGTCTGTCCCAATACGTCCCCTAGCTCTACCTTAGAATACGCCACTGCTTGTTTATAGGAAATAAATAGGTTCTCTAGTCTACTACAATACCTAACCTTAAACTATAGTAAACTCATTAATTAGGTAGGTAGGTATTACTACTAAACTCACCTTTTTCTGAAGACACAGCCAACCGAACCAACAACTTCCCTCTTGTAGTCATATTTTAACACAATAGCAAGTTTAATACTAGAATTCCTTTATTCAGTTGCTAAAATAACATTTCATCGCAATAAAGCAACATGAGATAAGTAATGCGTCAGTCTCTAAATTACCTGCAAAACCGCTGTATAAGTGAGATATTATCGGAGATGACTCTGTACTGTGTTAACAATTATATTACCATCAGAGAAAATATTTAATTGTAATACTGGGATATGACAAATGTCTCAGCTTTACACTGGTGAAGGTTGTTGTGTCTGTCTAAAATTATACTGAGATAAGACTTACACATATCTTTTCCACTGGCGTATACGATATCCCGGTATATCACCAGAAAGGTATTACTGTTTAAAATATCAAGGTAACGATATTGTACGGGGGCGACGTTCTGACAAAAATGTATTGTAACCAAAAGTCTAGTTGCACAAATAACAGTTCTTTATTATCAAACTGATTGTACAAATCTTTTTAACAAATTTCATTACAGGGCGGCGTTCTTGATTCTCAAGTGAAAATTTCCTACGGAATAGAATTTATAAAAGTGTTCTACGGACTTCACCACAGCCAATAGTTCCCGTCTGGTAACGCAAAAATTCCATTCTGTTTTCGAGAGCATCTTGTTGAAGTAACCAATGACTCTCTCTTGTCCGTCTTACATTGGGATAATACACTTCCGATGACTATATTGCTTGCGTCCGTATGCAAGATGCATTTGCTTTTCGACTGAGGATTACTAAAGATCGGAGCTGATATCAGTAAATGCCTTAGTTGTTGGAACACATGTAGCAATTTTATTTTCTACCTAATATATATCCGTGTAATTAATCTTTTTATTTAATATTAAATAATATAATGCATTATAATGCTATCCAATCGATTTATTTTAATATCATCTATTGTCCAATAAAGTATTAGCAGTTAGTTCATATTAAAAATTAATTTCTACGGTGACAATATAAAAGCTCTTGTTTAGTATCTTTCCTAAAGCCCCCTCTACTCAGAAACTGCAAGGTAACGTTGTTACCGGGCAGCAACACGCTTGACCCGTCACTTCTAACACAGCTGTGGGGAAAAGCAGGTTGAAATTGTTCTTAGGAACGATGTTCTGGGATGACTTTTTGTGTTGGAAGCATGTACGATTAAAGTTTAGTACGTGTAGGCCATCTTCGAAAATTATTTTAGATGGTCGATTTCTTGTTTAAACAACTCGTGGAGAACGAGGAGGTGTTCTGTTAAAGGACCGTTAGGAACAGTAAGTGAATTTGTTTCTATAACGATATTAATTAAAATTTTCAGTGTAACTTTAAGGAATAATGTAAATTAACATATAATGCAACGTAAATTATAAATAAGCAATTTTTCTGAATGGTAGTCAAGCGAAATTAATGAAAACAATTCTATTCTTATATAACATGGAATCCCATATATAATTTATTCAAGTTAATTATAAACAACATTCGCTCTTTCTTGTGGTTTGAATTACTCCTGGAACATCTGTAAATTGAAGCGTAGATAATGGAGGTCAAGCGATGTGTTTTTCAGAGTGCAGCACAACTATTTGTTTAAAATGGAAGATTCCGTAGTTAATGGTGACGTAAGCTCCCAAGCAGGTATTTTGGTGCAAATTGGAGTCCTGGTATGTACAAAAAATTGTGTTCATATGTTATTTGAATTATCGACGTAGTAACGAGATAAATTTTACTTTATCGACTTGTGTTAACTTTGAACAGGTCAAGGACAGACCTCAATTATATTTTTCGATGTTATGCGATATGAATCTGTAATTCGCTCTTACTAAATTCTCTTATTAACTCAATGAAACATCAGAAGATGTCACTACTAATTAGATAAAGTGAATTCTTACAATTTTGAATACTTAAAAATTAAATTTTTACATTTGATATTTTATGAATACTTATCTGTAATTATCTACTGTGAAATTAAGTTAGATCTACCGTAATTAACTTTTTGCTATAAATAAGCAATTTATGCTTTGTCAATTTGTTATATAAACCGCATTAAATAGTAATTGGTACGGATCTTATCCAGTGCCATTGTAATTAATTCTTCATTATCCAAATTAACTTATAAAGAAAGAAATATTTTTTTGTAGAAAAGTACATTATTGAATACCAAAAGAATAGACTCTTATTTTCGGACTAAAGACTATTTTTATTTAAGAGGAATGAAAGATGAGACTGATTGTATTTAATTATTTTTGAGTTTGAACGCACAAACAGTGCTTTTCTTTGTTTAATCTGTTCACAGGTGCAGTGCAGGATTGCTAAGGTCAAGGTCGAGCCATAAGGTAAGAAACTTCAAAGATTAGGTGGTCTTTGAAAATTATATAGCGGTTATAGGAGAAAGGTTTCCGCATTAGCCTTGTACAAGGGACTTGTATCAGGTCTTCCCAGTATAAAAAAATACGGTGGCGCCTTATTCTGATTATTAGTGGTTGCAATTACACCCCGACCCACAGCTCATTCTCTACCCAGAGCATATAGTTCGACTAGCCGCTTTACCTTTGAGATTTCCTCAACATAGAGCCACCTTCCATCTTAACGTGCCGTGGGCTCCTTTCCTAATTATCGGAAATTCTCGTTAAACTAGATCAAAAAAGAATAGTTAAAGGTTACACACATTTTGGCAATCTTCATCCCAAACGTAATCACACCCATCTTCAGTCACCTTGGTCCGGGGCTTGGTAATTTCGCATACCCGGAAACGAATCATCTTTGCATTCAGATTCCGATTGGTTTCTCTGAGTTTTCGAAATACTTGTTCTAAATTTCCCAAGTGTTTCCCAAACGATTTCCAATCACGACACGTTATCCAAATATACAAAACACGTTTTCCACGATGGCCCATACAAAATGTTTAGCGATGTAAATAAAAGAAACACATTTTTTTTTTCAAAAATTGTTTTTTTGTGAAAAAATACAATTTTTTCTAAATGTGTTTTTTTTTCAAAAATAAAAACTATTGAACTGTTATTTTATTATATTCTTAACAATGTTACCATAATATACCGAATATTGCTGAAATAAGAATTAGTGTGTATAAGAAAGTATAATTAACGTTAATCATTGACGTAATCTTACTAATTCTAAATTCTAGTGCCATTTTCATTTACTGGAAATTAAGATTCAGGCCCTAGATTTTCAGAAGAACTAGTGTCATGAGCAGAAAAACAAGATGTGTTAGAATCATCAGAGTTTGAAAATTCAGATTTATCTACGCTATTCTCTTCATCAATCCATTCCATTTCCATCATATTGCGAGCATTTGGTGTACGCGTTGTGAATCCACTTGTGGTAGATACAGATGGGTTTGTTTTACTTCAACTGCTAGTTGAAGTGTCAATTTTGCAGTCCATAGCAGAATTTGTATTTGGTGTTTGAAGATTTTGTAGTTTTAAGTTATAGCTAATATATACCAGTTTGGCAGCCCTATTGTTTTTTAATCTATGTATTGCTCCATAGGTGCTAAAGGTCCTTTCACAAGCCGCTGAAGTAGCTGGCAATTGTAAGAATCTAACTGCCAATTTTGCCAACTCTGTACTTTTGCATAACCACTCCACCAACTAGTTGGTGAAACTTCACAAGCTGACATCCATAAGAATGGTTTACTAAAGAATCCATCTTTTGCTTGAAAATTGACAAGTTCGCATAAAACTGTTTTTTCACTTATTTCTGGAATATTTTTAGCATCTTCATAAATTTGCTCAATGGCACCAGTCTGCAAAATAGTAATCATTACCTTATTATTAAGTGTGCTGGTGAGTGGCAAAACGTTTATAACTTACCTGCTCCAGAGGATTGAGATTAGCGCCTCGAATTGATGGATCCAATAAATTACAAATTTTATGAACATGGCACACTGCAAAATAATTTGCGCCGCTTTTGCTTGCTATTGTTTAAGTAAGGGACAGGTGGATAAAACTTTAATAAAACGTTCTTCGAGCTCTTTAAAGATTCGAACTACTGATGAGATTCTCGGTTTATCGCTTTCTATAAATGTAATTGCTGTTGCGACAGGTTGTAATAGCTGTATAAAACCTTGAACTTTGTCCCAAAATGTATTATCCAATTTTTGTTTATGACTGGGTGCTTTTTAATTAATGGCTGCAAGGCTTCATTAATTGCTTGTAAACTTTGAAGACAAGAAACAATAGATCCCCATTTTGTCACTACAGGTAACTTTAGTGAGAGTGAACTGGCTTTACCTTGTTTTTCTTTAAATGCTGATAGCAGAACATGTGGTTGCTTGATTGCTTTTATTAACAGTACACTGACTCAAAAAATGTTGTAAACTTTCTAGCTTCCGTAAGTCATTGAATATCAAATTTAGTGAATGTGCAAAACATCCATATGTAAAAAGATTTGTATTCACATTTTGAGTCTTCAAAATAGCCTAAGCTGCCTGCATATATTGTGCATTATCAGTCACTATTTCAAATATTTTTTGTACACCAATTTCGTCGATCACTAAAGTAATTTGTTTGGTAATGTACTCGGCTATATGAGATTCGTTTTAGTTGCCAAACTTTTATAAAGTAATGGCAATGGTGTTATTATTACAAAGTTAATGATTGACTCATTGCGTACATTGCTCCAACTATCAGATACTATTGCAACCGATTCAGAAACAGCAATTTGTTCATCTATAGAAGCACGTACTTTATCATATTCCTGCTGAAGTAAAGGACCCGATATCTCATAACGAGAAGAAATTTTTAATGAAGTCCGAATGAAATTAAAACATAGTAGCCAATTTGTATTTTATACAATAGCTAGAGGTGCACCACTTGCATAAATTGCTCGTGATAAAAGTTCATTGGCTTTTAATTGATCTTCTGTACTTACTTTATCAACAAATGATAGTACTGTTTGGTTGCGGTGTTTTGATTGCAGTGTTGGTGTATAACGTACTTCACTGGAAGTCCTAGACATGGTCGACATGGAACTTATTCATCACCTAGATTATTATTTCCCTTGTTGGTTTTTAAATATTTATCTTTCAATTGTAACGCACATTTAAAGCATTCACGAATATGTATTTCCATTCTCCTACCACTCCTAGACAGTTGTTTTGAACAGAATGTACAAACAACACGTGCAGTTTTTGCTTTTAATGAAGCAACATCTTTAAATAAACTTACAACAGGGCTCTTTTTCGCCCGGCCCCCTCACGTCACGGCATATTTAATTGTTTATGTAACTAAGTCTAATATATTAAAATTTTGAATGAGGTTAATTGAAAAAAGAATATGTATAGTGTTTCCCAACCTTAAAAGATGGCTCAATTTCAACTGTTTTAAATAAAGCTACATCTTAAAATGTCAACTTGCAAAGACATGTCTATGAAAGCAAACATACCGACGGTTTACCAAGCTAATTCCCAGAAGTAAACTTGTAAACATAAAATGTTTACACTTTATTAATATGTTATATAGTGAGTAGTAATATAGTAGGTAGTGCAACTCAGCAGGTTTTGGTAAAATTAATGCAAGTGTTTTACTAATTGATACTGTCATAGTCAGGCATACTCTGCAACCTATCATTTGAATCTGCTAAAAAGTTTTGCAATATAGGATAGTGTTGTAATAATGCTTACATAAGTGATAAGTATTGCATTACCATGTTAAATATAGTGAAAAGTACACTCTTTAGGTTTAACTAATTTCCATAGGCACATTGGAGGTAAAAGTGAAAAAAAACAGGTTTGGTTTTTTTTCATTAAAAAAAAACATGTTTTTTATCATGGTTTTTTTCATCGTTGAAAAAAACCGTTATTTACATCACTAAATATGTTATCTATTAAACGCTAGAAGGTGACAGGAGCGCTGCAGAGCCCAAATGGTATGACTGTAAATTGCCAGAAGCCAGTACCAATAGTGGAAGTAGTCATTTCCCGATCTTTGGGTTTAATATTTATTTGCAAGTAGCCACTTTTCAAATTTAAGGTTGAGAACCATCGCGAACCTGAAAGTGTAACTAGCGTGTCGTCAATTCTTAGAAGTGGATATCTATCCTTTGTGGTCACGTCAATCAAAATATTGTTTCATTCTTCTTCACAACAAGCACAACATGCAATCCTCAAGTGCTATCAGAGTACTAAATCACTCCTTGCCTCTCCATATCCCCAATCATTTCCTTGGGGAACTCGCATTTGGCTAATGGTAGTCTTCTTTGATACTGTCTTATTGGCCGTGCATCTCCTGCATCGATTCTATGCCTGACTACTGCGGTCTTTTCTAATCGACCACGAACACGTCGGAGTACCCTCGGATCAAGTTTTAAGTCCTGCCAGTTATTGTTGTTCAATATTCTGGCATGGTTTCGTCAACTGGTCTAATAACTTCGCTTAGCACTCTTTGATGGGTGATTCTTTTGAAACCTCGGCACACCACATCGCCTGGATAACTGAAGAACACCAATCGGATGTTGCATTTTTTTCAAGGTGATATCGTAATTATTGGCGTTTAAATTCCTAACAGGAACGAGGGTTGTCTTTTAAGTTTTGCATATAAAGCTGTTACGTTTATTTTCAGCATAAAGTAATTACAACTCAAATCCCGTTGGCGTTATAAACGAAAATTATTTCAGTAAATTAAAATAACCGCGTATTAATTCATTTACCTGTTTGTATCAATTCGATTTCTATTGTTAAATCCTTCCGCTAATTAATCATAAATACTCTTTCTAAGAATTTCTTAACGTATAGTTTATGCTAAAATTAAATAGGCGATAACTGGTTCTAAGTATCCGATAATTGGTTCGTATGTGTTTTCCATTAAAAGTTCGCCGAATTAAAACCGTGTTTTCCCAGTTTTACGTCTTATCAAAAATATTATTTTGAGCTCGGATCCTTAGTTAAACGAAATGAATATTCACCTTATTCTCGAATAGCAAGACGAAAACATCTATTCTGGTTTTCTCCGTGTCGTTTTCTCTATGAAAATTTTGCGCACGCAAAACGGCGTGATAAGTATTTAGGGTTTTTAGAAAACTGCACTTTTCGACGTCAATAAATTAATTTTTATTTTGTAATTACTATAGCTCTTCCGGGTGGCCCCTTAAAACCACGATGAATGGTTGCTTCGGGTTGTGATGGGAGGATCACCCCAAGGCGGGATCACGCACACCTCTCCTCTGCCCCGTTATTAGAGATGGCAGCAACTCGAGGGTGAGTGTTTTCTTCACTACCTACGTTGAGACCATATCGGGTTGGATTTTACTGTATTAGTTCATGCATTTCCAAATTTAATTCGTTTATATGAAAATTAGCCTGCTATAGACCATGGACAAAGTACCCAATCGTACAATGACCACATGTGTGGAACACGCAGTCAGTGAAAGTGTAGGTTCTAACAAAAACCAGTATGAATTTGCTGAAGGTAAATCGACCATAGACACGCTGGAATTCGTCGTAGAGCGATTCAAAGAAAGCACGATGCTAAAGAACATTGCGTTATTATGGCGTTGGATAGCTCAAGCTATTTTGAGGGAACCTGCTGGCCGGCCATAATTTAGGAACCGGAACGCAGGGGCTGTTCCAAAAATTGAATGTTCTTAGTGGAAAACCTATTTTAAAGATAAGACTGCTCAAATAGAGATACCTGGCGAAATAGTATCGAGGCTGAACGCAGGTATCGTGCTCAGGAACAACGTTTTTGAAATTGCTGTATGCAAGCATCTTGAGGGTACGATGACCTGAAGGATTCCAAAAAGTGGGATTTCAGACTTGTCATGGAGGTGCGGACAAAGCCGAACAAGGCGCTGAGTATGGGCGCGGGAAAATAAATTATAATTTATTAGCGCGAAGTTTGAAGCTTTGCACTTCGGAACAAAACCAGGCCAACGGTCTCCCCGGATTGAAATGGAAGGCGACAGAATCCTCTGCAAAGAAGCAATAACTTAGTTAGGGGTAAAATTTGATAACCAATTAAATTGGCAGGAGCACGTTCAGCATATCAGAAGTAAGGGAAACGAGATTTCTAACAAAATTGTGGGGATTTTGAGACGAAACGATGGAAACAGTCTATGAGAGCACGATTGGTATGAGCGGACGGATGCAAAGGCCCCAAGAACAGACAATGATAGTCCGATCCAATATTAGGACCATCGGGGCGGGACTTTTCTACATAGTTGTCGATGAGGTCAACGCATTTCACAATAAATCCCACGGCAGGCATGGCTTACTCCAACATAATTCGGGCAAACGCCAGACGACTTCTTTAGGAGGAGTCCAACCACAACATCTGCTTTGTCAACCTGAGGGAAGTGAAATTCGACATACTCGATCAGAGTCGTATAAAGCACACGGACTGGACGGTATCACGAACGAAGCACAACAAAACATTGTCAAACTTACGCTGGTGCATCTACAAGAGCATCATCATGCTTCTCGAAACATGGAAAAAGCTACAGTAGTAATCGCCAAATCCGGGGAAAGTTGAAGTGACCACAAAAATTGCCTATTTATATCACTACTGAACACGATGGCGAAGGTATTCGAAAGACTTCTCCTTCAGCGATGGAAGCCCCACTTGATGTACAGAGACGAGCAATTTAGATTCATGGAAAAACAAAGCTATTTTCCAAAACACAAGGCACCACTTCACAATCCACCAACATTCCATGGAACTCAACTACGATGGCAATCCAACATCCGATATCTAGGGGTCAATATTGAAAGCACGACCAGCACACTCTCTCCAAGGTACGACGAATCAAAGGACTACTGCATCCGACACTAATTCACAAGAACCAGCTTTCACTGGAAGCACTGCTGAGGATATTCAGGATGTACCTTCCATCGATCTTGAGATATGCGTGCGAGGTATGGTACACCTACCTAACAGATACTGACAAATTCCTCCTAGAAGCCTTACAGAGCACTACCTTGTGATTTATGTCGGGCGCTCTAAGGTTCGTCATGAACGGGACCATCAAACACGACTTGCACATTACCACCTTCTAGGCACACCTACCAGAAGATATATGACTCGAACCTTCCTCCCATTCGAAATGTTGCTCCGATTCGCAGCACACGAGAGCAAGTTAATTGAAGACTAAAAACCGTTGACGTAACCCTAATAATAAATACAAAAACACCAGTAGATAACTATCATGCAGCCAGAATCTAAAGATCAATGCTTTTTAAAGAAGATGAGCTTGAGAGGGTCGGGATCGGCGTGTGAATACTAACCCGTTGATTCTGATAGCCGGCCTCAAACAATCAGCATCGATTTCTACTTTTGCTTCTAGGTGAACTAAAGACAGAAGCGCATCGCCTGCTGCTCGCATGAATAGACCACCGACACGCGATGCTAAGGAATGTAGGTAGAAGCAGAGTAATCGGATGAACAAGTCCCTCGGTCGTGCTTGATGAGCCGCCTGCGGTGATGAAACTATGTGGACGAATAGCTCACCTATGGTGTAAAAATCACATGCCAGCGGACGTAGGATTTGGCTATGGTGCAACTGGCTAGAGTCCAAGGATAGAACCCGACCACCCACTAAGCTAACTTACCGGGAAGAAAACACCGGCAACTTTGCACACATATTCCAAGCCCTTCTGTGAAGAGAATACTGAAGACTACTTATTTATGAAAACGTCTACGATGAGATGGCATAAATATCAGGATTAAGTCTGTAACAATAAATAGCTTGAGAGGGCCAGATCTGACAACAAATCGATACAAACACTTTTAGCACCGAACAAAGTAACGGAGTGCTCTAGAATCAGTCGTGGGTAACGAATTCACCAAATGTACCCAGCAGCACCAACGACGAAAATATTATCATTTGACGATTTGACTTTTAATGTTTAAAAAGAGTATGATGAGAAACTGTAAAGCTTGCTATTTATGTTTCACAAAATGTGTTGAAATTTGTAAAATAACTTATATACTGAAAGTTATTAACTTTCAGTATCTGGCACGTGGCCTTGAAAAACATCACTGCAATATTTTATTACAAGAAACAAGATCGCTACAAGCTCTTATAACGCCTTCGTTATAGTTGCTATTATACCATTATTTTTCTTCTTATTTTTCCACATTCAAAAAAAGATTTTCTCTTGCCTTTCTATCCGTCTACCATAGGTGTCTATTGTATCAGTATTTCCTACATATATTTTACTATTTATTGTCTCCGAGCAGACAAGTCCATATACCCTAGCTTCTACAAGCTGACAACACTGGGAAAAGTACAACTTATAAGCTTTTGTATATACTTTAAGAAGACGGGGTAAATTGGAAAAGTAAATACTGATTTGTTGCTGAAACATACGTGAGAAAGCACCTTTTGCATGTTCTAAGAAGTAATTCTCAGAGAGTATTTAACCGTCAATAATTAAATTTAATTAGCAATAGCGTTAATTATTATACTTATAGTTCAAAGGTTTGAAATTATCGGAAAAAGCATTTGAATGATTTGATAAACCAAAGTGCTTTTAGAAATGTGATATTACTTTAAATTCCTCCACTGTGAATAATTTATAGTTAACGCCATAATGAAATACGATAACACATCAGTTGGGCAACATTATTTTTACATGTTGGTTGAACAACCTTCTGCATTTATTATTCAATCTTCGTTGACTTTCATTCATAACAGTTTTCATTAGCAAATTAGTTATGAATGAACGTCTGCGTTTCTAATCAAGGTATGTTAATAACTCTAATAGAGGAAAACAATACTATTGTTTTGTAATCTTGAAGCTTTAGTAGTCACGCTGCTTTACACGTAAATTTAACTTATATTGGAATTCGTTTCGAACGTAGAAGAGTTGAAGATGGAATATTGACAAACGATTTCAAATTAGCTTCAACTTTTACAGAGAGCCACACCGACGGTTGTTGGTGACCCTTTTTAGAACAAGTCAATATCCTAATTCGCAATCTGGCTAACTCCAAACTAGCAGCTTCTTCAGGATGAAGAAAAAATAGTAAGCTATTTATTAAATTAAACAAAATGATTTTATAAGTTTTGTTTTGTGGTCAAAACAGTCGGCGTTTTTGAATATAAAACTAATAGCAGAATATCAGGTGGTTTCTATTTTTATCTTATTTTTTGTAAGTTGACTGGTTTTCCAGTGAAAAGATAAATTGTGGTAAACCTGGGATACTGCGAAAATGACGTCTCAGAATTCAATGTGTGACTAACTTGGAAATTACTCCAGGTGGTAGGTATGAGAACGGGCATAGGTTTATTTTGTTAAATCTTATTAAGAGGGAAGGGCGCCACTGCATTCAAGGATATGCAAGCTATAATAGAAACAAAAGGGAAACGTAGAACTCCAAAGTACTACTGAGAAAAACGACCAGGAGGATGTTCGTGGTTTGACCTACAGCTTGAATATACAAAAGTATTATCGAATTAAGTCTGAAATAAAAATACACATCATCATCTTAAGGTCTTAAGGCCTGCAACTGGTTAGACGCGTACCCCCATTGTTTCCTATTTTGAGCTATCCTACTTATTTCGCTGAAATTTCCACAGTCTGCATCATTCACTATCTGCATGCATTAGTCTAGTCTAGGCCTACCTCTACCTATTTTTTCCCATATCTGCTTGTTATATATCTCGCACTATTCCACAAAAATGCTTTAAAGCATATCCTGTCTTTCCCCTTTTATTTATCCTATTTTTCTTTTGTTTTCCACATATGCTCTTAACAACTTTTTCCTTGTTTCTATGTTTTTTGTCTTCGAACATAGCCGCTGCTCTTTCTTGTTAGATGCAGTTCGGTTCCCTTTTTATTGTTTTACAAATATATACTCTATTTCCCCGATATTTAGTGGTATATGAAAACGATTAAGCAACCTGCGGCTACTAAGATCCTCCAACACTTGAACATTTATCGAATTAATAGTTTTCCAATATATCCTTTCGTACAAGGTTTTTTGTGTTGTAGCTGGTTGGATGCGTACCTCCACTTATTTCTATTGTGAGCTAGCCTACACAGTTTCCTGAAATTTCCACAGCCTACATACAGCCCCGTTCCCCTTCTGTTGTTTTCTAATTACTGTAACAGTTTTTTTGACCACTGCAGAACGTCAATAAATTCTTAGTTTAACAAACCTTTTGTCTAGTCCATTATATCACGTAAAGATTTTCAATTAAATATCTGTATTGGAATCATGAGGTCTAACCGCCATACAGAGATGCTAGTTTGGTTGCTAACATCAGGCGTTAAATGTTAGTATGAATATATATCAAGGCCAAACAGCTTTCCTGTTTCGTGCACAATGTATCGCGCTGACTTTAGCTAGAACATTCGTCAAGAAATTAACATGGGGAACCAAAGGGTTCTAGAATGTAATTTGCGTGTGGCTTTATGCCGTAGTGGAGCCCAGGTGTAATGAACACTAGGCTCAGTGATTTTTAATAATGCGCTCTTAAAGTACTTCTTAAAATATCTCTTAAAATACCTCTTAAATTACTTCTTACAATACTTCGTAAAAGTTTTAGTTAAATATTTCTTAAAATACTTCGTTAAAATATTTCTTTCATACTCCGTAAAATCTTCAATTAAATGTTTATTTTATAATTCTCCTGCAAATTCAGATGAAGAACTTTTAAATAATCGTTTTGTATATCAATTGTAAGGCTTCTTTGTATATTCATTTGTTAGAATGATTCCGCCTTATCTGGTTTTATAAAAATAAGGCCGTCTAAATGTTGTGTTTCAAGATGATATTAATCGTATCTTTGCATCTACGAATATCAAGTTGTAGTTCATTCACGTCAACGTTGCGATAAGAAAATATTGATCTAGCATGACCGTCCTTCAACTTTACCAGAATATTTGAATTTAATGAAATGTTCTGCTAGGAAACAGTGTGTTTAAATTTTAAAGAAACGTTCCACAAAGTACGTAGAAATTTTACGGTTTGGATCTAAAGTCCGCTAATTAATAGAAATGGTCTTTTTGAAATTGCAAATACGAAATTACCAGTAATTATGTGGACAACTACATTATGGTAACTATTTTGGTGACGATCTACACATAGTGGAACATCTAAGTTTTGTATTGGATTTTCGTTGGTCCCGTTAGTGCGTATCAGAAAAACGCTTTAAGTTTATATGGTCCGGTACCAGGATCACGCAGCTGATTATGTGCTGTACAACATGTGGAGCCTACGTCAATTGTTTACCCGAGGAACGTATGTATCAACACCTGCTCTAACATGCTGTAGCACCATCACATAAACAACATCTGTTGAAACGAGGTAAGAGATTTGTATTATTCTTACATCACGTCTACAATTGGCGATCCTTGATACAATGCTGCATCAGAAAATAACTTTGTGATGACTTATTACCATTAATCTGTTTAACAAACTGAAAAGGACTTTGATAAATTTTTATTGCTAATTAAATGCAGTGTAATCACAGCTACTATTATTAATGAAATTAAGCAAACCTAAAGAGTTCTTATTAAAGTTTTATTTATGCCTAATTTCACTTACAGCTTTTGAACATTGAATTAATAGACAATTTAGATATTTTTTATATATATGTGTAAACCGAATAACAGATCTGGTATTTTTGGTATAGATTTGAGTTAAATTTTGTAACGAAAGCAACACTTAAAGTTTTTGATATTTCTTTTGAATTCATAATCGTACCTCAGGGTAGATGAAATTTGTATTAT
The DNA here is from genome assembly GCA_036346225.1 of Platerodrilus igneus. Lineage (NCBI taxonomy): Eukaryota > Metazoa > Arthropoda > Insecta > Coleoptera > Lycidae > Platerodrilus > Platerodrilus igneus. The sequence goes on along the minus strand of JARFIW010000787.1, from coordinate 6,579,687 downwards.
CTTTTCCTAAACATAAATTTTATACATACAATTTTTTATGAAGGAACAACTTTTAATTAAAGAATCAACATTTAATTTTCTTAATTAATTGTTTTATTCTGAACAAGTAAGTTCAGAAATAGTGTGCCCAGGTATATGAACAAATAACATAAAGTGATAACCCCGATTTAACAAGAAACTTTAATAGCCTTTTCAGAATTTGAAGCATAAAATCTGTGTTCATAATATTGTGTGCATAATTAACTTTTTCTGTTTTTTCTTATATGAGGTAACAAGAGAATACCTCTTGTGTTCTCATTTTGTTGACTTAATTAAATTTTCTTTACAGCTTCTGCGTTAGCAGTTAATACGAGATTCCTCTCTAAGGACTTCCAAGTCCCCTTTAGGGAAACCCCGTGTTCAAAACTTAATGACTTGGTGGCGCCCTCCCTAAACCCCTGTTTTGTTAAGAATCAAGCCCTAGTAAGAGAATAATATTTTGTAAAAAGAACCACGACCAATCCTCATAAGCTCTACCCAAGGAATAGACCCCTAGCATAGTCGGAAGATATTTGCGTTCCATCATTTTAAGGAAATCCTTCCTTAAAGTTCACTGGTTCCATTTGGGGATATTAGAGAACCCACGGGTTACTTTAATTATACAATCCCCCCCCCTCCCCCAGTGAGTTTCATTACGTTTTATTATGTCATATTTATTCAGTTGTGTGTGAAAGGGGTTAAGCAGCATGTGGCTGCCAAGATTCCCCAACACTTAGACATTTGTCGAATTATGTTTTCCAGTAAATGCTGTCATAAACATTAGTTGAGAATATTGCAAAACCAATACCTGTAGTTGCTCATAGTAATTATAAGGTTTAAATACAATTATTTTTTTCAAAATTAGGTTTTCCCTTTTGGAACTAGTTGGACGCGTACATTAACTTCTATTCTGAGCTAGTCTACTCAGTTCCCTGAAATTCCCACAGCCTACATCTCTCACTATCTGTCTACAATAATCCAACCTAGGTCTACCTCTACCTCTATTTTTTTCCTATCTTTGCTTCTAATATATTCGGCACTATTCCCTCATTCTTTAGTATGTGGCCTGTCATTTCTCTCTCTCTCCTATTTCTTTCTTCCCCTACCATTTTTAGCACCTTTTTGTTCTTAACTATCTATGATATCTTCATCATACATCTGTAGCGCCACATTTCAAAGGCTTCTATCTTTTTCTTGTCCGCTTCTACTGTCTAAGTTTCACAGCCGTACTGTGCTGTGCTCCACACATATGTTATAAGCAATCACTTTCTTGTTTCTATGTTTGTTGTCTTTGAACACAGTAGTTGCTTATTCTTGTTAAATGTAGCACGACCTTGAGCTCTTGTAAGTTCTCGTTATCTATTTCTATTCTTGTTGTTGATTTATTTTCCCCTCCTTTGCATACTAGTACTTTAGTTTTATTTTTGTTAATTTTCATACCGTATCTCTCTGTTAAAACTGTTTCCATTTCATTAAGAGCTTCTTCTAACTCTTCCTTGCTAGATGCTAATACCGCTATATCATCTGCAAATCTAAGCATATCAATCTTTTGTCTATGCATAATAATTCCATCCTGCATTTGAAAGTATTTATTATCTCTTCGATGTACAAGTTAATAATTAATGGGGATAGGGCACATCCCTGTCTCACACCTTTCCTATTATTTTCTTCTCTACGTTTCTGCTATAATTCTTTTACTGCTGTTTGCTCTTTGTATTAGTTATGTATTATCCGTCTATCCCTATAACTCATTCTAATCTTTTTGAATGTTTCGAACATCTTTTCCATTTTATATTGTCGAATGCTTTTTCCAGATGTACAAACCTATATATACGCTTTCCCCTTCTTCTATTGTTTTCTCCATTATACTGTCAGAGCTAAAATTGATCTTCTTCTAGTATTTCTTCAGCTCGTTTTTGTACAATTCTAGTTAGCATTTTTGACACGTGTGCTGCCAAACTTATTGTTCGAAAATTTTCATATATATCCGCGCCTCTCTTTTTTGGTATAGTGACTATGATGTTATGCTTGAAATCTTTGGGTATCTCTCCTTCTCATACAAATAGCTTACAAGTTGGAAGAGATATTCTGTTATTGCTTATACAGAATCAGTTTATGGTGTTTAACCATCTTTCTGCGAACTAAAAACGTTATTGCATAAAAAATTTTAAAAACACTTATCTGCATAAAACATACACATTTTCATACTAGAATGTTATTGCACAAAAAAAAATTCCAACACTACATGTTTTATATTAATAACAATAAACAAAAATATTACAAATTTGTCAATTTACTTCTCGCTGTATGTGACAATATTTTTTTTGTTAAACATCACTTTAGAATTGTAGATTAACGGTAATTCCTTTAGATCCTGTACTAGTTAAATAGATAGCATTATTCTCACCAATACAATTATTTAGCTTTTTAATTCCATCTGCTTGGAGATAGTCAAAGTATCGTTTTGGTAATATACATTTAAATTTCTCGGTTTCAATCAACACTCGATCACTAAATTTTGTTTTGATTAATTCTACTTGTAAAATGTTATATTTTTCGTTAACGATTAGGTCTTTACAATACATATATGGTTTGCGACACATACTTTTATTTAAATGATTGAAGTCCATATCTTTTTACTTACAATTTTCTTCTGCAAACACTGTCAGGTTTTAAATAAGCACTCGCACTTTGGACTTGTTCTAGAGGAAACTGAGGAGTCTTTAGGTGGTAGCAGGGGTTTATATATTGAATGATCCTCATTGTGATATTCAACCATTCACCTAATTAAAAACAAAACAGTATACACCACTCGCTCTAATGGGTATCTGCTTTCACCAAAATGTTATGAGGCTGATGAATACCATTAAATTATGTTACTCCAAGTAACCTCCAGCTATTTAAAAAAATGTTGTCATATTTTTTTTTAATGTAACATGTTCATACAAATTAGGAAAAACCCCCTATCGCATAATTAAAAACGTGGACCAAACACATATTTTTCTGTTGATTCTTGTCTGTGATTTTAATTGCTTCATTGATGATTTCCTTTCTAAATTACATATTTGAAAATTAAACTATATTAGGGAAAGCCTGCAATAACATAATTACACACTTAAAACATGGACTTGTTTTTTCCTATCGAATCCTGCATATGATTTTACTTGCTTTATCGTAAGACGAGATTAAACTATTCACTTACTTTCAAAACTACCGTTCAAACTAGTTTAAAAGTTGGAATATACACTCACTTGCTAGTATAAAAGATATAGGAGAAATTATAGAACCTTGGTATATTACAAATAATCGAATCGATTTAAATTATACGCTAAAAATGGATTTCGCTAGTGTTAAAGTTATAAGTGATGTGCGAGTACCACAATTAAATATCAACCAACTAGTTGGTAAGACAACTATAGGTTAGGCGAATTTCCACAAAATTCTCACCACCATATAATAGAAGTTGGGTATGCTTTATATGGTGGTTTTCAACCTGTCATCCAAGTTATTTGCTGTTGTGGTATGTGTGCAGATTCTACGATAACACTCTCATACTTCGATTGGACGAAATTGTGCACTCTTCAAGTGGAATTTCAAATTCATCAATTTGCTCAAGACTCAAAACAAGTCAGATTAAATGGTTTGGCTACTGGAGACGACGTTGTCGACATACAATTGGATCAATATTTCAAATTACAGCTGATCACAGCCTTTAATAGAAGTGTATGGCTGTTGAACAATTTTGAAAAAGAGAATTTGTTCAATTTACAAATTGAGAAAAACCGAAATGTTATTGTGCTACCAGAGTACGAGTGCTTCAAACTATTGAATTTACGCGAATTTCTCTGTTATAGAATGGAAGAATTGAATTGTAGGGGTTTTCAAAAATTTTATGAAACTTTTTTAGAAGATATATCACATGTATTTGGAAATAGTACAGAAGAAGAGCGGGTTGACATCGTATTGGAGAGCGAGCACCGCGTCAATAGTTATTTATTTAATGATATCACTAATACAAATTATTTGACATTGTTGGAAATACTTATTTGTCACCAAACACGGTATCTAGAAGATGTGGGTGTGAGACGATCATTTACGCAATTATTTAGAAGATTGGAGATTGCCGATTCAATTGATTCAGGCTATCATAGTGGATGCTAGTATAAACACATTCAAACCATGTATATATTTCATAAATTTTTCAACTGTTAACTAACTTTTGCTATTTCTTTATTGGTACTCACACATCACTTGTAACATTGGCACCAGCGCATATATAATATAAATATATTTTATTAATAAATTTTATTCTGTTTAGTATATAATAACCTACTACAATACGTGTATTGGTGGAGTAGCAATACAAAGAAATTGAGTGGCTTGCAAATAAAAAGGAGATCAGGGACTTGGGTGTCGATTTAAATTTCAAGCTGCGAATAAAATGAGATAAAATTAAAACCACTCCAAACAAACATAAACAAAGGGCTGTCTTCTGTGTATAACTTTGTATTAAAATTAAGTTCAAATAGCTCCATGCTTGGAATTAAATATTTATAAATTTTGTTATGTATAATGTCAGAATAAAAAATTTTAGAATAGTATTACATTGCTGTTTATTTACAAAAGGCTATGACGTTACCACGCGAAGATGACAAGCGATACGTCATCCCTGGATGTGTATTAACCTATGCATGGAGGCATAAATATATAGGTCTAAGTGATTGTTTATATTAGTATAGAATTTGTAAATCTATTGTATATATTAGTTTTAAGATTCTATAATTTCTTTGCCCACCTTCCTTTCTTCCAAATCCTTCTCGCTTCTATTCGGGTGCACAGAGTATACGTGTTATCTCCACGTGGTGTTCGCTATACCCAGAGGTTTGAAATATCTCAGGAAATGGTTGGTTAAAGCATGTCTTGGGTAGCGAAAAAAAAAAGGTTTTAAAGATGGAGTTAAATATAGATGGGTAAAAATTAGAGGTTTGGGTTTTTAAAAGGTGTAACTTTGTAAGGGGCTCCCTAGAAAATCTAATATTAGTTGATACCAAACAAGATATATTTATCTTAAAAGAGTGACTACCCCGCGGATAATAAATACAATATACAGTTTGTCAGCAAAAAAGTTGTAGGGAAATTCAGAATGATGGTTTAAGTCATTGCCTACTACACGAAGATGACAATTTAACACACGCTCAACAGAATGTTGTTTTTTATTCGAAATGAATTTTATTGTTAAATTAAATGTCTGTATTGAAATATATGTATTGCGTTAATAAAGTTGTATATAAATTATATTGCGTCGTCGGCGCCGGCCTAACCTATTAATTTTTCCTGCTATCTAACCTAAGTCTACGTGGAGTGATATGGAGGAATGTGGAGGTAGAGTAATGTGGAGTGAGGTGGGATGTGAAGGGATGTGGAGGTGGTGAGAAAACCCATTAAAAAGCGATTAGTGCTAATGTTTTTTTAATGAGTAAACCCAGTAAAAATCCATTAGTGTCAATGGGTTTTTAATGAGAAAACCCATTAAAAAGCGATTAGTGCTAATGGGTTTTTTATGAGAAAACTCAGTAAAAAACGATTAGTGGGAGCCAGGAGCTGCCTCCTACCTCAACTCTCAGGAGGAATGTGGAAGAATGTGGAAGCATGTGGAGGGATGTGGAGGTGGAGGAGCCGGGAGCTACCTCTGCCTCAACTCTCACAAAGCGTCTACTTGTAATATTCGATAAAGATGACGATATTTGAATAAAGTTTTTGGAATCGAACTTACGGAGTAAAGGCCAAATTATTAAAAATATTATAATTTCAAGTTATTCAACAAAAAATCCTGCTGATTGGAAAGCTTTTCTTGCAAACATTCAAAATAAATTACAATTTGTTTGATTTTTTTGCACTAATGCTCAAAAATATGCACAAGTTAAAGAAGACTGCGAGATGTACATTTGTGGAGGATTCGGCGATCCAACTAAATGTTTCAAGTTACAAGGGTCTTTATTTTGTGAGGCACTTGAATTACAATCAAACCACTTAGAAGCTGATTCAAGAATGTTTTGTCACATATCCACGCAGTAAGGTTTCAATCTACTCATATTATGATAATCAGCACTGATACAGATGTATTCGTCTTGGCAATTTCTTTCTGGAAATACTTAGCAAATATCGGGTAGTTAGTTGGGAATAGCACGTAGATTTCTCTGAATATTGTTTATAGACATGGAACAGTGTTAGTAGAATTTAAAGATAAATATAATAGGAAATTTTAAGTTTAGATAAATAGTATCTAAGGAAGTTAAATAACGGATCCAAACATTACTCTTATGCAGTGCATCGTGGGTGTACAAGATTATGAGTTATTTTTATACTAACAACATGGTGTTCTTAGGAAACTTGTTTCTGAAAATAATTTACGGCTACTTTCAACAAAATATCAGAGATCTATAAATTATTTTTACTGAATTATAGACAAAATTGATTAATATAATCATTCCAACTTTTAGGAATTGCAAATATCTTATTTGCATAGTTTCTGGCATGCCGTTTATATAATAGATTACTCGGATTATCAAAAGTAAAGTAAGCGTTGGACAGATTTATAAGTATTGAATGACCACACACCTCACGCGACCCGAACATCAACAAATTTGTATGCTCAGGTATCAGGTGACACTTGTGTATACACAGTTGTATTTATCATAATTCCTTAGTTAATGCAAATGTTATGATATACTGCTTGTTAAATTGTAACCTGAAACAGTTGTCAGTTTTTTCTTTACAGCCATGATTTTGGAGCGGGTTGTCAGGTTAATAGGTAAAGAAGTTCTAATTATTGCAACTAGGAACGCCATTGCCGTTTTTTAATTTTTAATTTGGCCCTAGGTAACTTTTTACGACATTGTACATTTTTACATTGTTGGTAAAAAATAGGATGGTGCAAACTGGCGTGTTGTGTTACAAGCAAGCTATCACTGGTGACTTGAATATTTTGAAAAAGGAGGTTAAATTTTAGGGCTGCCTAATAACAGTAATGAAAGGTTGGATCCGAGGTAGCTGTTATGAGGTGGGTTGCCTTCAAGAAAAAATTAGTCAAGAGCGAGTCGAGTTCGCACTATTAGGGTTCCGTACCAATACTACAGTGAGCAACCAATAAACCAAATTAAACTGTTTTTATTTTTTATGTATATTTGAATCTTATCCAAATTTGATTGTGATAACTGAAAAATGAATATATTGCCCCACAGTGTACTGGTACATTAGTAAATACGTTGTCTATTACTGTGTTTAAAAAATTTTTTCCCAGCAACTATTACACTGTCAAAAAACCTGCAGTTTTTCGATAATCTATGACTAAATAGCTACTATTCCTATTAAAATCAAAATTTTAGCTTTGGAAATGTAGGAGAACAGTGGGGGACGGTTATTTTTGGCCCATTTTGAGCTATATCATGAAGCCTACTGGACCGAGAATTATATAAAAAAAATTTTTTAGAAGCCTTTTAGAATCCTCTTTCAAATGATACCTCACACGACATATTTATTAAATTTTTTTTTCTTTTGACCGAATTAACCGCCGCTATTTTAATCTAAAAATATTTTTTTCTATTTTCTGACTGTCGATATATGTGTGCGTCATAAAGACCTAGCATTGTGCTAAATTTCAAATTTGTACATTACATAGTTTTCGAGAAAAACCTCTGTGATAGACGGACGGATGGACACGAGAGTGATCTTATAATGGTTCCGTTATACCTTATAAGGTACGGAACCCTAAAAATACAGATACCAAAAATTTGATAAAAATATGTATGCCTCTCGCTGCTTCCGTTATCGCATACAACCTACAGCTTGTAATCATTTAAATCGAAATAATCTTCTATGTACAAGGCTGCAAGATTTGCATGATTGAGAAAAAACCTCAACCTCTTTTACTAATCGAAATTTTTTATCCCGACCAGGCTTTGTTATTTTTCAAGCTATTTTGTCTTAAATAAATCTAAAGTCGATGTACATTTTTCTTAGAAAATTCAATTTCCCTGGAATTATTAATGTAAATCATTCTTAAAATCCTCGAAAACTTTTTGCGAATGCTCCTGAATCGGTCGATTAGAAATAGTTAGAGTGAACGAGTAGCAAGGGTTCTAAGTCGGTCTTTGCATAAGGGAGAATTATGTAACAAAGTTATAGGTAAATTCTTTTCCCGAACGTAGAGAATTTGAATGCCACAATTTTTTGGAAAATAAACTGGCTAAACACATACTTGCTAGATTTTAAAAATCAACCAAAAAGTCATCTAGCATCATTTCGTAACGATATGACGCCGCAAAACCGAGCAAATTAGGAGAAATTTTAGAAAAAATTGGAATTATGTTAATATTCGTTTTCATAAAGAAGCATATTTATTAAAACGCTCGGTGTATTCAATTCTAAATGCATTGAGCCGTGACTGAAAGAGTTTTCATTCTTAATGACGACGAAATAGCGTTTATAAATAAGAATTACGGTATATTTCGCGCACAAAAAGGCGTTTTTCTAAGAGCTTTATCCAAAAAGTACTCATTTGTGTATAATATTCAATTGCATTTTCCTCTTAATACCAAACATATGTTGGTAAGAAAGCGTATTCATTTAAAACATCCATCGATATTCAAACTAGCTAGGAAAGTATATTTCAATTGAAAAAGTGTTCATTGGGCTTCTAGAATAATCCATTACGTAAATGGAACAGAAGGTGAATGATCAAATAACGTAGGAGCGATAAAATAAGGAATGTAGACATACATTATAATTTGAATAAGGGCCGCTATACTTGACGCCACGTCCCTAATGTAGACATACATCCAATTAAGGCGAGTTAAGAGATAAGTTTGTAAAAATAAGATTATTTTTTGTTATAAATCTTAAATATTGATAAGACAAGGAGCGACGTCAAATAATAAGCGTAGTCGGAAACCGTAAAACGACAAAGTTCTGAATCTTGCGTCACACACCTCCAAAAAACAACCAATTACAGGATTTGTGATTGACCTAGAAAATTCTAGATGCCGACTAATACGGAGGCATACCTATATAACCCAATCGAAGTCAAGGACTCTAGCAGTTATTGATGTTCATTCAAGCGTCACGATGTCGTAGAACTAGTGATAATATATCACTAATAAAATACTCTAGTTATTGAAATTGTTTTATTGAAATAGCGCAGGAAAAATGTTTTAAATGTACAGAAGTAAGAGAGATTAATTGAGGGTATGTAAGATAATTAAATAATGATTGACTACTGCAAGATAAAGTTCTAATTTAAATATAAGCGTATATGGATTTGGAACACAATTTTGATGTTTGGTGGTTTTTAATGGAAAAACTTGAACTATTCCGACGACTTGGACAAGGGTGGTTAACTATGTTAAACGGAGGCTAGAACAACCACCAGCATAATTTACATGGTAAAATAAAATTTTTAAAATTTTACAAAGGACGTTTCTATTTATTAGTTAACTTCTATGATAAGAGTATTTTTGTTTGATAATATTTGAAATGATAGTAGACAGTGTGTACAAGTTTGATAATTCGATTGCGGAATGGCAGCTTGCGGTGAGATTTGCCATTTTAAAAAAAATTATTAAACCTAACTGATCAGATACGATTAAATCCTACTTCAACGGGGGATATTGAGTTATCTATCTTATCTTGACAAATTTTTTACATAATGAAATTTTTTTTAACTGTAAAATATTTTTATTTTTGTATCAAATAAAACTTTGTATTGAAGTGTATAATTAGAACATATATTTACATAAAAGATTATTTTAAACAAAAATTTAATTAGAGTTGCCTTCTTTTTACAACTTTGATGGTTCATTAGAGAATTGTAACCTTTAGATAATCTTTTTTTTTCACTATGCTATTAAATTTAGTTATAACAAAAGTTTAAGATATAAGTAGTAGTGGAAACAAAATATTAACAGTAATTATTATAAATAATCAGGGTCTGCTGTGTATTCGATTTTGAAATTCTCTTGCGTAGGTTTTGATAGGTGGATGTGGTTTTTCTATATTTAATTAAGGAGCCACTGGTGGATGAAATTATATTAACGCCTGTACATGCTGATTATAAAAGAGACTTTTGACTCTAGTTTTAGTATAAGTGAGTGACTACTGAGAAGTGATATTTTTGCTACATTTAAGATATTGTTTCTAAGAAAAAACCGTTGTAGCAATTTTGGGCTTCACTTTTAGATTATAATATTTGTATAAAGTGTTTATTTAGAAGTTATATGTAAGATATTGTTTGATAGAGAAACGCTATTGTGGGTGTAGAAATTGATATTTGAAAGATTGTTTGTTAAATAATATTTCATGTCATTATAGATCTTTCTCGACGTTCAACCTGGTGCTCATGTAGAATCTACTACAGTCTACAGCAATATTTTTCCAAATTTGTTTGCGACGTCGTATGTTTACGAAATCATGCTAGATTACTTTTGATGACTCTAATCAAAAGTCATCTAACATGATTTCGTAAACATACGACGTTGCAAACCCAAACAAATTTGGAGAAATTTAAGAAAGAGCTTGATTTATACATGTATTTATTTTCATAGAGAAGCGTATTTGTTAAAACGCTCGGTATATTAAATTATAAATGCATGCAAAACCTCATTCTTAATGACAGAGAATTAGTGTTTTTAAGATAAAAATAATAGTATTCACAATAGTCCGTACGTAGAAGTACGTTTTTTTCAAGAGTTTCATCTACATTTGGTTATAAAGTACTTAATTGTACAACGGCGTAATTATTATAAAATATTTCTTTTGAAAACTAGCGGTTTCAATGGATTATGAAGCTGAATTTATGTAAGAGCGCGTGCATAATATTTAATTACGTTTTGCTCTTAATACCAAACATATATGGAATTTTGATGTTCTAAAATATCAGTAGATATTCAAAGAAAAAGAAAAATGTATTTCAATTGATAAACGTGTCTCTTGAACTTCTAGAAAGATCTAGTAATAGAATGAGAGATAGGTAAATGACATCATCCAATTAAGGCGAGTAAACCCATAAATCTTGAATGACGTAAAGTGGGGCGACTTTAACTAATTAATGATAGCGTGGGGCTATTAGAAAGACAGATTTCTGAAGGTTGCATCATCAATGAAGATAGCAGTTTTCCGCTGTCTTCTTTCCGACTTATTTTACGATAAAAACATTTATATAGAAAATTTAACTAGAGATATTTCCTACAATTTTTGTATTAACAATTTGTTTTGTAAAATCAATAGTTTTGTCGTATGAGTGCCGCAAAGTATACTTCAATATGCGTTTTGGCTAAAAAAACTAATTTCCACACCACCTTGAGGCAGAGCAAGCGGCACGTTTTTTTTTTATCGTGGTGTCCCCGTAGGCCTAATCCACATGTAATGCACAATTTCGAAATTTAGCGCAATCTTCTTCGCTTTGCTGTTCCTGCTGGACCAGACGTTGCGAATTCGTCTTCGGTATTGATCGAGACGTCACAGACCAAAATTTGATTCGCATCATCAGCGATGGGATTATCAGACTCGTCACAATTCTCTTAGTTTTCGATTCCATCATACATTTGCTCGAAAATAGTCTCCGTTTCTTCCTCTTCATCGCTGTCATATGGTGGAGCTAGCGAATTATTACAAGCACCACTGCAATTCATGCATATATCGGAGCATTTTAATCCAGCTTTTCTGCATCCTCAGACTTTCTGACATCGCCTTTTGCATTTACAAGAAATAAGTTTTAACAAGGTTTCTGGAGCTGGGGGCTCGAGTGTCGTAACAGGAATTAGCCCATTTTTATTTCTATTCCATCTGTTTGCGACTGCAATTAGAATTAAATTCCTATTGTTGTTGTTCCATTCCCTTCCTATAAAGTGTGGTCAAATACTTTATGCGCGTGTGCAAGTGCAGTGTATAATGTCATTGTCTATTGAAACGTGTACGTGTAAGTGTGTGGAAGAATAGGAACCCCTGCCGATCACCTGAACTCTACTGCATACTGCCAAGTCCGAGCTGCTTACACACTGCCGTCGTTAGTTACGCACAGTATTGTGGCGGTGAGTACCACAGATTTTATAACTTCCTTTTATTTCTGTTTTACCTATTTTACCCGTAATTATTAAGTGTACCAACCCTTACAGTCTACGCTTAATACGTAAGACCATCCCTATTGCTTTTCTGCATTTTGTTCATTCCCATACCACTGCAGAACCTGGTGATAGGTTCGGAATAAATGTTGTCGCGCTGCTGCTTCTGTTGGTGGTAGCAACGCAATATTGAATTTACTTTTATATACTGATTTTCTGAAGCATGCATATCTATGGACGTTTAAAGACATGCTTTTCTTACTTTTCACGTCATTGTAACCGTATAATTAAAGAAGGAAGCGTTCTCCAGCTTTAGCAATGATCTCTGGATCATCGTTTGGATTCTTAAATACCCGATAACCTCGTTTAAATTTGGATTTTTTCGGAGTACATTAATAAATTTGATTGAAGATTGCACATGTTGTGTCACAGCCACTGACGGCATGCAAGAATAAAATATGATCTGCGGCTGTTTTATCTATGATACTTGCAGTTAAATATATTGCGACATTTTTCCTTTTCCTGGTTTCAGCGTATACGCGTTTGATCGCGTAGAAAGAGCTGTTAAAAGAATAAGATCTACATCTTCGCCGACACCTACTACTATGTAGAATGCTGGTGAAACACTTATTGTGGTATTGATTAATTACCGACACGGTCCGTTTGAAAAATGTTAGGCGAGCATTTTTCACAAAAATACGCTCTTGTTTGGATGAGAGGTAAAATGGAGGTCCCGTGTGTGTGTTGTAACACACGTTAAAGATCCCTACCTTGCTTGGAACAGCAAGGGTTCGGCAAAATTCCAAATTTTCCAAGTAAAAAAAAAACTCGCTTCCTGGCCAATGTAGTACCTTCGAGTGGAGCATTGGAAAATCACATGTAAGGTGTTGATTATTAGCGTATCCGCATCTTCCATGGCTTTTTTGACCATGAAATTCTTAGCTTCAGATTTTGTCTTCAACATTTGAATGAGGCGGTTCTCGTTTGCATCATTCTCCAAGAATGTATTTTGTGACACAGTTGAAATCATTGTCTCGTCAAAAAGTATGTGTACTAGAGCAGTTTTTCGTGATCGTCGAGATCGCTCCGTATATATTTGGTACTAAGGTTTGTTACATCTTCTATCCGTCGACTACGATTATGATATTGGATGTATATTTCGGTCGAACGTATTGCAAATAGAAGAAAACGATTCACCGCGAAGCCAAATGACTCAATGTAGTAAATGCTCTCCGTCAATGGCATACATTGTATCTCTAAAATGTATATCTCCAAAATGTTTAAATGTCTTATTCATAGAAGATTTAACGCATTTACGCATACCTTCGTCATTGGAAATCGATAATGGAAATCGAGCAAGTTCGTACGTAAGAAACTTTTAAGTTCCGTTTAAGATTCTTTTGCAATGCACATTCTTTGGAAATTTAATAATGGATTAATCGGAACAAAGTCACCTTTTATCCGGATGCCTGCTATTACGGGTAGAGGTAGAAACGTTTTTCCAGCTTTAACTATGAGTCAGACTCTTTTATTTCCCAGGTGGATCCTTGAGCCACGTTGTTGTTTTTTCTAAAGTAATCGTTTCAAGAAATAAGAACTAGTTAATTAAGTTGATAATTGTCCTGTTCTTTTAAATTTATTACCAAAACAAAACTGATTTGCAATACATTGAGTTCCGAATAAATTGAATCAAGTTATTGGCCAAGTGCATGCATTTGGGGGATAACCATTAATTTAGTTTAACATACAATTTATGAATTTCACTTTTAAAATAAAAGAAGAAATCTTTAGATCTATAAATATTACTCAAAGTTAAACAATCATTTAAATTAATTGTATTATGAGTTGCTGAAGGCAGTATAAAAATAAGATGTAAAAACTTATCTTTTAAAATGTTCCCTCCTGCAGGCGGACCATTCGGTAAGGTACGTCCACTTCAAGTAAAATTCAGAATGCTTAAACTAGAACCAGGTAGTTCTTGTACGAAGAGGGTACTGAGGGTACTGCTTTTCTCAGAAAATAACGAAAGGTTGCTCCTGGCGGAATCAAAGACAATAATAGAAGTAACTATATGCAACTATAAATAGCACAAAATAACTGCACATGTATAATTTTCTAAACTTGGACAGTTTATATTGATGGCACAATTAAGAAAACCCAAAAAATTTGAGACTATTAAGTGACGGGGCAAGTTGATCTTCGGATGGAATAAAATGTGATCGGCTAATATCACTATCCAGCAAATGCTGATTTCGCAAAATAACATCAGTATCAGATACCATAGGGCTACAATAACTAGCAATCCCAACAAATAACCTTGGATGATCACTTACACAACAGATTAATTTTAAAATTGTTGTAAAGCTCGCGACCATGTGAACTTGCACCACACAGACCTAAAGACAAAAATGGTTGTCCTTTTTGAAAAATGAACAAAACAAGAAATTACTAATATTGGCATTGAAAATTACTTTTATGGCAGTAGCATAACATATACAAAATGAGATAGGGTTAATTAATGAAGTGTAAACATATTGTAAAAACAAATCATAATAAGAATAATGAACAAACTTATATCTTCAAAAAATAAATAGATTCTTCCCAAGTAATAATTAAATCAAATAAAGAAAGAAGTTTATAATTAATCATTAAACAAAAAGTATTCTTCTAATAATCAAAGGAGGCATCAATTAACTTAGTTTTCTAAAATAGTAAATATACAAATGTACAGGTGAGGTGCAATTGGCAATCTGCAAATAGATTTACAATATTGACAAATGAAATTAACCTCAAAATGTAAACAAATAATTGATGCATTAAAAGTTTATTAATGAAACAGGAAATTACCACAAAAACTAAGTAGCAAAAACTTGAAATTTCAGACGTTAACCTTCAACTTAATAAACAATATCTACATAAGCAATAACATGTTTTTCTTTATCTCATATGAAGATTGAATTACAAATTCAGATCGTCACACTGCATTCATAACACAAAGTGATTTTATTCTGTCATTTCGTTTGAATTTTACGGTATAAAAATCGCTGTCAATGATTTTAGAGATGCCAGTACAACCAATTTCTTGAGCCGTTTGACAGTTTATCTTTTCATCTCCGATACCTCCAGTGCTTATTTACATAAGATCTTTAACTTCTGGAAAATGTGGATGGTTACACAACCAATCCATCAGTTTCTTACTAGTCATTGTTACGCTTAACCCGCGAACTTCTCATTTCGAGATGGTGCTCAGAACTGGAAAAAAAAGCATTGCAAAACTTTTCAACTTCGTCGCAAATATTGTGCAGGAATACCATTTCTGAAGCCCACTTGGAAAGCACGCTTTCCTTGTTCATGAGTAAGGCCACCAAGGCATTTCATCGTCCTTATCAATGACTGCTCATTCATCATATCTGACCACGTGCCACGCCAAGATTTGTCAGAACGTCTAATTATAAAACATTCTTTAGTTGTAAAAAGTTCCTATTCTTCAATTGTCATTCTTTCTTTCAAATCAGACATGTCTTGCAAATATAAATGGTAAGATTTTGCATATAAAACCCACACACACACCCACACTTATACACGCACAACACCTACACACACATTTCTTACCCACCCACCCACCCACACACACACATATACACACACGCACGCACACGCACACACCTACTCATACATAACTACACTGGGATTCTGCTTTATTTTCTTTTGTACGATTTTTAGCTTTTTTTTTTGTTTTGTACTTGGTGCTTGGTGTTGTTCTTTTTGTTTATTTTTCCGTTCTTTACGTTCCATATTCCTCATCTTTTTCCTGTTGCTGCTCTTCTTTGCTGTCGGTCCCTAGTCCGATTGTGTTTCGTCCATCCGCTCCTGTGTTAGGTGCTTGCTAGTCTGTTTTTCTTTCTTCGGAAACCACGACTTAGTCGACTTTAGGACTAGTTAGCATTTTTTTCTTTGGTTATTCGGTTTTGATTACCACAGTTAGTAGTACATCGTTTTCTTTTACCAGGGCTCTCCCTTTCTTCCTCTCGTATTCCCTTGTTGTCCCTTTGTTTACTTGTGGCTTGACCTTTGGGTCCTGTTTTGGTTGATGCTGTTGGTTTTCTTCCTCGGTCCCTTTCTTCTCTTGAGGTTGATAACTTTAATGTTTTTTCTGAGAAGCTTCCGTCCGTTGTCGACTCCGCGGTGCTGAGGCCGTTCCATCTTAGTCCTCCTTAATTGCTTATTACCCGTCTTCCCTTCCTTTCTTCCTTTTTCTTCTCTTTCTATTATTGGCCTTTCGAGCCGGATGAGGGTTCTTTTTTTATTTGGAGGTGTTTCTTCTGTTTCTGGTTTTTTGGTTTTCGTAACGAATTTTCTTTTAGCTTTTAAGCGAATTTTTTTGTGTTTGTGTTTTTTTTTTGTTTTGTTTGGTCCTGCCCACTTCCGTACTTTTGTTTTCTTACCCCGACCTGTTAATTTTGCGGGGGGATTTGTTACGTTTATTTTCGATGATAGATTCAAATACTTCCTTTTTTGTGGTAATTCGTTTTTCATTCAACTAGCTTCTGTTTCTATTCAAAACTTCATCCTGTATTTTTACCTCGTTACAATAGTACGCGCAATCATAACATTTCTTTCAAATCTATTCATTCTAAAACGAAAATTTATTCGATAAATTAAATAGGCAAAACCTTGTTTTAGATATCCGTTAATTTGTTAAACATTACGATAACGTATAATTGCTTTCTCTTGTGTTTCCCACCTAAAGACTTGCCAAAATAATGGATCCTACTATTAGTTGATAGTGTTTTCCAGTTTGTTAATTGCGCTTTGATAACGCGAGGATTGCAGTTCGAACTCGTGTTATTTGAACCAATTTTTAATTTGATTCTGTAGCTTGTACGTTGAAATATTTTCTACAGCGATGCACGTTTTTTGTTCGACAAGTAGGAAGTATATTGCGTGTATTGGTGAGTTTTCCCCCGCTTAATCATTCTAATCAAATTCTCTTTTTAGCTCTTAGCTGGAGGCCAAATTGGTTCTTTCTGTATGTAGGCCCAACTGTTCGTTGACGTAGACCAACTGCTTTTGTCTGTAGACCGCTGCTGCAGTTACGGTGGCAGGGCGAATGGATCCTGACTACCGTGACGTTGCTGTTCTGACTAACCCCCCGACGGGTTGCAGGATAAGCATCCCGACGCGTAGAGGTATGTGGCTCGTTTTCTTTTATGCACATCGAGGATTATTATTTATCAGCGGTTGATGTTGTGAAACCAGTTCACCATACATGTTTAAAAGCTAGCTGTGCTAGTGCTTCCGGTTATATTTCTTTAATTCTTACTACAACTTGGTCTACATTTAATACTTTAATTTAATACACTTGCTATGGAGAAAATCTGAGCATTACTTTTTTTCCGATGAGTTTTATTATATGTTGGCTACGAAATGCACACTTCGTCGATCCATTATAAAATTTGTCCTTTACAATATAACTTAAATTTAATACTTTTCTTGGTGCATGTGAATCAAGAAATTTTAATTTATTTTGATTGTTTATAGATCATCGTGGGTGACGTGCTTTTTTTTGTTTGAGAGTTAGCCTGGTATTTACGTTTCTTCGTGCTACCTCTAGGTACGTAGCAGGTTTAAATAGAACCCAAATGCATCGAAAAAAATTTGGGGTAGGTTTTTCCTTCAATTAAGGGTGCTGTATGGGGTTGTTTATTCACAGAAAGAAAACTTATTACGTAGCTGTGAAGTCAAAACCCAGCTCTGGATCCAGTCGATCCTGCCGTGGATTCGGTGGATCCCATAAAGTGAATCTGTCCGTTAATCGGCCTCATTCTCTACTTATGCGAACGAAGAACGCGTGTTTATTATTAAAAATTATTTTAAGTTTGGTGAAGAAAATTTCGTACAGAATATGGAAGAGAAAATTGTCTGTTAAATGTTACCATAGGAAAAATCGTTAAAAAATATGTAGAATTGGTTCAACGAAAGATGAAAGAAGAAAAACACATTATCGTAGTGGACATTCAGAAGAAAATATTGCAGCTGTCAGGGCTAGTGTTGCTGAACAACCAAAAACATCAAATCGTCATTGTTCGCAGCAATTAAACATTTCAAAAAACACCTTAATCAGAATTTTGCAAAAACGCCTTCGTTTAAGGGGTTATAAGATTCAGATAACACAAGAAAAAGCCAACTGACTTTGGTTTACGTCGTCATTCGTTAATTGGACCATACAATAAAAACTTGAAAATTTGAATTTTTTCGACAGTCATTTTCACCAATGAAACACATTTCGGATTGTTAATAAACAAAATTGTCGAATCTGGAGTGAAGAAAATCTACGAGAAATAATGGAAAAATTAATCCATCCGCTAAAGTAACTGTTTGGTGTGGTTTTTAGGCTGTTGGACTGATTGGTCCGTACTTTGATGAAGATAACGAAAATAATGCTGTTACTGTGAATGGTGTTCGATATCGAACGATGATAAATAACTTATTATGGGATGAATTGAAGCATATTGATGTGCAGAATATGTGATTTCAACAGAACGGTGCAACACATCATGCAGCGACGGAAACAATCAATCTGTTGAAACAGAAATTTGGTAATCGAATAATTGTTCGAAAAATAAACATTAATTGGCCGTCTAGATTTTGCGGTCTAACGCCTCTAGATTTTTTCCTATGAGGCTATTTGAAAGAAAAGGTCTATGTCACCGACGCACAAACAATTGATAAGTTAAAGGAGAACATTGTTAACTGTATTTAAGCAATTGAACCGCAGTTATCCCAGAATGTTATCGATAATTTTGGCAAACGTATAGAAACTTGTTGAATAGCAGCAGGTGGTCACTTACAAGATATTGTTTTTCATTACTAAACCGAAACATGTATACCTTCATTTTGCTACGTACCTAGACGTAGCCGGAAGAAACGTAAATACCAGGCTAACTACTAGACGCGGAGAGTTGGGGGATTCACCTACATACCAAAAACACAAAAAAAGTCGCCCACGATTATCTATTTACAATAAGAATAAATAAAGGATTCTGTACAAAACAAGCAAAAGAAATAAATTAAGCGTTACTATTTCAAAGCAAACAATTATGTGATACGAACAATTCAGAACTTTAGATACGAAGTGCGCATCTCGTATTTTACACAAAATAAAATTAATCAGTAGAAAATAAACGTGTGAGAGCTTTTGTCAAGCATTTTTAAAATTGCACAATACTTTTTGTAAAATAAACTAATCAGTAGAAAATAATTAACGGGTGAGAGCTTTTGTCAAACATTCTTTTAAATTGTACATAATACCGTTTGTAAAACAAACTAATCAGTAGAAGAGAATTAACGGGCCGGAATTTTTGTCAGACATTTTTAACAATGGTACATCACACCTGTAGAGCGATAATATCGATTCGCAGCAACAAACAATAGCCCTACAGTGTCAAGTTTCTTATCACGTAACTACACCCAACGCTGATAAGGAATATGCCCTTGATATACACAAAAGAAAACAAGTTGTATACCTGTATGTGTCGGGATACTTAGCCGGTACGCCCTCGGGAGTGAATCAGCACCGCATCGTCACGGTTGTCGGGATCTATTTACCCTGTTACCATAACGGCACTAACGATCTACGGGCAACGTCAGTTGATCTGTGGCTAAGAACAGTTGGGCCTACATAAGCAAGAACCAATTTGGCCTCCAGCTAAGAGATAAAAAGAGAATCTGATTAGGATGGGTAAGCGCGGAAAAACTCACCGATACACGCACTTGTCGAACCAAAAAATACGTGCATCGCTCTTGAAGTACTGAGACGCGTAATGTAGAAAATATTTCAACGGACAAACTGAAGAATCAAATTAAAAATTGGTTCAAATAACACGAGTTTGCACTGCAATCCTCGCGTTATCAAAGCGTGATTAGCAAACTGGAAAACACGCTATCAAATAATAGTAGGATCCAATATTTTGACAAGAAACATAAGAGAAAGCAATTATACCTTATCGGAATGTTTAACAAATTAACGGATACCTAAAACAAGGTATTGACTATTTAATTTATCGAATAAATTTTTGTTTTAGAAGCAAAATGGGTTTGAGTTAAAATTATGTTAAAGCGGGCTAATTCTGAACAGGAACACTATATAGGGTATTGTTTGAGAATTTAAGAATAGAAATGGAATTTATTTGTGCGGGTAATGACTTAACCAGGGGAAAAAAGGGTATTTAATTTATGTTGAAAAATAAACGTAACAATTTTCAATAAAAGTTTTCATAATTCTCAAATAATTTGTGTTTTCTTAATAACTTAAAAACTAATTTCAAATTGGAACACCCATTAGTAGAAATATCCTTTCAGTTCGCTCTTTGTTTAATAAAGGCAAGTTCCTTATCAAACCTTCGTTATTTAAAGGAAGATCAATTAACCTCTTAAGTAAAAATTAAAATATGCCAAATTATGTTGTAAACTATAATTGGAGAAGGATGTATTTATTGAATTCTTTTCTCTAAAGATTAACTTCTAGTTTTTCACAACTGTTAGTGATACTAGTGCATCTAAGACTGATTGTATTTCATATTTCTAAATTATGTATATTGGAACCTGTTTATAAGGTAGGCCAAACATAGGCAAGCCCTAAATATTTAGAAGTTAAAGGCAAATCTCGATATTGAAAACTAATATTTAAAAGTTTCGCGTTTATTGTATAACACGATTACAAATTTATGGGTACCAGCTGGTATAATGTCACGCGCCTGTTTACCATAAGGTTTATATATAAAATATAATTTAATTCTACCAAAACGGCCATTAAAAATTTCCATCATAAAATAATGTCTATTAGCTTGATACATAACATAAACAATACAGGAAGACGCAACGATAGGTAACGATAAATGTCACATTGTCACCTGATATTGGAATATTTAGACATCACATTAAAAATGCAGGAAGATGCCTAGCTTTATGTATGGTAAGAGTAAAATATGTTAGGAATTCCTACAAATCAGATGTTATTACCACATAAATAACAGCACTATTAGGGAGGCGCTTTTTTGTGTCTGCGTAAAAAAGCATACTAATTTTTAACGTTTTTAAGTGAAATTTGTGTGTTTATCTTGGTCGAAGACTCTGGCTAAAGCCTCGTTTAAATATAAATTAAAGTCAAAAGACAGTATTTACAAATTACATAAGCTACATTCAAATTTAAAGAGTATCGCGTTTCTCTAACCGGTTGAAATATATTTCAGATTAAGCACGCGCGTCTTTTAAGTGTAAAAATTTTGGCAGAAATATGTGTGCACCTACTTCACTAATTACCAACGTTTAAAATTATACGAGCATGGTTGCTTTATTTATGGGTTTGAAAACGCTGTAGGAAAATTTGAAGGCAGACTTATTTGGAGATTATGGCTGCAATTTGTAAGCAGAAGCTTTGCAGAATCTAAAACGTCATTTGATGTGTTTTAATCCCTATAGCCCCATTCTAACAAATCACGTGGACAAGTTGTTACGTACAGTTTTTGCCTCAAGAAATCTAGCCCGTAATCCACAGAAAAACCCGGTGAAGTACCTCACTAAAATTCTTTATTTCTATAAGGTATCGAAAAACCTCGACTGCACCAATAAGAATGGTTGCCGACTAACTCATGGGAAGGGTGGTGTAAGTATTCGAAGAGGATCCCAGAATATTATCGTGTGGGAAATGCCAGTCTTAATCAGGAATTATTTTGGACGCAATTTATCTCGAAATATGGGGGTTCCTAGGGAAAAACCCCAGAAGGAATAACAAGAGGATGCCAAAACCCCAGATCAAGAAAGTGATTCACACTAGGACTAGTCGAGTACACTAATTTAAAACAAACCGAAAATACTCCCTGTATGTTTGTTGTGGTTTGTTTTGTATTTTTCTTAATATTTCTTGGTTTAATACCCAAGAACGATTAAGAAAAAAAACCTAAAGTAAACATAAAGGTAAGGGCACTGATATAACTATATAGAACTGTAGCTCAAAGGAAAGGGTTGCCAAAATCAAATGCTGAATTATCTATATATTAATCACGCTTCTAGGTAACTGCAACATCTTTTATTATATCAAAGCTGGAAACTATTATCTTACATTACCTGTGAAAATACCAGTGCGTGAAACTATTGTACTACGCTTTAAGCACATATACATATAAATATTCTCAAACAAAAACCGAATATATCAAAAGTTACTTATCTTAATGGAAAACATTTCGGCGAACAATACCGTCTAGTTTCTTAAAATTAATAACAAGAACGTACTATGGGTTCGTTTATAAGTTCATACAGTTAAAAAAATGTTTATTAATCTACGGTTACTGTATGCAATAGTTTCGAAAGCTTTATTATAAGTACCTGGAAAGTTATTTGGTTGTAGATACCTTTTGGAAACACTTGAGTCAATTATCTCCTGGACTCAATTCAATTCAACCAGATTCTACTTAAATTTTCGGGACTTTGTTAAAAAGTTATGTGTTCCTAATTACATGCCTCTTTCAACATGAAGTTCTCTACTGAATGGAAACAAATTCTTTCTAAAAGTAAAATTTACCAATCTGGTAGGATATAATTTCGAACTCTATTAGTCAGTTCGATACCTAATTATTCGAATGTTAACTATGTCTGCTCAAGTTTGCATGTTATCTCTTTCAATGGTCTTGACGAAGTGCTTTACAAAAATTGCATTTTCTCCAAAAAACGAAATCATCTTCGGTCGAATTCGGAAAAATTACTTATGATTGCACATTGAAGTTACTTTTGTTGTTATTATCTATCTAACATATGTAAAATTATCTTACTGTAAAGTAACTTGAACCAAAGTAAGTGACTTTACAATTATCGGAATTAGCATAATTAGGCGTGTGAATCTTCTTCGTTCCAAGGCGAAGATGCCCTAGGCGCTGACGTTATACATTTACTAATCAAAACAGATGAATAATAAAACTGCATTAATTTAGAATAAATAGTAAAGATGATAATGAATTTGACAACTTTCGTGTATAAAAATGTAAGATTACAAGAATAATCCTTCCTTAAGTCAAGAATGCATTTAAACTCAAATTATATTTCTCAAAGAAAATAACCCTAACCCTATTGGTGGGATTTACACTATGGAATATGATTATGAACATGTAAAAGGAGTGTTACAAAGTTGCGATTCCTATTTACAGGCCGAACATCATGCATGCTTTAATTATTTGACTACCTGTTTGAAGTTACGGTACAAGTGTGGAAGAAGGTGTATTCTACTTATTGATTGTGAAGTTTTATATATTTAGTGTTCAGAGTTCAATCCAAAAACACTCAGTGTTGTGTGTCAAATTAATTTTTTTTCTGTTTCGCTAATGCACGTTACATTTACTCTACGAGAACTGGAACAAAAGTCAATTTAAAACTGCTTGCTCTATATTTACTCTAAAGGCAATTCACTAAAATAAGCATCAAGATGGTCATACATTTGATTTTTTATGGTTCTTCTGGTTCGCATTTACAATCGAGAACGCCTTGGCAACATTTCTTACACCAGCCACTTGAAGGTAGCTGTAAAAGAAGCGAGGACCGGATGTATGACTATTTGAGCGAATGATTACTAATCCCAAGGTCACAGGTCCGGGTGTTGACAGACATGGTTAAGAAATATTAGACGAGCACTTTAGATGTTAAATATAAGTTCCGAGAGTGGGTGTGTGGGCGCGTAAATGCAACCGTGCACACGTGGTGCGGGGGTGCGTGTGGAAGCGCGCGTATATGCGAATGTGGGTGTTTGGCGACGTTTAGCAAAGATTCTTACCTTGCTTGATATGCTAAGTGTTTCGCTAAATTCTAAATTTTATGGTAAAAACAATTCTCCCCCTAGCCACTGTAGTATCTAGTACCTCTAGATGAATCATTGGACAATTTAAACGATAGCGTACGACAAGGTTGTCAGAACTATATAATTTTTTTTTACTCTATAGTATATTATGAAAAGGACGAAAGGACTAAGCCAGCCTAACAAAGACCCATTAGTGTGCATGTCGCAACGACAGAAAGCTCAAGTAAAATCTGGAGTAATGACAGTGGAGAACCGTGTTTAGGCTTATCTAAAAAAAAATTATCAAGCTGATATCAGATTATGTGAGTCACAATAAAATTGAAGCACACGTTCTGGTTTATTTGGTTAAAGTGAAGGAATTGATTTGGTTTGAAAAATCAGCTGTGTTCTAAAAATCCGTCGCTGATCTTTTTATTGTATAGCGTATACTGTTTTTTAAAATTCTGCAAGTAGATGAACCTAAAAATTAACAATCGCACATTTTGAACTTGGGTGAGGATAGTATTACATTGCCCCTTGAAAGAGTATAGGAAATTTTCGCGAGCTCTATCAATACTACAGGACGCGAAATGATATAAATGCCCTTCATTAATTATCTGAAATGAAAAGAGAACATTGTCGCAATGCACATGTATGTTTATCCACCATCCAACTGAAGTAAAATATAGTGGTGCATAGCATTCACATTTATTCACGTTGTTTTATTCACTGCGTTTGCTAGTCTTACTAACTATAATCTGTGTGCCCACGTGCTTTCAGCTAATGTCAGGGTGGTGTTTAACCCTTAAAATGCTGGCAACACTAATAAAGAGGTGGGGTCCTTAAGGGACCCCACGTTAAAAAATTGAAAATAACAAAATAAATAGTTTAATATTTATTGATACAATTATGGTACCAAAACATAAAATTAAATGTTTATCTCTTTAAAAAAAAAATACATCCATATTCAAAACAATGGAATATACTCTTCATTCGTCATGATCCAAGCAACGTACAGTTTTCTTCTGTATTATTTCCACTCCATGATCTTTGCAAATAAACTTTTGAAATTCTTCAAAAAGAATATTCATTTTTCTGTCGCTAGATCTTGGCCAAGGTGTTCATCTTCCTCGTTTCCCAGTGGCACGTGCTGTTTGTGCTGCTTTTTGAGTCTGAACTGTATTTACATTACTCCATATGTTTGGATATCTTTCAAAATACTTGGTTTTTTAAACTTGTGGTATGCGAAGTTTCATATTTTAAGTAGCTAAGTCTTTACCCAAAATCTTGAGGAACATTCATCGTCTGCATCCAAGGTTCTCGTTCCAATCAGGATTCTTTGTTATACAAATTATCAAGGCATTCAGAGCTGTAGTGTCTAACATTTGCATGAAGAGTCTAAACGGCCATTTTGCAGTTTGGCGAGCACAACTATATTCGCAGATAAGTTTATCAGCATTATCAACACCGCCTTTGACGTTGTTATAATCCTCTATTAAGTAAAGTTTTTGTTGCTCTCCATTTCCTATGAAGGAATCATTATACTGAGAAGACACTACACGAACCATTTTTCCTTTTGTTTTGCGAATACAAATTTCTACGAATACACGGCTCTTTCCGCCAGTTTTTCAGTTCTTCCGGTGTATCAGGTTTATTCGTCCTAAGTGTTTCGAGTAGTGTAGTTTTCGTAGTGAGTAAAAATTCAGCTAAGAGTACAGACGTGAAAAAATTATCTGTAGTAACAGCACGTCCTGTGTTGTAAAGTGGTTCTATGAGATCTTTCGCAACACGGGAACCTTGCTTCTTTTCTGGTCGATTGCCTAAAGGTTTTCCTGTATACACTTGAAAATTATATAAATAACTTGTTTTTACGTCCGCGGCAGCCCATATCTTTATGTCATATTTTGCAGGCTTTGATTTCATGTATTAGCGGAAAGGACACTTTTCACGAAATTCCACAACCTGCTTATCAATTGTAATTGTGTCATAAGGCGAACAAGATTTTTACCTGTTACGAAAAAGGCGTCTTATAGTTGTCGAATGGCTTGTTACGTTAATCGTGGCAGCCACGTTGGGCGCCAAATTTATGCTACGTTGGCTCGTAGCCGTGCGTAACCCAAAGAAAATCAAAGAAATGACCGGGATCAATCGGAGAGTAGGGGGGGTTGTAGAAAGCAGACTGACATATAATGTATGCGGCGGTAAGGAGTTAGTGACCATACCTGCAAGAAAATTAGTTAAGCAAACCTGAAAAAAAAAGAATAAGCATAGCAGCAATGAAAAGTCTAAGTTATTCAGTACTTTGTAGAATGTAAATAAAACGGTTTAGATAAACTATATAATATAATCACGATAAAAGCATTACAAAAATTTTTCTCACAAAGTGAGGTAATATTGGGGAGTAGCAGAAACGTTTCCTCACACACCAATTAAACATAAATCAGATAAAATTTTTAACAAAAGATAAATAGGTAAGACACAATTGATATGAGTAATTCAGTAGTATTGATTGTTTTTTTTTTCTTTTTTTTTTCTTAATAGCAGGCAAGTCTATTGTAAAAGGTATCAGAACGACAAAGACATGGCAAAACAACGGATAGATATTTAAAGTAATAACAAGTAGGAAATAGTTCAACTTACAAAAAGTCCTTCAGTAACGCTTCCTTGCAATTGAAGTGTGGGATTCACGATGTCCTGCACTAACGAAGCACTTCACCCTTGACTGTGAGGGTGTTGATGGAATTTCTTACACTTTACACTAATCACACCTACGTATTTCACTGGTGTTAGCAGCAGACATTATCATGCTGATGGAACTATGTAGCATTGATAAATTTCTTGTTAATTCTATTTCCTGAGACAATAATTTCGAAATATTTTGTAACACAAATCGTAAAAAAAAAGGTAATAAAAATTTAGAATCACGGGCCTTCAAGGCACGATGTAATGCATTAAACTAACAGTAACGTGAGGCGTTCTATTTGCTACCTATGGTAACAAAGAAAAATCTAATGCTTTTAAATAACGAAATTTGCGCAAACAATGATCTATTTTAGATTCTTTGGGGTTAGAAAATTCAGAAACTACAGTATCAACTGTCTTTACATGTGAATGAGATACATGTTTATAAGAAGCAACCTTTTTTTTCTACTAAATCTGCTACAACTTTATCATCATTGTTTTTTTTTTTTTAGAAACACTCAAGCTTAAAACTGTATTTGGATAATCCAAAGTATGCACTATTCTGATAAAAAGGACCACGAAGACTAGATCGCACACCCAGTTCAAATATAAAAAGACAAATCAACTAAAAAAACACAATCAATAAAGCAACGCGTATCACTAAGTCAATGTTCCGTAAAACGCACGTGCAGGTCGAGTACAACAAGTTCTACCACTTTTATTTCCAACAGAAAAGCAACAAAAAAAACCAATTAGTAAAGCAACGCGCATCACTAAGTCAATGTTCCGTAAAACGCACGACAAGTTCTACTACTTTTATTTCCAACAGAAAAGTCACAAAAAGAACAATTAGTAGAGCAACGCGCATCACTAAAACCGTCCGTCAATGACCTTACAACCGCACTTGTGGTCAATCAAACACGTTACCTATATAGCATACTTCCTTCAAAGGTCATCAGAACTACACTCTAATCTGTTTATATAAACTAGTTGTTACCATAAACTCTTGTCGACTATTATCTCCTTCGCTAATAACATAAGGAACATCCAAAACGTGAATGCCGCAATCATATCTAATAATTAATTACAGCGGTTTATCATTTCCGATAAGTTGGAAAGTAATTTACGAATAATCCAATTTACAATTCATTCCTTGCAATTTATTTATTAATGAAAATCAATCTTCAAATTATCTACTTTTAAAGTAATACCCACGAGTTAAATTGCATACAAATCTGAATTATTCTGAAGTATTTCTTTTATACAAACAGCGATCCCAAAGAAACGATGTATTTACTAACTGGGAAAAAGCGTAAAATGTTCAACTACAAAAATGCACGTTACAAATTCCCCCCTAGCAAAATAAAGACGTCGGGGTGAAAGAAAAAAAAATGACAGACAAGGAACCAAACAAAAAAAAATTTTTATTCGGTCCGAAGGACCAACACCAGTATAAGAAAAGGAACATTTTTTTTTCAAAAGAAGACAAAGTCATCCATCGTAACCAACAACGACAGAACAGGTAAAGAAAGCATCAAGTAGACACCCAATGAGGATTAAAGGTCTTAGCTACTTTCAAAAACGCCAAAAGACGGATGTCTCCAAAAGGGTCATTTCTGTTCTCCACCTCAAAGAAAAGTGTTGGCTTCCCGCGGAGAAACCAAGAGGAAAGAAAAAAACGAGGAAGAAAACTCGTAGCAAACCAACTAGACGACACAACTGTCAACCTCAAGTGTGCAGTAAAGAAAGAACCAAGACAAAGTAAAGGACAAAGGCAAGCTAGTACACCATCTAGAATACTTCCAACTGAGGTAACACAGATTCGTATGAAACGTTGACTCAAGCAAAGTATGGCTAACAGACCTACAAAAGCGACCAAGTCGAAATACCTAAAGGAAAAGAAAATAGATCTGAAGTCTACCTCAAGGAATGGATGTAGAAAGCGACTATAATAGTCAAATAGTGAACAAATGGTGGACCTAGCCAGAAGAAAAAGTCACGGGATGGGCTAGCTACAAAAATATGAATAGGAATACGAAATGGGCGCCAGTGTTTTCGGACACAAGCTTATCAGGGAAAACACAAGACCAATAAGCCAAAAAAACATCAAGGTCATAAAAAATTTTTTTTAAAAAAATCAAGAGCAAAAAAAAATCAGGCCCCACGTTGGGCGCCAAAATTTATGTTACGTTAATCGTGGCAGCCACGTTGGGCGCCAAATTTATGCTACGTTGGCTCGTAGCCGTGCGTAACCCAAAGAAAATCAAAGAAATGACCGGGCTCAATCGGTGAGTAGGGGGGGTTGTAGAAAGCAGACTGACATATAATGTATGCGGCGGTAAGGAGTTAGTGACCATACCTGCAAGAAAATTAGTTAAGAAAACCTGAAAAAAAAGAATAAGCATAGCAGCAATGAAAAGTCTAAGTTATTCAGTACTTTGTAGAATGTAAATACAACTGTTTAGATAAACTATATAATATAATCACGATAAAAGCATTACAAAATTTTTTATCACAAAGTGAGGTAATATTGGGAGTAGCAGAAACGTCTCCTCACACACCAATTAAACATAAATCAGATAAAATTTTTAACAAAAGATAAATAGGTAAGACACAATTAATATGAGTAATTCAGTAGTATTGATTGTTTTTTTTTCTTTTTTTTTTTCTTAATAGCAGGCAAGTCTATTGTAAAAGGTATCAGAACGACGAAGAAATGGCAAAACAACGGATAGATATTTAAAGTAATAACAAGTAGGAAATAGTTCAACTTACAAAAAGTCCTTCAGTAACGCTTCCTTGCAATTGAAGTGTGGGATTCACGATGTCCTGCACTAACGAAGCACTTCACCCTTGACTGTGAGGGTGTTGATGGAATTTCTTACACTTTACACTAATCACACCTACGTATTTCACTGGTGTTAGCAGCAGACATTATCATGCTGATGGAACTATGTAGCATTGATAAATTTCTTGTTAATTCTATTTCCTGAGACAATAATTTCGAAATATTTTGTAACACAAATCGTAAAAAAAAATGGTAATAAAAATTTAGAATCACGGGCCTTCAAGGCACGATGTAATGCATTAAACTAACAGTAACGTAAGGTGTTCTATTTGCTACCTATGGTAACAAAGAAAAATCTAATGCTTTTAAATAACGAAATTTGCGCAAACAATGATCTATTTTAGATTCTTTGGGGTTAGAAAATTCAGAAACTACAGTATCAACTGTCTTTACATGTGAATGAGATACATGTTTATAAGAAGCAACCTTTTTTTCTACTAAACCTGCTACAACTTTATCATCATTGTTTTTTTTTTTTTTAGAAACACTCAAGCTTAAAACTGTATTTGGATAATCCAAAGTATGCACTACTCTGATAAAAAGGACCACGAAGACTAGATCGCACACCCAGTTCAAATATAAAAAGACAAATCAACTAAAAAAACACAATCAATAAAGCAACGCGTATCACTAAGTCAATGTTCCGTAAAACGCACGTGCAGGTCGAGTACAACAAGTTTTACCACTTTTATTTCCAACAGAAAAGCAACAAAAAAAAACCAATTAGTAAAGCAACGCGCATCACTAAGTCAATGTTCCGTAAAACGTACGACAAGTTCTACTACTTTTATTTCCAACAGAAAAGCCACAAAAAGAACAATTAGTAGAGCAACGCGCATCACTAAAACCGTCCGTCAATGACCTTACAACCGCATTTGTGGTCAATCAAACACGTTACCTATATAGCATACTTCCTTCAAAGGTCATCAGAACTACACTCTAATCTGTTTATATAAACTAGTTGTTACCATAAACTCTTGTCGACTATTATCTCCTTCGCTAATAACATAAGGAACATCCAAAACGTGAATGCCGCAATCATATCTAATAATTAATTACAGCGGTTTATCATTTCCGATAAGTTGGAAAGTAATTTACGAATAATCCAATTTACAATTCATTCCTTGCAATTTATTTATTAATGAAAATCAATCTTCAAATTATCTACTTTTAAAGTAATACCCACGAGTTAAATTGCATACAAATCTGAATTATTCTGAAGTATTTCCTTTATACAAACAGCGATCCCAAAGAAACGATGTATTTACTAACTGGGAAAAAGCGTAAAATGTTCAACTACAAAAATGCACGTTACAGGCTGCTAATTTATCTTGTTCTCTTCGCTGTGATTTTGTTGTTTTATCATTGAAACATAAGTATTTGCGGATTGAGATGAATCGATCGCGAGACATTGAAGCCGTGAAGATTCCTCTTTGTATTGACTCATATGTAGTCCACATTTCATTTGTAGCCTCTTTTTAACATCGTAAAACACGTGCTGAAATCAACATTCTAATAAATGCACTCAATTCTACTACTTCAAGTGGCTTTTATAGTTTTTGGATTAGTAGGATTTTTATCATTATATGCGTTGTAAAATCTGTATTCATTTGTATGAATACATATTTTTGCTTTATATCTTTTGCCACAAAAAGTTCATTTCGAGTATAGTTGTGGCTGCTGCTGAGTAAGACGTTAGTCCGGATGGTTGTGTCACAATATTATGCATGGCACGTCGTCTTCCTCTCGAGCAAGTTGTTTGTCAAAGTTTGCCCGATTTAGATGTATAGGTATAACATCCGGTTTCTTCTTCTTCTTGCACGACGAAAAAAGAGAAAATACATGAAATATGAGAAATTACTTACAAAGTTATTAAGGAATATACTTTCTGGGGTACCTATAGGACACCACTCAGCATTTTAACTGACGTTGTTCAGTGATATTCGTGCCTGGTCTTGTGCCATATTGACTATTTTGTGCACTTACTAATCAAGCCGCCGGTGTGGCGGTGTTTTTTCCTTTAATTATTGTGTAATATTGTTTTGAGATTTGTAATTTATTTATTGGGCACCAATTTTCAATGATTAATAATGTTCTAATATTTCCAACGAATGTTATTTATAATGTTTGTTCCGCTGACTGTTATTGCGATATCATCCGTATACTCCGTTACTGCTAGTACCTCCGCTATATCTTGTAATGTATTAAGTAGTTCTTCTATATAATGGTGTCCCAGAAGATCTACCTGAAGACAGATCCCTGTAGACATCATTTTGTTAATCTTTTAGTTTTTGTCCCCTTCAGGTGTACATATCATCCTGACAGTAGCTTTTAATACTGTAATATGTGGTAGTACCATTCCTTTCCGCAAGGACGTCTGCATAACTGAAAGAGTTTTTTGTACTAACCACAAATGCATATAGCTCGTAAAACCCAGATGTGTGTAAGTCGACCCACCGATACATAAACTAATCCTTTAATTCGTTCTCATTTTCTCTTTTAAGGTCCCACTTTAGTTCGTGTTGTCTCGTCTTAGGTTAGATTAGTTGGACTTTCCTAAACTTTGGTTAGGTTAGGGTGTTGTCTGGATTTAGGGTAGATCAGTTCGGTTTGCCTGGACTTTGACTAGGATAGCTGGACTTGTCTGGATTTAGGTTAAATAACAGGAAAAGTTGATAGGTTAGGTCAGCTCCGGTGGCGCTGACCTAACCTATCAATTTTTCATATTATCAAACCTAAGTCCAGACGTATTTACAAAATGGCAGATGACATAATCGAACTAAGGACCATGGGATTCGTAACCTTGACTAAGCTTTATCTATTTGCCTAATAAACAACCGATGGTCTTACAACTTATAAGAGTAATATATTTCCAAAGGTGTTGGACCTACAATTGTACAACAACGTGTGGGAGAATCAAGGTTGCATCCAATATCAGCAAGAGGAAATCTACCAGTCAACAAGATACGTATGCAGGAAATAGTTGAAGAACCACGACTAAAAGATTGCCACAAACTGCAAGAATTACACAAAGGAATGGAATCAAAGGCTATATGTATAGAAATAAAATCAGTATATTTTGTAATAAGAAAATCTCGATGGTCTATATGTATCCAATTTTTGACTAGAAAAGGAGATAGAAGATTTGGGCATCGATTTGAATTTTAAACTATGGATAAAACTAGATAAAATTAAAACTACTCCGAACAAACATATAGAAAGGGCAGTTTTCTGTGCGTAACTTGGTACGAAAATTAAGTTTTACTAGACCCACGCTTTTGACTGGTTAAATGTTATTAAATTTATGTTATTTATCTAATGTTCTAATAAAGCTTTGGAATAGCATTGCCTTGCTTTTTATTTTTAGAAGACTGCGACGTCACCGTGACCTTGGAAAAGTAGCTGAAACTAAGTAGCCGAAGTATAGTGCTGTGGGTTTTTACCTATATGAGGTGGGAGGTGGAATTTGGCGTTGTAGGAGGTGTAGAGCGGAAGTGGGTGTGGCTGGTTGAAGTGGAAAGAGGAGGGAGGACACCAACATTCTGTTCCAGACTGCTTAAAAACTCACTAATCACCGCTTTTTTGAGTTTTTAATTTTTTCTAAGTTCACTGAGTTATGATCGTTTTGTGCTCAATTGTGTTGATGTTGATTTCTATTGTGCTTAATTTCTTATACCGAGAAATATGGAAAACAAATCGAGGGGAAGAATCTAATCGCCAGCCTCCCATGTTTTTAAGTGATTTTAATAATTTAATAATTAATATGAAACATGTAGTAAAGCAAACCAAGTAAAAGATATCCTAAATGAACAAGAACATATAATAGCCACCAATACTTATAGACTACAAAATTAAAAACTCAGCTTCCAACGTATAATGCAGCTCATAACGTATAAGTAATCATAAAATTAATTACAAAAATAACAATGCGGTAATTACATGTCTCATTTTATTTTCCGTTCTTACAAGAGCTTTTAACTTTCAAACGAATAAAGATACATGTGTGTGTGGGAAGTTAGTACTCCGTTTTTTAGAAACTATGATTTTGAAAGTTGTTCCAGGTTGTTATACCCTTGTACCAATTCCAAATTAGTTTATTCCAATACCTAAAAAAACAAACTGAAAAATCCCTTTTTTATTGGCATCCCTTTTTTCTAAAATCAAAGGTTTCATTACCATCGCCAAAGATTGTTCTAGATGCTCTAAAATTCTGTCACTAAATAATTTTCAAAAAAACCTGGACAAAGCCATTTTTAGTGGCATCCTTTTCACGAAAATCGGAAGTTGTCTTTCGATAAACATTGTTGTAGTTGTTCCATAAATTTTTCCCAAGAGTTCCGTAAGTCGAACGAAAGGCCGGAAACAATAAAAATTTAACTTTTTGACATACGGACTACCGGACCAAGAGTAAACACACTATCCCGTTTTGTTCCAACGGCTAACTTTCTCTTCTGAAAACATAGTTCTACTGTATGAATCTCGCATCGACACCGGATCTTTCAAAATTGGTTTTTGTCTGTATCGTCAAAAATGAACATATCCTTGCCCTATTGTATTAATTGCTGACTTTTTATTCTGAATCGTTTTAGGCCTAGACAGCATAGTTCTACACTATGAATTTTATATCGTCATCAAGTCTCTCAAACCGATTTTTCGACTCCTCCCCCTCTTGTTTCAATGAATAATTTTTTACTGTTGTTGGTAGAGCTAAAAATCGATTTAGCAAGATTTGGTAGCGACGCGAGATTCGGTAGTTATGCGAGATTTTTGGTGTAGAATTAAGTTTTCAGGATAAAACAACTCTGAACAAAAAGTTAGCCATTGGACTAAAAGGGGTAACTTTTGTCGATAGTTAACAAATCGATTTTGGGAAATCCGGTGGCAATGCGAGTTTCATAGTTGGACTGTGTTTTCTAAGCTAAGAAAAAATTGAAAACTCAAAAAAGCGGGGACTAGAGGTCAACTTTCTCTTACACTGATTTGTTTTCAATTTTTTCGCTATAGCAAATTAACACAATCGAAACAAACAGCGGTACAATTGAGTACAAAATGAGCACAATTTAATGGACTAAGAAAAAATAGAAAAACTCAAAAAGCGAGGGCTGACGGTCAACTTAGTCCCCAGCACCTATTTTTAATTTTTTCATCATAAGCAAATGAGCACAATTGAAACAAACATCGGTGCAATTGAGCACAAAGCCAGCACAATTGGTGAGGAGGAAAAAATTTAAAAACTGAAGAGGGGGCAACTTGATTCACCTGTTGGACGCAGCTCGTGCATTCAGTAGTAACCTAAACATTTCTTTTACTATGAAACATTTTGAAGATCTCATTTTAAGTCTAAATTGAACACCCTGTTTCTCACGCGGTCTTGTCATCTTACATCTTGTGATCTTTTTATAGCCACATTGAAGAATTCTGTTATGAGACTCCTGTTTTTGATAAGGTTGAAGAGACGAATGGTTCACCAGGCATTCTTGAAAATGTTATTGACAGTGTTAAAAGAAAAATTACACTTTGTTTAGAACAAAATTGTGACCAACTAACATATTTCTATAATAAATTATTTTTCTACATATCGGTCATTATTTCTGGTGTAACTATAAAAATTATATTGACTAAATAAAATACACTTGGTGAGTTGGCGAAAATCAAAACATAAAAGTAGATATAACAGGCTAAGCTACAATTTGACGGTTGTATCATGGCTAAATTGACCATTTATATTTTTCGTCAGAGCGGTACACCTGCAGAATTTTTATCAAAACAAAAACTAATTGCTGTTTCAACTGCTTTTTATTTATTAATAATAAGAAAGTGAATGAATTTACTTAAACGTCTCTAGAGACTTGTTTTATGTTTGTCGGCGGAGCAAATCTGTTTCAAAATATCGAGTCCGGTTTTCAAGTAAGAATGGAGCTGATTACATGATTTGTTCAAGTTAGTCTTGGTGATCAATACGGCATTCATTTAGCCTAAAGCTAAAGCGGGACATTTTTGCTCTTACTGGGGACAGCGGGACAGACAGTGTGAAAGAGGAACTGTCCCGCCCAAAGCGGGACGTATGGTCACGTTAAGTCATAGCCATCTTGGAGAAATATTTTGTAGATTACACGATATAGTCAAGCAATCGAAAGATAGAAATTTAAATTCTCAGCGATCTTCATCAACAGATTCGGTTCGACATTCCCGTATTTTGCAATTAGTCAATAACTTTTTTTCGTAAAACAACTTCAAAATTCGATAAATTTATATGCACGGGAATATATGCTTGAGGTGGAAACAAATACGATCTTTTTTTTTTAGTGAGCTTTATTTTCTTCACAAATCTTTTTAGAACATTCTAATGCACTTGTCTGTACATAATAATAGGCTTCAAGCTGAGAATACTGTTCATCCTTCTGATGTAACAAATCTTTCATAACGTTTAATTTTTCATTTAGTAAAAGTAAATTTTTGTTACAAGTGTCTATTTCCTTTTGACAATATCCTGAATGCTCCTCACTCAAAACAGTTTGTTGTTCATTACGAATGACTGTATTTCTAAGAATTGAGAGTTCGTTTTTTAATTCATTATTTTCATGTACGGCTATTTTCAACTGATTCTGAGCACAACAGCAATTTTTTTCACATTGAAGTAGTTCTTCTCTAGTCTCCTCAAGTGATTGAGATAATTTTTCTACATGTTCAACATCAATTTCATTAATCTGCGCTTCCTGCATTAATGCTTGACGTGATTTACATAATTCTTTTTGTAATACATCATTGGCTTGTTGCAGTAGATAAATAGTTTGTTGTAGTTCTTCACAATCAGGCACATTTTGAGCTGCTTCAAGCTGGGCTTCTGCTACTGCAAGTTTTTGACCAATAGCTATACTTAAATTACATTCATGCTTCTTTTCTGCTCTTAATTTAGTAATTTCATTCTTCAATACAGAACATTCAGTTCTTTGCATATTTTCTACTTGACTCTGAGCATTTTGAAATGCCATTTCAAGTTCATAAATTGTTTTTTTCAAATTACTTATCTCTTGAGTTCTTTTTCTACGTTCATTTTCATTTTCTTGCAATGCTTTATGTTATGCTTCTTCAAGTTCTTGCATATGCTTATTGTTTGCTTCGACACTAAAGTCTTGATGTGACATTGTAGTACTAATATCAATTAAAGGGGCTTTTCGCATATTAGTAGTAAAGTCATTTTCAACTTCATTCTGCACTGCCTGAATATCACTTTGAAATGAACCCCAACTAAGGATGTCGGCATTCATTGTTTCGTTTGCCCCTGATCCTATCGGTGCATTACTTTCCAGTTTTTCTTGCAATTTGGACACTCTTTTAGTTGCTTCTGTTTCAAGTTCCTTAACAGCATCTACCAACATCTCATTCTGCACTGTTAAACTACTTATCCATTCTTGTTGAAGATGAAGCTTAGCTTGTAAACCAGGAAGACAGTCCCCACCTGCCTCCGAATCAATTTGTTTCATTTTCTTTTCAAATTCTTCTCTAATTGTACCAATTATGTCTAAACTCTCTGTTTCTCCACATATAACTGCATTACCACTTTCGGTTACAACGGGAACTTGACAACTGAGAACGAGTTGTTTGTTACAACAAGAACCACAACGGTTCATTTTTATAAATATAAAATGTTGTTACATAGAATTTGAACTTTACAAATAGCAGGTGTATAATATAATATAATATAATGGATAAGTAGTTTAACAGTGCAGAATGAGATGTTGGTAGATGCTGTTAAGGAACTTGAAACAGAAGCAACTAAAAGAGTGTCCAAATTGCAAGAAAAACTGGAAAGTAATGCACCGATAGGATCAGGGGCAAACGAAACAATGAATGCCGACATCCTTAGTTGGGGTTCATTTCAAAGTGATATTCAGGCAGTGCAGAATGAAGTTGAAAATGACTTTACTACTAATATGCGAAAAGCCCCTTTAATTGATATTAGTACTACAATGTCACATCAAGACTTTAGTGTCGAAGCAAACAATAAGCATATGCAAGAACTTGAAGAAGCATTACATAAAGCATTGCAAGAAAATGAAAATGAACGTAGAAAAAGAACTCAAGAGATAAGTAATTTGAAAAAAACAATTTATGAACTTGAAATGGCATTTCAAAATGCTCAGAGTCAAGTAGAAAATATGCAAAGAACTGAATGTTCTGTATTGAAGAATGAAATTACTAAATTAAGAGCAGAAAAGGAGCATGAATGTAATTTAAGTATAGCTATTGGTCAAAAACTTGCAGTAGCAGAAGCCCAGCTTGAAGCAGCTCAAAATGTGCCTGATTGTGAAGAACTACAACAAACTATTTATCTACTGCAACAAGCCAATGATGTATTACAAAAAGAATTATGTAAATCACGTCAAGCATTAATGCAGGAAGCGCAGATTAATGAAATTGATGTTGAACATGTAGAAAAATTATCTCAATCACTTGAGGAGACTAGAGAAGAACTACTTCAATGTGAAAAAAATTGCTGTTGTGCTCAGAATCAGTTGAAAATAGCCGTACATGAAAATAATGAATTAAAAAACGAACTCTCAATTCTTAGAAATACAGTCATTTGTAATGAACAACAAACTGTTTTGAGTGAGGAGCATTCAGGATATTGTCAAAAGGAAATAGACACTTGTAACAAAAATTTACTTTTACTAAATGAAAAATTAAATACGATCTTTTGTACGTAGCTGAAACATTGACAAAAAACTTAATCACTATTAAATCTGAAATTATCCTAAACAACTGAAAATATTTTTATGTTACAGTACCCGGCACCTTCCTTAACGACCCACATCTTCTCGTTTTACCATCTTGTCGACACCAAAATTAACATGTAAAGCCTCATCTCTTCGCCAATCATTCAATCGGGATAAAACGTTACCTGTATGATCACATAAAACACGGTAGTTAAACTATTAGCAGGGCTCAATAAAGGACTTCAGACAGCCATCGACAGTCCTATTGTATGTTTTTATACGCACAAAGGTTGTGATTATCGAAGGATGCTTAAAAATATATCATGTTACCTCCATGAGGACAATGTACCTTTGAAGGTTATATCAAATGTGGAAATCTAAAAAATGGGGCTGCATTTTTGTATAATCTGCTTACTGTAGAGTTTCAGCAAAATTAAAATGTGTATGAAATACAATGTGAATCTTTAATTTTCCAGTGGCGACGTTAAATGAGTTTCTTATCAGCTGTGTTATGTCTGCCATTAGCGATAAGTCATTTCTTGAAATGTCAACGATATCATGCTTTTATCTTCTGCTGATGATCACGCAACTAGGCATGTCTTGTAAATTCTGTGAACATTACACCTACACGTAAATAAGTGTCTTTATTAATTCCAAACATGTACATACATTGTTTGAAATTAAAATTATTATATTCATCTTTTGAAATTGGACGTAGTTGCATTCCTGTTTAATCGTATTATAGGCATTTTTAATAATTGAACACTAGAAATACAGCAAACGAAAAATATGGAAATCTAGGTAAAATGCGTGCATAACCAAGGTTTCATGGTGACTTAAGGTTTTCAGGAAGTTCATAAATGCAATATATCGGAAAATAACAAGGAATTTTAGAGATATATAAAAACATCAGTGTACTCTTCTGTAGAACGGAGTAATCTCAGTAGTCGAATTTTGAAGACGTAAATTTTCCAGAAATATTTGTTTTATAATTAGACCCCATGGTGTTGTTAAAATTAAGTTTTACGCCCTCTTAGCAAACAATGCATTTTGAAAAAAAGATTTCTTATTCAAGTTCACGAACCTGCACTTTTTTCAATCTACAAAAAAATTTTGTCCCGTAATTAAACACCAATTAGACGCCATTTTGCGTGCTAAAACAAAATCTTGTGGCCTCTTCGAAAACAAGTTATATTTAAAACAATATTTCTTGAACCAAGTTCACGAAGCCACCCGCACTTATTTTGATTTTTTTTAAATGATGTCTTTTAGGCGCTTTTAGAGCGCCCAAACTAAATTTTGAGCATTCTTTGTTAGCAAGGTATTTAAAAATTTTGTCCTGGCTGCGCGAAGTTGGCCTACTTTAACTTTTCCACCCAAAGGTGCTACATTGGCCAGGAAACGAGGTTTTTACATAGAAAATTGGAATTTTGCCGAACCCTTGCTGTTCGAAGCAAGGTAGGGATCTTTAACGTGCGTGACAACGCTCACACACGGGACTTACATTTTACTTCTTATCCGAACGAGGGCGCATTTTTATGAAAAATGCTCGTCTAACATCTTTCAAGCGGTCCTTGTCGGGAAACAAAAGTTTGCGCCCTCCCAAGTTATTTGAAAAAGCTATTTCTCCGAACTATTTAAATGCGTAAAGTTGGCCGCAATTTTGTTGAATTTCTAAAAAATTTTGCGCCAAAATTAATCGTCAATTAGACGGTATTTGGCTCCGTTACAACGAAATTTCGCACCTTATCGTGTAACAAGTTATTTTTTTTCAATTCTAACGTTTTGGTCGTCTGTCATCTTAATTAACATTTATAAATACCAGTTTTCCCGCCTTGTAACCTGTGCTTTGGCCGTGCCTAGGATTTTTACTTCAGTCGTGCAGTTCGGCAAGGTGGCAAGCCAGGAGCGACAAAAAACCGCTCGGTCGTCCGGATAACCAGGATTTCCTGAAGCCTTCTCGCGTCCTCCACCCGCAACATCTCCGCTCTGTCTGTGACCCAGGCTTCTTTACCGTCCCTGCCGCGTGGAGGCAGCACTTGTCGTAAATACTATGTTGTTGTTGTATGTACGTGTGTGTGTGTTTGAGTGTGTGTGTGTGTGTGTGCATGTGTGTTTTATTTTGTGTTGGTTGGTGGTTCTGTTGGTGTTGGTGTTGTTTCTGCATTGTGCTCTTGGTCTCTGACCAGGACTTTCGGCAGCCGGAAATCGCAGTCTTTAAGAGAAAGTACCCACCAGAATTTGTACCCTTCGATCCGGACCATCAAAAGCCGAAAATCCGGATCATCGAAGTGCACAATTTGTGTTTGTGTGTGTTGTGCGTGTGTGTGCTTGAGTTTGTTTTTGTATGGTTGTGTGTGCTCAGTTCCCCAAAGGTTAGATTGTTCTTAATGTTTGTTTTTACAATTTTACAATGTTGAAATAAAACAGGTTACAATAGGGTGGAAAATTAAGTTAACAATTTGTTGCCTCGATTACCGTTAAGTGTTGATTTTATTACAATGGTGTTAGCAAGAAAAAAAGAGTTCCTATTCTACTACTTATTCTAACTTAACCTAACTTAAAACTACTGTTAGTTCTTATTTGCTAGAGATATGCATTGGTCGGTTGTCGGGTTTGGTAGGGTTTAGTTGGGTTTGAGTACCTTCTTCGATCTTCAAGAACAATTGCTCTCGGAAATTCCGGAAGACAAACTCCGGTGTCGGGGGCATGGCCCCCGGAATCCTAGAGCATTTGTTCCTCGGGGTGTTCGGTGCGTGCGCTTGCTCGCCGTTTTAAATTGCCTGTTCGAGGTAGCGATTATGTAAAATCTGCGTAGTCATTTGAGTCAGCGCGTTCAGGTTTGGGAAAATGTCTTCGTTCCATATCATATCGATGATAGGGACGTTTTGTAATTTCGTTCTGTATTTGTGTAGTTCCTGGTTGAGGTCTACACACTCGAACACAATGTGCTCGGGCGTACCAACCTCCCCGCATGTACAAGTATCATTCTCGACTACATTCATGCGGTCCAGATAGATCGGATACGGGCCGTGGCCAGTTAGGAAGCGGATCAGCCTCTGCTGGGCTTTAGATGTTTGTTTTTTATTCTTTCTGCTGTTAGGAATGACAACGTACACCCTTCTAGAAGTATCGCTGCCATCCCATCTAGCTTGCCATTCCGCGATTATGTTTTCATTTATCCCTTTTTTGGTGGTTGGGGGATTTTCAGTTTTTAGAAGCTGTTTTAGTTTGTTTGGGTTGTTATTTATCAGGTGATATATTGCTGCTCTCTGCTTGGTTAGTAGATCGAGTGGCATTGTTCCAATCAGCACATTGAGAGCGTCGTGCGCCGTTGTTCGATATGCCCCTGTCAGTCTTAGGATCACACTTCGTTGGGTTGAGGTAAGTTTTTGTTTTGCCTTGATTGTGTTTAGGCGGTGGCCCCAGGTGCTCGCAGCTTATGATACCATTGCCGCAAGCACACTGTTGAGGTACAGCCTGACACAACCAAAGGGGGATTTTATAATGCCACTGCGCTAGTGTTGCGATGTTTTGCATTACCTTTGTGGCATTATTGTACACGGTTGTTATGTGTTCTGGTAAATTTAATTTTTCATCTAGGGTTATGTCTAAATATTTAGATGAAGGGGATCTCCTGATGTTGATTCCTTCTAGTTTGATTATGGGGTCACGTGTGAGTGATCCCTTCATAAGCATTTATGTGGTTTTGTTGGGTGCAATGCTCAGCTTGTTCGTTCTGCACCAGTTCTGGGTTTCGTTCAGAGCGCTGTTTGGTTTATTTTGGATTTCTGTTCTGGAGTTACCTTCAACCAGCAGTAAGATGTCGTCGGCGTATGCTATCGTTGACGAAATCTCCCCGATGGTGTCCAGCTTTTCCAGAAGTTATTCTATTACGATGTTCCAAAGAAGGGGGCTAAGGACCGAACCCTGTGAGCAGCCCTTGTTTATGTGTTTATTTATTCGACTTGTACCGTCCAGGGTTACGTATCTGTCCTTACAGTAGCTCCTAAGGGAGTGATATAGTTGGGATGGGCAGTGTATTGAACTGAGTCGTGCGAAGAGGGAGGGCCACCAAAGATTATTGAAGGCTCCCTCTATGTGTCCACCATTAGTAATATTGCAGATTTCACAGTTGTTTTGGATGTTCTGTATGGCTCGATTGATTGCGCCCTCTGTGGATTTGTTTGCGGTATAGCCGTACTGGTGTGGGTAGATGACCTGGATGTTGCGGTGTTCTTGCAATCTGTTACTTAAAAGTCGTTCGTACATCTTTCCCAAAGTGTTTAACAGGTATATTGGGCGGTACGAGTTTGGTAATTTTGGATCCTTACCTGAGCTTTTGGGTATGATTACGACATTTGTTTGCTTCCAGGTGTTTGGAAACACGGCTTGTCGAAGGCATTCGTTGCATTCTTTAGTTAGTGGTGGTACCAGTTTAACCCGGAGGAAAGATGTTATCTTAGAGGGGATACCATCCGGGCCCGGTGTTTTCTATTTTTAGATTGTATTATTGATGCTGTTACTTCCGATTCGGTGAATGGTTGTACCTCGTTGTCTGTTCCAAGGTCTGTTTCCTCTGTTGTTTTCGTCAATTACCAGTCGTCTCATCTGTTTTTGTTGTGTCGCAAAATTTTGTTTCAACGACGCAAAATGGCGCCTAATTACCGCTTAAATTTGGTATAAAATTTTTTTCAAAATTTAAAGAAGTCGCGGTAAACTTTACGTTTTTAGGTAGTTCGGAAAAATAGTCCTTTTCAAATAACTTGTTACACAGGAGGGCGCAAAATTTTGTCCGAACAGCGCAAAATGGCGCCTAATT
Organism: Platerodrilus igneus; assembly: GCA_036346225.1. Classification (NCBI taxonomy): domain Eukaryota; kingdom Metazoa; phylum Arthropoda; class Insecta; order Coleoptera; family Lycidae; genus Platerodrilus; species Platerodrilus igneus. The sequence continues at coordinate 6,536,666 of JARFIW010000787.1, read as the reverse complement.
GGCGCTTAATTATGGAATAAAGATTTTCTAAAAATTGAAAAAAATGCGGCTTCGTGAACTTGGCCGGAGAAATCTTATTTTATTAATAACATGTTTGCCAAGACGGCGCAAAATTTAGTTTTGGCGGCGCAAAATGGCGCATAATTGGCGCTCTGATCGGCATTTTTATGAGGTTATGTATTTTGTCCAACCCGCTTTTAAGCTTTTTATGTACTTCTCTCCTCTCATTTTTAAAGTTGACCAGCTGTTCTGTTGTTTGTCTTAGTCTTATTAGTGTCGAGCTCATCTTTTTGGCGTCTGGTTGGGTCATGATTGGGCTATCCACCATTTTTCTCTTCTTTTTCTTCTGCTTACGGCACTCTCTGTCATCGTCGGTCGCTTCATCTGCTGTGATTTCATTCTCCGATCCCCGACTGAGCTATGTGTTGTTGAACCCTTAGGGGAGATTTTGAAGGTTCCACGTCGGAGTGAGTCTTGCTTGTCCGTAGCACTTAGTCTTTGTATTGTCTTTTTTATGTCATTATTCTTATTCTTATTTAATCTACTGTGACGCATTATATCTACGACGACCGGCCTACTGTAATCAATCACGTTGGTCGATGTATTTGTGTCTTCGTGTTTCTTAGCTTCTATCTTAGCTTCTTCAGTGCCCTTCGTGGGAGTTCTCTTTGTTTTTGTGCTTTTGTTGACGATATCTTTGTTGCCCTTTCGATGCATTTCATCGGTTGTTCATGTGTCTGTTCAGATACTTGAGTCTCTATATTGTCTATTCTACTCCTATTATTTTCTCCAACTCTTACCGCTTCAGCTCCTATCTCTGATTTCGACCCAGCGGTCTTTTCCCGTGACGTTTTTCTTTCAGTCGCTACCCACGTTTCCCCGAGGCCGCCTGGTCACCTACCTCGAGAATGGGTTTTTTTAACGCCAGATGACGGTCGGGGGGAAATCCCTCACCACCACTCCCGACCGGCACTGGGGGATCCGACGCCCTCTGCACCGTATACGTTCCTCTCAAACGAGCCATTTCCATTTACTTGCCGGTGTTCGTTCTGGCGAACGTCCATTTCTTCGCCAGGTCGTCGCCATCGTTTTCCATTTCGCAAGTCATTATCCATTTCGCGTAGCCAATTTCTCGCCGGGTCGCCACCATTGTTTAAAAGTAGTCGGAAAGGTTTTTTTGCCCTCAGATAACCTAATAGCCTAGATGGACCTGAAGAAGTAGTCGGAAGACTAGAGCGCCTCCCTAATAGGAAAGCTTAAAGATGCTGAAAGGTTCAGCTCTGTGTAAGTTAGTTGTAAGGGCATGCGCTCATGCGTGTTGGTGTAGGTGATGTAGGTTATCTTAGCTTCCCTTAGCACAAAAATGCGTAACGAGTACTGAGCCCACTCACCACTACAAGGTGATAACCCAGGAGGGAGAATCTAAGCTCACCAAGCCCTACCTATCCTAACTCAACCTGTTAAATTCGATTTATTTATGTCTCCGGCCTCATATCTTTTCAGCAGCGCATATTTAATCAATACTTGAAAATGTGCATTATAAAGGATCAATACCGAACTAAGTAAAATTAATCAGTACCTAGTTTTAAATGAACTAATTAAAAATTAGTTCATCTGACTTCTTGTTACGACATCATAAATAAAATATGATCTGAAACGGTTAAAAAAATAAATTAGTTTAGGCTAGAACTTATTAAAATGTTTGGGTTTATTATTTTGTTAGAAATTCTAAATATCTTGTAACTGAATTTATTTTTACCCGCAAAATTTCAGAATCGAATTTCATTTTAATTTTCGACTTACTCGAGACGGTATTGTTACTTAATTATTTTGTTTCGAATAATACGACCAACGCACCTACTTCAATTATGTTGGAAGATAGGACTAGGGGCCGTTTATAATTGAATAACGGTGGCTTACACGTGCTATTCTGTTAAATAACTGGCATTAGTGTCTGTTCGCATTAACGTCAAGTATTACCATAGCAACGCGTTACTAAGCGGGGGCGTCGCGACGCCCCTAATCATCATTGTTAACTGCCTGCTTCGTGTACTAAGATAAGCTCTCGAATGCTTAAATTTATGCTCTACTTTTTTACCTGTTAGTTATAATGCGGGTTATGACTATCTGGAAGTCTAGTTGAATCTAGTATATTAATGAAATTTCTCGAGGTTCTACAAAATGTTCATGTATTAGTGTAGTCATATCTTAGTTATCTCTGATTATTACCGGCTTTTCTCGTGTTTATATTGAAAATTCTATGGTGTAGTTTATCACATTTTACAATTCACATGGGCGATCACTAGCGAGCGTCATGAGGAAAATAACCTTAGGTATTCAACGCAACATTCCTGTGGTAAGAAGGTTCATTTCAGCCCACGTGGCAAGAAGAAATCCCTATCAAGGGATTATGATTAAATTTTTAAACTAGTATTTTCTATTGATGGTCTAAATACGCATTGATTCTTAGATAATTTGTTAGCTAAGGAATTTTTATTACATATTTTTTTAACATAGAAAAACAGTTGTAAAAAATATTTTAAAGTTTATAATTTGAAGATTTTCATGATGTAATATTATACTCAGTGACATGGAAATTGCAACACCAAGAAGGGTTACGAATTTTTTGACCAAACTTGGCTAACTACTCAAAGGTAATAATTGATTAAAATTTCGTTGCCATAGATCAAGTGATATTGGTATATCTGACACTTCTGTCGTTTCTTTTTAACATTATTATCTGATGTATTTCTTGAAAATTTTGTATTTATCTGTTAAACTGTAGTCGATTTTCGTATTTTGAGGGTGTGTTTATGTCTAGAGTGGAACTTACAGTCAGTTGAGCGAATTCGATAGAGGTCGAATTGTTGGGTTGTGTGATGTCTTTCGTTCAGGGAAATTGCAAATCGCCTTAATCGGAACGAAACCACAATTATGCGTTGTTATCAATTATGTACTATGGAGGTCCATGAATGTCGTAAAAAAGGAACGGGTAGCCGAAGTCAAATTAGTGCAAGACGGTCAGCTTCGTCTAATGGTTAGAGACCGATTGTGCAATACCGGGTGAATTGCTGATCACTGGTTAGATAATAAAGGTCGTCCTGTAACCCTTCGAACGGTTTACCACCGAATTAGGACCTTTGGCTTGCAATCCTATCGATCATATCTTATTTTAACGTTTATAGTAACGAAAGTAACGTTTAGAGTGGTGTAGTTTGCGATTACACCGGAACCTGAAGTGGGATACGGTAGTATTCGGTGATGAATCCCGATTCTGTTTAGGTATGCACGATGGCCGCATTAGAGTCAAACGAAGACGCGAGGAACGTGCCATGTTAAATTTTCTGTTGAAAGGCATGTGTATCGAACCGTTGGGGTGCTATAACATATGGAAAGAGGTCTCATTTGGTGTTCATCCGAAGCAATATGAACCGAGCTCTACGTTAATGAAGTTATGGAACCCTATATTCGTCACTTTTCTCCAACAGTTCGAAGACACACTTTTCCAACAGGTTAACGCCCGTCCTCACGTAGCGACGAGTACTCTCAATCGATTTGAACACGCCCATGTCAATATTTTACCATGGCCATCTAAATTTCCCAATATTTTGCCAATTGAACATGTTTGGGACATTATGAGTAGAAGACTGGAACTTAGCAAATCCTCCGTATACACTGGAAGCCCTCCAGCATGAAGTGCAGATTGCTTAGGATAACATCTCAACAAGACATCGACCACCTATTGAATTCGATACAGCCTATGGCTGCCAAGATCCCCCAACACTTAGACATTTGCCGAATTAATAATTTTCCAGTAAATCCTTTCACACAATTAACATTATTCGAGAATATTGTCCAACCAATACTTGTAGTTGCTTATAATAATCATCATGTTTTAAGTACAGTTACTTTCTTCGTCATTAATTTATCCATCTTGGGACTGGTTGGATGCTCACCTACATTGATTTCTATTCTGAGCTAGCCTACACATTTCCCTAAAATTCTTACAGCCTACATCTTTCACTATCTGCATGCAGTAGTCTAACTTAGGTCTACCTCTACTTCTCTTTTTCCTATCTCTGCTTCTAATAATTCCGCACTATTTCCTTATGTCTTAGTATGAGGCCTATCATCCTATCTCTCCTATTTTTTACCGTCCACATATTTCTTTCTTCCCCTACCATTTTTAGTACATCTTCGTTCTCAACTTTGTCTGTCGACGATATCTTCAGCACACGTCTGTAGCACCACATTTCAAAGGCTTCTACCTTTTTCTTGTCAGCTTCTCTTACTGTCCAGGCTTCACAGCCGTTCAGTGCTGTGCTCCATACATATATTTTAAGCAATGTTTTCCTTGTTTCTATATTTGTTCTCTTTGAACATAGTAATTGCTTTTTCTTGTTAAATGTAGCACGACCTTGTGGTAATTTTTGTTTTATATCTTTTGTGTTTTTCCCATCTTGCGTTATTTGGTAGCAGAAATCCTTAAACTTTTGTAAGTTTTTATTACATATTTATATTCTTGTTTTTGATGTATTTTCCCCTGCTTTGCATACTATTACTTTAGTTTTATTTTTGTTAATTTTCATACCGTATCTCTCTGTTAGAACCATTTCGATTTTATTAAGAGCAGCTTCTAATTCTTCCTTGCTAGATGCTAATACTGCTATATCATGTGCAAATCTAAGCATATTAAATTTTAGTCCCCGCATAGTAATTCCAAAAATCTTCCCTGCATGTGACGGTATTTATTGCCTCTTCAATGTCTCACCCCTTTCCTTATGTTTACTTCTCTACGTTCATGCTTTAATTCTATTACTGCTGTTTGCTTTTTGTATAAGTTATTTACTATTCGTCTATCCCTATAACTCATTCCAATCTATTAGGGTATTTTGAACATTTTTTTCCATTTTATATTTTACATACTTTTTCAAGACCTACAAACCCTATATACACGCTTTCCCCTTTTTCTATTGTTTTCTCCATTATCACTCTCAGAGCTAAAATCGCCTCCTGTGGTCCCCTGTTTCGTCTTTGTACAATTCTGGTTAATATTTTTGACACGTGTGCTGTCAAACTTGTTGTTCGAAAATTTTCACATCTATCCGCGCCTTTCTTTTTTGGTACAGTTACTATGATATTACGTTTGAAATCTTTGGGTATCTCGCCTGTTTCATATATATAGCTTACAAGTTAGAAGAGACGTTCTGTTACTGCTGGTCCAGCGGCTTTTAGAGTTTCTGCTTGCACCTTATCTGTACCCGCGCCATACCATTTCAGATCCTTTAATGCTAATTTAAACTCATCTATAAGTATACGATATTTCAAGTCATCATTTTCAATGTCTAATTCGTGTTCTAATGCTGTTAGTTCCTCTCCTGCATATAAATTCCCTATAGATTCTTGCCATCTAACGACTTTCTCTACATTTTCTATAATGACGTTTCCTCCCGCGTCCTTTATATTTTTGCTATACGGTTTTATATTCCTAAAATTGATTCTAATTAGTTTGTATGCTTCATCTGTCTTTCCTATTTCCATCTTAGTTTGTACCTCTTTGCACTTTTCATCAATCCATTGTTCTTTAGCTTTCCTGCATTTGCGAATAATTTCCCATTTTATGGCTTTGTATCTCTGTTTTCCTGTTTCGTCTGATTCATTTTTGTATTTTCGTCTTTCTTCTATTAAATTCGTGATATCCTTTGTTATCCATGGTTTCTTATTTTCTTTTTGTGTATACCCCAGAATATCTCTGGCTGACATGTCTAAGCTGGATTTAATGTTATTCCATTCTGCTTCTACTTAGTATCAGATATTTTCCCGATATTTTTCAGCAATTCATTTGACTTTTTTTCGAATCTTTCTTGAATGTCTTTATCTTTTAGTTTCCCAAACTCAAAGTGACTTTTTCCGTTTCTTTTTTTCAAGTTTTTAAATTTAAGTGCGGCCTTCATAATTACGATATTGTGGTCAGTGTCTATATCTGTTTCTGGGTAGCTTCTACAGTCTTCTACTCGATTCCTAAACCGTTGTCTAACAAAAATGTATTCTTTTTGATATCTTCCTATATCTTCTGGCATCTTCCACGTATATCGTCTTTTAACATGATGTTGAAATAATGTGTTTGTGATGATTAAATTGTTCTTGTCGCAAAATTCTACCAGCCTATTTCCCCTGTTGTTTCTCGTGTCTAAACCAAATAACCCTACTACCCCTCCTTCCCTATCTTCACCTACCACTGCATTAAAATCCCCCGTAATTATTAAATTTTCATGTCTTTTTACGTATCTTAATGTGTCTTCGATATCTTTGTAGATCGCTTTTACCTCTAGAGATGGGCATGTATTCTTGTATTATTACTGTGATTACCGGTTTAGATTCTAATCTAACCATGAGTACTCTTTCGTTCTTTTTTAAGCAATTTTCTGCACAGTGTCCTATCTTTTTCCGCATAACTATCCCCACACCCAAATTTCCTTCCTCTGCTCCTGTATGAATTACCATGAAGCCTCCACTCCAAAAATCGCCCGTCTCTGGCCACCGAACTTCGCTTATCCCTACTATGTCTAGTGCTAACCTATTCATTTCTATTTTTAGATTCTCTAGCTTACCTACTTGCTTCATACTTCTAACATCCCACGCATCGACTCGCAAAATGTTCCCGACTCTTATTTTGAACCTTCCGATCGCATCCTCCGAGGTAGTACCCTCCCGCAGATCCGAATGGGGGACTATTTTACTCCGGAATGTTTTACCCCAGAGAATGCCATCGTGTTTATTACAATTTAAGTACGCTGTGTATTTGGGAGGTAATGTGGTGATTTCTCGTTTCCTTCCACATCGCGGTAGTGTGTCTTAGACTGCCATACCGTCCCTTATAGTCTCTGCCAATCCAAGTACCGAAAGAGCCGCTTCCCTATTTCGGGGACCTGTTTTAGTCTGGTTCCTCACTAACGATCCTACTACTTTGGTTGGATCTATAGTTTGGCTCTTTAGCTCATTAGAACACCTGTTCTAGTAATCTAGAACTTCGGCAAGGTGCAGGTCTATTCGAAATGGTTGTTTTTATTAATGACTAAATATTTATTTAAAAATGTAACAGAAGGTTGTTACGGTAATTGTTCGAATATTATGTTTTAGTTCAAAGTTTATGGTTGTTTTGAAAACGTTTTTGAGTTTAAGTAGCTCCATAAAAAGAAACCGCAAACTGAGAAATTCGGTAACTGTACCGGCCAGTTAAAGCGTTCAAATTTAGGAATGACGCGATCGGGAAACATTCTTCGTAAAATTGTCATAGTCTCCCTAACAATGTGGGAAATGGTTTCGTCCTGTTGAATCCATATTCTCCCCATGTCCACTGCATTTTCACGACGTTATTCAGTTACGTAATATTTGTTGATAACATTGTGCTGTAACAGTAACCGTCAAGTCATTTTTCTCGAAAGAAGTACGACTCAAATTGCATAGACAAGTAATACTCACCCCACAGTAACTTTTTTAATAGTCAATGATAAAATAAATTTAATAAAATTGTATAACAACTAAATTTGTACTATTTACTTCCTACTAGTAACTTCCCGACACACCAGAGGTTGAACAAAAAATATTGTAATATTTGACACCCGCATATTAAAAGATTCGCCACCGCTAGACTAGAAAATTACATGTAAATGAATATTTCGAAAATTTTCCATCTCGCCGTTTGTAAGCTACGTTTTCAGTTTAAGGGTTGTAGCTACATTTCGAAGCGGATGAGAGGGTTTTATGTGCTAAGATAAGTTCAGACGTAGGTATTCAATTGCAAAACTTGAAATACTATAAGTAAAATATTTGTTTTACATATTTAAATGATATTCTAGATTTTACAAATCCCTCGCTGGAAGCTCGTGAATAACTTTACACAAATCTAGCCGAAACGGTAGTGCCTCTTAAAGAGACGCCGTCCTTTTATGTCACGTATCTCTATAGCAATCTTTAAATCTCAAAACTGATTATAATCTTTGTATAACTTGTAGCAAAATCCGCTATTGTATTATAGTAAACTAGCCCTAAATTTACTAGATTTGCAATAAAATTAAGAACAAAAGCACTTCAACAAGAATCAAGAAACTACCTTGACATCGTTTAAATGGAGCATATTATTCCGGTGGTCAAACTTGAATAAAATCTATTTTCTACCAGTCATAATATATTTTCTACGGTTGTAAATTTGTGGCATCAGTAGTCTACTTCAAGGTGTTTAGGGAAGCTGCAGGTATAAAGATTGTAACCCTGAAGTGGCCGGTGTGCATCTGACAATGCACATTGAAAAGCCTACTCATTTATATTTACAAAATGATCTCTAAAAGAGGATCATTGTTGACTCTCGCCGCAAAAAGGCCAATGCTCCTCTTGATGATGTAAATATTGAGCAGATTTGAAGTGGCAGGGTTAATTTCGAAATGATAGATAGAATTCTGGTTGTTAAAATAACTTGCAAATATGATTTTGCTGGACAGATCTGAAATGAACTATTTATGTCATGTTGTAAATGCTTAAAATAAATTTTGATTTTAGAAAAACAATTGCAAATATATTAGTAATAAACAGCATGAGAGGACTGAACCTACGACGCTAAGTAAATCTGCAAGTTTGACACCTTGATCAGCTAATTACTTGGGAGATTATTCTTGATTCTCGAAAAAATAAAATAATTCCTGTGTTTCAGGTTTATACCAAAAATCCCCCATGCGATCAACCATTTGTTTGGCAGAGAAAATATGTAGTTGATGAAAAATTAGAATGTGTGTTATATATGAATAGAAATGTACTAGAAAATGTACAAAAATTATTGTTGTCATACTAGTTAATTATTGTGTTTATACTACTTAGTTAGCAACTACATAGTAGTGTACTTCATGGCCCGCGCTGGCATAAAGACACAAAAGAAATCATAAGAAGCTCGGAGAAAATGTTACAGCGAGATCACCTAAGTATCCAACAGAACATGTTATATTAATAAGTTCAACGCGGTTTTCTGCCATCCCATTTAGTAATTTATCATATTCTTCGTCGTAGACATCTCGCGATTTTGTTTTGTTTTATTTCATATTTAAAAAATTTACTGCCTCATTACTGTAAAAACCCCTTGCAGTTTCAATATTTAAATTTGCGTTTGCTATATATCTATAAATTCAAGGCTCGTAGATAGACAGCCAACTTTACTTTTCCTTTATTTAATCCTAGGTCTACATGTTTATCGTTCCTAATCTATACATGTATACCTTTGAAGTAGATACTCACTCGTGAGTGTTATTAGAAGTTTGTCGGGCGATATAGAATTCGTGCATTTTAGTTAAAATTGTCGTTCACTTTTCAAATAAAGTTGTATTTTTCTCCATCGTTTGTTTATCTTATATGATACCGACAATTGCCATCTTTCCATAAACACGTATTTGTTTGTTAACTAAGATATGACATGCTGGCCAGTGTTTCCAAGCAGTTTTAATCCCACAATAACAGACGGAACATGAAGTGTTGGACAACGTTTAAAATGGTGAATTGCTACGGTAAGAAAGTGATTGTTTTGTTTACGTTCATATACATGACATTTATTTCTTAACAAAGAACGAAGTTGCTGTGACTTGTTTTTGTAAAGATCTTTTTGACGGGAGACTGCATTGAATACTATATTTTGAGCATTAAGATGAATATTCTTAAATGAATAATACAACAAACTTCAACTTGAACTATTGTGTAAAATTCTCCGGGGCGAATCGGTCTTGGAGATTTTCTTTTTCTACGACCTTTTTAGTTAGCACGGTATTCCTTCTTTCTTTTTTTTTGTTGTGTAATCGGTGCGAACTGCCTACGTTGCTTTCGTTGCTGTCTTTCTTGTCCGCACGATATACCGTAACAAATTCTTCGGTAGGAAGTTTTGTTTCTTTTTCCACTTCTTTTTTATAATTTCGTTAGGAATTTGATCTTTCGTACATTTTGACTTTCTAAGTTTAACAACTAACAAAATTCGTTTACGCCTACAAGTATGGCATTTCCGTAGCAACGATAATGACCGTAATGATAAATTGATAGCCAAATTAAATTTCAGGATTTGCACTATAGAGTATTGGTAGCATTTTTTCAATGTATGTTAGTATTCGATAGTGATAGAAACAGACACGTAGGTTTAATATTAGGGAATTAAAAGTCGGTTAACGTATTAAATACGAATGTCTGACTCGAATAAACGAAGATTAAATTGTTTCAACTTTTATAAGCCGTTAAAGTATTATAGCCCGATTAATTTTATTATATAGTTTGAATACCTCTGTCCATTCTGAACGGACCTGCGCCTTGAAGAAGTTTTAAAATACTAGAACGGGTAGAATGGCTTGGGTGTTTCAGCGAGCTGAAGAGCCGAACTATAGGTTTAACTAAATTAGTTGTAAGAGAAACTACCTTAAATGTACCAGCTCGAATAAAGAATATTCGTATAAAGTGTATTAAATACGATATCTTGTTGTGCTTACGCTCTGGTGGATTTATCCCACACTTTTGTTTTCAACGCAATCTGCGACTTTATTCGCATGTCTCCGACATCCTTGGCTCCCTTTTTGTAGAGTATAAATAGCATCTATTCTATTCGATGGTGGGAGAAACAGATGCGTATGTTTAGTCTAAGTCAGAACAAACTGATTATGAACGCCTAGGAATAACCAAGATTTGGGCTAGAGAATTAAAGGATATGGAAACAAGACAACGTCTTGCTGAAAAAGCTTTAAATGATGTGTTGATGTAACGTCAACTTGGTTCTCTGCATAGGACTCTGTGACCATAAATGCCTACAATCCTGTGGCAATTCATTCCTTTTTTGATTTTTCACATTCAATTAGACAGTATACTCCCCAACCTACTCAAACTCAACTTTATGCACATTTGACATAAGATAATTTAAGTAATGTTTGTGAATTACCTGATAATGCCACTTATGACGAACTTGACTTTTAGTAACCGAATTTTGGAGCCACTTTTCAAGTATTTTGTTTCTAATGTCATAAAGTAAGGTAATAAACATATTCATAACAACAGTATACTGTCCTGTAGAACATTTACTAGCACTTTACAGGTCTCCAAGATAGCTTTACTGATTGTTCTAGGTGAGTGACATTATAGCAGAAAACTTTACATCTTCAAAGCTTTTTCAAGTTGCTAGGTAACAAAGGGTCAAAACAAGTTTTACCTCAACAGTAATACATGTTCACATGGTACTTTATTTTACTGAATATGGCTCTACCATTAAAAGTAACAACTGGAACTTTTCTTCACTCATTCTCAAGTAATTGTGGTAGTTACCAGGAAGGCGGCTTCGTGGCGTAGTTGATATACGTGTGACTACTACGCCCAAGGTCCCGGATTCGAATCCCGACACGCTCCGCTTGAAAAGTGTTAGGCGAACATTTTTCACAAAAATACGCCCTCGTTCGAATGAGAGGTAAAATAGAGGTTTCGTGTGTGTGTTGTCACGCACGTTAAAGATCCCTACCTTGCTTGGAACAGCAAGGGTTCGGCAAAATTCAAAATTTTTCCGGTAAAAAAAACTTACTTCCTGGCCAATGTAGTACTTTCGGGTGGTGCATTGGAAAAGCACATGTAGGGTAGTCACCTGGATCACTCGACGATATTTCTTGTAACAACCTTAAGTGTGTGTACTCTTCACGTTTCAAAAATTATTTTTTTGCCCACTTTTTACGTTTTACTCTTCTTTTTAAAGCACAATGTATAATAATAGCGATGCATACCTTCTTTTAGGTATCCATTTTGGTGCTGAACAAAACTCACATTGGCGTAAGAATATTTACAATAGTATTGACCGTGTACGGTGCGGTCCAAAATATTGCTCAGTTTATCTGGTTTGACAATATTATTGAGGCAATAATATTGTCCATAATGTTGAGCTTGTACTGGCCGTTTATCCGTTTACGCTAAAGAAAATTACCTCATTACGCACGCCATACGCTACAAGTCGGGCAAAAAGGCAGCTAGTATTGGAGGAATTGGATGCAAAAAGGTAAGAGTTGCACTACATAAAAGAATTGCGACGATGCGAGAACAATACAAAGATGTGTTAAAACAAAGAACATCTGAGAAAATGAGGAAGAATTAATAAATTACCTTTTGTGTAGGTACATCGACTTGGATATATCTAGATTTTACGAGTTATATGCATTTGTGGTTAGTAAGAAAACACTTTTAGTTATGAGCGCATCCTTGCGGAAAGGGGTGGTACTAAATTGGTATACTATTTAAATGTTTTTTACTAAGAACGTATTGACAGATGAAGTAGACCAACTAAGGTATGTGGGCTTCGTAACCTTAGCGTACACGACACGTAAAAGTGTTTCCCTAAACATTGTATATTTACCTACTAAAGAACCTTTCGGATCATTTAAAACTGAGAGTCTTACAACTTATAAGAATCATTATTCCCAAAGGTGGTGGCATACAACTACACAACTGTATCAGAGAATCAGGATTGTCCCCAATGCCAACAAGAGGAAATCGAGCAAGCCAATAAGATACGTATGCATGTCATAGTTGGAAAGCCACAACTAAAAGATTGCCCTAAGCTGCAAAGATTACACGAAGAAATTGATCTTGTTGTTTATGGAATCAATGACTGTTTGTATAGTAACAAATTTCGGTACATTTCACAACTTGAAAATTCCTACGTTCTCTATGTATCCAACTATTGGCTAGAAAATGAAATAAAGACTTGGGCATTGATTTGAACTTTAAACGGACACTACTAAATAAAACTAGATAAAATTAATACTACTCCGAGCAAACATAATGAAAGGTAAATTTTCTGTGTATAACTGGTATTAAAATTAAGTTTTATTGGGCCCATGCTCCGTTGGTTAGATGTTTTTAAAAAGCAGAAATTGATATTAATAAATTTTAATGTCTTTATTGTATTTTTATTGTTAGGGGATTGTACAATGGGTTACGTAGTCCAGAGATGATGTAGTTAAAAAATAGAAGTTCCTTAATGTTTTGTGTGATTTCCGGTGTTGGACAAGTACTTAGATTAGACTATGTTAAGTTGGGTTAAAACTGGCAGTTGTCACGTATTGACAGAAAATGTCCGTAATTAACTCTATGGAGAAAAAAGGCGGGGTAATTAGATGTATAAGTACGTATATTAGTTGATCCAGCTTTTGCTTTGCATGCAGGCGGCCCAGGTTCTAATCCTGATTCAAATAAAATTTTTCTCTAAGAATTGTGGAGGTGAATGTGAATGGCTTGGGAGGTGTGAGGTGGATACTTGGAGATGTGTGAGGTAGATGGTTGAGAGGTGAGTGGTGCTAGGTGGAAGGTGTGAGGTGGGATGGGTAAGAGCAAATTGTTCCTCTGTCTCTCAGCTATCCATTATACCCCCCTACTAATTTGATTAAAGTGTGAATAAATTATGTGAATAATTTCACACCAATTGTGTTTGCTAACCAACTGGTACGAGATCTATTAACACTAACCGCTATATCATTGAATTAATAAATTAAAACGAACATGCAATCATAAAGTGAAATTTTACAAAAATAGCCGTGATTACAATATACAAAATGCATATCTCACCAGAAGAATTTTTAAATAGTAGAATTTTCCAAGCGCGGTTTAGGGAATAAATTAATAATAGACGAGTGTAGCGGCGTGTTCAAATAGCAACTTCCAAATAATTTCGTTAATTTCCGTTTTAACTTGGTAATTATTAATTTGCTGCTTTAACTTAAAATATTATTAATCACAAGTTCCGAACTTATTAGTTCAAACCTAGAGTATTCACAACTTATTAAAAAATAAATTATTATCCGAATTCTGTATTTACAAATGAATTGCTTACTCAAGTAGTGTATTTTTTTGTAATTCTCGTGAATGTGTTGGCAATATAATTTAACCCGTGTACTTCAATTCGATGATTTCAAATCACTGCCTTTTTCTAGGTGTTTTTGAGATTTGTTTATTTTACAGTGTATAAATTAGTAAAACAAATGTAGACAAATAAAATAATAAAGCGCTACATAAGCTCGTGTTTTGTTTTGTACTCATTTTTGATACATCCGATGGACTTCAGAAATGGATAAAACATCTCAGTAGACGCGTTGCAAGAATTGGGGTTCTCAACCTCTACAACCACCCTCCTACCATCCACATCCGACTCCCACCTCCACCTCCCATCTCACACCGCTCACCTCATATGTTTTACCTCCCGCCTTTCACCTTATACAAGCCTTATTTGTGTTTATTACATTTGTTTACTAAATGACATTTAAAATAATTAATGATCAATTTGAAGATATTTTGCAAACATTGATAATAGCTCAATATTCCTAGATTGTAATTAAACAATCATATTTAAGTAGATGACCGTAGAAACGGTCTAAAATCTAAGTTGTTCAATCTTTAACTCTCGTCTTATAATCTTGTCTAGTGAGCAAATATAAGTCACATACAACAGAGGTATTTAAAATAAGTAAACGTTGTATACTTTATCTCGATTCAAAGTTCAAATGTGCTTTACTTTCTCATCGTGTTTAAAGTGATGTAGTGGTTTAAGTAGTCATTGGTTTAAAGTGTTTTCATTATAGTCAAGAAGGTTAGTATAATAATTCAAAATTTTTCTTGTAGTTAATACTTACATGTTTCTATAGTACAGTGTTTATCGTGTTAAAGAAATCGATTGTGTAAAGCGACCAAGAATTGTTTTACTGTTTGTGAAGCTTCAACATTAACTGTACATGAGTACAATAATTTAATATTGTTGCATTTTAAAGCTTGCATGTTTGAAGCTCGTATATTTCTTTACAGCTTTTGGGTTTATGCGTTTAGAATAACTTTTTTGTTTTTTGTACATACCCGCATTCAATTCGTACTTTAATAAAACAATTTTAATTAAAATAACAAAATTTATATAACTATCTATTTAAAAACAAAAGTAGAACATTTCACATTCCACAGTTTATAGAATTGTTTAAATGTAACACACAGTTTGAACGATTGTTATTTTTCTTAAAATCTTCAAACTTTGAACTTTAAGTTATTTCATATTCACAACAAACATTTGCTGGCAAATACTCAGAAACAATGTCTTGTTTCTGCAATCCTTTTACATTAACCGGTACATTTTACAGGTATGCACTAACATCTGGGATCAGGTGAATAGTGTAGTGTGGCTTTACTCGCGTTAGTTAATAAATATATGTGTGCAATTATAGTGGAAGTATTTTCCCGTGTATTTGTAAAGGGAGGATAGAACGCATTTGCAATAGGGTTAATTTAAGCTATGTGCAGATATTGTGAAATGATTTGGCTGTGTATTGCAAAATATATAGGTGCTAATATTCTGTAAGGATATGCCTGTGTATTTCTTATGAGAGGAAGAGAAGCTTTTTAGTTGACAAAGCAAAACTGTTTGTTAAACATTTGATCAAATCCACCTTGTATATATACCGGTATAATCTTGAATTATATCCAAATCCAGTAGATACAAATCTTCTTTTTGAGCTGGCTCAATATATACGGTAGTTCCTCCAACAAATTCTCAAACTTAATATCTACTGGTTCTACTATGTGCGGGATACATATTGATAACCACCTTCCTCTACCCTCTTCAAATTCCATCCTACGCCACAACCCTTCTCTGAGTTAGGTTAGAAGATTTTTCTAGTCAACAAACCTAGGTTAGTTTATGTGAAAGATTGATAGGTTAGGTCGGCGACGAAGGAGGTTTGATTACGCTATTAAATATGAGAGAATTAATTAGCTACAAATTGGAAGAACTAAATCGCAATGGTTTTAAAAATTTTATGATGAGTTTGTGGGAGTTATAACAATTATAGGCGGAAATATAGAATTGACAAAAAGGATAAAGTTACAATTCTATTGGAAAGTGATAAACGAGCATGCCATTATTTGTTCGATGACCGCAGCAATGCAAATTAGCTGATAGCGCTAGAAATAATTATATGCCATCCTAACCAGTATATAGAAGAAGTGAATATAGGACGATCACTGTCAAAATTGTTTAGAGGGTTGGCTGTTCTTGATTGACATCCCAGGTGTTAGTGGATGATTGTAAATGTTCCTGTTTACGTAAAAGGATTGCTTAAACAAGATATTATTTCTGCGTACTTGCCAGCAAATATTATTGTAACTACGGAAGAACTTGTAGATCAAAATTTGAAGATTTTAGAAAAAACAGCAATCAATCAAACCACTGTGCGCTACATTTAAACAAATCAATAAACTGTGCAATGTAATATGTTTTACTTGAATTTTCAAATAAATCCTAATAATTTTGTTGTTTTAATTAAAATTGGTTCATTAAAGTAGGTATTGAGGGCGGGCACGTACAAAAAGTAAAAGTTACTTCTGAACGCTTAATTCCAAACGCTGCAAAGAATATTACAGTTTTAAACATGCAAGTTTCAAAATGTAAAAATATTAAATTATTCTACTCATCTAAGTGTTACCGTCGAAGCTATACAAACAATTCTTGGTCACTCTACACGCTCAATTGCTTTAACACGATGACAATTGTGATCAATAGAAACATGCAAATTTTAACTACATGCAAAAAGTATAAAATTATTATACTAACATTTGAATCGGAATAAAACATGTAACGTTCACTTATTTTAAATACCATTCATGTATGTAACTTTTATTTGTTTACTGGATAAGATTGTAAAATGAGGGTTATAGATGAAACAACTTATAGTTTGGACGGTTTTTACGTTCACCTAATTAAACAAGATTGTTTAATTACAATCGGGGAATATTGAGCTGTTAGTATCGTTTGGAAAGTAATCCAAATTGAGCAGCAATTATTTTAAACGTCTTCTAGTAAACGTTTGAAATAAACACAAATTTGGTTTGTGTGAGGTGAAAGATGGGGCGTGGGAGG
The DNA here is from genome assembly GCA_036346225.1 of Platerodrilus igneus. Lineage (NCBI taxonomy): Eukaryota > Metazoa > Arthropoda > Insecta > Coleoptera > Lycidae > Platerodrilus > Platerodrilus igneus. The sequence continues at coordinate 6,519,727 of JARFIW010000787.1, read as the reverse complement.
TTGGAGTTGGAAGGTGGAATGTGTGAGGTCGAAAGTGGAATTTGGACGTGTGGGAGTTGGTAGCGTGGTGGTTGAGGAGGCTTCAATCGTTGAAAAGTGTCTACTTATCTCAACCATAGCGCCAACATGTTCTTGAATAATTATACCTATCTGTAATATACAGAGATTTCCGCCTGCGGTCAAATAAAGGGACATAAGCCGTCGCTCAATTTCCAGTCCAAATTACTTTAGTCACTGATACTCTGAGCGCGCTAATACGTTCTTTGAACTAATTATATTTTGAAAACTCCTACGATGAAAAAAATTAATGCTAAATTCCAACGAAAAGAGAGCATAACGTACTAACTTTTTTTGTGCAACACAACAACACTTTTACTTATTAATGTGATTAATAATTGTAATAAATAATCGAAATATAACAACTGAATTTATTAACAGAAACAATTAGTCTCTAATAGAATTCTGTTATTTAAATTATTTAGCGCACTTTGAATAGAAATCATTGATTGTGGCATATTACCGTAAATACAATTCCAAGTAGAGTATTAAAAAAAAATTACAGGTTTTATTTATGTTTTATTTATAAAACCAAATGTACATACTGCTACTCAAATATAGTAAGTAGGTCATGAAAAATATTCAATCCCTCATATTTGTATAGAAAATATATTCAAAAAACTTTTTCCCGTGAAATTTTTCTATATCTTATATATTTCAAAAGATATATGCTGGCTAATGGTGTTTTCCTTCTCATCTCTTAGGAGGCGACCTAGAAGAGACTTTTCGTTGCGCTCTATGGTAGCAGTACCGGAAACTCAGTCCATATCTACTGATCGCTAAGTTACGTGGCGCTGTTCGCAATCTTTTTCTTGCGGAAGTCTTCACTACCTTGGTGTGGCAAGTTGCTGCAGGTGACGATGTCCTCCGTTACATTTCCGAAGCAAACTGACAGGCGCGGGCCTCTAAAGTTGTTCCATCGCGAACCATCTCCTGCAGTGATCGCCTGCGTTGTAGGTAATCACTCTACCCACTCTAAGACGTACCAAACCTTCCGTACCACTAAACTGGAGGATACTGAGAAATTGAATCCTTTACGATTTCACCTTTGTTTATAAACGGCTCCTTATTTTGGTCGTCCCGGTTGTTGCTCTAAACCAGTCGATGCTATTCGTTGCGGCTCAAAAACCTGCGAAGACCTGGTTGGCGCAGACATTCTTTTGTAGTTACATCTGGCATCGGCGCCCTATTTCGTCGTAAAACGATGCAGCAGTGTTCTCTGTCAAACAGCAGCAGTCCTGCATCTTTAAACACCTCCAGAAGACGCATGACCGTAAGTACAGAGTGTCACATATTGGATGCGGTAACTGTTATAATAGATACCTTTGATGTTTATTATGCAAACAATTGTCATTTTGTGTAAACATTTTTTTGCAATCAACTATTTATTACCAAATATACAAATTAATTTTAATAACCGAAAATTGAATTAATCGACTACTTAGAAAAATAACTAGTAACTATATTAAGCTATACATTATTGAAAAGCTCTCAAAAGTTGTTTTTTTGTAAAATGGTAGTAAATACGGTTTCCATTTAAAAACCTTAAATTTATATATAACTTAAAATTGTTGTAAATATTGTAACGAAAACTTTATTTGCAATAACAATAGTGTTTTATTTTCAATGATTATACAAGCCTTTTTCAACAACTCCTAGTTGCAATGAAATTCTAAGAACTCCCCCCAACAATTTATTTTTAGTTAGTCTCCAACAGTACAATTACTAACTCTTTAAAACTACAGTGCTACCTTCTTAATTACTTATTACCGAAACTATAATTAACTATACAAGCACTAATTATTAGTTTATATTATCACTACAATAATTTATATCAACAGTAATTTAAATCACATCTATCAAAGCTTTAAATTAGAACATATTGTAATCAAAGTTTCCAATATCCACGACGGCAATTTATATAAATGCTAAAAGCTTCAAGACCATTCTAAAACGTACAAGAAATTATGTAAATAACATCTCGAATGTACCTATTATAATCTAAATAACTCTTAAACGCAAAACCTTGTATCTGTCAAAACCATCTGTAAGATTAGGTGCCGCCGGGACGTATCAATCATGTTTTGTGTATAAACGCTTCGCTTACATTCTGGCCTGAGACAGACCAATTGGCGCTACAATATAAAACATTTAAGTGCATCACTTTAATGTACGTAAAAAATTGTATACAAATCCTTAACACCATTTTTAGATATATGTACAAACGAACGTTATACGAGTTAATAGAATCGTTAAAAATACCAATATGCGGCTGTAATTTGAAAATAAAAGAAACGCTTCTATTTCTGATTTGGTCCGAATTGATCTCATGAAAGTGCCCCGCAAACGTGCCCAGTTTTTTATCTTGATTAGTAACAGATTTACCCATTAACAACCGCATTCAATTTGGGACATGCTCTACGACGTTATTCCTCTGAGCGCTGAACCATTTTAAGTCCACGCCGCATCCCAAACAGTAGATAGACTCGGGGATGCAAACCGGCCCTGACCATCAAATAAGATTCAGCTCCAGGAAGCGGTGGGCGCTTCAAACAGTAGTAATCAACCCTTTCCGCCATGGGTTCCGTATGTGGGTACCGATATTCGTCTGCATTCGCAAGGTGTCTAATACAGTTCGCGTAGTATACGAAACTACGAGATCACTTCATTTCGAAATTTCATCTATCATCGGCGCAAGTCGAGTAATTTCATGTTCGTCTAATTGGCGTTCAATATGTTAAACTTTTGTTAAAAACCGTTTTTCGTTACTTAGCTGCAATTTTTAAGTCACAAAATAAAGTATTTTATAGGATGTACTTTGACGTACAAGTAATGCCATTGGTGGGAAATTTATGCTAGTTATCTCGATAGAGCGAATTGAGTCATTTCAAAAATTCTGCCAATAATTTGCAGGTCTAATTTAAGAACTAAAATAGTAGAGTTATAAACATGCTTTACAGAGGATCTGTGGATCTGTATACGCATGTTACACTGTTATTAACACTTGAATACTCTCAAAGAATTTGAAGTGGTTTCCAGGGATTATAAAGGTTCATAAAAGGACTTAACAGTCACCGAACATTGCTCGTAAACAGAAGTAATGCCATTTATATGTACTTTTGTACGCTCTTCTTAACGCATGATTAAATACATACAAAGAGCTCGTGCTCTTTGAAAAGAGGCGCCAAAATGGCAATGTATCAAAAGATTTGCTGTACAACTAAAAGAATCATAATTTAAGATTCTTTAGTTCTACAGTATAGTTTCGACACATTGTTCAAAATAGCAGTGAATATAAATGAAAGTATGTACTTTAGTTTTACCATTACAAACGAGGGGAAAGCATGATACTTGACAGGTTTCCCAGTTCCGTTCCTTAGGCCACATCCGGCTGTTATGTTTAGTTAACTGGCTTCCGAAAAATACGCTTCGACAACTTTAATAAATTCAAAACGTTAAATAAGGCTTCTTATGTCTTACACGCAACTAATACAATTAAGAAAAAACGAATTTTGTAAATTAAGTAAGCACTTCGTTTTAGCAGGTGTAATATCCACATTAAGAACTACCATTTTATTTATTCATTAAGAAAAGCTGTACGCAATTGAATTTTTGTAATACAAACTGGTAGACGAAATGATAGAGGAGAAAGATTAGTTGAGTTTTGCGAGGAACATAGATTAGTAACTGTAAACACCCTATTCGAACAACACATGTTAGGAGAAGATATACCTGGAAAGCGCCAGGTGATAGGGCTAGATACCAAATAGATTATATTTTAGTTAAACAAAGATTTAGAAACCAAGTTAAAAACTGTCGTAGTTATCCAGGGGCTGACATAGATAGCGATCACAACTTAGTTAAAATGAAGTGTAATCTAAAAAAATTTAAAAATGGAATATAAACAAGTATTAGATAATAAGATCAAAGAGATAGCTATAGGAGGGAACATAGAAAATAGATGAAGAAATAAAAAGGGCTGTACATGATACAGCAACACAGACTATAGGTAAGAAAAAAGTAGAAGCGAGAAAACTTTGGGTAACAAAAGAGATATTAGATTTAATAGAGAATAGAGGAAAGCTTAAACCTTCCAGAAAATTGGATAGTGAAAGTAAGCAAAAATATAATAGAGTTAGAAATAAGATAGTGAGTGTAGAAAAGCTAGAATTAAATGGAGGAGAATTGTAAGGGAATATAAGATGATTTGAGAGTAGGTAAGACAGACAGGGCTTACAGGGCAGTTAAAAAGTCTTTTGTAAAAGATAGGACGAAATATAATGGTGTTAAAGATGAGAATAATAAGCTTCTAATAAATCAAGTTGAGGTAGCAGATAGATGGAAAAGATATTTAGAAGATTTATATAAGGGAGCCGATATGGATGAGTTAGAGAACGATCAAGAAGAGGATGTAGAAATAGGGTTCTCAATATTAAGAGAGGAATTTGATAGAGCTGTTAGGGATCTTAAACTAAATAAAGCCGGGGATAGACGATATATCCGCAGAATTAATTAAATATGCAAATCAGAAAACTTTAGGCAGATTATATGAACTAGTAAAAGTAGTATATAACATAGGTGAGGTCCCAATAGATTTCGAAAAAAATATTACTATCCCAATCCCAAAAAGTCAGGAGCTGATAGTTGTGAGAATTTTAGAACGGTTAGTTTAACTTCCCACGCTTCTAAAACACTAACAATAATAATTAAAAATAGAGTAGAAGCTTTGACTGAGAATTATTTAGGCGACGACCAATATGGTATCCGTAAAGACAGAGGAGCTAGAGAACCGATACTAATGATTAGGATATTTATCGAAAAAAGGTTACAAAAGAATAAAGCGCATTTGTAGATTTAGAAAAAGCATTTATTTGATAGGGTTAATTGGATTGTTATGTTCAGGGTTTTGCGAAAAATAGGAATTTCTCATAGGGATAGAAAAATTATTTACAGTCTATATAAAAACCAAAGCGTAGTAATTAGATTTGATGAAATAGAAAAGGAAGCTAAGATTAGAAATGGTGTCAGACAATGCTATATACTATCTCCCTTGATTTTTAATGTTTATATTGAGGAAGCTTTAAACTTAGCTAGAGAGAGAAAAGAGATAGGTATTAGTGTACCGGGACAGAAAATAGACACGTGACGTTTTGCAGATGATATAGCCATTGTAGCAGAGTCTACAAAAGACTTAGGAGAATTTTTAAATATTTTAGATAAGATACTACAGAGAAACTATAGTATGAGAATTAACTCAGGAAAGACAAAGATAAATGACTCGTGAGTTACAGCCTAGTTCTAAACCAAAATTAAAAATAGGTTATACCGCGTTACAGGAGGTAGATGAATTTTGCTATTTAGGTAGTATAATTACAAAGTACGGACGTAGCAGAAGGGATACAGTAGCTAGAATAGCTCAAGCCAGAAAAATGTTTTTAAAAAAGAAGACTTACTAATAGCTAATAGTATTAGGTTAGATAATAGAAAAAGTTTCTTGAAGTCGTAGGAATGTAGCGTTCTATTATACGGCAGTGAGACTTGGACAATTAAAGAGGTAGATAAGAAAAAGATCGAAGCTTTTGAAACTTGGTGGTATAGGAGAATGTTAAAGATTAGTTGGACAGATATACAAATGAGGAAATTTATAAAAGGATAGGTGAAGAACCCTGTATGTGTAATTAAAGGTCAGGAGAGATAGAATGATAGGGCACCAGTTAAGACACAAGAGACTATTTAATAAGGTCTTAAATTATAGACTACCAAATAAAAATTGAGTAGGAAGACCTAGACAAAGCTATATTAGTCAAATTATTAGAGATTTAGGTTGCGAAAGGCATGCAGAACTTTCTAGATTAGCACAGAATAGAAAAGAAGTTGAGTTGCGTCAAACCGATCTTAAGGAAGGTCGAAAACAAAATGATGATAGATACAAACTGGTCAGATTTGAATTGAAAAATATTTTGAAATGAGTCAACGGGTGTACAAAAGCAAGAAATTCTAAAAGTTTTAAGAAGTGGTTTTGGCAAGTTTATCTGGTAGATGTATGATATCTATGGGTTAACACTATAGTCCAGTCAATCTATGATTTGACCTCAAACAAATTGCAAACAAAGGATTTTCAACTATACATGAATGGTAGTATTATTTTACATATAAATTCAATAGTTTACCATAATCGGACCAGTCATATGGTTAGAAATTGAAAAACAAAATGGCAGCTAATGACATTTGGCTTTATAACACGTTTGCAAGTATATTTCATAAACGAATCAATAAGATGTTATGAAACAAACGTCAAAATATTCATTAAAAATGCTACAAAATATAATAACAATTATTGGCTACAAAACATTCAAACTATTGGAATATCTTAGATATACATATAGGAATCTAGACATACAATTGGAAATTTACACTCTACCTGTATTTACAACTCAATAATTTTTAAACTATGGAATACTTTGCTACAATAAAACCAAAACTGAGTTGAGCATAAATTTTATGATTGTTTACATACTCCACTTAACGGTCCGGTACTACAACTGATCTTCAATGTCTGCACTGTTGCAATTACTATAACTTGTTCCTCTGCAGTTCTCACAAGTAACTCCACTTAGTATTCCGTTTTTTTTTGCACAAGCCTCGTCATGTAGAATAATCCTTATTGTAACTACATTTTAAAATGACCAATAGTAGTCGTGGAGCTGGTGGCAGATCAGTTTTCACAGGCGTCAGCTGTCTTTGATTCTCATTTCATCCCCATAACATTGGATCAATGTTTGTGCTTAACCATTGCTGTATCTGGCAATACTCTCTGTATGAGTGATATTTAGGAGATGCTTCAGCTGGGGGAGGTTTTCTGGCTTCAAATATGTGGATTTTAATACAACCTTGTCGGTGAAAAAACATACCCGAAGTGAAGTTAATGTGTCGTTTGATGTTCCACCAAAAAGTAAGGTTGAAGCATTAATAGGTATACAAGGGACGCACGAGCGCAAAAGGTGCAATTTTCTAACGAAAAATACCGGTTTTCCCATGTATCTTGAGCATTAAATTCTCTAAAAATGTATGGTCCGTTCTGTTCATTTTTGTACCATACATTGAATTCCCTTTAACAATCTTAAAAATCTTCGTCGCATACATCTTTGATCGTAACTCAATAAAATCTGCCATAAGTCTTCCATTATTTTCATCCTTCATCTTACCCAATACTTTTTTGTTAATTAGAGGAATTTCATAAATGTTATTGGAAGGATAGTTGGAAGTATCCAAACGTTGCTGACAAGTCCCGCTTCATAGTTTCATAAGGATCCTGATTTACTATTTTATAAATTAGATTACATTTTTGAATAACGGGCTGGATATCCTGGCTTCGGCTCCATACCTGCCGTCTCAGTTTTGCACAAGTTTCACATTACAATGTTTTCGTTTGTTCTCCATCGTTTTCCCAAAGACAGCATTGTTCATTAGCTTGAACAAGTTCTTCTCAAATTCATTCCTTGCTCGTTTCCGAAGTTCAGTATTGAGATCAATGTAAGATTTTAGCTAGCAACTTTGTTTAAATTTCAACACCCTGTGAATAGCATTTAAAATAAGCTTGTTTCAGATTTCTATCATGGATCACATATCTTCTTTTATCATTTAGTGTAGCCATTTATTTGGTACTTTGAGTTTTTGATACAGGCTGTTTTTCAGTCTTCGGATCAATGTGCTCCGAACAGAATGGGATGTCTTTATGTACATCATAGATACATTCCGGATACTCCAAATTCACCTCCAAGATATAGCCATCATTCGCATTATCAAGAACTGATGTCACGTCGATGTTAGTGTCCACCCATTCAAATCCTCCATAAGGCAAGGGCTGACTCATCGCCCATCCGTACTGATTATTAACGTCATAGTACATAAGATACACATCAGGTTTCGAAGAATCATAAGAGAGTAGATATTGATTGTTCGCCAATGCACGCTGTTCCGAACACACTTGACTAAGTTCCCCCCGTATACCCTTTTCTATAAACAATAGCTGTTTGATGTCAGTCAACAACTCAAGTTCCTGATGAGTATGCTTTAATATTCATCCCAAGTGTATCCTGGAAGGGTATAATAGTAGGCGGGGTCTAGTCCATAAGTTAAATGACAATTTGAACGGAATTGTTCAAATCAAATACTTCAGCAAATAGCATCACATCGGTCTTAAGGTATAAGTCAGAGTACTGCCCCAGGTTTTGAATATGAAATGCTTTCCACACTTTCTGTGCATGCGCATACTGCTTCTTAGTAATTCCTCTACTTTCCAGCATGTTGTAGAACTCTTGTTGACTAGGTAGTGAAGTGTAAACGAATCGATAAAATCATATGGGTATACACCCTTTTTAGTTAGTAATTCAAACTTCTCATTTGTAAATCCAGAAAATTCATTTTTCAATAACGGATATTCGTTTAGATATGAAGCCAATGTTACTAAGGATGAGCTCATTAAGCGGGAGCTATCGATGAATCTATAGTTGACCAAGTTTTCAGGAATATATTTTGTGAAGGAGATATATTTTTCCTTTGTTACTGGTAACACTTCTACACGACCATCCAAATCTACAGCAATACTTTTAATTATGAAATGGCTATCATAGCCACTCAAGTTGTGGAAAACTATAGGAATGGTATGAGAATCTTGATATTTGATATTACAGCTCTCATGCGCCGGTTCTCTGTAATTATTAGTCGACACTAATGATTATGATCTCGAACTTTTTTATCTGCTAAACTAAACGGTTCCTTACAAATATAACAATGTGTTGCAGTCGTAAATGCAGCTTCTTGTTCTCGTGTCAACGGAGACATATCATAGGGACATAAAAATACCGTCTCAACGTCTTCTGTAAAGTAGTTCCATAGTGAACCACTTCACACAATCTTCACCACTATATGACCGATAAAAGGATACTGAGTCTTCGTAGTCACATTTCACATAATATCTAACACTATATGGTACATGTCCTTGATACTTCTTCTCAACTCTAGTAGACTTTAGTATACATTCCAGATCTGCATATATCACAAACGGAACTTTTACTTTGTTTTTGAAATTTTTGAAGCGAAGAATCTTGTCATCTTCTGTAGGTAGTCGAGGTGTACATAATTACTTCGTTTTACAGTCGTCGGTATGGTTTATCGATTTTGTCCTGATCATCACCTTAATTGCACTGTTTCTCGGTTCAACCAGATATAGTATCACTGTAATGATAAAACTTAGTCATAACATCCATTTAAGTTTCAAAGACAATTTATTTAAAGTTAGTTGTTGCGTGCAACTTTTGTGATATTGCAATAATATTAAACTATTCCTTTATTTGCATAATTAGGTCTAGGTCTTATTGGGAGTGCTTTAATGGCATAGTTCCTTGAATTTGTCACCATCAGAAAAGGGCGAAATTGCCTTATAGAGTGAAATTGCCTCATATGGTGAAAGTGTCTCCGACATAAGATCATTGTCGAATGAGTCCGACTCAGGTCCGATGAAAATTCGACCTAGATCGAAATAATCCGACCTAAGTTGGATTTAGTCCGAATGTTGGACATATATTGGACATATGGCGTACACACGGCGGACATTCTTATAAATTCTTATAACATAATCCCAATATCACTATTACTGTACTTGCTATTAATTATATCGTGTGCGAGATTTTGTAAAATATCATTCCTATCATTTTATGAGATTTTAATGCTCAAAATACATGGGAAACCGGTATTTTTCGTTAGAAAATTGCACCTTTTGCGCTCGTACTTCCCTTGTATACCTACTGTTGTTCAAATTTAAATTGTTACTAAGAATGCATTGATTATGTTCAAGAATCTGACTGTAAATTTTCTACCCGTTTTTCCCATTTAGAAACACGGACATGATCCGCATTTTAGTTGGTAGACTTTTGATTTTTCTAATATTAGTATAGGCTCTTTATTCTCAACTAAAAGTAGGCTTAAATTCTTTTTGTCAGTAAAAACTATGTTCATATTGCAGCTTTTGAAAATATTTTTGAGTATAGGTAAAATATTATTATCTTTTAATCCTTAAAATGTTACATATCGATCAATTTTATATTTGGCTTGTTTGAAAATTCATGAATAGAATGTTTTATACATTCTAGCATATACTTTATTTTCACTTAAAGTATGTTAAACTGATGTAATTCTCTATAAGTTTCCTGCCCTATGGTGAGTCACATTTTTTATTAATTTGTTACTTCTAGTTATATATTTTACTCCTTTATTACACCCGAAGACAACACCAGTTAGGTTTTGAAACTGGTTGTGTTAATGTACCAAACCATTTTGATTTCTCTTAATCTTCTTTGGGAGTTAAACCACTCGTAGTTATAAAATCATCTTTATTTACGTTTCGATCCATGGCCTAGGATCGTTGTCAATATAATAAAAATTTTAAGTTTGACATTTATGACATCAATTAAAGGTGACACATATACAATATGAGTGTTTATTATTGGCTAAAAAACACGGAGTTATTCTCTTAGCATTCCCTCCTCATACTAGTCACCTACTCCAGCCTCTTGACAGAACTGTTTACGGTCCACTAAAAAAATATTTCAATGAAGCATGCCGCCAATGGTTGCTATCCAATCCAGGAAAGATACTTTCGATATATGGAATTGTTCAAATATTTGTAGAGCAAGCTTTCAGCGAAAAGAACATTTTATTCGGTTTTTCGGCAAAGGGTATATTTCCAGTTAACAGAAACATTTTCCAAGATTCTGATTTTATGGCAGCAGACTTAACAAATCTTCCTTTAGTTATTCCTGAAAATGAAGAGATTATTGCTAATCGAAGTTCACCTGTGGCGGGACCAAGCGAAATTGCTACGGAGCGCTCCGCATCAATTGTAGACTTAATGTATCTACGTCAGCACAGGCAAGCAACTTCGGAACCAAAGATAACAGAGTTAATTGATCTATAGAAAACACCTGACTACAATCCTGACTATAACACTATTAAACAAGATTCTATAATTACACCAACAATGATTTGTCCGTTACCATAGTCTGTGAAACTTAAAAAGACTACTTCAAAAATTTTAACAGATACCCCAAACTTAAATGTAATAAGAGATGAAGAGGAACGCATATCAAGCAGACAGAAACTTAAAGACGGTGCCGAAAAAATGAAAAAAATATGAAGAATATTAAGAACCCTACGAAGACCCCCTGATTATGACACAGATGATTAAAGAGATAAAGAGATCGAAATGATTGAGACTGAAGACGATATGGATGAAGACTGGTGCTCTGAGGCAGAAAATGAAGCATATGGTTTAAATTTTAACACTGATAAGATCAAAGTGAATAGTTACATTTTGGTAAAATATGTGGAAAAAAAATGGTCCGGTATTTTATTGGTAAAGCATAAAAAATTGTGACATCTCATTACACTGTTGTTTTCTTAAGAAAAAAAGGAACGACAAGCTTTCTGTTTCCAGAAAATAAAGACGTGACACTATTCAGAAAAATGATATTGTTGCACACTTACCGGATCCTACAACACTTGGAAACACGTCCAGAACACAAAAACTACTACATTTTAATATCAATTTCATTCCATATAGTATTGAATAATATTTTATGTATATTTGAATACCTTGCGATATGATTGTTTTCTAGCATTTAAGTGAATAAAGCATACTTAGTATAAATGTGTTCACTGTACCCCGGTGCTGTGACCAGTGTGCCCCGCTATGGGGCACAGTGGACACAATTTTGTATTTTTTTCAAATTCATCTGTGTTTTTATTCAAGTAAGTAAAGTATTATTTCTTATGTTACATGATGCCTATTAGTTGTTAGTTGATGGTATCATAGAGTTTTTGCTTATAGTATTTTGGAAAAGAGGCTATGTTTTGAAAAAAAGGGACTACTGTGCCCTGGTCTCCCCTACGTATTTATTAGATACAGTTTTTGTATTCTAAATTTCCTTTTTTGTTTCAGCGGTCTTTCGTTTTTCTTTTTTTTCATTCTTATCTGCTTATACTTACATATTATTTACTGTTGGACCCCTACTCGTTCTACCCTGGGAGAGGCACTAGTCGCCTGACCGTTTATAAAATCCAATAATCTGGTTGCTGCTATTAAGGATACGCCAGACATCTGGAGCTTTAAGGTCGTATACTTATTTATTTTTATACATGCTATTCATCGCCTCCCCGACCAATTTAGCTCAAGTTATCAGTGGAAATTAGCCACGTTTTATTTTTTTTATTAGTATTATTATTTTTATTATTTTTGAGTTATCGCCAGAGAACTGTGTCGCTTTGTGGTGCTTGGCTATCGTGTTTGGAAACTTGTGTGGTAGTTGGAACCTTTGAGTCGCGATTCTATAGTTTCTTTGTGGCAGGACTGTGGCGCTCTTACTCTTTAAGCTTCGCCTTATTAATCCTTAGATGAAGCCTTCAGCCCACAACCTACTGGCTGAGCAAGCCACCCTACTACTGCCATTAGCACATTAGGGACCACTTACGAATAATTCTTTATATCGATCTTCGGTTTACTATCCTCGGTGACATAATCCTACAAGTGGATAGCTTTGTGTCTTACTTTCATCATTATTAGTTACCTCTTTTAGGGAATTCTTTAGTTTATTATTAAACGATTTTTTTATTGATGATCACTCGGTACTGAAAATTCGTATTTATTTTATTAAAAAATTTGTGGCTGGAGTTTTTTATTATTACTTTGTTTTGATAGTAAAATGATTTCATTTGGGTTTTTATTTTTGCTTTTATATACATTTGAAGCGACTGTGTGTCATATTAACTGAATGTACCTGATAGATCCATTTCGAATGGACCTGCACCTTGCCGAAGTTCTAAATTACTAGAGCTGGTGAAATGGCTTGCTGGTTTTAATGAGCTAAAGAGCCAAAGTACAGGTCCAACAAAGGTAGTAGGGTCGTTAGTGAGGAATCAGACTAAGACAGATCCCCCGAAAGAGGGCAGCGGCTCTTTCGATGCTTAGATTGGCAGAGACTATAGGGGTCGGTATGGCAGTCTAAGACACAGTACTGCGATGTGGAAGGCAACGGGAAACCACCACATTACCTCCCAAGTACACAGAATACTTAAAGTGAAATAAACATTATGGCATTCTCTGGAGTAAAAGATTCTGGAGTTGAAATAGTCCCCCATTCGGTTCTCCGGGAGGGGACTACTTCGGAGGATGCGATTGGAAAGTCCAGAATAAAAGTCGGGAACATTTTGCGAGTCGGAGCGTGGAATGATAGAAGTATGAAGCAAGTAGGTAAGCTAGAGAACTTAAAAATGGAAATAAATAGGTTAGCACTAGACATAGTAGGGATTAGCAAAGTTCGGTGGCCAGAGGCGGGGGATTTTTCGAGTAAAGACTTTAGGGTAATTCATACAGGAAGGAAATTTGGATGTGGGGATAGTTATGCGAAATAAGATAGGATACTGTGTAACAAAAATTACTTACAAAAGAACGAAAGAGTACTCATGGTTAGATTAGAATCTAAACCGGTAAACACAGTAATAATACAAGTATACATGCCCACCTCTAGCTACAGTGACGAAGAGGTAGAAGCGATCTACAAAGATATCGAAGACATATTAAGATACGCGAAACGACATGAAAATTTAATAATTACGGGGGATTTTAATGCAGTGGTAGGTGAGGGTAGGGCAGGAGCGGTAGTAGGTTTATTTGGTTTAGGTACGATGAACGACAGGCGAAATACTCTGGTAGAATTTTGCGGCAAGAACAATTTAATTATCACAAACACATTATTTCAACATCATGCTAGAAGACGATATACGTGGAAGATATCCGGAGATATAGGAAGATATCAAATAGATTACATTCTTGTTAGACAAAGGTTTAGGAATTAAGTAAAAGACTGTATAAGCTACCCAGAAGCAGATATAGACACTGACCACAACATTGTAATTATGAACGCTGCACTTAAATTTAAAAATTTGAAAAAAAGAAACGGAAATAGGCACTTTGACTTTAGGAAACTAAAAGATAAAGATATTGAAGAAAGATTCGAAAAAAAGTCAAATGAATTGCTGAAAGATGTCGGGAAAATATCAGATACTAAGGAAGTAGAAACAGAGTGGAATAACATTAAATCCAACCTAGACATGGCGGCCAGAGATATTCTGCGGTATACACTAAAAGAAAATAAGAAACGATTGATAACAAAGGATATCCTGAATTTAATAGAAGAAAGACGAAAATACAAAAATAAATCAGACGAAACAGGAAACCAGAGATGCAAATCTATAAAATGGGAAATTATCCGCAAATGCAGGAAAGCTAAAGAACAATGAATATGATGAAAAGTGGAAAGAGGTACAAACTAGCATGGAGGTAGGAAAGACAGATGAAGCCTACAAAACTAATTAGAATAAATTTTAGGAATATAAAACCGTATAGCAAGAATATAAAGGACGCGGGAGGAAACGTCCTTATAGAAAATGAAAGTGGGTAGATGACAAGAATAAATAGGGAATTTGTATGCAGGAGAGGAACTAACAGCATTAGAACAAGAATCAGACATTGAAAATGATGACCTGGGATAGGCAGATGAGTTTGAATTAGCATTAAAGGGTCTGAAAAATGGTAAGGCGCCGGGTACAGATAAGGTGCAAGCGGAAACTCTAAAAGCCGCTGGACAAGCAGTAACAAAACGTCTCTTCCAACTTGTAAGCTATATGTACAAGACAGGCGAGATACCCAAAGATTTCAAACGTAACATCATATTCACTATACCAAGAAAGAGAGGCGCAGATAGATGTGAAAATTTTCGAACAATAAGTTTGACGGTACACGTGTCAAAGATATTAACTAGAATTGTACAAAGACGAATGGGAAAACGAGCTGAACAAATACTAGAAGAAGACCAATTTGAATTTAGACGAAACAGGGGAACACGGGAGGCTATTTAAGCTCTGAGAGTGATAATGGAGAAAATAATAGAAAAAGGGGAAAGCGTGTATATAGGCTTTGTAGATCTGGAAAAAGCATTCGACAATGTAAAATGGAAAAAAATGTTTGAAATACTCAATAAGATTGAAATGAGTTATATGGATAGATGAATAGTACATAGCTTGTACAAAGAGCAAACAGCAGTAATCGAATTAGAGCAGGAACATTAGGAAAGGGGCAAGACAGGAATGTGCCCTATCCCCATTAATTTTTTACTTGTACATTGAAGAGGCAATAAATACTGTCAGATGCAGGAAGACATTTGGAATTACTATGCAGGGACAAAAAATTGATATGCTTAGATTTGCAGATATAACGGTATTAGCATCTAGCAAGGAATAGTTAGAAGCTGCTCTTATTGAAATGGAAACGGTTCTAACAGAGAGATACGGTATGAAAATTAACAAAAATAGAACTATAGTAATAATACGTAAAGCAAGGAAAAATAAATCAAAAACAAGAATAGAAATAGGTAACAAGAACTTACAAGACGTTGAGGATTTCTGCTACCTAGGAAGCCAAATAACACAAGATGGGAAAAGCGTAAAAGATATAAAACAAAAATTAGCACAAGGTCGTGCTACATTTAACAAGAAAAAGCAACTACTGTGTTCAAAGACAACAAACATAGAAACAAGGAAAAGATTGCTTAAAACATGTGTGAAGCACAGCACTGTACGGCTGTGAAGCCTGGACAGTAGGAGAAGTGGACAAGAAAAAGGCAGAGGCCTTTGAAATGTGGTTCTACAGACGTATGATGAAGATATCCTATACAGACAAAGTTAAGAACAAAGAGGTACTAAAAATGGTAGGGGAAGAAAGAAATATGTGGAAAATGGTAAAAAATAGGAGAGATAGGATGATGGGCCACATGCTACGGCATGAGGGAATAGTGCGGAATATATTAAAAGCAGAGATAGGAGAAAAGAGAAGTGGAGATAGACCTAGGTTAGACCACTGCACACAGATAGTGAAAGATGTGGGTAGGGATGGACACGAACCGAACAAGTTCGAAGATCTGTTTGAGGTTCGGTTCGATTTTTCGAACCGAACCGAACCGAACTGGACATTATTTTTGAACCGAACCTCGAACCGGATTGGCAAATTTTTCGAACCGAACCGAACCTATCTCAAGGTTCGGTCCGGTTCGGTTCGAAAGGTTCGATTTTTTTAAATAAATATTTAGTTTAAAATTTTAATTTTTAATAAAAACATGTCAATCTTAATTTCTCCCAAATGTACATTTTAAAAATCTTTAGTCGCAAGCATATAAGAATTAAAACGATTTTCTAATGTACATGGTCATCGAGCTTTAAGCCAATAGGTAAAAAATGTAATAGGTATTAGTGTTACATATCTAATAAATTTTGTCATCGAGTCACGTTTGTAGATAAAAAATTCTAGATTTGTTCGATTTGTTTAATGCTTCTTATTTCAAATTGTTGTTTGTTTATAACTAATATTAGGTATTAAGGAAACTCAAAATGATTTTTAAAATCTGATTTTAAAAACAAGTTTATTTTATTTAATGTACACAAGTCGTGTTGAAAACCATCTTAAACATATACAAGTCGAGGTCACGGTCTAGAGACTACAGAAGTTTTTAGAATAAACGAAACAATTTAATTCTTAATTAAGTATGTATTACTAATCCATCATTTTGAATTTTTTACTTTTATATGAAAACCAGCTCTCTATTAATATTAAAAAATGTGACTTGTAGCAAAAACATAATCGCTCAACAAATGGTGTTATAAAACGCATGGCACTATAATATTTACTGTTTATTTAGTGTGGCCATTACTACCAACGTCTTTAGAAGTAGCCGATACTCCAGAAGAATGACCCCGAACTTTCCGTCACAACCAAGGGTTGAAGTTTATGACACATAGCGGCATAAACTTTTCAATCAATGCCGACATAAAATAACACAGTATAATGCAAATAATAAGCAGACATAATGCCCGTGCCATAAATACTGTTATATTTTATTATGAAAAACGCAAACGCTGTTTGAGGTAGATTTACGATTCTTTCCGAGATCCATCTGATATTGTCTTTTAAAAGAAATAATAATAATAATAAAGATAAACTGACAAACAGCTTTTTATTTGTACTGTATAAGAAATCAGCAACACCTTATTGTCTTTATACTCTTTTTATACTAACTAAAACTAAAATAAAAGTAATCGCAAATATCGTGCGATATCGTTCTTGCACGGTAAAATGAAATTAGTAAAAATCATCAATTATTAACACTTACTAAATTTTAAAGGTGGCTTTCACTATTAACCTAATTGTAATTACGCTTTGAAAAGAGAGTACGTATTGAAAAATCAATCCTGGAGAAATAGTATTAATATGATTTATGCTACTAAAATCTAAAACAAATTAATGTTGGGTTTATTTGAAAGTAGCAGCTACTAAATATAAAAACTACATTAAACATTTAAATTGTTGTAGTTAAACATATTAGTTGTTTGAAATATCAAAATGTCGAACCGGTTCGGTTCGGTTCGAGGTTCGGTTTGTTTTTTTCGAACCGAACCGAACCGAACCGGAATATATTTTTTCGAACCGAACCTCGAACCGAACCGGACTAAAAACTTTTTGAACCGAACCGAACCTAGGGCAAGGTTCGGTTCGGTTCGGTTCGAATCCATCACTAGACAGAATAAGTTCTAAAGCATTTTTGGGGAATAGTATGGGATATATTACAAGCAGAGATAGGAAAAAGGAGGTAGATGTAGACCTAGATCAGTTAATGATAGATGCAGAATGTGCAAATTTGAGGAAAATGTGTAGGTTAGTTCACAATAGGAAACAATGAGGGTACGCACCTAACCAGTTCTAGGACTGAATACCTAATGATGATGATGATGACCTGATAGATAACAGATTGTTAAGGGTTCATATACTTACACTTGGGAAAGGTATTCAATACCTTTGATATCATATCAGTAATATCTAATGATATTATATCTATGGACCATTTCAAAGCTTTTTGTTTAAGGATTTGATAAGCGCCTACCTAACACATCGTTTTGAAAAAGTAGTTTATTTCAATAACTCACAGTAGTAAATAATAAAAGCGAGATGTAGAAGTTTTGGTGAGGTTTTGTTCTGCGAACACAGCGTAATAATTACATCTTCTCATCTACACACTGTCTTAATTTTAAGAAATGCAATATATATCTCAATCTGAGTAAGACAAATGCTATATAAATAACTACTAAATAAATAGACTTTTCAGAGCACCGTTTAAAAAATGGTTTACAATGTACCAAAAAGAACAGAATTGGAGGTCTCTCCTGGTTGTAAATTCAGTTCCCTATATGCACATTCTCTTGTCGGATGTTCTATATATATAAATAGGGAGCCGCTCGTTGATATCAAATTACACCATTATTCAGCTATACAGCCACCCTTACCTGCCCACCTCACCTTTGCTTTATACTCGCATTGATGTTCATTTCAGTACTGATGTTAATGCTAAACTTAAATTTCGTCGATTCGTTTATACTGAATATATTGATCACACGCCACTGCATTTTAACACGCAAGAAACGACCTGGGTAAAAAATACCAAATCAACCGAAAACGTACAGTAGGATTTTGATTAATTATAAAGTTTGCTGAAATTAAAAGTGACATATTAAGGTAAGTGATGGCCCACCCATTTCGACTGGGAGTTAAAATTCGAATACATTTAAATAATTTTAGATTAAAAATCTACGAAGCGTGATAAAAGCTAGAACTAGTAATTATGTTATATTAATTGAATTGACGCGATGTTAAGAGTATCAATGAACAATGTTGAATGGATTTCTTCTAGTTCAATTCTTAGAACCTTTTCCAAACAACACAGTTTCTTTATTTATAGTCATTGGATCGTATTTTTACATATTACGCGTGTTTGCTGTTAGCTATTGAAGTGAAAGGACCATATAAATGAAACTTACTTTTACAGTTAACGTAACAAATCTTTTTTAATATTCAATTTCTATTCAATAACGATAATAGAAGTTAGGAACAAACAATCGAATACTTTCTCATTGCTTCAATTTCAAAAAGTTTTGATAAGTCGTTCTGGGATTTATACTGACAAATTACCACTTGTTAAGTTTATAATGACTTTAAATTAAAATTTAACTTGATGAAAACACGTGCATACAAAAATAGTAAAAATGAATTTATGCAAATTTGTATCATTTGTGTCGTGTAACTAACAGTTGTGCTTGGTGACTGTCGGTTAATAAACCTGTTACCTAATAGACGAACGGGACAGGAAGAAAACAACGAAATCAGTGACGGAATACATGCACCAATTACGGTAACAGAGAATGAATAGAAAGAAAATGAATGCAACTCTAACACGGTCTGAGATGTTGGCGGGGGGGATAAAGAATAAAACATGAGAACGCACAACCCAATTTGCCCTGAGAAAAGATATTAGTATATATAGGTACAACATATACATGCGGACAGAAAACTACTCTGTCAAATACAATAATTATAGAGTTTATTCCAGTATGCTTGTACATATTTCTACCCCGTAATACATACTAATAAAAAATGTTACGTATAAATATACATATAAGTATGACAAAAATGTGGGGTAAAATCTGGAAAAGTTGGTTAAAATCCGGGGAATGTTGATTCACATCAGAGCTGAAAACATTACAGAATAGCAACTACTTCGAGCATATTTCTAGCATTCAAAGATAACACACTAACTATAATCAAGCTAGGTTATTTTAATTTATTTGAAATAACTATAAATCAGCTTTCGCTCCGACTTACGCTCTGGAGTTGAGAGAGCAGAGGTGAGACTAGTCGGGATTTACTTCTAAGGGGAATGGTCCTGGAGAGTCGCGAACTGAAGGACTCGGTTGGGAATAATGTCCTACATCCGGTAGGCGGATTCTTGTTGCATGAAAGCGAATATTTCAGGAGAAAAATAGCGCTTTTTCGGGATTTATCAATTTTGCATTTACGTCCTATTTTACGTGTCAAAAAAGTAAAAATCACCTAGATTTTCACGAAAGAATGAGCCGAACGCGCGGGGCAAGAGAGACAGCAATGTTTGTAAACACATTACAACACGAAGAAACAAGCTAGAGGTGGTTTCAAGAAATATACAAGGGACCTTTTAAAATATCCAGTATGTTCGGGAACATCCTAGAAGCAAATTGGAACTTCAATTCGGCGCTGCTTCGCAGTGCATGGTGTATTTTATTTTAATATTTGTGCGTAAAGTTTCTAAAATTAAATTGAGAACTGTCAAAAGGGGGTTTCGAAGGCCGTCAGAGGCAGAATTATTTTTGTAAGTTTCAAAATAAAACACTACAAAATACATAATATACATTTTTAGTCTCAAAGTAAATTAAGAAAATGAAAGCGCCTCGATTTTAATATAGAAAAATACTTAACCCGACCGAATAGTTACAATTGTTCGTGAAATTTGCATAATATTTCGTAAATAGATAAATATCACAAACGGAATTGTCGTATTTGTCAGGTGCAACACCGCCGTGCTAACTAATCCGAATAACACGCACACACGCGCGTGCGTACACGCGCACACGCACACACGCACGCACACTCACATACGCACACTCAAACGCGCGCAAGCGCACGCACACGCGCACGTTCACACGCACACATGCACGCACGTACACGCACACACACAATAGGCGATGAAATTTTTGGGAAATTTTTAGTCAACATTTTAATATAATTAACTAATCATTTATTTAATAATTGTACGTTCCGGTCTTTTAGTTAGACATTAATAATAAATTTGATATGTTTGGTAATCTAAATACGAGTGGGAAAATGGATCTCCAAAAACATGTTGCAACCCATATCCCTTTTTATAGAAATTAAAAGATTCACAGTTTGTTCGTAATTTCTTGCGTTTGTATTTTCCAAAAAGTTGGAACACACACTTCTTTAAAAAGTATCCATGCAGGAGCCTCAATCTTGGTCAGTTGTGAATCAAATACATTGTCCTTTATGATGTGATGACTTTGTGAATTTACTTAGTCTGGGAAACTTCTGTCAGATATAGGAATCCTTCGCCATCTTTATTTAAAGCTTTGTCAATGTTTTTCATCAGACCCAGTTTTATGTGCATAGGTATCTTTGTATCAATGAGAGGATGACTTGTAACATTTTTTCTCTGCACCAACTAGGCTTTCTCGCATTTTCCAGTCTTTTACAAAGTAGCGTTTATCCTTTGCTCTGCTGTCTCATTCGCAGAGAAAACGGACACCTACACTGTACAGTAACTAATCACACAATGTAAAAAAAACAAAATCTTGTTCAGATCTCCGATGTGGGACTATACGTATCACTCTGTAATAGATTTCAACTTAGCAACCTGGATCCCAACAGTTCGGCTTGAGCTTTGACAAATTTAAATCCCGTACCATCAAGCTTATATTGTGAAATGGAGTACTTATATGATATGGTTGCAAATCAGAATCCGTGTCTTCTTTCATGGGTTTAACACTATTATCTTTAGTAGCATTCATATAATCGTCAGGTGTATAGGTGTATATGTATGACTCTTTACGTTTCGGGACAGGTAAATTCTGGTTGTGAACAACTGATCTGAGAGCTCATTGCAAATTTGGGTACAGCACAGCATGCTTCGACTTCACTGACATCCCAGATTGATTCGTTAAGCAAAAACAGCAATTTGTAACATGATATTTAGGTACCCTCCACATCATAGGCACTGTAAAATGCATTGACTTACGGGTACCGTTGACCTCTTAAATTCACAGCACACGTTGCGCAAATAATATGCGGCCCCCAAGGGATTTAGATACTTTTGCGACACTCTATAAAGTCTACCAGTTACATACTGTACAGTAAAATATTATTTATTTATATTTCATGTCTATTTATAGACCCGTTTCGGATATCAACTGCTGCTCATCCTGTCCGTGGCGCCTATACATCCTAAGCCGGCCTTTCCAGCGATTTCTAGAAATTTCGCCAGACATTATGACGCTGCATACATTCCAATAATGAGTGACCCGCCACATCACGTTCGTTACAAGGCCTTATACAATGTAAACCGTGTTTAACGAATATCTTAATACCTTAAGATGACATGAAAATTCAGAGTACAGATTGGGTTTCAGCGACCAAAAAACATAAAAGACGCTCATCAGGTATCAGAAAACAAAAATCGTTTTTGTCTGTGTACATTTTATTTCATTTAAAAACTATTTATCATATCGGAATTGTAAGATGAGGAATAATTTAGTAATACTCGAAATTATATTTATTCTAACTAGATCATGATTCGTTTGCGTGTTGTCTGTTTAAAGCGAACTTGTTTTCTTTCTGGGAAACTGGCGTGTTCGCAGACAGCTTATCTGAAACACTTATTTTTATTCCTAATGCTGGATCTATTCTGAGAATTTATGAACCAGCATCTGACATACCAGGAGTGTGTTATGAGAATTTTTAGGAAACTAGTAGGCATGCTAGAAATGAAAACGCGATGAATGTTTATATAGAATTGGGCGCTCTGATTTGGACAATATTCTGTAAACAATTGTACTTGATAAATAATTGTGGATTATGTGAATTGGTAGATTTAATAAACAAATAAGATTTGGTCAACTAGTACCGTTTAATAAGAAGTTTTGTGCCGCTCAAAGTCCAAGTAACGGTGGCGTGAAGAAGATAGGTGTGACGTTCCGTTGAAATATATGTAATCATATTTCATTTTAATAGTTATGGTACCGTGCGTTTTATAACACCATTTGTTGAGCGATTATGTACAAAAGAAACATGAGATTAGTTTTTGCTACAAGGTCACATTTTTTAATATTAATAGAAAGCTGGTTTTCATACAAAACTAAAAAATTCAAAATGATGGATTAGTAAATACCTACTTAATTAAGAATTAAATTGTTTCGTTTATTCTGTAGTCTTTAGACCGTGACGTCGGCTTGTGTATGTTTAAGATAGTTTTCAACAGGACTTCTGTTCATTAAATATAATAAGCTTGTTTTTAAAACCAAATTTTCAAAATCATTTCGAGTTTCTTTAATATCTAATACTAGTTATAAACAAACAACAATTTGAAATAAGGAGCATTAAACATATCGAACTAATGTAGACTTTTTTATCTACAAATGTGCCTTGACGACAAAATTTATTAGATATGTAACACTAATACCTATTACATTTTTATCTATTGGCTTAAAACTCGATGACCATGTACATTAGAAAATCGTTCTATTTTTTATATGCTTGCGACTAGAGATTTTTAAAATGTGCTTTTGAGAGAAATTAAGATTGACATGTTTTTAGTGAAAATTAAATTTTTAAACTAAATTTTTATTTAAAAAACCGAACCTTTCGAACCGAACCGGACCGAACCTTGAGCAAGGTTCGGTTCGGTTCGAAAAATTTGCCGGTCCGGTTCGAGGTTCGGTTCGAAAATAAAATGTCCGGTTTGGTTTGGTTCGGTTCGGTTCGAAAAATCGAACCATTATCTGCACATGAAGACGTTCAAGTGCAAAATTGTGTTGATTTATAAAAATGGGAAAGTCCTTTCATCTGAGTCTAGAAAAAGGTTTCAAGTGAGACAACAAGACGTATATTAGATAAAGAAAAAGGACACAAAGTATTTCAATTTGCAGTTTTAATTTATCTGTTCGTATTCTGCCTAAGATGTCTGGAATTGTTTTATGGAGGGAATAATTTTTTATTTACAGCATTTCGTCTTTACCATCCAAACAATTAACATGTAACTTGAGTAGATAAGCTAACCTTGAGGAATTGGTATCGAACTGACTGCCATTAGTCAATGAAGTTTAGATAATACCCTACCGGATTTGTTGCCGTTAGTTTTAAGGGCACCTTGGTTTCCATTGAATTGACTATTTCATGTTGGACTAAACTACGTTGATTCTGAATATCTAGTTTTCCTCACTAATAATTACGGTAAATGAACGAACATTTTAATTAATTATCAGAAATTTATAAACGTAACCACGGTACATTCTTTATATTAGGTTAAGAATTTTTGTTTGCGGAAAACGTTTACCATTAAGCTAAGTAGTTTTGGATATATTTGATTTTTAATGTTTGCTCATGTACTTGTAATGACAACAATTTTGTAATAGAATAAAGATCTTTTTTTATTGGTATTTTTCACAATTACTGTAAAGATAATAGTTCCAGTTTTGTTTTAGTAAAATATTTTCATTAGAGACTTGATTGAAATTCAGGTAGTTTAACATCTGATTTAAGAAACCACCCTTTCAACTAGCAATTTTAAATAGGTCTAGTGTTCTTATAGCTGACGCTTGTTTTATGTTTATTTTAACAACAGTGTACTTAATGATTTCTTATATGAATTTTAGACCAGAACCACTTTCCTGATCTCAGGTTCTGGCATTCTCTTCTTATTCTTTCTGGTACTTTTCCCTAGAAACCCCTGTACTTCGAGATTAGGTATCGTCCGAGATACTTTTCGATTCGACATATTTCACACATCATAGCGTTCGAGAACCCTTTTCAAACACTTAAACCATCCGTCCTATTGAGTTAGTCGGTAACCAATTTTGTTAGTACAGTCAAAGTTTTCGGTATTTTACCGAAACAGAATTTTTAGTGGGGTACTTCACCTAGTTTTTCTGTGAATTACCAGCTAGATTTTCTGGAGCCAAAAGTGTACGTAATATAGACCATTAATTTTGTTGTGAATAGTATAGGGTTCTGGGTCTGAGTCTGAAGCTGAGTTTGAATTTATTGTATACTTAATGAACATAGCTGCGGAAGTACCAAGAAATTCTATTTTCAATTAAAAATGGACTTGCTGGACTCGTAAATATTTTTGGGGTGAATTGGAACAGTATTTGAAAACACTTCTTGGAATGTTTGGATGACAAGAAATATCTAAGAATTTTATTGAAAAAAATAGTTCTTCATGATATAGTTAGTTTGCTATCATTGCTTTATATTGTTCATGAGATGTCGATTTTCGGAATTTACTAAATTCGAGGATCTCGTATTATTTTTTGTTTTTATATTATTTTTATAAGAAAAGCTTGATCATGTAACTTAATTGCTAATAGGTTACAATGGCAAATAACTGTGAAATCTGAATACTTGTTTAATTTTTTATTTGAATTTTTATTTGCTTTTTCAAATTTGATGTAGA
Source organism: Platerodrilus igneus (assembly GCA_036346225.1). NCBI lineage: Eukaryota > Metazoa > Arthropoda > Insecta > Coleoptera > Lycidae > Platerodrilus > Platerodrilus igneus. The sequence goes on along the minus strand of JARFIW010000787.1, from coordinate 6,494,459 downwards.
AAATAAAATGAGTGTGAGGTTATATTAATGCGATTTTTTCACAAACTGTAAAATATCAACTGTAACAGAACAAGACAGCATACAGAAGGAATTATTTCTTTATCAGGAATAGGTATGTTTTACTTAAAATCAACCCTTATTCGTGTTGAATTTAAACCATTATTAACACTTCTCTACAAGGACATTTTTTGATTTTAATGTATATACTTACGTATGAAAACAATAAAGAAAAATCACACACTGATTATGTTATTATCGAGTTTTCGATATGTTACAAGGTAGAATGGAAAGGTAATCAATGAATATGCTTTCCCATAGACTTCGATAGCCGCTGTTATTTTGGGGTTTGAAAGGGTTAACTTAAATAACCATATATTTGCCTCAAATATTCAGTTGGCCTCTAGTTGACAATTGATTTAGAGTCAAACCCTTTTATAAATTTTCGTACAAGGTGAAATATATTTTCTGTAAAAAGGGTTATTCCAAAACCGTAGAAGAACCCTAATATAAGTTGGCGTCTTTTTTATGTACGGACCTTTCCCAGGAATACTTTGAATTAACTTATTACACTTTAAAATTAAGTGCTGTTATAACTATTTTCATGTTGTTACAAATATAACGGTTGCTGCACCAAACCTTTGTTATTTTGTCAACTTTTCAGCTATGGTTTTCTATAAGGATGATCGTATAAGATTTTCGCGTAATTTGGTCTATGCAAGATTCAAATAAGGATGTTCACTTATGAATTATGTTATCTTCTGAAGGTGAAACTATCCATAGAAAATGAAAACAAGTATTTTGTATGCAGAACGAAATATTCTACCTTTGGTAATGTTTTAATGATTGACTCAAATAAATAAATAAATAAATACTCTCTAAATGGTGCACTGCACGAACATCTTTAAATTGAGAAATATTTTGAAGTGAAGGATCTCCACAAGACAATTGTCCTAAGAGTGATATTTTACATTCTGCAGTAAGTAGGTGTATCTCTATAACCTTCCTCGGATGCTTATAAGAAAATTAGACAAAACATATGATAGTTATAATTTTTAGATTGATTTTTATCCCTATTAATTATAAAAATTGCCTGGAAGATATTTCTCTATACTTTTCTAAATAAACCTTCGTTTAAGTGTAGTTATTTCCATCTTGATATTAGTAGGCTCATTATATAAATGACTACTAACAGTTTCTTTCATTTACACCACCATAAAAATAAATTTATTTTTGTTAAAAACATCGAGGTGGAAAATTTTATATTTTAATAACGTTCATATGAAGTTGTGTAAATATTTTTAAAAACCATATCATAGTACCTATGAATAGAAGTAGTGAACGCAGACTTGAGAGTCTACTTGAATGGATGGATTGAATTTGGAAGAGTGACAAACTCCACACGCTCTCAAGCCTCACAGTGTCTATTGTGCTACCTTCCTTGTCCTAAATTGGTCCTTTATCACTCATCCACTCCACTTTACAGGTGAATTTGAGGCTCATCGACCATGGAATGTCTCTGACTCTGTTCTTATCGGGTTAGAAGACCCCTCCCCCGTATATATTGTCGAAGTCGGGCGAGTGCCGGACATGTACTCAAAATGTACACTGACGTCTCGTCCTTCTGCTGGCAGTCGCAACAGGCGGAGTCGTGTGCAAATGCTTCTTTAGTTTGCGGTGCCCATTCGATCAGAATATCGACCAATAGCGGTAGTTTTCGTCTCGACAAACCTATGACAAATTTTTCGCTAATAGTCAGGGGAGACCTAATAAACATTTTCACCTGTCGGCAGCCTGTTCTACAAGCCAATCTGTCCTTATGATGGCGGTGGGTTGCTTGCCTTATCTTGGACAACATCGCAAACGGCGATATGACAACCAATGGCTCAGAGCCAACGAAACTCTGAGTCGACACTTGTTTCGCCAGAGCGTCTGCCTGTTCATTGCCATGTGCATCTGAATGCCCCTTGACCCAAACTTGCTCAAAAACGTTAGTGTTAGAAGCAAACTCGAGGATGCTTGGAAGACAGATGTAACTTTGTCCAGTGTGACAATGTCATGATGGTTAAGGACATCTGAGAAGATGCCTCCCCAGTACCTTCATTTGTTTTGGAATCATCTGTGTACATGGAGACCTCGGTTGGGGACGCATCTTCAGTGTTAGGACAAACCCGGAGCGCTTTTTGAAAATCATTGTACGATCGGGTCTACCACTCTTCCCAGGTGAGGCAAGCCGCGCACCGCCTGCCATTGTATGTTATGGTTTCTATCCCGCCACCCACATTGATTCATAGACTTTTGAACCGCAGTCTACGTGCCACTCTTAGAGCCATCTCCTCCATATTCAGGCTCAGCGGAGTGATGCCTAGAAAGGCTTTTGAAACTGCCGTAGGTGTGGATTGCATTCCACCCGTGATGCTTATACAGGTCAATCTTTGGATACAACTTACCTCAATAGTTGTGTGGACTAGTCTGGTCCTGGACACCAGACTAAAGCGTAATAGCAGAGCATTGGTCAAACTACCGTGATGTATAGCCACAGGACAGCCTTTGGTGAGGGACCCTAAAGTTTGCCTATTGCCCGTTCACACTGTGATATTACTAAGTTGGCTTTCGTAGCTTTGTGTTGTAGATGTTTGGTTCAATCTAACTTCCATTCAAGAAAAATATTCAGGTACACAGCCTATTCGGATGGAGGCAGAGGGGTTTGGACGAGTATTGACAGTCTAATGTCCTTTTATTAGAAAACAGCGCGATAGACTCTTTATCCAAACACCAGCGCTCCGTAATCTTTAGTACTGCTTGCATCAAGTTACACGGCAATTGCTCGAATTTGCTGACTACTACAAAAGCTATGGCGTCCGCATAACCTATCGCGTAGAAATCTGCTTTACTAAGACTTTGGCGAAGGTTGTTTATTACTAGATTCCATAGTATTGATGACAACACGCTCCCTTCTGGGGACAGACAGCCTTTACTTACCGCCCTAATTACAGCAATGTTTCTAACACTAATATGTACCCGTCAGCATCGTAGAAACTGTATAGCTAGCTGTCAAAGGATTTCCTCAATTCAATGTGTTCGCAGGGCTCGTTCAATGCTTGCAAAGGTGCTTTCACGTATGCTCATTATCCTCAATATTAATAAATACGCCTAAGACTGGCATCTTGTTGTGAAGAGGTTTCTCAATGAGTCCTTCAATGGTATGGAGGGCAGACTAGGTGAATTTTCCTGGTATGAAAGCATGTTGGTTTGGGTGAAGCGAAAAAAAAGCATTATCTTCTGCCTCACATCGTTGTTGTACAGTCTTTCCAAGGTCTTTAACAAAAAAGACGTAAGACCGATCCGTTTGTAGCATTTAGCTTTCAGACCCGGTTTAGGAATCAAAACAACTATAACCTCACTCGGGGATGTGTCTAAATGCAATACAGCTTCTGAACAGTATCACAAGGATGGAAGCAATTTCTCCACGCCGCACTACAGTAGGGCGGGGTAGATACCATTCATTCCAGTGGACTTAAAGGGTTGGAGGGTTGAGATGGCCCATTTATGTTTCTCTTTATCCGCAACACGGTTGGATACTACCCAGCCAGCCGCATTTTGGTCGAAATAGGTTGACCCATCCAGAATGTGGAAGGTAGTGATACACTGCCTGGTAAGTGCGTGTCCGCGAGTAGTTCCGCTACTTCTGCTTTTATTGGTGGTGTACCTGACATCCACACGTTTCAGGCAGCATGGTTGGTAGCGAGGATATCAGATAAAATTCTGTTAACACGCGAGGTTGCATTGGCAAATTCAACTAAGTTAGAGAAGGCCTTCCAAGAGGCTCTATCGATAAATGATATGTTTTATCCCAAAAAATTTTGGAGAAGGAATTTCAGAGTTTCTGTCGGAGTCTCGCAGTGACGAATTAATTCAAACGTTTAATTTCCACCAAACATGAAATCTACTATACAAATTAATGCAAAAGTATATTTAAACCAAGAGAAGATCTTCAAAATAAGGAGTTTGATTTAACCTTCGAATAGTATAGAAATCACAAGAAGTAATAGTGGAAAGTAGGGATAGCCAAGTCAGGCCTGAAACCCCAAAGCCAGGACCGATTTAGGACCGGAACGGGTCGGCGTTTTCAACGAACTTCGTTCGTTTATGAAATCGATTTGTCGTCCGTCTGTCTGTCCGTCTGTCCGTCCGAGGCCTTTCTAATGGTCGGACATCAATGTGTGATACATCAATCTATTCAGCTCGGTGTCCTGAGCTTAAGTTTTGATGTCAGTTGAAATCGGGCCACGGGGACGCCGTGCCCCCGCGATATTCCGTCGGGAAAATTAAAATTTCAAATAGGTCCAAAATTAATGTGCGATACATATTTGGACTCCCCTAACATAGCTGAGTCGAAATATGGTACCCCCCACAAAATCTGACCACGGATACCCGACCCCCCCGGGGAATTAATTTTTATTTTATCTGAATACTTATAATTATTACAACATAATAATTTTAATTTCTTTAAATTGTTTTAAAGTAAGTCTACATTTGGAAGTTCGTTGCGACAATGCCTTGCATTTTCAACTTGTTTGATTTTAGTTCGAAAAACCTGGCCCGGCCCTAATTGTTTTAGAAAAAAATCACCATCCATTTATTTGTATGTGATACGGGCGAGTGTTAAAAGTCATTTGAAGCTGCAGTAATTGTTTGTACAATTACTGTATGAACTTTTGAGTTGCGTTTGTGATGCAGACTACCTTGCAGTATGTGGTAAGATGGACTGTGATGTGACAACAATTATTGCAAAGGTTCTTTTTAAAAATATCAGAAAATAATATTAACTGATACTGATACATGCGATCCAGCGAACAGCGAACCATAAACGACAACCAATCTGGGACACTGTACAGTTGAAAATTGTTTAGTTAATATTTGCCATTGGGAGCTTACTGTCGATTGTTGATATAAGTACATTGTATGGAACTTCTGGTTGACAATGCGGGTGTGGACTACTTTATGGACTATACCATACTAGTCTATTATATACAAGTTGGCTGAGAAGTTCATTTGCATGCTATTGACATAGGGCAGTCAAGCATGTAGATAATCAGTGTTATGAATACAAACAAGTTTTTATGAGTTAATATTAACAGATGTTATGAATAACATTTTACCATTGTACCCACAAAGGTTCGAGGTTCATTGTTCATTTATCAACAATATCTGTGTACATCCCTCCATGTTCAATGCAAAAGTTGATACATCACCACGTTCTTGTGTCCACCCGTTGCAGTATAACAGGAATGGTTCTTTGGAATGATATGCGAACTCCATCTTTCATGTGATGTTCGTTCACATATCGTTGTTTAGTCACCCTCTATTTTATTATGTCCCAGAATGCATTGTGGTGAGGTCCAGGCTTAGTGGAGGTGACGAACAACGGTGTAGAAAGGTTTCGTGACCAATTTAGTTGTTTGGAAACAGTTCATTAGACCGCGTGCACACACTAACTGCAAAGTGTGGTGGAGCACCTCCTTGTTAACGAAAGGCGGCTATTACTCTGGTCGTTAAATCCGGGAAGCAACCACGTATTAATCATTGCAGCTAACTGTGTTTGTTTACAGGGCTATCGCTGACGATGGCCGAAAACGTGAAACGTGTAAGTCTCTGCATAATCGATCACAGGATACCTAATTCTGCAGACCAATTACGAGTTGAGTTTATCGGCGGTCGTGCATTTGATTTCGCCACAGCAGCATATGTCTTTATGCGAGTCTTACGCCTCCCGCCACGTGGTGCATTACGAACACTTACTGTTACAAAGGGTTTCGTCTCTCATGCGAAGAACATTGGTCGTGGTGGTGGTGGTTTTCCAAAACGTACAGAAAAGTTTCTGAAAATGTCTCCCATTGTTTTCTTCGAAACAAATGTCGCCAAACGCTCCTCAACACTGAAAACATGTGTATCCGCCATGGTTTAATTTTATTTACTGGCGTTTTCCTTCGCCCTCTATCACTACCGAAGTGAACGTAACACGTAGTTTATCTATATTTTTAACATGTAAAGAGACTTCTCGGCCAGGTGTAATTCTAATAGTATGCGTATGTCATTCTCGCTCTATCCCACGCATAAACTTTCGGCTTAAAAATCATAATAATACGGGTAATAATATAGTTAATTCCAATAACTCTGCTTGAGTGATAGATTGTGCAGAGGCGGCTCCGTGGCGTAGTGGTATGTGTATGACTACTACGTCCAAGGCCCCGGGTTCGAATCCCGACACGGTCCGCTTGAAAAATATTAGGCGAGCATTTTTCACAAAAATACACCCTCGTTCGGATGAGAGGTAAAATGGAGGTCCCGTGTGTGAGTGTTGTCACGCACGTTAAAGATCCCTACCTTGCTTGGAATAGCAAGGGTTCGGCAAAATTCAAAATTTTCCAGGTAAAAAAAACTCGCTTCCTGGCTAATGTAGTACCTTCGGGTGGAGCATTGGAAAATCACATGTAGGGTAAATTGTGCAGACACTATTAAATATTGGAGGTTTAACTAAACCCCACTTAACTGAAATAAATAACCTTAAATTCAGACACAGCCTGGTTCGGCCCGAATTCGGGTCATTTTTCACCAGGTTCCGTGCTGGTGTTGAAGAATGCTGAGCCGAACCGGGCTTTTCAAAAATCTCGGTCGGGTCCGATCGGAAGCAATCCCTAGTAGAAACACAGGAAGGGTCCTGAAATCTATGTTCTAGGTTTACTCTGGTGTAATAATTTGTCATATATGATTTTAAAGCAAATTTAAAATTCTAAAGGCTATGATTGCTTCAAGCTTTAAACGCTTTTTAAAAATATTTCTGGGAAAAATGTCGATCTAATAATTGTTCTTCTGGGGTTTACGAAACACCAAGGAAGTACTGTTATTCGTATAAACCTTCGTTGTTATCTTGACAAGAGTTATTGCCTATTAAAGTGCTTCCATTAAATCTCGAAACTCTATATTCGCAAGCATGAAATTTTATTTTGGGTGAGCTATTTACAGAATTCTCTTGTAATTTTTCAGGAGCCCTTAATTTTTATTACTATTAATGCTTTCAAAAGAAATTACTTCTGCTATTAGAGTAAAGAAAACCATGCTAGAGTTCGTTATGATTACCACGAATGAATAACGTCATTATATTACATCCACCAATTTAGTTTGGTTATGGTGTACAGGTACACCACGTGAAACTGCTCATAATCATGCACGCACCGCTCCTTGGCTAACCCTACTATTGTCAAAGGTGCTATTATCACCAACGCATCAACCCCTACGTAATTACATTTCCAGCGGAGGTTTATTAAAAAGGGTCTTGAGAGAAACAAATTTTGATGTAATCTTATTAGTTAACAGAATGATAATGCCTACGTTGTGTCTAAATTAATTATACATGAGGCTGAAAACCAAATTATTTTGTCATTAAAACAATTTAATTTTACTACAAAGTTAACACAGAATTCAGAACATAAGGTTTCAAAGAAATCTTTAACTTGAAAACCACACCGGTTTCGTTTCGGAATGTTTTCGCATGGTTAAATAAACACTTAGTTAAATCAACAACCCTTTTATTTTACCAGAAGCAAAATGTTCCTCTTTTAAGTTTAAAGTTTGCTTCTATCTGCCTCGACGACAATTATAGCATTTAGGGTATATAATACAATCTACAGGGCATCGCTTGTTGATACAACCATAGATCAAGTTATTTAAGAAGGTTTGTGGGAAAAATTTTGTTCATTTAACAAAGCTTTAATGTAGTAACCGTTTTATTTGAAATAATTTTGGAAGGGTTATAAAAGGGTTAAAGGTTTATTATATTATAATATTTTAAAGTATTTTAGAAAAAGTTGGACGTACTCTTAAATAAGAATTGTAGCAACCCTTTTCAGTGGTCATATTGTAAAACTCAATAACCCTTTTTACACGAAAAATCAGGTAATTTATTGCTAAAGGTGTACATATATCGGAAATTCTCGTTTCTTACATAAAAGTTAGTAAAAGGGTTTAATTGTAAATCGATTGCAAACATAAAAGTAGGTTGTTTAAGAAAAGCGCCAGTAAACCCTTACAATCCCAAGTATTAACATTTATCGAGCCTGGGAAAGTTTATATTGACCAAATCCACCGTTTTCGTGTATTTTAAAGTTTCAAAAGAAAGGATAATTTTTCAGAAAATGTTTATAATGAAGCCTAGATTTAAATTAAGAAATCTTGTCAAAGGCAATGTGTTGTTTGTGACAAAATAATATTTTTTGAAAACTGCAATGGAGCTTCTTTGGAAGGTTAACTAAATTCTCGAATACTATTTTATTTTATATACTCTTCTTTTTTCTCTGGTATATACATAACTTTATCTAATACACTATAGGCTCACAATGAACAATTTTATTCTTGCTTCTCAACCCTTTAAAATATTTAAACTTTTTAATAAAAAGGAGCTCCAACAAAATAAAGGCCTTTAATTTTTATCCTTTCTAAAAAAAATTCATTTATTTTTAACAAAAAACCCCACAATTGTTTTTGTATCCTGGATATCATCAAGATGTTTTTCTCTTTAGCCTACTCTTTTACATTTTAAGATTTCCAAAAACACAGACATTTCTTTTACACAAGATTTCTTAATACTAGATTTTTACCCTATTTTTATACACTACTAATATAAATGATTTCATTGGATGCACAGTACTTATCTTTAAAATGTTTTTTTAAACTCCACTTAATCAATTCAAGCTTTGATTATACTTTATAAAAATAATACAACTGTTATGTAAGAACCACTGCTTACATGATTATTTTTATCAAATACCTGTCACATATTTTAAAATCAATTCAAAATACCAATATTAACATATGTATGTTACTTTTTCGTTATATAAAAGCAATTTTTACCCATTTAAGATTCTCCAACCACCGGAAAAAGGTCTTTTTGTTTACACAACAGCAATAATGATGCTTAAGATTAAATTTGGATTCTAAAAATGTCTCGTAAGACTAATAAATACTTGTAGCTGAGGAACCTAGCCCCGTGTAAAATTTATAACTTGTATGAGGTCTTAAGTAAGGTTCAATTATTAAAATACATCACATAAAGCCCCATCTGATTTTGATATTAAAGTAAAATGTTTTCACCTAACAGATTAACTGTTTCAACTCTCGGCCAGTGTGTAATTCTAATAGTATGCGTATGTCATTCTCGCTCTATCCCACGCATAAACTTTCGGCTTAAAAATCATAATAAGACGGGTAATAATATAGTTTATTCCAATAACTCTGCTTGAGTGATAGATTGTGCAGAGGCGGCTCCGTGGCGTAGTGGTATGTGTATGACTACTACGTCCAAGGCCCCGGGTTCGAATCCCGACTCGGTCCGCTTGAAAAATATTAGGCGAGCATTTTTCACAAAAATACACCCTCGTTCGGATGAGAGGTAAAATGGAGGTCCCGTGTGTGAGTGTTGTCACGCACGTTAAAGATCCCTACCTTGCTTGGAATAGCAAGGGTTCGGCAAAATTCAAAATTTTCCAGGTAAAAAAAACTCGCTTCCTGGCTAATGTAGTACCTTCGGGTGGAGCATTGGAAAATCACATGTAGGGTAAATTGTGCAGACACTATTAAATATTGGAGGTTTAACTAAACCCCACTTAACTGAAATAAATAACCTTAAATTCAGACACAGCCTGGTTCGGCCCGAATTCGGGTCATTTTCACCAGGTTCCGTGCTGGTGTTGAAGAATGCTGAGCCGAACCGGGCTTTTCAAAATCTCGGTCGGGTCCGATCGGAAGCAATCCCTAGTAGAAACACAGGAAGGGTCCTGAAATCTATGTTCTAGGTTTACTCTGGTGTAATAATTTGTCATATATGATTTTAAAGCAAATTTAAAATTCTAAAGGCTATGATTGCTTCAAGCTTTAAACGCTTTTTAAAAATATTTCTGGGAAAAATGTCGATCTAATAATTGTTCTTCTGGGGTTTACGAAACACCAAGGAAGTACTGTTATTCGTATAAACCTTCGTTGTTATCTTGACAAGAGTTATTGCCTATTAAAGTGCTTCCATTAAATCTCGAAACTCTATATTCGCAAGCATGAAATTTTATTTTGGGTGAGCTATTTACAGAATTCTCTTGTAATTTTTCAGGAGCCCTTAATTTTTATTACTATTAATGCTTTCAAAAGAAATTACTTCTGCTATTAGAGTAAAGAAAACCATGCTAGAGTTCGTTATGATTACCACGAATGAATAACGTCATTATATTACATCCACCAATTTAGTTTGGTTATGGTGTACAGGTACACCACGTGAAACTGCTCATAATCATGCACGCACCGCTCCTTGGCTAACCCTACTATTGTCAAAGGTGCTATTATCACCAACGCATCAACCCCTACGTAATTACATTTCCAGCGGAGGTTTATTAAAAAGGGTCTTGAGAGAAACAAATTTTGATGTAATCTTATTAGTTAACAGAATGATAATGCCTACGTTGTGTCTAAATTAATTATACATGAGGCTGAAAACCAAATTATTTTGTCATTAAAACAATTTAATTTTACTACAAAGTTAACACAGAATTCAGAACATAAGGTTTCAAAGAAATCTTTAACTTGAAAACCACACCGGTTTCGTTTCGGAATGTTTTCGCATGGTTAAATAAACACTTAGTTAAATCAACAACCCCTTTTATTTTACCAGAAGCAAAATGTTCCTCTTTTAAGTTTAAAGTTTGCTTCTATCTGCCTCGACGACAATTATAGCATTTAGGGTATATAATACAATCTACAGGGCATCGCTTGTTGATACAACCATAGATCAAGTTATTTAAGAAGGTTTGTGGGAAAAATTTTGTTCATTTAACAAAGCTTTAATGTAGTAACCGTTTTATTTGAAATAATTTTGGAAGGGTTATAAAAGGGTTAAAGGTTTATTATATTATAATATTTTAAAGTATTTTAGAAAAAGTTGGACGTACTCTTAAATAAGAATTGTAGCAACCCTTTTCAGTGGTCATATTGTAAAACTCCAATAACCCTTTTTTACACGAAAAATCAGGTAATTTATTGCTAAAGGTGTACATATATCGGAAATTCTCGTTTCTTACATAAAAGTTAGTAAAAGGGTTTAATTGTAAATCGATTGCAAACATAAAAGTAGGTTGTTTAAGAAAAGCGCCAGTAAACCCTTACAATCCCAAGTATTAACATTTATCGAGCCTGGGAAAGTTTATATTGACCAAATCCACCGTTTTCGTGTATTTTAAAGTTTCAAAAGAAAGGATAATTTTTCAGAAAATGTTTATAATGAAGCCTAGATTTAAATTAAGAAATCTTGTCAAAGGCAATGTGTTGTTTGTGACAAAATAATATTTTTTGAAAACTGCAATGGAGCTTCTTTGGAAGGTTAACTAAATTCTCGAATACTATTTTATTTTATATACTCTTCTTTTTTCTCTGGTATATACATAACTTTATCTAATACACTATAGGCTCACAATGAACAATTTTATTCTTGCTTCTCAACCCTTTAAAATATTTAAACTTTTTAATAAAAGGAGCTCCAACAAAATAAAGGCCTTTAATTTTATCCTTTCTAAAAAATTCATTTATTTTTAACAAAAACCCCACAATTGTTTTTGTATCCTGGATATCATCAAGATGTTTTCTCTTTAGCCTACTCTTTTACATTTTAAGATTTCCAAAACACAGACATTTCTTTTACACAAGATTTCTTAATACTAGATTTTACCCTATTTTATACACTACTAATATAAATGATTTCATTGGATGCACAGTACTTATCTTTAAAATGTTTTTAAACTCCACTTAATCAATTCAAGCTTTGATTATACTTTATAAAAATAATACAACTGTTATGTAAGAACCACTGCTTACATGATTATTTTTATCAAATACCTGTCACATATTTTAAAATCAATTCAAAATACCAATATTAACATATGTATGTTACTTTTTCGTTATATAAAAGCAATTTTTACCCATTTAAGATTCTCCAACCACCGGAAAAAGGTCTTTTTGTTTACACAACAGCAATAATGATGCTTAAGATTAAATTTGGATTCTAAAAATGTCTCGTAAGACTAATAAATACTTGTAGCTGAGGAACCTAGCCCCGTGTAAAATTTATAACTTGTATGAGGTCTTAAGTAAGGTTCAATTATTAAAATACATCACATAAAGCCCCATCTGATTTTGATATTAAAGTAAAATGTTTTTCACCTAACAGATTAACTGTTTCAACTCTTGGCAATTTTATTTTTTTTATTAAAATCACCTACATTTTTTTCGCTGCTCTGTCCACCTCGATTTCACATTCTTTCTAAGTAATTCCACTAACGATACACACAATTCAGAATAGTGTGGTATGAAACATTTATAGTAGTTGAGAACTCCTAAAAACCCTCGCAAGCCCCTTAAACTTCTTGGCTGTTCTAAATTTTTAAGTTCGTCCAACCTTTTTTTTATAAATCTTAACGCCCTCGTCACAAATTACAAATCCTAAATAACCAACTTCACTTTTAAAAAATTCACATTTCTCCACATTCAATTGTAAACCTCCTTCAACTATTCTATGTATGATTTTTTGTTTTATGTTCCAGATGTTCCTCGTTCCTTTTGGAGAAAATCAGGATATCATCAACATAGTGTGTGCAAAATTTCTCGAACTCATTTAATAGCTTTTGCATGGCCCTGACCAATGCAGCTGAACTTGAAGCAAGACCGAACGGAACAACCCTATATTGAAATATTTCTCCCTCAATACTAAAACCAGTGTACTTCCGGCTATCTGCATGCAAAGGAATCAACCAAAACGAGTTTTTCAAATCTAATTTTCTGAAAACATTTCTCCCACTAATTTTATATAATAAATTGTTCATCGATTGTGGCTGTTCATATTGTGCTTTGGTGATTAATTTTCTGGCATCGAAACAAATTCTTATATCTAATTTATCACTAGGTTTGGGTACAACAACGATAGGATTAATAAAAGAGGTCCTTGCTGGCTCTATTATTCCATTTTTCAACATATCTTTGATTTTTGTCTTAACTCTTTTCCTCATACTATACGGAATTTGATATACCTTCGTGTAAAACTCATTTTCTTCTGTAATTTCTAACTTGTGTACATACTTACCTGCAACCATTGGTTCCCCATTAAATAAACCCACATGCTCATTAAATATCTCATATAATCTACCCCTTATTCCCTCGTCTATAATCCCAATCTGTCGCTCGTCAAATACTTTCTCAAACAAATTACCTAACATTATCTCATCCTGTCCTTCCAAAATACTTTCCTTATTCATCCCTGTGCCATAAACATCACTATTAATATCTATCCCTTTATTCGAACTCACATTAGGTACCACCCAATTTTTCTTAACATTCAAAATCTGTAGACTTCTATCCTTGTCATCTATTTTCATTTCAAATCTTTCTATAGCAACAATCCTTATTATAAAGTCTAAATATAACCCCGTTGCCACTAACAACTCGGCCTCCCCTAGTCTTACTCCCCCTATTGAAAATGGTACACAAATCATTTCATCTATTACCGATATCTTCCTTTTCATCGCAGAACACAAACTTATCATTTTTTTTGCAGATCTTCCCTTTTAATAACTCGGCGTGCTTGACTACTATCTCTTTTTTTTACTAGTGACAGCTCGGACCACCTATCGATTAATGCTACATATAAACAATTATTTAACTTCAAATTAACAAAAGGTTTTTTTCACCCCTGTCTTCTAACAATGAATGCACAAAACTTAAACTACTGGCCGTACTCAAATCCACTGAACTTAAGCCTATATCTAATTCTAAATTGACAAACTTATTTACAAAATTGGAGCTTTTTCAAACCCGATGGTTCCCCGTGTACCTGCGCTACCTCAATTAAATTCTCTGATTCACTGTTCCTGCCTGTTGTCGTCAAATATCTCATCCCTACCTTACAATTATCCCCTGGACTTTTATCTCGCTCCCTATGATAATTCAGTTATTCATTTTCGCTATGTCCACTACCACAGTCCTGATGTCCGCTTTATAAATCATTTCTACTGTTGAACTGTCTCCCATCTTCCACGTCATTTCTATTCCAGTTATTGTATCGAAAGTTGTCCCCCTTATATTGGTTTCTGTTCGAGTTATTAACTCGGTAATTGTCTCCCTGGTCCTGGTTTCCGTTTCCATTGTATTGATGTGTCGTTTGTCTATCCCTGTGTCTTTGTTCATGTTCCTGAGTGTCATACCTATTACACATTTTAAAAGTTTCATGCTGATTCCGGGTTCTTCCTGTATTTCTTCCTACCCAACATTTATTATGATTCGTTTTGAATTCCTTTGCCATATCATAGTTTCTAATTATTTCTAGGAACTCTTTTAATGTTTTTATATTTTGTGTGGTCACGGTGCTAGCCACTTCAACTTTCATGTGCCTCGACAAAAACTGTATAAACTCTTCTTACCTAAATTTAGGAGTCAAATGTTGCGCCTGATTATAATTATCGATAATGTATTCGTCTCTCGACCCCATGCTAGTTAAATATTGTCCTGTTATCAATTTAGTTCTAATTTCAGTCTGTTTTGCATTACCCCAATACTGTTCCTTAAAAAAATATTAAATTGTTCGTAGGTTTTGTAATTTTTTCTAATTATACTATGCTATTTTTCGGCGTTACCCTTTAAACTAGCTCCTATCATTTGCAACCGCACCCTCTCTGGCTCGCCTTCCATGATCTCGTCCAATTTGTCCAGGTATAGCATTGGTTGTTCAAAACGTCTTCCCCCAAATTATGGTAAAATCTCTCGTTTGTTTTTAAAGTACCCCTGGTCAATTGTCACAAAACGTCCCCCTTCTAACCCTGTCACTTGTTTCCTAACCACCCTAACAGTACCTTCTAGTAAATTTAATTTTTCATCAACCCTGTCTTTAAATCTTATTACATCAGCCCTTAATTCTCGGGAATCTTTAATTTCAGCCTAAATAATTTCCATAACTTCCCTTTTTGAATTTTGAAGATTTACTATTTGTCTCTGGTCTGCCTCATCCACTCATCCCTTATTTCGGACATCTCTGTTGCCAAATTTCCTTCAACCGCTTGGACACGATCCTCTACTTCCCCTCTGATTTTATCCTTAAACGAGCTCCAACTGTCTTGCATTGTCACCTTGATCGCTTCGATTTTCAGCTCCATTTGCTCCAATCTTTATCTAACCTCTGCCTGCGATGCCTTTACTTCTGCTTTCTACCTGGAACTTCCGAACCTCAGCCTGAAATTCCAACAGAAAATTCATATCTCGTACTTTAATATTCTTGTTGCGCTTTTCATACCGTTCTGTTTCTGCACTGTTATCTATCCTCCCTATAATGATCACCTCCGGTTCAATGTACCTTATTTTCTTCACCACCATCACCTACATTGCTCACCTCTACCGATGGTTGTCCACTTATTCCAGATTCCACTCCGTACCTTTTGCCCGATCTGGTAATCCTGTCCTCGTCTGACTTCGGAAGTCCTTAACGCTAATTTATACCTATTCAAATTGTAATACTTATTTCACGAACACCTCAGAAATTCTCAAATATTCATATTGTAATATTAAATGCAGTCTTGCAGTTGTTAATTATCAGATCCCAAAAGGTATAACACAGCGAAGAGTCGTCAATCATCCTTTGTGTATTCAACACTTCGTCTGCGTTCTAACATAATTACTCTAGTCATTGCTAAACTGAAATACGCTACAGCACATTGGAAATAACATCATAATTATTATCTGCAAATATTAATAGGAAAGTTCTGGCACAAAACAATGCACTATAATGATTTAAGAATGCTATAAAATTAAGATTCCCATGTAGTTTATACCTCATTAAACTCAATTTGAAATACATAGGAGACCGTTTACATATTGTAACGAAAACCTTTACAATAACAACAGTTCTTATTATAAACTGATCACACAAGTCTTTTCAACTTGTAACTTGTAACATTCCTATATTGGTCATATTCAAAGGTTGTCAATTTTATTATGGTGGTTTTAAGGTTAGAAATGATATCATCGTTACCTTGTATTCTAAATTATTGCAGTTTTACGATTCATCGGTTTTAATCAATAATGTATAACGTTTGAGCCTATGACATCATCATGATAGTACGAAGTATTATAAGTATTTATGGTTCCGTATTGAGTCCGTGCCATTTTTAAACTAAGTCGACGTTTCGCCCACTTTTGTAAGGGGCTTTATCAGAACAACAAAAGAAAATGAAATATAAATATAAAAATGAAATAAATATAAAAATGGAATAAATATAAAAATAATAATAAATATAAAAATGATAAAATATTAAGTAGACGAGTTAAAGTGTAAAAAATATGACAGAATTACTTCTGAACTAGCAGACTCACCAGCCCATTTAAGCCAAAAGGTGTCTTGTGTCAAAGTACATGGTGAAAGTAGCGAAAATGGTAGTTTATATGAGGTGAAAACTTGATGCATGAGTGATAATGAATAAAGTTTTGTTTTGTTTACAACCCTACTATAACTAAAACAAATGCGACAAGTCGCCTAACATATAAACAACAACTAAAGCCAACATTACAGTTTTTAAGTGCACACGCACATAAGTATTGCATTTAAACTGTTTTTACTTCGGCAAGAAAATGCCCTAATTTTAAAATGCCCAAGAGAGCAAGTTACTATACATTTTAACAAATTTCTTTTGCATTGGTACTCTGGCTTAATAAACAATACACATCAAAACTTTTTAATGACATGGTTGTGAATTAACAAATTTACCAACAGTACCTTCTTACTAATTTCTCACGTTACTAGCCTAACAAATTACATTGCTACCATCAGGTTAGCTTCTTCACTCAATACTCAAAAAAATAATTCCTACGTCTGATCATACATACCCAATGTCAGGAAAACAAAAGAAGATAAGGCAAAGTTTCAAGTTATTATCAAAGATAATAGGTAAGATAAAGATATTAAGATAAAACTAGATAACAATAGATGGATCCGAAACGTCCCAGCACGCTAAGGCACGCTACGACTATATACATTAAAGATATAGCGTAGAATTCCTCAGCTCACCAAGCTGTTTTGTCATCCATCGCAAAGATACAAGATAGAGTGCCTCCTTGAAGCCGTTAATTAGGTAAGATACTCATACCCCCTAGAAGAGAGCGACCAGTGAGGCAGACCCGTTTATAAAAACAGTATGAGGGACCGAAGAAAGACAAGTGCGTGCATTCCTGCACCCGGCGTTGAGCGATACCGATAAGATATCCACACGTATATATATATGTAGATACATATATCTAAATTCTTACACTCACACATACACACACTCAAACATACATGCACTGTTAGCGGCCACGTGCGGTTGACAGCGGCACCGCATGACCTCACGAAAGATTCCCAGAGACGTGGTCCGGGTGTCTGTGAAAACCCCTCGCGCAACCACACGGTGACTAATGAAAAGGCAATAGAGATATAGGAGAGGTAAAAAGAGGGAGGTGGACATTTTGGAATGTACTAGTGACACATTCAGGTAGAAGAGAATAGAGGAAGGGCTCGCATTGAGCAAAGGCAATAGAAAAAGGTGGATAGAAAAGCACTACTCAACCAACCAATGTGGTCAGTAGCCCGGAGTGAGGTAAAAATCACTCTTATGTGGTAAACGGGTGTTTCGGGACAAAAACAGGTCTACCGAACTGAAAAATAAGGCAGAAATGGAGACAGCGGGATAAGAAAAAGTAGAGTTTTGGACAAGCGTCCGAGAGAAGGTAGAGAGTTGCCCCAGTTAAGCGCAGATCGGTCTGAAGGACCACCTGCTATATTAATCAGACAAGTTAGAGCACACAATAAGTTAAAAAATTACTAGACTCCTGATGAGAACTAGTACGAGCATCTTCCTAACGAGTGCATCCACTGCGATAACAAAATCTGACAAAAGTTGAAACAGCAACTTAAAAGTATCACTACAGATACCTTCACGCAAAAAACCAACTGTTTCAAGGTAATTTTTAGAAACGGTAACGCCATAAACACACAAGAATGCCTAACTATAAACAGTTAAATACAACCATACTGTCCCAATATGCTAAGAACAATCGAGAATTCGATAAGATATCAATAAAAAGCGATAGCACCTCGCCACGATGTTCAATAAAAAACAACAAAAAATGTTTTTATGTTCTGATGACTTAGTAGAAGAATAAAACAAGTAATGATATAGGATAAGGTTAGCGACTGTAATAATTCAGAAGAAAAACGCATGGAATAGAAACTTCTAGTTTTTTGCAACTGCGAATATGGATTATTTTTACAAAGGCATAGGCCGCGGTTCCTATGGAAGTCTAAAAAAAAGCATCCACTCTAACATCAGCTAAAACCAATCATAAAAATTCAATGAGTTATTGCAACCAAAGTTATGACAATCACCACGAAATTAAATAACGTAAGATAAATGCTAAAAACAAAATAATCTGGCGAAGAAAAGGTGCTAGGATTAATTAAATGGAGCGACAGAGTTATATTAGATAATCTAGATAACAAACAGATATGTGACTAGCAAGAAATTCAAGGGAAAGTTAACGGGCAGCAAAAAGTGTAGATTGTGAATGTTGTATGAGAAAAAAAATGGCTGAATAAAGTTAACTAATTCATAGCAGAGACAAAAACATTAGGTAGACCGTTAGAGAAATGAAACGTGAAAAATTAATTAGAATTTGGGTCAGCAGAGAATGGTTTAAGGTCTTTAATATGCCACCTTCTTTAACGTTTTCCTTCAGTGTTTTGAAGTTCATAGATAAGTGGACTAATAACACGAGTGACCTAACATAAAATGAATTTTGGAGCTAATTTCGAAGAGAATTTTTAGTAGCATCAGATAAGACATAATTCTTTTTCCAAACGTGTTCACCTAAAGCAAAAGAAATATCTCGTTTTCGTGATCCTTACTCTTTTAGCAAGCTTTTAACAAATTTTTTCTAACGTCGTTGAAGATAGAAAGTAATGATTGTTGGTCTTTGTCCCAGCGTACTTCTTCGCCAAATTCAATTACGTTAGTATCATCAGGAACTGAACCGTAATAACTACCATCAATTGGAATAGTTCTTCCAAAAACAAGAAATGAGAGAGTAAATTGGGTTGCTTCGTGTTTAGAGGTACGAAAAGCTTGAGCGATTTTAAAGATATTTTCATCCCACCTAGTGTGGTTTGAATCGATATATGAGGGAATAGCAGTGATTAAGACTCTATTTACTCTTTCGGTAGGGTTTACCTGGGGATGATATTTTGCGTTAAACTGAATTTTTTGTACTTTATAACTCTTGACGAAATTTTGAAAATCTTTTGAGATAAATTGCTCCCCATTATCACAGAGAATAATTTGAGGGACACCAAAGATAAGAAATATATTTTGTTCCAGAGATTTGATTATGACGGCAGATGTGGCTTTACTTAACGGTTGTACCATAACAAATTTAGAAAACCAATCGGTGACAACTCAAAGATATTGGTTACCTTTTTTCGACCGGGGGAGAGGTCCTAATAAGTCAAGCGATATCAGTTGAAAGGGATAAGATACACGTTTGAAGTTCCCATTAAACCAGAACGAGCTTCTCGAGAGCTCTTCTCAGACCCACAAGTTTTACAGATTCTAATGTAACGGCAGACAGATTGTTTTAATGTAGGCCAGTAATATAGTTAATATATTTTAGCTAAGGTTTTGGTAACACTGAGGTGAGCGGCTATAGGGTCGTCGTGACACAATTTAAAAACTTCACTGAGGTTAGCGATAGAGACAACAAGTTTCCATTCAGGAATGTTAAAGGTTTTGCGCGATAAGGAAGATACAAATTTTTATAATCTATTATTCGTTACACGAAAGGTGGTTAATTTATCGGGATTTTCAGAAACTTTCTTTATCATATCAAGATACCAGGCATCAGGAATTAGATCTGAAAGGTTAAGAGAAGCGACATCGCGAGATAAGGCATCAGGTACGATATTTAATTTGCCAGGTCTATGCCAAACGTCAAAGGTAAATTGAGAGATACGCAAGTTCCATCTTGCCAACCGACCTGCGAGTTGTTCAACCATGTGAGGACTGCACAATCAGTAATTACTGTAAAATGTGTACCTTCAACATATCCTCTAAATTTTTCAATACCAAAGATAACCCCTAATAATTCACGTTCAGTAGCTGAATATTTTTGTTCAGCAGAAGTTAAAGCACGACTAGCATAAGCGATAGGGTGTTCTAATCCATTGCTTATTTGAAACAACATTGCGCCTAAACCAGTAAGTGAGGCATCGGTTTGTATATAAAATCTTTTATCAAAATTGGGCAAGATTAAGATAGGTGCAGAAGTGATTAATGTTTTAATTTGTTCAAAAGTCTGCTGAGTTTCTGAATTCCATTTGACAGATTGGGTTTTCCTTTTATTTTTAATTAAGGCAGTAATGGGTGTAGATATAGTTGCGAGATTAGGTAGAAAAATACTTTAGTAGCTAATCATTCGTATTAAACGTTTAATTTCGGTAACAGTCTTGGGTGTTTTAAATTTAGTTATAGCGTCGACTTTAGCAGGATCTGCCCGAAGACCAGTTCCATCGATAATAAAACCAAGAAATGTAAGAGGAAAACAGCAAAATTGACATTTTTCCAATTTATTTTAAAACCTGCTCATTTAAACGTTCAGCAACTTCATTGAGTGTAGCGACATATTTTTCAAAGGTTTTTGTGATATTGTAAGAGACTTTCACGGCCGGACTCATTATAAAAATTTATGGTTCCGGGTTGAGACCGTGTCATTTTTAATCTAAGTCGACGTTTCGCCCACTTTTGTAAGGGGCTTCATCAGGACAAGAAAAGAAAATGAAATATAAATATAAAAATGATATAAATATAAGAATGATAAAATATTAAGTAGACAAGTTAAAGTGTAAAAAATTATGAAAGAGTTGCTACGTACAATGACGTAACCGGAAGAAAACGTAAATATACCAGGCTAACAACCAATGCGGAGAGGGGAGGGGTTCCTAGTAACACAAAAATAATACATTGCTAACGATTTTCTATTTACAATAAAAAACATAAATATAGAAATTTCTATCGCAACAGCAAATCAAAATTAACTAAGGTTACTATTTAATAAAACAATTTGACTCTATGGACAAATTTACTAATTGTTCCACAAAGTGCGCAATTCGTAGCTAACATGCAATAAATCTAATCAGTACCAAAAAAATAACGCTGATACTTTCGTATAAGGGGATGGGTTAATTAAAAAAACATTAAATTTAGAAACCTTTCTAGTAAGGATTTTACCATACGAAGTGTTGAAGATTATGTAAAACAGTTTGACATTCGCTGATCTTGCCCCGCCACCTATTATTACAAAAGGTCTATTCGATAGACAGACGTGTTGTGTTCTCCGTACGTTTGGCATCTCAAGCCAAGATGTATGTAAAATGTTCAATATACACTTTATATAAAGAAGTTATATTATTTCAAAATACAGTCCATTAAAATATCGAAAAAAATCCAGCGCATTTTTCCAGCGAAATGTACATCACCTTCAACAATCGCGTTAAGGTTGTACGCCCAAACACGAAGCATTTGTTATAACTCTAATCAGTAAAAAAAAGAATACTGCTGATACTTTTGTATAAGCAGATGGGTTAAATACAGAAAGCAAAAGTATTAAAGTTAGAAACTTTTCTAGTACGGATTTTACCATAACAAACATTAGCGTATCTAATTTCAACTTGGGTTTATCCCAGGGTATGTTAGAAAAGAAAACAAGTCACATTCATATGTCGGGATACTTATCTGGTCAGCCCTCGAAAGCGAAGTGTAATTGCAACGGCGGTCTACATGCTAAAGCAGTTGATCTACATCAAGAAATAATTGGGCTACGCAACAAGCAAGTTAGCTTCCAGCTAGGAGCTAAAAAAAAGGAAAATCTTACTAATATTAACAACTTAGGAGCGCTTACCGATCCACACCAAATATACTCATTTGATAGAGGAGAAACGTGAATCGCTCTTGAAGTAACAGAACGAGTAGTTGTTACAAGTGCATCAACCCACAAGCTGCAGAATCAAATCTTAAAATAAGTTCAAAATAACACGAACTCGCAAAGCAAAACATCCGCGTTATCGACACGCGATTCAAACTGGAAAACGCGGTTTTACCGGAGAATAGTAGGATATATTATTTCGACAAATCTTTATATGGGAAAGCCACTAGAATGCGATTATACGTTATCGGAAGGTATAACGCGCTCACGGATACCTACAACAGGATCTTGACTAATTTAAATTTTATCACAAACTTGTCGTTTCCATGCAAATAGATTTAAGTTGAGAAATTATTCGAAAGTGTATTTATTGCAGAAAAATAGAATATACAGGAGGTGAGAATAGCAACGTAGTTGATGTAACAAAATTATCGTAAAGCAGACTTATGGATTGACAAGCGAAATTTTTAAAACAAAATTGGAACGTAACAGAGTTACTTCTGAACTAGCAGACTCTCTAGCCCATTTAAGCCAAAAGGTGTCTTGTGGCAAAGTAACTGATAAAGTAGTGAAAGCGGTAGTTTATATAGGGCAAAAACTTGATGCATGAGTGATTATGAATAAAGTTTTGTTTTGTTTACAATATCCTCCCCAGTTACTTTGCCACAAGACACCTTTTGGCTTGAATGGGCTGGTGAGTCTGCTAGTTCAAAAGTAACTCTTTCATAATTTTTTACACTTTAACTTCTCTACTTAATATTTTATCATTCTTATACGTATTATTATTTTTATATTTATTTCATTTTTATATTTATCTTTCATTTTCTTTTCTTGTCCTGATGAAGTCCCTTACAAAAGCGGACGAAACGTCGACTTAGTTTATAAATGACACGGTCTCAACCCAGAACCATAAATATTTATTTCGATATATTTAGTAATTGCTTAAGAATGTCTGTATGTTCTCGTGCTTAAATTTTTAATTGTGCAATAGAGTAAAGGGTTTTATACATTTGTGTTTTCACAACTAATTTAAAGGTAATAGTTTGCGTCCCTGATACATTAAAAGGTGTTTCCATTACCTAGAGGCGTAATAAATATGCAGGTAATTTAGCGATCAAAGATTTTTGGGAACTTTTTTCTTACAGAATCCCTCGTATTTCGAGATTAGGTGGCGTTCAAGATAATTCCCGATTGTGACTGGTATTTCCCACACGATCGTATTCACTGACCTCTTTCAACACTTATACCACTCTTTCCACTGAGTTAGTCGGCAACCACTCTTGTTGGTACAGTCGAGGTTTTCGGCACTTTATCGAAATACATAATTTTGAACGAGGTGCTTCGCCGAGTTTTCTTCTAGATTACGGCTAAATTTTTGGGACAAAAACTACGTAGTTTATTTCAGCTAATCGCTAATATTACTGTGCTAACTTCTTTAAAGGTACAACGCCATTTTCTTAATCACTATTGAAGCACTAACTGCTAATTTACGTCGAACACTACAATAATTTACATCACATACTAGAGTTATTTATTTTAACAATATGTTAACACTAATCTATAGATGTATAGATCAAGGCTCGAGTACAACTAAAATTATAATCAAAACTTGAATTGGAATTAACTAATGTCCATGAGCGGGCGATTTATATACTTATTCAATTGTTCTAGATCATTGAATTATGTAAGTTACATTTAAAAAGATCCTATTATAAGTTTAATACGGTATAAGAGCACTTTGTAAAATGTCAATCATCCTTGACGCCCAGTGGTCCCGAATGGATTCTTCTGGTAGACTATGTGACGCCTCGTTATAATATAAATGAATTAGTAACACACTTTATATAACACATATATTTATTACGTTAAATAAAAATAGAAAATATATAGTGCAAAGTATAAAAAAGTACTAGAAACTTTCTACAACTACAAAATAATTTTTATAAAATATTAATAATTATAAAAATATTAGAAATACATATAATATGTTGTTATAGAAGAATAAAAAATCATCATGTTGATATTTATGAGTTGAAGAACTGTAATTTTAAGCAAGAACTAGTAGTTTTGCGTAAAGGAATGGCCGCAGATTGTATTTCTATATCCGCTTATAAAAATCAACCAACTGGGAGAGTGTTGATTGAAACTCCGACGTCTGTAGATTATTTGACATACTTACAAAACGTACGTAATTAATTGCCTACGTGAAACGTATGATGTTTAGTAGTGATAATTATTAAAATATATTAAAATGGAAAAGACAATCACGAATAATTAAGCCAACTGCAAGATTAAGTTTTCTTAAATAATAAAGATAATTGGAATATACGTATATGATTTGTATGGTTCATTATTGATGAATAGGTCAATTTCCATAAAAATTAGAGTTTTAAAACGCTTTAAAAGAAGATTGGGTGTTGAATGGTAATTACCGTTTTGGAAAAATCCAAAAACAAAAAGATCTGTAACGGTAAAATTTAAATCAATTTGTTTAAATATTTAATTTATTACTAAAGACTCATTTATTAGTTTTAGTTTCAGAGGAAGGGTTGCATGTATAGGTCAATTTAATTTAATTTGAAGGATTTTTGGCACACCTACGCACGGGTTTTATTATTACATAAGGTTAAGCACAAACCTGCTGAATTTAGACAAGCTTTAATACGGTTTTAAGGGGTACAAAATTAAATTAGATGTCTTCGAGAGGAAACCGGTATACATATTGATTATTACGGATGATTTAATTATGGAGTTGTTAATGAACGCTAATCATGTGTTTAATATTTGTTTAGAATAAATGAGAGAAAGAGATGTTCGGGACTCTTCAGTTTAGTAGATAAGGTATGTGTGGTGAGAAAGTTATTTTCAATAATAGACTTTGTATTTAAAATATTGTTTAACAGGAATTTGTTGTGGATGCATTATTCTGTGTTTGATAGATTGTTTGTAAGAAGATTATTTCGTATCGTTGTATTTATACGACCCCGGAGGTTTCATTAATTTTAGAAACTACGAATATATATATATATATATATATATATATATATATATATAACAATTAGTATTATTTCTCGAACGAAAGTAGGTAAACAACTGATTTAATTGAAATCTTGGGATACACTCGTTCTACCAGATAAAACTACAGCGTCAAATTGTAATTTTTATTCAACGTTTCGGCATTGACTTTATGCCTTCTTCATAGTCTGAAAAATTTAATAAAGATTACTACAATTACATTAATACATTATAGCTATGTACTTACATAAATTACTATGACTTAAACCTGATTTAAACTTAACAAACAACACTTATTCATGACATGCAACTTGGTTAAATTTTTAAAAAGTAATTACGGCAACACAATTAAAATGTACAAAATTACAATTACGTGATGTTAAAAAGTACAAAGTACCATTCGCGAACGAAATCCATAATATAAAGCTTTTGTCTACGTGATTTTTGAAGCGTCTGAAGAACACATATAGTAAGTAACTCCAAGTAAAACCCAACCGGCTGCATGATAGCGCAGGACAACGCCACGAGCGTCGTCGGAGTATAAAATAACAAGCGGTCAACCAATGACAACGCGTGGGAAGACTAGTGTAGGTATAATTCACCTAAATTGATAACATTCATTGATTCCTTAACTGAAGCACGAACTGTTCTAATCGAAATAAAGGTATTACGCAAACTTCAATTGTGAAGTTAAACAAAAATTTATAAGTGAAAGTCACAGTAATTAAAATTTCAAGCGAAGAATACCGTCAGATGCGCGTTCAAACATACGAGTTATAAAAATCCGCCGTTGGCATAAAACGTAAGTCTAAATTTGATTTAGTATTAGACAAATCTTTAAAATTTATTAATTAGGGCACTAAATAATTCAATAAGAAATCTGACTAAGTACGGACGTACAACTACAATATTCTACTGAATACAATAAATGGGAAAATCTAAATCAAGACGTTAAGAGTACAACTAAAGCTTAAAGCAACACGAAGTCATTGGGTAGCAACACGCAGTGTAGAGGCAGTTCGAGGTGTTAGGGTGCACGCAGAGGTATGGGGTCACAACTTCGAATCCACGACTCTAGTCAGGAAATTAATCGGAAAAATACCAGGTTAGCATTTATGGTACAACTAATAGTATAAATCTTATTTTTGAATATTTGAAACTTACATGTATTTAAATATTTTGTGTAAAGGGTCATCAAAGAGATTTTTTAACACGTAGAAAATACGTTACAAGGAAAGGTTCATTGAACGTTCAACGAAGCCTTCGATATAATACATAATTATTTTTGCTGATTAAATTAAATTAAATTAAATTAAACATCATGCGAGTTATTATTTTTTTAATTGAATCAATTACAAGGCTAAGTTCAATACTTTGTACCCATAATCTAGTAGAAAACAATTCAGGTGTTATGAAACCTTATTGTTCAAAAAATGTCTCATGGTTTTGAATTTGTTTTATACACACAGCGACGTGTGTGCATTACACCTCTGTTTTTCTAAATCCGCTTACTTCCACATCATCTTTGAGGCAAGCAGGTTGGAAAATCATTGATGAAGAGATTTACGGTCCAAAAACTTTGTGCCTTAAGCGAGTTTCGTTACAGCGCAAAATTCCGTGTAGGGTTAACAACTACAAAGACCTCAAAAGTGACATCCGCTATCATGAAACAGTCAGACAATAGGCCGTTGGAGCGGAAGCCATTGCATAGTCTTTAATTTCAGTCTAGCTGATCAACACTTTTAACATCCATCAGATACCACATCACCTTTGTCATCCAGCTGGAAGCTGGTTAAGGGTGAGTGATTTTTGTTGGACCTCAGAAGAGTCTATTAATTGTTTTTGCAACCTTCTTTTCCACAACGGCGATGCCTGAGTCGCCTAGATAAGTTTTAATCATTCCAGAGTGTTAGACTCGGCACCGCACTTGTATAAATAATAACCTTATATTGATTTTTAATTTTTTTATTGAGGGTATACTTTTTCCTGAAAGTATTATCTGCTCCAAATCTTGTATATTTAGAGTTTTTAATAATAACCACTGGAAAATAATTTGAATTACAGTGTCTCTTAAGTTGTACGTGATTATCAGATCTAATGCTCATATTAATCATAAGATGTGTGACAAATAATTTTTTTTTGATATCACTAACACATGTGAATTTATTTAATTTTTTTTTAAATAAAAGTTATGTGTTCTATAATAGATACATTCTGATTTTAATATGTTCCTTTTTCTAAAAAGAGTAAATTAAATATTTTAAATGATCACATAGGGTTTCGGTATCTACCCTAAAATCGCATCTTTTTGCTAGATACAGTGGCGTCCAACTTCATTTTATTTAGTTTTCTATTTTATGAAGAATATTTCATCCTGACATTTTCATGATCTCCCATGAGAAAATAGCCAAGTTAGCCGCTGGCGCAACAAGTTTTTATATTTCCAATTCGCATGCCTAAAAAGTTCAAGTCCCTTTAAATTCCGAATTATTGTTCTATCTCCTCCCAAGAGGCTGAAGAAATAAATTCTTACATTAGTGCTCACAACGCTTTGAGGCTTGAAATGAGCAGCCATTTACGAACACCATCTATATAGAAAAAGAAACTGTTACATTGACACCGCATCGTGAGGTCCAAGTTGAAAATATAAAAATAAACTTGTTACAATATATATTGGTGTAATATTGAAGCCTCATAAGTTTGAGACAAATTTATGTTGTGAATTATATATTTCTTTTCTCAACACAACAAACGCATAACCTTAAACCTAAATTCAGAAATTCACTTCCCCTACTATCTCAGTTGGCAGAACATAAAAACACTCTCAAACTCTAACAGATTGATCTATTGAACCTTTACTAATATTTTATAGTACAAATATTCATAAATAATATAATAAAATGTAGGAGAAAGAACATTTTTACAGTATTACATCAAATGAAGGAATTCTACAAATCAAAATATCGGCTTACACTAAAAATGGTTTTACGTTATACTTGCGGCATCTAAGTATACCCAAACCTCCATTTTTACTCTTTAAAAAATATTGACAAGGATCAACTCCACATATGAATTATCATCAAATTTACTTAGGGTTGATATAGTTTTAACTTGAGTACGACCAAGTAGAGAAAGAGAGGAAAGGGAATCGTATTGAATTTAATCGAACTAGGATAGAACCTGAAGCCAATTTTTACCAAAATCGGCGAAAGTCCATTAATTGCAGACACTTTGTAACAATTAAGATTACTTAAGCTTGTACTGATTTTTATTTTATTAATCACTGTTTTATTCTAAAATAGATTCGTTTGTCAACAAAGTATCAGTACCCCCCGTTTAAAAGTTACTTTCTTATTTGTAACTTATCATCCAGATTGTAAACAACGACATTGTTCAGGAAATTTTATATTGTATAGAAATATTAGACCTGGTAGAAATCACGTAGCTCGCACCGATAATAATCATTTCAACTCGCAACAAAGTATTTAATTTGTTTTATGCGCTCAGCATTGCAAAATCAACATGGTTTACTAAACGTAAAATCCGACCATTCAAATTTCTAATCTGTCCAAATGTTAATTCATAAACAGAAAATTTGTTCTGATATATCTGCTTATTACTGCAAATGTTGATTTATATTGAATGGAATAATGAACAATTACGTAATTTCTTAATCATCCATTTGAGTAATATAATGCCTAGTTTTATTTACCGATTGTTTTCAATAAAAGTTCAAGTTTTTATTATTGATTAAAATTATGTTTCAATTGACCAAAATGGCACTTATTTCTCTTATCATTCTATATACATATATCATAATTAATAAACACCTAACTTCTACCTAGGGAATGCTATTTTTTCCTGCAGTGTTATTGTTACTAAAAAATTCAATTGCAATTGCAACTCTTTTATAATAAATATTATAAGTTTCCGTCTTGGTTAATACCGGAAAAGGTCTAGTAAATCCTTATATTAAAAGACCATGGAGCGTGCTAGAACAGACAAGAAGCTGCTTTATAATAATACACTTTCTATGGTCTGGTTTAAATTTCATATTGAATAACTATACAATAGATTGTAGGTACATACACTTAAAAAGCTGTCTGCTGTCTTAGAAAGCACATGAATGTTTAAACAAAAATGCCATTGTGCATTGTGACATAATCATCGGCGCGTAATTCTCATGCTATGAAAGATGAGACGTACCACCCGCATACCAACATACTAAATAAAAAAGCCAATGCGACTAAAACATAAAAATCCGATTTGTTATTAAAATCTGGAGTCGAAAATTATTTCAACGCTTTTTCTTTATTAAATTGTAAATTTGTTGACAATATTTAAGAAAGCTTCCTATGTCTATATTTAGTGTATATTGAAATATTGTTCTATTTGTACCGTATGTTCAAATTAGAAGACAAACAGCTTATAGTATAACTTCGTAGAAAAAAAATTATATCACAAAAGGGGCAACGAAAAACGCCTGGAAATTATTTCGAAACTTGTAGGCCCAACTGATCACCAGAAATTGAAAACTTACTTCATACAAAATTTACTTAATTAAAAGTCGACGTATTTTGCTTTATCTTTTTGAATAAGAATAGGTACGTTTTGTTTATTCTAATTTTACATGTGCTGTTGAAAAAGTTTCTAAACGCCGATGTAATATTCATAAATTTGAACCAATTCAACCAGCAACACAGATGCTAGAAGCCACTGTTTATGCGTTTTTTTAGAAACTGTGTTTTTCATGAAAAAGTTAAATTGAAACATATAAGTTTGACTACAACTTTAAAAAATAATATTAGCAACAAACCAGAGAAAACCGGATGTCGATATTTTTTTCTATCGCCAGATATCTTAAGAAACGTGTAAATGATGGGACGGATAATACCATATCGTTACCAAAAACAATGAAATATATGCGGTTGATGAATATGAACAAACAAATTCTTATTTATTTATTAGAATTTTCGTAATAGCCTCAGGTATTAAGATATTCGTTAAAGACTGTTTACATTATATAACATATTGTATATATTGTTGTGCATAGGCCGCCTCGCGTTGGCGTCGCTAATTTGCTGTAACCCGCCTATGGGTTGTTGTGGACCAAAAATTAATGCTGTGACTTGGGTACAGCGAATTTTATTAATAAGGATGGAATTTGCGAAAATGAAATGAAATAGAGAAACATATATATTCATTCGAAAACATTTTTGTTTTATACACATTATCTAAAGAATCTGTTACATTTATGCTTATAAAACAAACAATCTTTCAAGTCCTTAATTGGAATGTCCATTTATCCTTATTGAATGAACGTTAAAATGTATATGATATCTTGAATAATAGCAGTTACTTGATTTGTTGGTTGTTTTGCTACTTGATGAAGGAGGGTTTGAAATTTCTTGAACATTCCAGAAACGAAATACTTTTCACTATCCAAAATACGCAACTGCACGTTTTGCGTTAAATGCTTTTAATCTTGTCATGAAATGAACTGAACGCGTTTTAAATGGTAGGGAGTACTTTTTAATAAGAAGGATTTTCGCGAATTTTTACTTACGTAGTATGTACTATTTAAAGACTTCATCATCATCATCATTAGCTCATCAGTCCTGGAACTGGTTAGACGCGTAACTTCACTGTTTTCTATTCTGAGATAACCTGCACATTTCCCTGAAATGCCTAGAGAGTAAACACAGCTGTGTTCTTCTTCTATTGTCTTCTAAGTATATGCCTTATTTCACCGATATTCAGTGGTATGTGAAGAGGGTTAACCAACCTGCGGCTACCGAATTTCCCCATCACTTAACTATTCGCCTAATTAATAGTTTTCCAATGAATCCTTTCGTACAATCGACATTAGTTGAGAATATTGCCAAATCAACACTTTTAGTTGCAGGATCAAGTACAATTATTTTTTTCGTCGTTAGATTTTCAGTCTTGGACCTGGCTCTTCACGTACTTCCATTGATTTCTATTCTGAGTCTGTGTGCAATAGTCTAACCTAGGTCCACCTCTACCTCACTTTTTCCTTTCTCTGCTTCTAATATATTCAGCATTATTCCTTCATGCCTTAGTATGTGACCTTAGCATCATATCCTTCCTGTTTTTCACTATTTTCCACATATTTCTTTCGTCCCCTATCATATTTAGAGCCTCTTTGTTCTTAAATTTGTCTGTCTATATATTCATCATACGTCTGTAGCACCACCATTTTTCCTGTCCGCTTTCCTACTGTCCAAGTTTTACAGCCGTACTGTTATGTACTCCACACATATGCTTTAAGCAATGTTTTTCTTGTTTCTATGTTTGTTGCCCTTGAACACAGTAGTTGCTCTTTCTTGTTAAATGTAGCACGATCTTGGGCTAATCTTTATTTTATATCTTTTGTGCTTTTCCCATCTTGCGTTATTTGGCTTTCCAGGTAGCAGAAATCCTTAACCTCTTGTAAGTTGTCGTTACCTATTTGTATTCTTGTTTTTGATTTATTTTCCCCTCCTTTACATACAAGCACTTTAGTTTTATTTTAATTAATTTTCATATGTATCTCTCTGTTAGAAATCTTTCCATTTCATTAAGAGCAGCTTCTAACTCTTCCTTGTTAGATGCTAATACTGCTATATCATTTTCAAATCTAAGCATATCAATCTTTTGTCCCTACATACTAATTCCAAATGTCTTTCTGTATTTGATAGTATTCATTGCCTCTTCGATATACAAGTTAAAAATTAACGGAGATAGGGCACATTCCTGTCTCACCCCTTCCCTAATATTTACTTCTCTACGTTCCTGTTCGAATTCTATTACCGTCATTTGCTCTTTGTAGAAGCTATGTACTATCCGTCTACCCCTAAAACTCATTCCAATCCTTTTGAGTGCTTCAAACATTTTTTCCATTTTACATTGTCGAATGCTTTTTCCAGATCTACAAACCCTATACACAAGCCTTCTCCTTTTTCTATTGTTTTCTCCATTATCACCCTCAGAGCTAAAATAACTTTGCGTGTTTCTCTGTTTTGCCTAAACCCAAATTGATCTTCTCGTAGTATTTCTTCAGCCCGTTTTTCCACCCCTCTTTGTACAATTCTAGTTAATATCTTTAACACGTGTGCTGTCAGACTTATTGTTCGAAAATTTTCACATCTATCCGCGCCTCTCTTTTCTGGTATAGTGACTACGATGCTACGTCTGAAATTTTAGGGTATCTCGCCTGTCCCATACATATAGCTTACAAGTTGGAAGAGACGTTCTGTTACTGTTTGTCCAGCGGATTTTAGAGTTTTTGCTTGCACCTTATCTTATATTTTTGCTATAAAGTTTTATATCCCTAAAATTCATTCTAATTAGTTTGTATGCTTCGTCTGTCTTTCCTATTTCCATCTTAGTTAGTACTTCTTTGCACTTTTCATCAATCCATTGTTCTTTAGCTTTCCTGCATTTGCGAATAATTTCCCATTTTATTATATTTCTTATTTCCTGTTTCGTCTGGTTTATTTTTGTATTTTCGTCTTTCATCTATTAAATTCAGGATATCCCTTGTTATCCATGGTTTCTTTTTTTTTGTATACTCCAGAATATCTCGGGCCGCCATGTCAAAGCTGGAGATAATGTTATTCCATTCTGTGTCTACTTCCCTAGATGTTGTGGTCAGTGTATATCTGCTTTTGGGTGGCTTCTGCGGTCTTTTACTTGATTCCTAAACCGTTGTCTAACAATAATGTAACCTATTTTATATCTCCCTATATCACCTGGCATTTTTTACGTGTATCGTGTTCTAGCATGATGTCGAAATAATGTGTTTGTGATGTGTTTGTCGCAAAATTCTACCAGCCTATTTCCCCTGTTCTTTTACGTATCTTAGTATGTCCTCGATATCTTTGTAGATTGCCTCTACCTCTTTCTTTCTGTAGGTAGAGGTGGCCATTTTTACTTGTATAAATACTGTATTTACTGGTTTAGATTATAATCTAACCATTGGTCCTCTTTCGTTCTTTTGTAAGTAGTTTTCTACACAGCGTCCTATCTTTTATCGCATAAATATACCCACACCCAAATTACCTTCCTCTGATCCTGTTTGAATTATCCTAAAGTCTCCGCTCCAAAAATCCACCACCTCTGGCCACCGAACTTCGTTGATCTCTACTATGTCTAATACTAACCATGGTCAATGACACTTAAATGACCTATTATCACATCAATATATATATATATATATATATATATATATATATATATATACAATAAAATTTCAACACCCCTGTATATAGAAAAGAAAAAGTTATTTACGCGCAAAAATTAATTTAATTCATTTAGGGAAAACGGACGAATATTAGAGTAATTTTATACTTAATAATTGAAATATTAGGATCACAGAAAGGAAAAAGGCTTCAACGCAAATAGAAGTTCAAGTATACGCATAATGAACCATAAAGTTATTTTAATTCAACAGGCATCAGCAAAAAGGAGCGTGCTTGGGTAGGGAAATCAATATTTCCAAGGCAAAATGTATTCTTGGTAAAACGGACGATAATTAACAGAAAAACCTATGTTTCAAAAGGTTACGTTCAAAGAACTCGTGTGTATATTACGATAAGATTTCATAGAAATTATTTCCAACCGTCAGTTTGGACAAACAGCTAGGATAACAAACATCTTAAGGAGCGAGGGAAATGGACGATTGGTAATATACAACAGATAGAGACAAATATAAAAGCGTTGGGATTGGAAAGCACGTACTATATACACGTGGAGTTGAGATAGGATGTCAACAATATCGATTTTCTGTAACTCAAGTGGGGTTTTGAACGAGACAACAAACATGCGTAGAGAGATGCATCGCGTTTAGCAGGAGTTTGGTGACGACAGAAAACTCTGTCATTGGTCGAAAGTCAAGAGTGTTAGAAACGAATGCACACGCGAAGGTTGTAAGCGAATTCGAAGTAGACAACAAGCACGGCAATAAAAATTTTTAGAATCAACCGACGGTTATGCTAAAAATTTGTAGAATTAGATTTGAAAATAAGCTTTTCGCTGAAAGCGCGTCCAGTAGGGGGTTTGCGAGATAATGTAAATACCAGAGCTTTAATATTCAAGGTCTCTTTTTTCCATTACTTCGATACAGTGCTGAGTACCGATTCAGAATAAGATAATAAAGCTTTTTGTGAGTATTTTATGTTTGTGTAATAATGTTACTGTAAATATAGTGGTTGCAAGTAAAACAGTAGTAGCGGACCTCTAATTATTGACGTGAAGTACGAGTAGTGCATTTTAAATTAATAAAGGTCCGGCTACTACCATACAAAACACAAAAATCTATAAATGGAAGCATGATATATGGGGGTAAGCATCACAAGTAATCGAGTTTGTATGCATGATATATGGAATGGTACTGTGAGACGAGGCACATAGCCCGCAGAGGTAGCAGATGGAAGAGGCCTGTGGATCCGCTGAGTAGAACAGTGAATGGAAATGAAGCCGAGGTGTTCTGGCAATCATCTTCAAAGGGAAGAAAGCCTGAAGAATTCACCAGGTAATTTACTTGAAATTTCTGTTATTTGATAAACATTTGTGAAATTTTGTGCTGTGTGGTTGATTTTTTTTTGTGGCATATTTTTGGTTGTAGAAACTTATTTGTAAAAGATACATGTACTGGACAATTTATTGAGGTTAAATATTGAAAAGAGGTGTATTTAAAACATACAAAAATTTAGTCACGATAGAAATTGAATTGTAAAGGGTAAACGGGTCTGTAATTTTTGGTTTTAATTTATGCAAGAGTTAAAAGGCATATACGAACTAAACTGGGTTATTATGAGCTCACCATACTCCAGTGTGAAATCAATTTAGGGTAACATGTGGGGCCCTTCTACTCATATCTCATTGAAGTTGTTTAAAATTTATTAGAAGAATCAAGGACTTTAAAAGATATCAGAATTTGAGTTTTATAATTATTGTATCAAACTGTTTTTAACCCATGTAAATATAATTTATCTGTTAATAGGTGTAAATAAAAGGTTGTATGGTTGTGGTATTATTTGGTAGTTTTATTGAATGGTGTGTGAGTGTGAAAGATATATGTCCGTAAATTTAGGTATTCGAGAAGGGGCACAGTTGAGCTAGCCAGGGAAGTTGAAGGAATTTGAAGGAGAAATAAACGGGTAAGAAAATTTAAATTTTTTTTTTTTTAAAAATTTGATGTTGACCCAGATGAAGGATCGATGTCACAGCTTCGTTCCCGAATTTTTGTAGGTTCCACGGCAAATTTTATGACGGCCCAACGCTGGGGCTCGATGTTAAAACCTTAGTCCTCGATTTTCACGGCAATATATATATATATATATATATAGAAAAGATTTTGTTTTTTGGTTCTTGGGATAAAGTCGCTCATAAATTAAACACAAAACATTAAATGTGTATCATTTGTATTAAATCGTACGTTTCGGTGATAATTTACACCTTAATCATCGATCTACATGAAAAAGTATATAAATAGGTAATTCATATAACAGGTAATATATGTTTAACTTACTTATTACTTGATAAAATTATTTTATGTATTCACCCATAATAAAAGTACATAAAATAATTTTATCAAGTAATAAGTTAAATATATACCTGTTAATGAATTACCGTATATACTTCATGATCGATGATTAAATATCACCGAAACTGTACGATTATAAATGATACATTTGTGTTTAATTATGAGCGACTTTATCAGAACAAAAACAAAATCTTCTAATTAACTACGCTCAAGAATTATCAAGAACCTTTTATATATATATATATATATATACATATGCGCACATATATATATATATATATATATATACATATATATATGTATATATAGACGCATATGTACTAGGTTATCATAAAGTAAGGGATATATTTTAAATCATTACAACTTTTTAATAAATTAAGTTAGTAACATAAAATAAACGAAATCTAGTTGCTTAATGAATGGGATTTTACCGTATCTATGAGAAATAAAAGCGTTGTCATAACAATTGTTGACACTAGTGTCAAAACGAAATTATTCAATTTGAAGTTTTATTTTGAAATTAAAACTCAAGTAAACGTTGAGTTCAAACGACTCAACTGTAATAACATAGATTTACAAACAAAAATTGGTTTAGTTCAGTGCTATTATGAATCCGGCAGAAATTACACCGCTGGATTACGAAGATTTCGCACGAGAATGGGTTTGAGAGCGGGACCCTGTCAAATGAAAGCGTACCGCAATTTGATACAAAATTTGAAAGAACAGGGTCTGTAACTGACTTACCAAGATCAGGAAGACCAATAATTAGTGATGTCCAAGTTGCAGAGGTTCTTCATGAAAATCAAGACATAGCCAGAAGCAATTCACTCGCAATCAGCAGTGCAAATGCGATATCCAAGCGATTGCAAATGCCGTATACCACGGTTTGGAAAATTTTACGCAAAATTCTAAACATGTATCCATATAAACTGAAAATGCTGTTTGAATTAAAGGACGCAGATTTGGCTACTAGGTACGATTTTTCTTTGCGAGTAATGGCTCATATGGAAATTGAACCCGAATGGTTATCCCGTATTTTATGGACAGATGAGGCACATTTTACTCTGAATGGTGGAGTCAATACTCAAAACTGTAGATTCTGGTCTGCAGAAAATCGGCAACAAATCGTTCAAAAAGGTCTTCATGACAAGAAAGTCACCGTTTGGAGCGGTTTTACAGCTGCTTTTATTATTGGTCCGTATTTATACGAGGAAATGCAGAATGGACAAGCCGTATCTGTAACTGTAAATGGTGAACGAGACTTGCAAATGTTACAAAATTATGTTATTCCACAGCTGCAAAACGAGCACTACGGAATTGAAAACATCATTTTTATGCAGGATGGAGCACCCCCGCACATTTTTCGACCAGTCAAAGAATTGTTAACCAACGTTTTTCAAGATTGCGTGTTAAGCAGACATTTCGTAAATTCATGGCCACCAAGATCACCTGATCTAAACCCAGCGGATTACTGGCTGTGGGCGTTATTTAAAAAGTTTAGTGTTTAGAAGACGACCAACTACGCTACAAGAATTAAAAGACAGTATTACGGAGCAAATTGGTACAATTCAACCAGAAATGTTACGAAATGCTGTGTACAATTTGGAGGTAAGGGTGATGATCTTACAACAACAAAATGGAGGTCATATTGAGCAATTGCCGTAACCTGTTTTGGGCATACTAAATCCCATTTCATAAGCAATTAGATTTCATTTATTTCTTGTTATTAACCTAATTTGTTAAAAAGTTATCATAATTTAAAATATATCCCTTACTTTATGATAACCTTATATATGCATACGTATATACATATATGTATACACGCAAACACACACACAACACACACACACACAAACAGACACACATATAAGCGCAGCGGACAGGGTGAGCAGCAGTTGATATCATAAACGGGTCTATAACTAAATATAAGATATATATAGATAAAAAAATATAATTTTACTGTACAGTATATATTGCTGATAGACTCTATAGAATTTTGCGAAAGTGTATAAATTGGTGTTGATAAAGAGTTCATGAGAGGTTATTGAACGCCAAATTCTATGAAAAATTACCACCCAAAGAAAAGAAAACTGAAAAAAATTAAAATTTCCCAATAGTTAATTTCTCTACCCTGTATAAATATAAAGGTATTTTATTAGCACATAAAAGAAGCACTTGTTAATTATTAAATCCCATTTATTGCATTTATTGCAGAGTGTGAAAAGATCGTAAACTTAAAAAGCTCAACTTTGAGCCGTGTGTGTAAATAATTCATTAGGGATACCTTAGAACTAGCTTTTATTTTAAAATGTAAATACAAAAACCATTCAGTTTCCTTGCCTAAAATAATTACTCTTGAGAGATACCTTTTGCAAATAATCATTTTGTACTTAATAAAATGAGTTCCATTTTAAAATATGTACACTATTTATTGAATGCGCAGGAATTCCCCAGATCGAATTGTCTTCATAAGTATTTTCCTAATCCGCTCACTTCCACGTTAGTCTTTGAGTGAAGCGGGAGTTGTTGATCGTGAAAATTAGTGGTGAAATTTTTTATTCGTGTTAGCGCAAACACCCTCAGGTCAGCAAACATCTTCGGGTTAATGAAACACCCTCGGGTCAACAATAGGTTCCACAATTCGGAATCAGTCTGGTCCGTTTAATTTTATCTCTGCAAGTGAATGGCAGGAGACGAGCTGAAACCAGATATAACCAACGCAGAGGTAGCAGTCGGCGACCAGTGGTTAAGGATGAGTCTTACTTTTGCAAATCTTTCATCGGATTTGTTTAACAACCCCTTATTTACGTATAGTCAAATTACTAGCAGTAAAGACCCCATAGTTTTAGTTTGTAAGATCCGTTAATGGAATGTTATAATCTCATTAAATATTACTAATTTTACATGACTTTATGTATTTTTTGTGAAAGAAAAATCTGCGTTAAATTTTGTTACATCTGAAGCTCTCACTTACGAGAAGCTGAAAAAAGTTTATGCTTTACTAGACGAAAAAATATTTATATTAAGATTATTTAAAGTTCCAGTTTTTTATTAAATTTGTACGCGAGTGCCAGATCTGACAATCAGTCAAAAACATACCTATTATGTAAGAAAATTTTGTTCGGGTATTTTAAAACTAAAGAGCCAGTGATATAATTTATTTGTTAAATATAGTTGTTATTTGTTTCAAATTATTTGTTATGGAATAGATGTATATTATCACTCTGGTAATTTTTCTACGTTAAAGAGGCATGATCAATTATCCATGAATTTAGGTAGAAAAGTTTAGAATCATCAATTACGAAAAGGATTTCCGTATCTACCCTGAAATAATTTTCTTGATTATTATTTGCTAGATACAGTGACGTCCAACTTTAATTTAAATTGTTTTCCATGTAACTAAGAAAATTGCAGTCCAGATCCATCTCTAACTCCCCCTTGGGGTTATAGTCAAGTTAGCTGTCGGCGAAACAGTTTTTAGCCTTTCGATATAGTAAGCGTAAAACTTTAATTTTTTTTAAAGTACATTACTACCGCGCGGCGCGGCGGCGCGTACAATAATTATGATTAAGCACGCTTAAAATAGTTAAAACTGTTAAAGCGTGGGTGTGAGTGCGTGCGTGTGCGTGTGTGGCGCGCGTGCGTATGCGTGTGTTTAAGCGGTGGTGAAAAGCAAACAAGATGATAAGAAAAAATAATGCAACAATGTCATTTTCAATAACATTTTTCCGCTTGCACTTCCAATATTTATTGAGAACGAAAATTTAAAAACCCAATGGGTAGCAGAGGGAGTATCAGATTTGCAGCCAACAATGGTCTAGCGTCCCAAAAACTGAACTAGTCAAAGGTTTGAAGATACAATAAAAGTTTTCGGAAAAGTGACATGAAGAATATTGTGAAGAAATAAAAAAGGCTCTTACGGGAAGTAGAAAGAGCGACAGGCAGTGTTAGTAAGAAGTATTTCTCGTTTTTATTTATTTTTCGTTTTGAATAAAAGTGTCCTCAAAAACAGAGTCAAAAAGACATTACTCTTGCGCTATGGTGAAGTTTAGTGAGCATACATACACACGTTTCGTAGCCATATCTCATTTTTCCAAATTCTTTTTAATTTTGATAAGAAGAAAAAATATGATTCTGTTCTCTTTCCTCTAATTCCTTTTTGAAATAAACAGTTTGTGCTGTCATACGATATGAGATGAAAACAGAAGAAAGCAGGCACTCGTATTGTAATGATGAGGGAGTCATTTAATAGAGAAGAAAGTATTAGTAGATGCTGAATTACGAACTAGAATGGTTAAATGGATGGGCGGTAAATATTGTCTTATGTGGACTTGCAGTTGGACTTTCAAAAATTTAGGATGAAGCAACTTAGACTGTGAAGTTTGTATTGAATGGTAAACTTAAGCAAATCAGAGTGGTTTTAAAATAATGAGTATTCACGGGAGTAAATAAATAAATATCTTGCAATGTCTTAAAATAGGAAGAGGTAGAACAATTGTAAAATAACTGCACTGTCAAGATTGCTACAAAAGTAGAAAGATAGTGAGAAACAAAGAAGTCCAATTTAAGACGAGTTATAACTTACGCATCATACGTGGAAACTAAATAATTGACCAACCACTACGTAAGGTGGGTCCATGGAACCCGAACATTAAATTTAGCTCAAAACCTGTCTAATGAAACTAATCGCTATAATGTTAATGCTTGTTAACAAAGAATCATTGTGCAATTCCAAGTTCCGTATTTGCTAGGTCGGCGTTTGAAAAGAGGTTTTGACCGGGTGACCCAGTATTTCGGTGAGGTGTCTGTTAATCGGTATACACTACACACATTGATATGCAATAGTGCGTAGATTATCTGGTTCTGTATTGCTTAAATCCCAATAAATTATCGGGATTGGGTATAAGTATACTCGCACAATAACAGGTTGGTTGTTTGTTTGTTTGTTTATTGTTGTACATGATTCCTGGGCCAAAGGCCTAACCTAGTAAATATGAACAAAAGTTTTACAAATAACATAAGTTACAATAAATTTGCAATATATATTAATTTCCGATGTAGTACGTTGATAATCTTGAGTTTATTTCCCTTATCGCCGAGTTAATCTTGGGCTGTTGGCAGAGAAGTTGGTGTGCAGTGTAATGTTGTCGAGGTAGGAATATTGGTGTGGAGGGGATACTATTATTGGATCGGGGGTTTCGTGATAAGGGTTTAATCTAGGAACTGGTCAAATTGGAGGAGGTAGTTAGTTTTAAGGAAGTTGATGCTAGGTAGTGGGGTAAAGGGATCAAGTTGGATCGCGTGTTTTATTTGGTTTTGGTGAGAAATGGAGTTAGGGCATAAGTATTAAGTGATGGGGGGTTTCAGTAATGTTTTGGTTCGAGCAGGGACAATAAGGTGAGGGAATTAGTTGGAAGGAGTGTAATATTTGTCGGAATTTGCCGCGTCCGGTCAGGAATTGAATAGTAGATCGGTTGGAGTAGGGGATATGTTCGGGTATGTTTGTTATATCTGGGAAAATGTCGTGTGTGTCTATCTGTGACTTCGTTGTTCCATTGGTCTTGCTAGCTGTGCGTTAGTGATTCAGTAATTAGGTTGTTTATGTTTGTCATTGTTTCGTATTCTGTGGGTTGTAGGGTGCGGTCATGTAATTGTATTGCTCTTCTTTCCTTTAGGTTTCGAAGTTGTACTTTGGAGTGGAGCAGGATGTTTAGGGGTGGTTGTTTCAAACTTGTTTATAATGTCGAGGTGGGGGATGTTCTGAAGGCTCTTGTGGAAAATAGTAAGAAGAGTCTTATGATTGGATTAAGATTTCTGTGAGAATGAGGTGTTGTAAGGGGATACCAGGAGTTTATTGCGTAACTTAGGATGGGAATTATTATTTGTTGTAGGATTAGTTTATGAGTGGGGTGAGTCAGTTCAATGGATTTTGGTAGGGAATGGTGTATATTATTAAGCATTGCTTTGGTTTTGGATGGGAGATATGATAGATGAGCGTGCTTTTAAGTTATGTTTCGATTTGGATTCCAAGGTACGTGGTTGATTCGGATAGGGTTAGAGGTGTGTTAAATATGTGGATAGTGGGGGCGCGCTGGAGATGTCCTTTAGGTAGTCGAATTTTGGATTTAGCGGGTGATAGGGGTTGTTTGTTTAGTAAGGACCAGAATTCGATTTTTTTGATCAGGAGGAGGGCGGTGTTTACCAAGAATTACGGGGGTTTCCATGTACGAGGTAAGTTAGGTCATCAGCATAGGCGAAGGTAGAAATATTAGGGCTGTCAAGGTCTAGGAGGGGGTTTATAAAGAGGTTCCATAGCATGACTGAGAGGACCGATCCTTGCGGACAGCCCTGGGATAGGGGTTTGGTGATGGAAAAGTAGTTGGAGTTTAGGTTTGCAGAACGTTAGTCTAGGTAGGATTTAGGATTTTGTATATATTTCGAGGAAAGTTTGATTTTTTAATTTGTGAAAGGACATTGGGCCACCATAGGAGATCAAAGGTGGATTGGAAGTCAAGGAAAATTACTATTACATATTTGAAGGGAGATGTCTGGTCGGTGGTGATTAGGGATCGGATGATGTCCTCGGCACTATGTCCGGGTTTGCTGGGTTTTAATATAAGGATATTAGAAGCTTTTTTAAGGATATTAGGTTTTTAGTATTGAGTCTAATGAGTCTATGTCTAAGTCATAATCTGGTGTGTTGTTTGGTGGGGTGGTGTATTTGCGTATTGTATTGTTGCTTGTTGTTGTTCAGTATGTGCATAAGGGATGGTGGAGGGAATTACTGTATCCAGAAGTGTAGTTAAGGTATCATGAAATGACGGGTCAGTTTGGTTCGATGGTGTGGAAAGTATATGGTTAGGGGGTGGTTTTATTAATTTACGGTATGTCTTCCAGGGGTCATTGGTGTGTTCGTTGATTATAGTCATGTAGTGTTGGTTTTTGGTTTTTGTTATCAGTGCTTTGTACCCGGTCCTTGCTGTTTTGTATTCGTGTATAAGTACGTCCACGTTGTTGTGCTGTCTGCGTTTTGCGTTTTGAAGTTGGTATCGTACTTTGCTCAGTGTTCGTCTTTTAAAATCAAGTTGTAATGTCCACCATGTGTTTGTTCTCTGCGTGTAGTATTTGTGTAGGATGGTGTCTTTAGCTGAGTTATGTATGTTCGTGATAATAGTGGTTGCGAGGGAGTTAGGGTCTGTATTTTTGTATGTGATTGATGGGAAGATGGGGGTATTTTTATCGAGATTGGTTAGGAATTGCTGCCAGTTGACTTTATGGGTATTGTAGGATGGGGTTTTATAAAAGATTTGTGGTGGAAAATTTGGTAGTATTTTGAAAGTTATAGGATTGTGATCAATAGCTTGAATTATGTGGGATATTTTCAAATGGAGATGATATTGGCGGTAGATGGGGTGGCAAGTGTTACATCAATATTTGATTGATGGTTAGAGGATTTTCATGTTGGGATATGGGAGGGGGTGTTTTTAGGATTTGTAAGTTATGCTGGAGGATAAGGTCTTCAAGAAGGGAGCCACGTTCGTCAGTGGTATCGTGCGTTGGCGTCTGTGCATATAATTGTGGGTAGCAATCTAACGTACGAACGGCAACGTTTATTTATGTATTACGTAACATCCACTACTAAATTTTATAGAAAGCAAAAATAATCTTGCCACCGAATGCATCCGCTTTTTCATCATTTAAGTATTGTCGTTACTTTGGTGCTTCAAAGCCCCTCTTTAGTATGCATTTCTGAAATTGTTTGATCTTTGGATCAGCTTGATCCATTGCGTCAACATGGTTTACCAGGTTACTAGATCAGTTAGGGTCATCGGGTACCGAGTCAGTTAGAATCCTGGCTCATCGGGTACCAGGTCAGTTAGGATCTGTGGTCACTGGATTGAGCCAGGGTCTGTTTCTGGTCACCCGTTAAAATATTGTAACCCCGTCTAACTCTCCTTGGTAGCGCGTTGAATAATAATGTTAGAGGCGTAATCGTTTATGATAGAATTTGAACTTAACACTGTAGCGCGCAAATTATTATTACCCAATTGATTTTCAATATTGTTTGTTTAGAAGGGTCTTCCGTTTATACGCCAACCGACTTTGGAAGAATGTTATGAACATCTTTTTTCTCACTTATTACTTCCATCATTGAGCTTCATAGAATCAGATGAATATATTTTACAATTTTGTAAATTAATTAATTTTTAATACATATTATTGTGTCTGTGGTTGTTGCTGTAAGTTTTACCTCCCTTAAGTTGTACATTAACACTATAGCTAATTTTGAAATCAATATTGAGGGCAAATGAATGGATTATGATTAAATGCCTGATTTATATCAACTTTTACTTATTTTCTACACACTCACAAAGTATATTTTTCCATAAAAAAACTAAAAAAGGGTTTCGTATGAAATATCAAGTTACAAAACTCAATGATTTCAAATCCACTAGACCAGTTCAGTGATTAATTTATTTTTTACCCCCTTCAACATTTTCTACTACAATTAGAACGGTCTAATGCCATCGTTGCGCAGTTGCTAACATATCGGATTACCAACTCGTTATTTTATTTGCGGTTTGTGGTTAGCAAGGTGACTATATTTTTTATGTAACTCCATAGTTACAAAGAAATCATAAATATTCTAATGATTCTGTCATTGTCGATCAATATTGTTCGGATGTAGGTTTGAATAAGCTTTACTGAAGTTTTCTTTTTGCAGACATGCCCCAGGCATTAAATAATTTTGCTCCTGTATTGATTGATAAATGAAAAAATTCATGTTTGTGTCTATAAATTCGTTATGAAAGAAGTGTTGTAATGCAACTAATAATTTTTAAAAATGACACACTATGGTCGTGCGCTAAATCCAAAAGAAAAAATTGCAGCAAAATTTTATACTTTGTTAAGCGATTTATAAATTGATAGGTGTTTATTTTGTATTAAAATTGAGAAGCCTTGTAGGTTGTAAATTTAGATAACCGTTAAACCAATCGATGCCATAATAATATTCTGTAAACCTACATTTTAGAGGTCTCTTAAAATTATATAATATTAAATGCATCTTCCATCAGAATAAGAGTCGGCAACATTTTGCAAGTCGGAGCGTGGAATGTTAGAAGTATGAAGCAAGTAGGTAAGCTAGAGAACCTAAAAATCGAAATCAATAGGTTAGCAGTAGACATAGTACAGATCAGCGAAGTTCGGTGGCCAGAGGCAGGGGATTTTTGGAGTGGAGGCTTCAGAGTAATTAATACAGGAGCAGAGGAAGGAAATTTGGGTGTGGGGATA
Source organism: Platerodrilus igneus (assembly GCA_036346225.1). Classification (NCBI taxonomy): domain Eukaryota; kingdom Metazoa; phylum Arthropoda; class Insecta; order Coleoptera; family Lycidae; genus Platerodrilus; species Platerodrilus igneus. The sequence goes on along the minus strand of JARFIW010000787.1, from coordinate 6,449,527 downwards.
GTTATGCGGAAAAAGATACTGTGTATAAAATTTCTTACAAAAGAACGAAAGAGTACTCATGGTTAGATTAGAATCTAAACCGGTAAACACAGTAATAATACAAGTATACATGTCCACCTCTAGCTACAGTGACGAAGAGGTAGAAGCTATCTACAAAGATATCGAAGACATACTAAGATACGTAAGAGGACATAAAAATTTAATAATTACGGGGGATTTTAATGCAGTGGTTAGGTGAGGGTAGGGAAGGAGCGGTAGTAGGTTTATTTGGTTTAGGCACGAGAAACGACAGAGGAAATAGGCTGGTAGAATTTTGCGACAAGAAGAATTTAATCATCATAAACACATTATTTCAACATCATGCTAGAAGACGATATACGTGGAAAATGCCAGGAAATATAGGAAGATATCAAATAGATTACATTCTTGTTGGACAACGGTTTAGGAATCAAGTAAAAGACTGTAGAAGCTACCCAGAAGCAGATATATACACTGAGCACAGCATCGTAATTATGAAGGCCTCGCTTAAATTTAAAAATTTGAAAAAAGAAACGGAAAAAGGCACTTTGACTAAACGATAAAGATATTCAGGAAAGATTTAAAAAAAAGCCAAATGAATTGGTGATAGATATCGGGAAAATATCTGAAACTAAGGAAGTAGAAACAGAATGGAATAACATTAAATCAAGCCTAGACATGGCCACCAGAGATATTCTGGGATATACACAAAAAGAAAATAAGAAACCATGGATAACAAAGGATATCCTGAATTTAATAGAAGAAAGATGAAAATACAAAAATAAATCAGACTAAACAGGAAAACAGAGATACAAAGCCATAAAATGGGAAATTAAAGCAGGAAAGCTAAAGAACAATGGATTAATGAAAAGTGCAAAGAGGTACAAACTAATATGGAAGTAGGAAATACAGATGAAGCATACAAACAAATTAGAATAAATTTTAGGGATATAAAACCATATATCAAAAATATAAGGGACGCACAAGGAAGCGTTATTATAGAAAATGTAGAGAAAGTGAGTAGATGGCAAGAATATATAAGGAATTTTATGCAGGAGAGGAACTAATTGCATTAAAACAGGAATCAGACATTGAAAATGATGACTTCGGATGAGAAATGGTAAGGCGCCAAATACAGATAAGGTACAAGCAGAAACTCTAAAAGCCGCTGGACAAGCAGTAACAGAATGTCTCTTCCAACTTGTAAGCTATATGTATGAGGCAGGCGAGATACCCAAAGATTTCAAACGTAACATCATAGTAACTATATCAAAAAAGAAAGGCGCGGATAGATGTGCAAATTTTCGAACAATAAGTTTGACAGTACACGTGTCAAAAATATTAACTAGAATTTTACAAAGGCGAATGGAAAAACGAGCTGAAGAAATACTAGGGGAAGACCAATTTGGGTTTAGGCGAAACAGGGGAACACAGGAGGCTATTTTAGCTCTGAGAGTGATAATGGAGAAAACAATACAAAAAAGGGAAGGCGTGTATATAGGGTTTGTAGATCTGGAAAAAGTATTCGACAATATAAAATGGAAAAAAATTTCGAAGCAGTCAAAAAAATTGGAATGAGTTATAGGGATGACGAATAGTACATAGCTTATACAAAGAGCCAACAGCAGTAATAGAATTAGAGCAGGAACATAGAGAAGTAAACAATAGGAAAGAGGTAAGACAGGATTGTGCCCTATCCCCATTAATTTTTAATTTGTACATTGAAGAGGCAATGAATACTGTCAAATACAGCAAGACATTTAGAATTACTATACATGGACAAAAAATTGATATGCTTAGATTTTTAGATGATGTAGCGGTATTAGCATCTAGCAAGGAAGAGTTAGAAGCTACTCTTAATGAAATGGAAACGGTTCTAACAGAGAGATATTGTATGAAAATGAACAAAACTAAAACTAAAGTACTAGTATGCAAAAGAAGGGAAAATAAATAGAAAACAAGGATACAAATATGTAACAAGAACTTACAAGAGGTTAAAGATTTCTGCTACCTAGGAAGCCAAATAAGGCAAGAAGGGAAGAGCGCAAAAGATATAAAACAAAGATTAGCACAAGGTCGTTCTACATTTAACAAGAAAAAGCAACTACTGTGTTTAAAGACAATAAACATAGAAACTAGGAAAAGATTGCTTAAAACATATGTGGGGAGCACAGAACTGTACGGCTGTGAAGCCTGGACAATAAGAGAAGCGGACAAGAAAAAGGTAGAAAGCTCTGAAATGTGGTCCTACAGACGTATGATGAAGATATCCTGGGCAGACAAAGTCAAGAACGAAGGGGTACTAAAATTTATAGGGGAAGAAAGAAATATGTTGAAAACGGTAAAAAATAGGAGAGTTAGGATAATAGGCCACATACTACGGAATGAGGAAATAGTGGGAATATATTAGAAACAGAGATAGGAAAAAAGAAAAGTAGAGGTAGACTTAGGTTAGACTACTGCACACAGGTAATGAAAGATGTAGGCTGTAGGAATTTCAGGGAAATGTGTAGGCTAGCTCGGAATAGAAATCAATGGAGGTACGCATCCAACCAATCCCAAGATGGATAAACTAATGACGAAAAAAATAACTGTGCTTAAACATGATGATTATTATAACTAACCACAAGAATTGGTTGGGCAATATTCTCGAATAATGTTAAGTGTGAAAGGATTTACTGGAAAACCATTATTTCGGCAAATGTCTAAGTGTTGGAGGATCTTGGCAGCCACAGGCTGCTTAACCCCCTCCAGTGAATCTCGGTGAAATAGGGCATAAAATTAGAAAACAATAGAAAGGAAACCGAGCTGTATACAGGCTGCATGAGAATTTCAGCGAACTGTGTAGGTTAGCTCAGAATATAAATAAGTGCAGGTACGTGTCCAACCACCTTTGAGACGGAAAACCTATTGACGAAAAAATAAGCGCAGAATAATCTGGTGATTATTATAAACAACTACAAGTGTTGGTTATGAAATATCTGCAACTAATGTTGACTGTGCGAAAAGATATATTGGAAAAAATATTAAATCGGAAAATGTTCAAATGCTGGGTGAACTTGACAGTCACAGGCTGCCCCTCCCCCTTTCGCACCCACTGAATGTAGGAGAAATAGGGTATATAATTGTAAAACAATAGAAGGGAACCGAACTGCATCTAACAAGAAAGAACAGCGCATATAATGAAAGACAACAAACATAGAAACAGGAAGAAAATTGTTGAAAGCATATGTGTGGAGCACAGTACAGTATGCCTATGAAATACGGTCAGTAGGAAAAGCAGACAGAAAACGGTAGTAGCCTTTTGGAATGTTGTGCTTCAGATGTATGAGGATGATAGCATGGACAGACAAAGTTAAGAATAAATAGGTAATAGAAATAGTAGGATATATGTGGAAAAAATAGGAGAAATGGAAGGGCAGAATACGTTCTAAGGCATTTTTAGGGAATACTATGGGATATATTACAAGCGGAGATAGGAAAAAGGAGATAGATGTAGATCTAGATCAGATAGAGATAGATGCAGACTGTGTAAATTTCAGGTAAATGCGTAGGTTAGTTCAAAGTAGGAAACAGTGATGGTACGCGTCTAACCAGTTCCAGGGCTGAAGGCCTAATGATGATGCATCTTCTATAATTTTGGAAGCACATTTTTGTAACGCTGCAAAGATGTGCGTATGAACTACTTCAATGCTGTTGTTTTGTTACCTCTACGTTTCTCTACCTCCTCTAACCTAAAAGCAGCAAAAGGTGGAGTTTAGATTTTTCTTTTTATTATTTCTGTGGGTTTTTTGTTTATTTTATTTATTTCAATAATGTCTCGTGCCCCACAATCTGCTAAACTATAGAAGAAATATTTAATTCAATATTTTGAAAACAACATAATTATGCGTGGAAGTAAATTAAACGGAGCCCAGGGTTCCGGGTCCCCATTCCAGATACGGACCGCTTGAAAAATGTTAGGCGAGCATTTTTCACAAAAATACGCCCTCGTTCGAATAAGAGCTAAAATTACATCCCGTGTGTGAGTGTTGTCGCACACGTTAAAGACCCACCTTGCTCGGAATAGCAAGAGTATAACAAAATTCAAAATTTCCAGGTACACAAAATTCCTAAACAATACGGGGAAATGTGCAAAATGAAGAAAATATTTTTGAATATTATCGAAGAACAGCCTACAGCAAGTATCAGGGAAATTGCACGCAAAGTCGGCGTAGGTCACATGAAAGGGAAAATTTTGCGTTGGAACCAATTTTTTCTTTTTCACATTCAGCGCGTCCAAGCATTGCAACTTGGAGGCTATCCCCAGAGAGTGCAATTCTGTGAATGGTTTTTACAACTACAAGCAAGCGATCCTAATTTTTGCAGAAACATTTTAGTTATGGACGAAATATTATTTTCTCGAAGTGGGAATGCCCACGTTTGGACTGTTGAAAATTCACATTGTATTCGACAATCAAATTTTCAACACAGTTTCGTTCAATATGTGGGGAACAACTGTAAATGGGATACTCGTGGGGTCTTGCATTCTGCTAGAACGTTTGACTGACGAAAGCTATCAAAAGTTCTTACAAAACTATCTTTCCGGGCTGTTAGAAGATATGCTGTTAAATATTAATCAAAGCATGTGAATTTTGTAAGACGGGGCACCTCCCCGGCCAGTGCGAGCACTTTTAGATAATAGCTTTTCCAACAGGCGGTATGGCGGGGTGGACCAGTTTCGTCGTCACCATGGTCATCAAACCTCAATCCGTGTGATTTCTTTTTGCGAACTTTCATGAAGTGCTCAGCCAGTAAACATTCGAGAGGATTTATTTGCACGGATAGAGGCAGTTGCAGCAACAATTAGGGATAAACGCGTTTCCCTATTAAGTGCTGTTACTGAATCGTGGTTACGTCGTGCACAGCTTTATGTTGATAGCAACGGCGAAAGCTTTGAGCAATTTTTGTAATTGTGACATTTATAAGTATTTTTTTAAATGCAGGGTTAGACTTATAATTACAGCACTTCAAAATGCTCCAACTCGCTTATTTTTGAGGTAAACTACAAAGTTATTGGAAAAATTTGTTTATTTTAACGACGTGATAAAGGGGTCATGGGAGGACATTCAAACCTAAAGCCTACAAATAAAATCCACCAAAAACTAAAGAAATCGTAAAAATAGAAATTTCCTAAGATTTATTGTTCCACCATGTATAATATAGGCGTATTGTAAATACATAGCCACTAATGTGCAAAGCAAAACACAGTTCGCGTGAATTTAAAACCCTCAATTTTAAATCGATAATACAGCCGTGTGTACAAATGTAAACCGTATATGTAAAAATAATTAATCGTTAAGAAATACTGTAAAACGAATTTCAATCGTTAAAAAATATAAACTGTTTACCTTATGGAAAGCGATCATTTTCAATACGATTCAAATACAAAGCATTTATTTTCATTCATTAATTATCATAAATATACATTTCCGGTGCATGATCTTTATTTGCTCTAAAAATGCATAGAATAGTGCCAGCTTTACGAATTTCGCTTAAAATTACATTCAATCTTGATAACGCTTCAATCTTTATAATATATGCATTAAAACACGTTTATGTTTGCCGTGAAAACCAATCTCTTGCTACAATTATAAAAATGCAAATGGTTTACATTATAAAGTAATTAAAGCTTTAATTAATCATATAATTTGACTCCCGTGTGTGTGTATAAAACATAAATTCAATTTAAATAAAACATGTTCTCGAAGAACTTCGGGATCAAGAAAGAAAACGTCAATCAATAAGAAATGTAGCATCCACTAATTAGATAAACAAACGTTTATTCTAAGAAGCCGCGCGAATGATAAAAATGTAAAATTGATTTTATTATCTTTCGCATTACTACAGGATACAATGCGAAGCAAAATTAACCCGTGAATTCAACAAAGCTAACAATAATTGGGATGTTCGTAAATCAAATCGGCCAAGGCGGTTTTGAAACTAATTAGATGATTAAAACTGTGGAATTTCGAGAAATATTACACTTCGTATGTGACTAAGATTCGAATTAAATCTAGAAAAATCCGTAGTACTTCGAAATTCTTTACATATTGCTTGGTCGAAGCGTATTCATCAATTGATTCCCAATGTCGATTGTTTCTGTTTATATATAAAAATTGTCTCTTTTCTAGAATGTACTACTTTTTACAAAGAATACCCGTCTATCTAGCGTAATTCCTCATTAGCGTTCAAAATTGCCGCGTTTTATTACTTCGTTAGTGTTGATTTATGTGCGTTGTCCGTCCTACTCTAATACATATAAGGTTATTGGTCGCATCGCATTTCTCCTACAGTGATTGCGAAAGCAATTAAATAATTCTTATCTATTTTTAAGAGTTTCTTTAATATTCCCGCCGCTTCTTGGAATTAGGTCATACGAAATTGACGTATTCCTTCTCAATTCCTCTCGAAATTTCGAAAACATGTTTTATTTAAATTGAACTTACGTTATGCAGAGTCAATTTGGCTAATTATTTTAAACTTTAATTGTTTAATCCATAGTGTTTGCACATGCAGAAAGACCCGCATCTTCATAATTGTAACAAAAAGATCGGTTCTCTCGGTAAAACGTGTTTTAATACACATAATAAAAATTAAAGCGATTTTTATTAAAAGATTTTTGTCATTAGAACATCGTTTGCTAAAAAAATCCTGAATTGTATTCGGATTATAAAAAATTTATGGAGGATTATTTGAAAAGCAGTCACATGGTTCAAGTGGAATCGCCTGAAAATACGTCGTTCAAGATAATGTATTACATTCGCCATCATGCTGTACATCAGCGTTGTAGCACTACCACCAAATTGCGTGTGGTTTTCGTTGCTTCGTGTCAGGATCAATTTGGAAATTCGTTAAATGATAGCTTGGCCATTGGCCCTCCTATGCAAAAAGACATTGCAGTTTTGTTCTTGCACTTTCGTGTACATCCTATCTTAATTACAGCTGATATTAAACAAATGTATCGGCAGATTTTGGTTAAAGATACCCATCGTGATTATCAACGTATCGTCTGGAGATTTTCTGTCGGATCCTATTATGGACTTTAAATTAAATACTGTGACTTATGGAGTTTCGTCGTCGCCTTTTTGGCCTTGCGTACTATTCAAGAATTGGCATGGTTAGAATCGATTACTTTTCCTTTCGCGTCATCGGTATTGGCAAGCGATACATATGTTGATGATTTAGTCACTGGATGCAATTCGAATGAAGCTGCAAATCAATTAATTGGTGAGTTGAATAGTATTTGCGCTAGTGGTGGTTTTGAATTAAGAAAATGAAATAGTAGTTGCCCGGAAGTGATGGCCAACTTGAAGGAGTCTCTGTCCAGTTTGGAAGCAATTACATTTCAAGATAAACATAGTGGTTCAATAAAAATTTTGGGCTTTTTGTGGCGCGCTCTTACAGATGTATTTTTATACAACTTAAACGTCGAAGAGCGCATTTGCACTAAGCGTAATATTTTGTCAGCTATCGCAAAAATTTTTGATCCTCTCGGTTTGATAGCGCCTATAGTACTTTTCGCTAAACGCTTAGTTCAAGATCTGTGGCTTTTAGGCCTCGGTTGAGACCAATAGTCGCCATTCGAAGTCGCAGAAAAATTGAAACATTTTTTGGGTGAATTGCCGCAGCTGTTTCGAATATTGAGATTTCGCGTCGCATCGTATGTTATGTAATAATTTTAAAAAGGTGGAGTTGCATGGATTCTGTGATGCTTCTGAGGGCGGGTATGCAGCTGTCGTCTATTTTCGTTCGTTCGATTTAGAAGGTAATATTGCCATGTCATTAGTATGCGCAAAATCGAAGGGTGATCCTACTAATCAATCGCGTTTCATTGCCCCGTCTAGAATTGTGTGCTGCCATACTTTTGGCAGATTTAGTAGATTTCGTCAAAAATACATATACAGATAGTTTATCATTTAGTAGTATTTTCACGTGGTCAGATTCCACTGTTGTTTAATCTTGGATTCGGTCTTCTTCGCATAAGTGGAAGACATTTGTTAGCAATCGCATTTAGCATATTCATGAACGTATTCCTCCATCTTCGTGGTTTCATGTTATGTCCCAGGACAACACTGCGGATTGTGCCTCAGGTGAACTTTTGGCTTCAGAGTTGGTTCATCATCTATTATGTTGGACAGGGACTTCCTGGTTAGTGCGAAGAATGGCCTGTAACGTCGCTGCCAAAACTTATCGACTTATCTCAGATGGACATCGAATATCGTACTCTTTCGTTAATAGGCGCTATGCCTGAGAATTTCTTATATTCGTTATTGGAAAAATTTTCAAATCTGCATTAAATTTATAGAATTATTACATGTGTTCGTCATTTCATTCGTAATATTCAATCTTCGGCGGATTTGCGTTCTAAATATTCTGATGGTGTGTCCCTAGCTCAGCAGCAAGAGGCTATACATTTATTGATTAAAAGAGTTCAAACAAATGTATTTGCCCAAACATTGTAAATATTAAAACTGGAAAACTTATTAGTAAACAACTACGTAGCCTTAGTCCGTTTCTAGATAGTCGTGATTTATTGAGGGTGGGCGGTCGCTTGCGTAATTCAGAGTTATCGCATGATGCAATATTTCCAATTTTGCTTCCTAGGTCGCATCGGTTGCCTGAAATTTTTATATTAGATTGTCATGAAAAACATTTACATCCTGGAAATCGAACAACTCAATTCTTATTAACTCGAGATTATTGGATTTTGTCCGCAAAGAGGGTTATTCGGCACTGTTTGAAATCCTGCATTCGTTGTTTGTCACGATGAATCGCCGTGGTGGCATAAAATCATTGTAAGCGTACATTTGCTTAGTTATTTTAGTCAGCATTTATATGAGTTTGTCGGTTTAGGTTTCTTAGTTAATAGCTATAATTATTTTTAAATATAAAATAATTTATTTCTTTCTTATTTTGGTGGGCGGGATGTTTAGTCTCTTTGTCGCACGTTTTCGGGTTTAATTTTAAGTCATTGTAAATTCGTAGTTGTGAATCAAATAGTTAAGCTGTCATCCCTTGTCCCGTTATATCCTATCATAAAACCTCCTTTGTGCCTGTGAAATTAATTTGAAAAAAGGGGTAGTGACAGATACTTGCTCATGGACATCGAAGACAAGCGGTTGTTTGGTTCGGTAAAGTGAGTTAAGTCAATAGTGTCGCCGAATGTGAATTTGTCGATAAACCCCTAAAAATCAGTGAAAGTGCAAACGTAATACGTCCAATAATTCGCCATACAGTTCACGTCGTTGCAGAGTAGGAACGACACTTATAGAACAATAGAATACGCCAGAGGTAAGTCGATATATAAAATTATAAGACCCCTCGCGCGTTAACAAAATGGGCTTTCGTAGACCGTATTATTTGATTAATTAATTAGTTCCTATTTTTTTCGTTCCTTATTAATACCTGGGCGTTATTAAACAGTTGGCGCAATTGGATTGAATTTGGTGGCAGACAAACGAAGTCAGTGTTATTTTCCCCACAAAGGTGAAGAACCTCTTTTGTAAAATGAGATGAAAGATTATCGCCTATTATGACCTTTTTACTCGGTATTACTTGAGCATGTGGTAGAAAAGACCTCTTAAACCAATCCGTAAAACAGATAACACCCAACCAGCCATGGTTAGATCGATTGTACGGTATTCCTTTGGAACAAATTTTTTGCACATAACACCGAGCACTCCTTGGGTCACCTTCACGTCAAGAATCCCATAAATTAGAAGCTTTATAGAGAACATACGGCGGTAAAATATCATAATTTGCAGAAACACACAACATTATTGTCACAGCATTTTTTGAACAATTTGAAACATCGGTATATTTAACTTCTCTATGAAAAATTAACTTTTTTACCATGGTCGTCGTTTAAATTACTTTTGTCGTAATTAAATGTTGCATCTGGATTTACATCTATAAGTGTTACAGGCAATTCAACGAAAAAGTTGTTAACATCTCTGCGTCAACTGTACCACGGGATCTCTTAATGATGTTACTTAGATATTCCGATAAAACTACGAGGTAGAAAAGACTGCCCAATCGTAAGCAGGAACATTATTTTTAAATCGGGAACTCTTACTTATACGATCAAGTTAGGCTTTGGCACTTACACGTAAATCTAACGCGTTTAATGGATATCTCGATTTAGCGCACGTGATCAGTGCCTTCCACGAAATGATCTGCTTCAATTTTTATCAATATAGTTTGACCTCCATAATATTCTTTGATAGGCCGACCTTGTATTTTGTTTATGGGGTTCCCTTCGGAATGTAATATCTTTTAGAAGCTTGATTGACGCTAATTTTGCCTTCTAAAGCCTCGGACAAACACTTTTCTAAAGTTTCCTCACTGTACTCTCTAAGACGCCTGGCGCCTTCCTCATACGACATGCTTTATTTAACTAGATTTACTTTGTCTACAGGACAAACAAAGCGACCGTATGAAATGAACTCTCCTAACAAACTGATCGTCTACACATTCTGACAACCAGCAACAAGATTTTACAGATCTGTCAACTTTACCCATGTGCTCAAGTTCATCTCGAATTAACGTTGAATTTGCACAGAAAACCAAAAACTTTTACTACCGAAAAACAGAAGGACTTATCAAATGCATCAGCTGAAGTTATTTTTGGGATACAATAACTTAATAAATAAAACCTGTGTCCGACTCGTAGAATGAGTTGATCATCACTATTCAGGTAAAAGTTTAATGACAAATGTATAATGCCTAATTTCACAGCTGCCTTCAAGTGTATGCACATTCATTGTAATTATTGGAATTAAACCTTCTAGTAAGATTTTGTAAAGAAAAGGAATTACAATAGCACAGCCTTAAGATATATGGGCAAAAGCTAAGTTTACGAATATCATACAATGTTTTGTTTTGGTTTTTGGCCACTTCACCCACGCGGTTAACTTCATCCCGTTTTACGGTAATCTAAAAAATAAATTTGCGTCACAACCTAATGCTTTTATTTATAGAAATGTTAGATGATATTCAGATCTAATGGTTTTAATCCATTCCCTATATCGATGTTTTTACGCTTTGTGTCTTCATCAGGTCTAAGATATGAATTGACCATGGGGATGATGGTGATTTACCATACTCACCGATTCCTTTTTACCAAACACAAAAATTTAATTTCCAGATTTTCTCGGTGCATTTATTTTCCTGTCGAGGAAAATCTTATTCGAAAAAACATAGCAGTATACTTTGCAGAGTATACTTTTTAACTTAATTTACAAAATGATAAGGACGAAAACTAAGGAATATTAATAAATGATTCACGATTAGATGCATTATTTTGCACAAATTTTGATAGCTCAGCTCCCATGAGTAAGAGAAAACCATACGTATCGGAGAACGAATACCTTAATTCACCGCTTTTCGCCAGGAATATTTTCAGCTTCACATTATACTTGAACATGCATACTTTTAGTTTTGTAAATATTCTTTACTGTACAGCACTTAGTATAATTTCTGGATACTTAAAAATTTATTAAATTTAAACAAAGCTTGAATTTAAAAACTTTAAATTCCTTTTATTTTAAGTTATACATTAATCCAAGTAAAAACTCATTACGTTCAGCTCTTTATCAACCTTCCAAACGCTAACAGTTTTCAAAAGCTGACAAACAAAGCTAATATTTGTTCAGAGGGCGAACAATAAAAGCATTTCATTCATGCCGGTCCATCTGCAAAAAAAGCACACATTCAATTACCCATCCTTTGTTCTTACCTACTTAAATTGTGCTAAAGACAAGGATGCGTTGAAAAGCCCCAACAGAGATTCATACAATAGCGTAGGTTTATTATCCGTAGTGACAGCTTGAAGCATCTGCTACTATGGAAGCTAGACCACGCCTACAATTTCCTCCCTCTTCAATTTAAATGAGAGGGGGGATAAATTTGACATACCCAACTGATGCTTCTTGTAGTATTGGCTGATTTTGTTGCTATAGTTACCAAGCATCAAGCTGGAATTTTGATGAGATGCGATGAGCAAACGAGTTCATACCACTCACTGAGTTACATTATAAAAATGTATTAAAAGCTCTACTGTGTATAGTAACAGATACGAACACGAAGAATAAGCAATATTATCTTTTGTAAATAGAAAAAATAATCTTACACTCACCTAGAACCAATGATTATCCTATTGTGAGCAACAGATATGCAATTGTCTTTCAAGGAGAAGGTGCTATCGCGGTCAGCTGGGTGTAAATATATGGGTTACATGATCAAGTAACGTAAATATCAGTTGACATAAAACTTATTTGTCTTTAATTTGATGTGTAACTTCTGCTGCAGAAGAAATGAAAACACAACCAGTTCATGTAAATGAACGTGGTCCGTGTCTGGAAAGCATCTCCAATAGTAATATGACACGTCCCAGCTTTGGGATTGAAGCTGTACAGTTATGAAATATAAACCAGCAAATGTTTTCCGGCTTTATTTTGTAACTACCTCACTAGTAAACATGGAAGGTGTGTTCTATTAAAATTTATTGCAAACGGAAATTATATAGTGCTAACTGCTAATACGAGTTGTTGCATTATACGGCAAATGGGTGTCAGTCGGCGGATATTTATACACTACGCGATTTCTTTCTTTCAATTTATGACGGGGAATTGAACAAATTTAATTTATCTATTGATATTCGCGTCTTCTTGAAAGCAGAAGTAGACGATGGCTTCTTCTCGGCTGAATATAAAAATATGATCCGTGTCGCATTGATCCAAACAAAAAAAAAAGCGAAAAAGGATTGAGGTTTTACATTTCGATTGACTAAAGCGACCTTTAATATAGGGTAGTTGGACCACTAGTTGCCACTGACTCATGCTATAACAATTTTCGTTCCTTAGAGAGCAAATAAGAGCACCGATATCACAAAGCATAAATAGATTGGAAACTTATCTCCAATTTGGCTTCTAAGGTAAAGAAATTGACACTTTTGCACCTTTCGTATAGAACTGTGAACATGAGTTGTAGATAACTTTCTTCAACACTTCTAGGTTATTAGCAAGATAATTATTTCTAGAAAATAGATCTAGAACTGCTGCATAAAAATAGGGTGATTTAGGGGTGTACTGAGTCATAAGGGTCGTGCGATACATGTAAATATCATTAAAGTTTAGAAAACCAAACGATTTCATCATAACTTGGGAGTAACTCGACAATTAAGCAAAGCAAAAAGCCAATATCAAGCACACTGTATATAAATCACAACTAACTTTAGTTCATGAAAGGAAGCTCATTCTTTAAAAATCACATAATATTTTGTAAGATAAATAGCTTGTACGGCGTATAATGCATTTTAAATTAAATATACAAACATAAAATTGAAAAGAAATACGCCGTAATAGCGCTTTAAACACAACGAGTTTTATTGAAATAAATACGCAATTAATCAAAGGAAATAACCTGGCATGCTAGCTATAAACAAATCTCATTCAAAATATTAACGCATAAATAAATAAACGCATTCAAATACGTCATCATACAAACTTTACTACGTGACCAACAACATTTATTTTCATAAAATCCAACAGATTTTGGAGTATTAAATAACAAATGTTTAGTTACACGATAAAATTTGAACAATAGCAAATATAGACAAGGGAACGAAGTTAAAAGTTGGATTTTTAGAGAAATAGGCTATGCAAAGTACGTGCCTACGTGAGAATATTCATCACTTCGACACGGGTCTGGATGGTAAATTTGTAGAAAGTCCGAAGAAGCCTGCAATGATAAAGGCAAAGTACAACGCCTCAATTAACAAAGTGGACGAGTAAAACCAATAGCAGAGGTGGAAGCAGGAGTCTTTATATAGAACACAGACTTAGTAAACAATCAGTATATCTTCGACTAAGGCACAAACTATAACAATTCAAAGCCGAATATCACGCGAGTGAAAATAGAAAAATTTAAATAATTATTTAAGTGATAGAAAGATTTTAAAAGTCATGATAATTCAAGTGCCAATAAATATAATAGAAGTTGCCGTGTACTGTGAAAAACGTAAGTAATAATTATTAATTAAACCTAATATTAATGCTTAATAATTTAGGGCACTAAGTATCCTCTAAGTATCCTCTAAATATACTCTAAGTATCTTCTAAATATGCTCTAATTGTATTCTAAATATACTCTGGGTAAATCTACATAAACTCCAAAGTGAACGAATTTAAGAAACTAATTTAAGTCTAAATATTGGTATCTGAGCATCTAAAGGGAAATTAATCAACAAGGGGCTATACTGGGCGAAGCTGTACTACGTAATAAGCAAGAGAACTTAAATGGAAACAATCCAAGGGTGCTGACCAACCACATGCAGAGGCAGAAACAAGCAGGGAGAACGCAGGTCAGAGATAAAAATATTATTGATTAGTCTAAGGCTTTATTTCAATTTTTAAAACTTACAATTTTTATATATTGAAATATTTAATTTGTGAGAGGGGTCATCAAAAACCTTTTGAAAATTTATGTAGAGAGAAGGAAGGTCATTTGAACGTTCAAAAGTGCTTCTAGTAACAGACAGTAGTATTTTTGCTGGCTCTGAGTTATGATTTGTGCATAATCAGATAGATATTATTATTTTGATTCAGGGGTTAATTTATGAATAGAAAATCAAGTATCAAAGTTATTAAACTATAAAGTGTACATATTCATGATCATTATGCAAATTTTGGTTTATTTCGTTTATATCATTCAAATAGAAAGGAGCTAAAGTAAAAGTGGGATTAAACAGTCTTTGTTGTCAAATCGACGTGCGCTTTGTGTGAATTGGACTGAGCTTGTCGAGGCATCTAAGAAGTAGTATCTTTAAAATTTTAAAATAGAGGTTATATTAAATAAAAAAAAAGAGGAAAGCAGTGACGAACACCCGTATATCACAACAATATATATATATATATATATATATATATATATATATATATATATAAATATATTGTCGTGGAAATTATAGGTTAGGAAGGATAGATGGGTCTAGATAATGAAGTTTTAACAACTGTGTATATAGGAAATAGGAACAATTTATTTACGCGCAAAATTAATCAGTTTAGATAGTGAAAACGGACGGATAATAAGATATTTTTGTATTTCTAAATTGGAATGTAGAATTGCATAACGTGTAGAAACTTTAGAGTACATTAAAACCCAAGGATACGCATAATTAGTTTTAATATTTTAAATCAAGCGCATCGGATAAGAAACGAAGCTTTTGAGTATAGAAAATCAATAATTTAAACGCATATTTCCATTTACCTAAACTAAACGTTCGTTATACAAATCCTAAGAAACTCTATAACTGGGAATTATAATTCCAAACCGACAGTTTGCTTCAGAGAAACACCTGTTAGCTAAAATGTCAAGTTCAAAGAACTGAAATATACGTTGGGACAGAATTCTGTAGAATTGTTTGTAACGAGCGATGCGACAAGCTGCTAAAATAACAAATGATTTGAAGACAAAGTGAAATGAAATATTCATAATGTAAAACAGACAGAGAGCGCGTATAATAAAACATTGGTTAAAATACTCGTCTAAAATACACGGTAGATTTGGAGGCCAACCACAATATCGATTTTCTGTAGCTTGAGTGGGATTCTAAAAGAGACAGTAAATATGGGTGAAACGAAGAAAGGTAGCTAGGGGTTGGACGTTAAAAACGGGGAAAGCAATATAATTTGTTGAAGGCTAGTTAGATGTTGTTGAGCAAATTTCATTGTAAAAGTAGTGTAAACTTGGAATTTTTAGACATAGAAATTCGTTACGTTCAAAATTTGGAGAATCGGTTTTGAATAATAAGCATTTCGATGGAAATAGGGTCCGTGAGGGGTGTACAAAAGCATATAAATACACTAGGATAGGTATTAAAGCTCTCTTATATCTCTTACTGACTTGCTATTACATGCTCTTACGTTGTACTGATTCTCGCTTATTCGTTGAATTATTATACTACATCCTATTTAAAAGTGGGTAAAACACTGTTAGTAACGTATCGGTAATGTATTAAAAGTGTGATTTGCACAAGTGGGTGCTGGCGTATAGAAGGTGCTGTTACTACACGCTACGATCCAATGATAGGTTGGTACTTGGGAAAGCGAATTGAGAAGTTTGAAACCAGTATGCCTGAAGTGTAGTGATTATGGAAGGTTAAGCTTGGTCCAGACAATTATCCGGGTAGAAATACTAAAGGTGGTTGCAGAGATTTGGATAGCGAGTGGAAATGAGTTGGATCCAGGTATAATAACGAAATGTATGGACACAACGACGAGGGTTCTGGAACACATCTTCAGAGGTAACGATGGAAGAAGCTTACTCTAGGTAAAGAAATTAATTTCTTGCTTTTGCTTGAACATTTGTGCTGGTATTTTGTGCTCGAGTGTTTTGACTTTTTGGGGTGTATTTTATTACCATAAAAATTCATTTGAAGGAGTATATGTAAAGGACCGTTGATATTGATTATTTACAAATGTTTATAAATGATATAAAAATTTTGTTGTAAGGAGTAAACGGGTCTCTAGGTTTATTTTAAACAAAAATGCTATGTTTAAAAGCATTTAGAGTAACTGGGTTATACTGAGCTCAACATAGACCAGAATAAAAATCAATTTAGGGTTGCACGACGGGCCCATCTACTCGTCTAAAATAAAATTCTTGAAATATATAAAAATCATGAAATTGTAAAAGATTTAAGGATTGAGATGGTAACATTTTAGGAAACTGTATATACAAATGTGTAAATAGTTTCGTGCTAATGGAAACTTGTTAATATGTGTAAATAAAAAGGTTGTATGTCTTGTTGCATTATTTGAGTGATAATTTCCATTCATTGTATTTGTGAGAAAAGAATGAATTTACGATAGTAGGTAGGTCTGCTTCTTGTTAGATAACAAGAAGCAGATTTTAGACCTAACCGGTGCAGAAATAAGGAGGCGTTCTAAAAGAATTTGTTTTTTTTATTATTAAATTTTCAGAAAATTTTATGACGACCCAAGACACTAGGGCTCGAATGGTTTAGAGAAATCCACTGCAATATATATATATATATATATATATATATATATATATATATATATATATATATATATATATATATATATACTCTGTATACTGTGTGGCTAGCTCTCTAAACGTGCCCCACAAATTGGACTGCCATGATACTGTGGGGTTAAGGCTCTAACTACTCGAGCCCCTCCATTGGGAAGCTATAATACTGTGTGGTTTAGGTTCTAACTACTCGAGCTTTACTCTCTAAAACGTGCCCCACAAATTGGACTGACATAATTACTGTGAGGTTAACTCTGGAACGTGCCTGAAATCATGCTCCACTGTTGCCCCACTGTGACGTTTTAACCCTGCTAAAACGTGCCCCTCAAATCGGGTGTCATAATACTGTGATGTTTTAGTTCGAATCTTGCCCTCGGCTGCTTTTAATAATGCTTCTTACCTAATTTTCTAAATAATATTGTTACATCGAAAACCTCCTCTCAATATCCTAAATAGACATTCACACTAATCACACGTTCAAAAATAACTTAATGGACCAAATATATCACACTCTATTTAAATTAGATTCATAGTACATTTTAAAACACCAATCCTTTAGGTACATCCATAAAGTTCAATAATTTTATAATAATAATCATGCAAGTTGATAACCTTTTAAACACATATATTTTTATCTAAAGTAAGAGAGCGTTCCTCATACCTTAAGTTACCCTTTTGGTCTTAGCATGACCTCAAAATAAAACTTTACAACTGTGCATATAGATTTCCTGCACTACCAAATATCAATAAGCCCTCTATACCTCTCTACATTTGGTTCTCTGTAAATTCATTAATTATTTTCAAAGATCAATTTTCTTTTAAAGTTCCATAAATGTCTGTTCATAAAATATCAAATAATAATAAAAAACTTCAAACTCAAATCCAAATAATCACAAACACCATAAAAATATTCACCACTCAAATTCTATTCTATCGCCTACCTGGTTTTTATCTTCAAAGTGTGCTCCCCCATCTAGCTCCTTGAAGATGCTGCCGTCTAGTAGATACCCAGTCCATCAGCTAACTTCCTGGTCCAATTACCATATCTGCCATGCATACCGCTGTTTTCAATTTTCACTCCAAAAACTCCAATCTCCATACTTAACTTTTATTATTCAAACATCGCTTTTTTTTGTATCATCCAAACACTTTCAAACTTTAAAATTTTCGTGCATTCCAATGCCAATTTAACTAGCTTTGTACTTACGTACCACTTTAACGTTTTACCACAAAGATGCTTTATTAGTTTCTACATAAAATTTTATTAACTTGCACTAGTTCACATGAAAGTAACTATTATCACCAATGCTGGATTGAAATCAGAATGAAAAAGAAAGAGAACCTGGCCCTTCTCTGCCAGTGATTATATAAGTAAAAATCGCCCCCCTTCTGTTTTAAATTCGCACGTACACTTGTATACCTGTTCCTAAATTCTTGAAAATCTTCTCTAACCGCTCTTTGTTTCAGCGAAAAACCTCTAACGAACCTCGGATTCTTGTGAATTTTCATAACGAGCATAACAATACTCGGTAAATCGCTTCAAAACGTCAACCGTTGTTCCAATTTAGCCTCTACGTCTTTATTTGTCAACGCCTCCAACTTGAACAATCATCTCTCATCTCCCTTGTACCTATAACGTTATCTCACACAATTGCTTCCACCAGCTGGATCTCTGCACTTCTTGTACAAATTCACACCAATCACATTGCTTGGCTCCATTCTCCCACTTTTTAACAGACTCTTGTTTGCTTTTAAATATCCTTGAAATTATCGATTTTATTTAGGTCTCCCAACTATACTGTCTCTGAATTAAGTATACGCAACCCTCTTGCACTCAATACACTTTTATTCTGTCTTGGTCTTTTGTTGGCTCTTTGCTATACTACCTCCAACAATGAAATCAATATTTTAAAGATTTTGCAAAACGTTTTCCAGCAAAAGATGGATCAAATTTTGGAATCATGTCCAGGCACAATAAGCATTGCAGATGATGTAATAGTAAGTGGACAAACACTCAGCGAACACAACAAAAATCTGATAAACCTGATGAATGTAGCAAAAAAGTCGGGATTATCATTCAACAGTAATAAATGCAACATAGGAGTACACGAAGTAAATTTTTTTTTATCTATATACGATAAATATGGCGTGCACCCTGATCCGGATAACGTAGAGTACGTCAAAAATATACCAAATCCTGAGAATAAAAAAGAACTTCAGCAACTGCTGGGTTTTTTCACTTATCTCTAACCATTCATTCCAAACTTATCGTAAAAGACCGCATCGCTTCGATAAATAGTAAATGACAATGCGATTTTTGATTGGAACGACACACACTCACGCGATTTAGAAAATTTAAAAAACTCCGTATGTAAGCATACAACATTGATATATTTTGATCCTTAAAAACCATCAACAATACAAGTGAATGCCTCATTAAACGGGTTGGGTGCCGTTTTGCTGCAAGATAATACGCCAGTTGCGTTTGCGTCAAAACGCTTATCGGAAACCGAAAAAAGATACGCAAATATTGAACGAGAGATGTTGGCAGCTGTGTTCGGGTGCGAACGTTTCTACACATATGTGTACGGAAAACATTTCACAATAGAAACCGATCACCAGCCATTACAAATGATACATTTAAAAAATTTATCGGCAGCTCCGCCAAGATTGATGCGAATGTTACTACGTCTGCAACAATATGATACAGAAATAAAATACAAACCATTTTGGCTGACACGGCATCTCGAATGACGCCAGAGAAGTCCAACAAACACATCGAATTGGACATCAATATAAATTATGTATATTTTAAACACAACAAGTTAAACCAAATAAGAGATAAATCATGAAATGACCCTTTACTAAGTGAATTAGTCGACGTAATTGCACACAGATGGCAAGAATCTGTTCGTAATGTACATACCAAATTGAAACAGTTTTGGGTATATAGAAATGAGTTGTCCATAGATAATTGGTTAATCTTGAAAGGACAACGTGTTATTATTCCTAAATCCTTAAGAAAAGACATTCTCGAGTGTTTGCATGAGGGTCATCTAGGGATCAACAAAACGCGCATGCGTGCTCAACAATCGGCATTTTGGCCAAATATCAATGAAGATATCGAACTTTACATTAATAAATGTGACGTCTGTTTAAAACACCGCAATTCTCAATCGCGTGAACCAATGCTACATCATGAGATATCCACTGCTCCGTGGCAGTCATTGTCGGCTGACCTATTTTACTTTGATAATAAAACATATTTATTAATTGTGGATAGCTATTCAAAGTTCCCATTCATAAGGAGTATGCCTTCTCCTTGTACCAGTTCAGCCGTTATTGCAGCAATAAAATGGTTTTACGGAACACGGAATCCCACAACAAACAATGAGCGACAATGGTTCTCAATTTACGTCGTCGGATTTTGGCAAATTTATGACGGACTGGAATATACAAGGAGTAACCAGCCTACTTCACTATCCACAGTCACATAGTAGGGCAGAAAGGAACGTTCAGACGGTTAAGAACCTGAGGAATAAGGCAAAATACGGTGCCGGAGATCCCAACCTTGCTTTGCTTTGCTTCCGCACCACGCCAATAGACTGTGGGTTACAAAGCCCTGCTCAAATGCTTTATACACGTCAAATACGTGATAATTTACTAAGAATTCACCGAAATGTTCTTACGAACAAGGAAACTATTTATGCTAAGTTTGAAAACTGATGTATTCGAAACGACGACAATTATAATAGATCGGCTTACGATTTGCCGCCACTGGAACCTGGTCAAACAGAGCTCGATTACAAGACGAAAAACAAAGTTATGGTCGCCGGCAAATATAATTGCACGGTGCAACGAACCGCGTTCGTACTTATTAACAACATCAAACGGATCTCATATCCGACGAAACCGACGAACAATCAGATATTGTTAAAACGGAGAACAGCGACGTTTCAACCCCAAAACCTGATGTTTTAAAGATGCGGTACACAAGAAGAATATAGAAAACGGCGAAGGTTTTGGCCCAACAAAGCGTATTAACAGTGATGATACGTTGACACGGAATAGTGTCGCTGAAAGTATCGTTGGAACACGTTGCGGAAGGATTGTAAAAAAACCCAAAAAACTTGATTTGTAATCAGGGGGATGTTGCATTAATTAACATGTCCTCCTGGATTTCCTTTTTGTAGTAGCTTGGAAAAATCCGTTTCTGTTTATAATTGTAGAAAACTTTTGACGTTTAGATGTGCTGTCATGTCAGACTTATATAATTAATAAGCTAAATAAACATATAATAATAAAACCCAATCAGTGTAAAACACAAAACTGTACACCAAATAAACTCAAAAACGACACTTTGACAAATTGGTTTTACAGAACCGACAGAGTTCATGATCTGCTACATTCTTGATTTTTGTGGTAGTAAGTGTACTGATGATATGTATGCTTACACAAATTCAAAGTTTTAACACACAAATCTTTAAAAAAAGTCTTAATTGTTTGGCGTTTAAAATAACAGTACTGTTAGCGAGACACCGCGTTACCTTGTTTTGTTTTAAACCTATTTGATTTCATAGTAACTAGCATGCACTTGATTTTTAAATACTTGGAGGAAGTAAAGTATTTTCCACCTAAAGAGGAACGTATTTTCCTCCGTAGGGAGGCAATGTCAAACCGTCTACCATCATTATGAGGGAAGAAAGTTGTCCTTCCTATTAAGGCAGAGGAAAAATCT
Organism: Platerodrilus igneus; assembly: GCA_036346225.1. Taxonomy (NCBI): domain Eukaryota; kingdom Metazoa; phylum Arthropoda; class Insecta; order Coleoptera; family Lycidae; genus Platerodrilus; species Platerodrilus igneus. Next base: position 6,427,674 of record JARFIW010000787.1, on the reverse strand, counting down.
ATTTAGGTATAACATTATTTCCTGGGTTGAAAAGTGTTGATCATCACACTTTAAAGAAGAAACAGCAAGAATACTGGGGAAGTAGGTGAAATGATAAAATCTAAATATTTTAGAAAAGCATTTCAAAATATTTTGCTTATCATTCCTTGACAATTACACCGTCATGTTCAATTTATTAGTGTGCTATCCACCTAGGAATATAAAATTGCTCCGTCCATAACAATTTATTGTAAACAATCCTGCAAGTTAAGTAATAAATTATTCCCTTCCTTTTACATTATTATTATTATTATTTATATGTACCTCTACCTGAAACAAGGATGACGTTATAAAACTTGATATAAAAATTAATAAACCTAGAACATTTTTGTCTAAGCTCTGCGGTTTGTGGTAAATGCAATTTTGCAGAATCGTGGGAAATGAAAGTGCTGAGCAGTTACAAGACTTTACATACTATTTTAATTTTATACATGTACGTATGTTACGTCTGTTGTTATTTTGCGCCGTAATACATTCCATTTTAGTAGAAAAATTAAAAGCACGAGTCCATTTTACTGGCATATTAATTTAAGGCAGCAGCAGCTTCAAATTCATTTTTATTTGTAGTGGTTTAGTTGATGATGTCTAAAGTGAAGGCTGAAGTGGACTTCATTGTTGAAAGCTACTGAAAGGGTGCAAATGTTTGCTCACACGGCCAATCCATTAGCGCCCTACGGTTCCTTGCCTTTTCGAAAGTGCACCCTGAAAGTTTTAAGTTTGACGTAATTGCATTTAAACTTTGAGTTTGCGATGTTCTGATAGATTTTATTTAGCGTTAATGAGAATATTAAGGCCTGTAATATTGTTTTTAAATAAATTAATAGAAAACTGAAGTTTACAGGTTGTGAGAATGAAACGAAAATTGTATTTTTAACTGCTGACTTTCATTAAATCGATGAATGTACCTATAATGTAAATTTTATGTATTATAGTGCGCCCATGCAATAATGGGATCAGATCCACTCAGAGAAATTCTGGACCCCTAATGAAATATAAACACTTGACCCCCTTATACGAATTTAGGTAGTTATTTACATAAGGTAAGTTGATAAATTACAGTTAATAAGATGAAATAATAACGTAGACTTTTATGCAAAACCCAAATAATCATTTCAAATCGAGCTAGTAATTGAAAGTTGAAAAAAATAAGGTCTTGGACAGGACTTGAACCAGTATCTTAATCTTCATAGGATCATACGTTTACCAATGACGCCACCGAGACCGAAGACGACAATTAACTGAATAATATGAATAATATATATAATGAATATATATATATATATATATAATATAATATATATATATATATATATATATATATATATATATATAATAATGAATATATATATTACTCATATTTAGACCAGGGTAGAAAATTAAATAATCACATCAAATAATTTTAATCACCGTGTATAAGGAATTTTATTAGATAATACGCTTTATTAAAAAACCGTGGAGAATAAAAATTCATTCGTTTTATTAAAATTAAGAAATTTAAATTATTTATAAGACGCTTTATATAAAAGGAAGCAGTATTAGAAAACTTTACGGGTAATTTAATTATCCTAGTAAAGAAACAAATAAAATTACGTGCAAAATTTATATTAATTAACTCTATTTTAAGTAACCGGTATTAATCAAAACGTACAGATAATAATTGTAATTGAAGTTAATTGAACCGTTAGTAACATATAATATCTATAAAAACTTGAAAAACCCAATAAAATACCATGAAATCAAGCTCTGAGAATTAATAGTATGTTTAAACACCTGCGTATTTTTAAAAAGCTCATTCTGCGTAAATGTTGCAGATAATTAATAGTTTCAAAGAATCTTGGAGAAACCGGGGCTTAATATTCACGAGAATGTGCGATACGGGGTTATTTAACCCAGATAGTCCACATGGACTGAAATAATCGATAATAAGGAATATCAATTTGCACTAATAAGAACAGGGTAGATAGAGACAGATAATATGCGCAAGACCGAGACACATATAGTGAAAAGGCGTGAGTAGAGCAACGTCATGGGGTTGCGATTGGTTGAAAGTAAAAGGCAAAATTTGAGAGGTAAAAATAACATTTCTGTATAAAATTTAATTAGGTATTCTCAGACGTTGCGTGCCGTGTGGAAATTTTCTGAGATTTAACTGAGGCGAGTGCAAAATTCGTAAAATTAGCATGCCGAGCTGCGGAATGGGAACATAGCAGACGAAATTCTTTAGAATTGTCCGTTTTGGGGAACAGACCGACAGACAGGCTAACCGCTATATATACGGAGGAGAATATGAAGAAGCTCTCTTAGATCTTCGACTTGATTGAACGCGTTAAACAGTGCTTTTAGTTTTCCGGTTTTAATATTAAATAATTTAAACAGTTTGCTCGAATATTATGTGATTTAAAACAGCTTGTTCTTTACGTGCTACAATGAATGTACGTTAGTGCACTTAGAAAAGAAGATACAAGGTAATAAAGTTTAGTATCACTGTACCAATTGGTAAAAATTTACAACGACAAATATATACACAAAAGTAGGCAGTTTTGGCGTATATTGGTGAAAGTAGTATGAAGTTCTTTGTTATTTTCGGGGTATTAATACTTAAATGGTGCATAAACGTGTCTGGATCCACGAAACAAGGGTCAGATATACACAGAGGAGTTCGGAAAAGCCCTGAAACAACTTTAGATGAATGGTGATGGAGAAGATTTTAAAAGCGTTGAGAATCAGAAGCCGTAAATATAACCCAGTTGGAATGGTGTGATTAACAAAAGGGACGATGTACATTGAAGCTACGAGTGCAAGTAACCTTCAGGTAAATTATACTATTTTGTTTGAACTTTGATATTTTTGTGTGTGTTGAATAACTTTATAATTGATTTACTCAAAATGGACAGTAGTGAAATTGTACTAACAATAAAATTTTAATTTTAAGGTGAAATTTGCTTGTTTAAGTAGAAAGGGTATTTAGTATTGATGTTCTGGATTATGATGAAAATTTGGGTATGTCTTTGAGCTCAATTAGACGAACCTGGTTAATTAACGTAAAGGGATGGTAGATGCTCCCTTTGTACTCAGACTCCGGTCTGCATATATTGTTATAGTAATTAGTAGGCATCCTACAAGGACTTTAATTCTGGATGCACATTAAAATGATAATGAATTTAATTTTGAAATTTTCTGATATTAAAATTTATGCTGAATTTTAATTTTGAAATTTTAATGTATTGTGAATATTGATGTAAATAGAGTTAACGTTGATGTTTGTGGTAGGAATGTGTTTGTTTTTTTTATGTATGAGGATGAAAGTTATCTAGAGGAGCAGCCGAGGCGATTAACAGAAGAAAGTCAATGGACCAACACAGTTAAGGTAATGAATAGCTTTTTGGTGGTTTCACAGCATTCTTGATGCCCAATTCGTAGGGGCTCGATTCTAAAAGCGGAGTACCCGGATTTTGGTGGTATCACAGCATTCTTTGACGCCCAAAAGTGAGGCTCGATTATAAAGCGGAGTACCCGGATTTTGGTGGTATCACAGCAATATATATATATATAATATAAAATTTTTAAGGTGTTAGAATCTTCTTTGGGAATATGTTCGTCCACTCATTAATAAAGCGCTCATTTATAAAATTGTCGACGTTTCGGGTAATTTATTCCCTTAGTCATGACCTATAAGTGATAGGCTCTAATACAAATGTACAAAATAGATGTTACTTACAATCTATGTGAGCTCTGAGTAATTCGAAAAACTATCAACAGAATAAAAACAGTTACTTTTAAAACATGAAACAAATTTTAAAAAATAACAGTCATAAAAATAAAATTAGTTTAAAACTTAGAAACTATAACACATAAGAACGGTCACTAATTCAAACAAGATTCTCACAGTATAGTGTTGTTAGTTTGCATGTTAATACTGAATAGTTATCGCAATTGAGAATTGATACTTTATATGAATTACATTTTGACGATATACATGATGAGTGTGAATTATGGCTCTGCTGTCTGTATGCGCCTACTTAGTTTATATAGTAATGGATAAACTATATTTAAATTATCTGTATCGGATTTGAAATTTATTGCACAATTGTTGTTTTTAATATGAAAAGATTCCAAAAATAATCGTTTTTTGTAATTGTTTTCTATTTCTAAAATTTGTATATCGTCAAAATTAGCATTATGTGTTTCTTAATTTAGATGTATTGCAAGAGTTCAAGATTTTTTATTTATTTTATTATCACTTTTATGCTGGCTTATACGATTGCGTAACCATTGTGTAGTTTCCCCGATATAGCATTGATTGCATTCACAAGTAATTTTATACACTACATTACTTAATAATTTTTTGTTTGTAGGATCTTTTAGCGGAGTGAAGAGGTTTCTTAGGGTTCCGTTATAATTTACTGCAATTTTCATATCCGGTGCATATAAGCCTCTCCTATATAAGAAACTTAACTCCGAGCTTAATAAAAATATTAAATACACCGGATATGAAAATTGCGGTAAATTATAACAGAACCCTAAGAAACCCCTTCACTCCGCTAAAAGATCCCACAAATCCTATATAGATAATTTAAATATAGTTTATTCATTACTATATAAACTAAGTAGGCGCATAAAGACAGCAAAGCCATAATTCACACTCACCATGTATATCGTCAAAATGTAATTCATATAAAATATCAATTCTCAATTGCGATAACTAATCAGTATTAACATGCAAACCAACAACACCATATTGTAAGAATCTTGTTTGAATTAGTGACCGTTCTTGTATGTTATAGTTTCTAAGTTTTAAACTAATTTTATTTTTATGACTGTTATTTTTTAAAATTTGTTTCATGTTTTAAAAGTAACTGTTTTTATTCTGTTGATGGTTTTTCGAATTACTCAGAGCTCACATAGATTGTAAGTAACATCTATTTTGTACATTTGTATTACAGCCTATCACTTATAGGTCATGACTAAGGGAATAAATTACCCGAAACGTCGACAATTTTATAAATGAGCGCTTTATTAATGAGTGGACGAACATATTCCCAAAGAAGATTCTAACACCTTAAAAATTTTATATTATTATTAGTTATAACGTCCGATAACACAGCTGCTATATATATATATATATATATATATATATATATATATATATTACTCATATTTAGACCAGGGTAGAAAATTAAATAATCACATCAAATAATTTTAACCACCGTGTATAATGAATATTATTAGATAATACGCGTTATTAAAACCGTGAAGCATAAAAATTTATTAGTTTCATTAAACATAAGAGATTTAAATCATGTACAAGACGCTTTATATCAAAAGAAGCAGTATTAAAAAGCTCTGCGTGTAATGTAATTATTCCTAAACAAATGGAAATTACGTGCAAAATTTATATTAATCAACCCTATTTTAAGTAACCGGTATTGAACAAAACGTACAGATAGTAATTGAATATTTAATTAGGATTCACTAAAAATTAAAGGGTATTATTTTTAATTGAATCGTTAGTAACAGATAATATCTATAGAAACTTGTAAAAACCCAATAAAATGCAAATCCTAGAAGTGTTAGTTAGAAGTAGGATGTTTGAACACACCTGCGTATTTTAAAAGGCAATTTCAGTTTAATTTGTTTAGATAAACATGTCGATTCTAAGGATATTGGAAACGGTCAGATGCTTTAGCACGAAATACAAAACAGGGTTTATTTAAAAAGCTCATTTGGCGAAAATTTTGCAGATAATTAATGTTTACAAAGAATCTTGGAGAAACCGGGGCTTAATATTCACGAGAAGGTGCGATACGGGTTATTTAACCCAGATAGTCCACATGGACTAAAATATAATCGATAATAAAGAATATCAATTTGCACCAATACGAACAAGTTAGAAAAGGAAAGAGAAATGCGTCAAGCAAAGACACATATAGTAAAAGGCGTGATTTAAGCAACGTCACGAGGGTCACAATTGGTTGAAAATAGGATGCAAATATTAGAGGTAGAAACAACGATTTCTGTACAAAATTAATTAGTTTATCTCGGACATGTTTGCGTGCCGTGTGAGAATTTCTGAGATTTAAATGGGGCGAGTGAAAATTCGTAAAACCGACGCGCGAGCGACGGACTGGGAACATAGCATGAGAAATTCTTAAGAATTGTCTGTTTTGAGGACAAAAGCGACGTGCCGGCTATTTGCTATATATACCGGTGGTAATATGAATTTCGGCCTCTTAGACTTTTGACTATTCGATGCGTTAAAAGCTCTTACATCCGCGACTTGATTGAAGATGTTAAACAGTGCATTTTAGTTTGATAAAATAATTTAAAGTTTGCTCGTATATTTTAGTGATTCAAAATAGTTTGTTATTTACGTGCTAACATGAATGTACTTCAGTGCACTTAGATACAAGGTAATAAAATTTAGTATCACTGTACCAATTAGCAAAATTTACAACGACAAATGTATACACAAAAGTAGGCAGTTTTGGCGTATATTGGTGAAAGACGCATGGATTTCTTTGCTATTTTTCGGGGGTATTAATACTTAAATGGTTCAAATACGTGTCTGGATCCACGAAACAAGGGTCAGATATACACAGATGAGTTCCGGAAAAGCCCAGAAACAACTTTAAATAAATGGTGATGGAGAAAATTTTAAAAGCGTTGAGAATTAGAAGCCGTAAATATAATCCTGTTGGAATGGTGTGATTAACTAAAGGGACGATGTACATTGAAGCTACGAGGACAGTAACCTTCAGGTAAATTATACTATTTTGTTTGACATTTTGGTGTGTGTTGAATAACTTTATTATACTATTTTGTTTGACATTTTGTGTGTGTTGAATTACTTTATAATTGATTTACTTTAAATGGACATTAGTGAAATTGTACTAACCATAAAATTTTAATGTTAAGATGAAATTTGCTTGTTTAAGTAGAAAGGGTATTTAGTATTGATGTTCTGGATTATGATGAAATTTTAGGTATGTCTTTGAGCTCAATTAGACGAACCTGGTTAATTAACGTAAAGGGGTGGTAGATGCTCCTTTTACTCTGCATATATTGTTATAGTAATTAGTAGGCATCCTACAAGGACTTTAATTCTGGATGCACGTTAAAATGATAATAAAATTAATCTTGAAATTCTTTTAAAACTGAAATTTATGCTGAATTTTAATCTTGAAATTTTAATGTATTGTGAATATTGATGTAAATAGAGTTGACGGTGATGTTTGTGGTAGGAATGTGTTTGTTTTTTTTATGTATGAGGATGAAAGTTATATAGGGGAGCAGCCGAGGCGATTAACAGAAGAAAGTCAACAGACCAGGTAATTCAAGAGGTTTCACAGCATTCTTTGGCGACCCAAAAGTGAGGCTCGAGTTGCAAATAAAATTTTTGTGATTTTATTCCAGGATACTGGCGATCTGAGAGAGAGAGTTTCTGTGTGTGTATAAATTTAAGAGTATTTTAGAGGGTGTGAGAGTGATTAGAACGTATGCAGAGAAAAGAGTGGTTAAGGAGTCAAGGAGTGGAAATTGGAAGTGACGATAGTGCATTGTGTGAAAAAAATACGAAAATGGAAGAAGCTGGAGGCAGTAGAGATCAGTCGAGGACGGAATCGGGGGATCAAGGAAACGAGATGATATTGAGAATGTTAGAGAGGATGAGTGAAGAATCGAATAAGAAATTTGACCGAATGAATGAGACATTAACAGGAGTTAGGGAAACCCTAAGTGAGAAAATAGATAAGACGAATAAAGAAGTTTCAGAATTTAAAAATAGTCTTACCGTAAAGATGGGGGAAGTTGAAAATAGGGTTGAAAAAAATGAGCGTGATATTACAGGTCTTCGACAGGAAATGGGACATTTAAGGTCCGAAGTACGCATTTTTTGTGAAGAAGAGATTAATATAAAAATGACTGAAGTAACGGACTCATGTAGGGATCAGTTAGGCAGGGTAGAACGCGAAGTTAGTAGTATCAAATACAACATGTCAAATTTAACGGGATGGTCCCAGATTTTCTACAGGTGGAGTATCATTGGACCAACACATGAAGTTTTATGGCGATAACAGGGTAAATCCACAAATTTTTATTAATAGCGTAAGAAATCTAGTGGGAAATTTATTTGACGAACAGACTAAACTGAATACGATAAAGGCTTTATTAAAGGACAACGCGGAAGCATGGTACAATTTAGTAGGACAGGACATAGACACGTATCAGGACTTTGAAAACAAATTTTTAAAGCACTACTGGAGTGATCACAGACAAGACCAGGTACGAGACGACTTAATCACAGGGAAGTTTAAGGGAGAATTTTCAGGAAGTAGGGAGCAATATGCTATACGCAAGTATAGCATAGCAAAGCAACTGAACCCACCACTGACGGACCGACAAATTATTAAGTATTTATCACGACACTTCGAGGTAGACATAAGACAACACGTAGCACTACAGAACATAGTGGACAGAGAAATGTTTCTAGAATACTTGCAGAGGTACGACGACGTAAGTAGTGGACGACCTCGGGATAACAGGGAAAGACAGATCAACACAGTTAGGTTTGACAATAGACGGGACAACTACGCTAGACGGGGGAATAGTTACGGATACCAGCGACAGAATTGGGAACAGCGACGACCATACGTTAGAAGTAATAGTTTAGGAAGGGGACCTGCACCGAGACCGGAACCTACCAGAGGGAATAGTTCACCAGACATGAGGGGGACTGCTAATACAGACACGGAACGAGTGGAAACGCCTAGGACGTACGCTGAGGTGACGGCTAGACCAGGACCAAGTAGGGAAAACAGACCTGGACAGGATTTTTAGAACGCGACAGACCACTAGATTTCAGTGTAAATGTATATGAACATCCACGTGAATTTTTCAAAATTGAGGAGGAAGTAGAGCCAGAAACTGAGGAAAAATTATGTTTGCCAATTATTAATTTAGAAATTTTTGAGAATAATGTAGAAGTATTACTTGATACAGGGGCAGAGGCGAGTTTAATATCGGAGGAATTCGTCAGCAAAATTAGGGATAAGGTTTGTGATAGAATTATGCCCATAAAGCGTAGCCATTTAGTAGCTCCAAATAAAAGAAGTTTGCTGTAGTAAATAGTGTTGTGGTGCTTAGGATAGATATAGGAGGTTTAAGCTGTGAACAGGAGTTTGTAATTGTACCTGGACTGAAGTTTCAGAGCATTTTAGGTGTTGACTGTATGATGAAGTTAGGGGTTTTGATAGATATGGAAAGGAAGGTAATAAGGATTAAGGATAGGGTAGTGCCATGGAAGGGCAGTTATGAAGTCACAGAGGATGACACGGGGTTTAGTATTAATGTAGTAGAGATAGAGGATGATGAAGGTAATCAGATCAACACGATAAGATGTCCAGAGGATAGGAGAGTAGAGGTTCAAGCTTTATTACAAAAGCATGCAGAATTAAGGGGGGTAGAAGCAACAGCAGCAGATCAGGAGCAGGTGAAGGCGAAATTAAGTAAAGATGGCAAGTTTGTTTTTAATCAAGTAGATTTAAGGAATTCATTCTGGCGGATTCCATTACACAAAAATTCTAGAAGGTACATAGGATTTTCCGTAGAGAGAAAAATTGAGAATTGTAAAGTAGTATCGTTTGGTTTGTCGGCAGAAAGGGAAACAATAATAAATGAGAAACAGACAAGTGTAGGGATTGAAGAAGAAGTAATATTTAAGAGTCAGGATACTAGGGATGATAAGTTTATTTTATGTGAGATAATAAGGATGATAAGTATAGATATAGAAGGGGGAGAAATAGGGATGAAGAGTATTAGGATGGTGAGAAGAAAGACTTGGAGGGTCAAGAAGAGAGTTAGATTTAAATAGGATAGGGATAGAATAGGTGTATATAGAAGAGTAGAAGTAGGTGTGTATAGAAAATAAAGCTAGGTATAGGATAAATATGGGAGATAATTAGGAATAGGTTTAGGATGAGAATAAAGAGTAAATGTAGGAAGAAAATAAGATAGATTAAGTGTAGATATTTCTTATAAGATTAGTGGGGAGTTAGGAATAGAATAAGAATAGGATAGGTATATAGGATTAGGTAGGGGGAAGTGAAGTATAGGGAAGATTAGTTAAAAGTTAGGAATAGGATAGGTATATAGGATATATTTTTAGGATTAGATGGATAAGTAGGATGAAGTTAGGGATAATTTCAGTCTAGAGAATTAGGTGAGAGTTAAGAATAGGATAGGGATATAGGATAGGTGTAAATATATTTTTTTGGATTGGATATAAGTTAGGTAAGTTAGATAGATAAGGGTAGAGAGAGATAGGCAATTTTTTTTTTGTAATTTTTTTTGTCTAAATGCTTTATATTTGCATTCAAATAAGTGGGATTATTTCTATTCAAATAGGGGGAAAATACTCATATTTAGACCAGGGTAGAAAATTAAATAATCACATCAAATAATTTTAATCACCGTGTATAATGAATATTATTAGATAATACGCGTTATTAAAACCGTGAAGCATAAAAATTTATTAGTTTCATTAAACATAAGAGATTTAAATCATGTACAAGACGCTTTATATCAAAAGAAGCAGTATTAAAAAGCTCTGCGTGTAATGTAATTATTCCTAAACAAATGGAAATTACGTGCAAAATTTATATTAATCAACCCTATTTTAAGTAACCGGTATTGAACAAAACGTACAGATAGTAATTGAATATTTAATTAGGATTCACTAAAAATTAAAGGGTATTATTTTTAATTGAATCGTTAGTAACAGATAATATCTATAGAAACTTGTAAAAACCCAATAAAACGCAAATCCTAGAAGTGTTAGTTAGAAGTAGGATGTTTGAACACACCTGCGTATTTTAAAAGGCAATTTCAGTTTAATTTGTTTAGATAAACATGTCGATTCTAAGGATATTGGAAACGGTCAGATGCTTTAGCACGAAATACAAAACAGGGTTTATTTAAAAAGCTCATTCGGCGAAAATTTTGCAGATAATTAATGTTTACAAAGAATCTTGGAGAAACCGGGGCTTAATATTCACGAGAAGGTGCGATACGGGGTTATTTAACCCAGATAGTCAACATGGACTAAAATATAATCGATAATAAAGAATATCAATTTGCACCAATACGAACAAGTTAGAAAAGGAAAGAGAAAATGCGTCAAGCAAAGACACATATAGTAAAAGGCGTGATTTAAGCAACGTCACGAGGGTCACAATTGGTTGAAAATAGGATGCAAATATCAGAGGTAGAAACAACGATTTCTGTACAAAATTAATTAGTTTTTCTCGGACATGTTTGCGTGCCGTGTGAGAATTTCTGAGATTTAAATGGGGCGAGTGAAAATTCGTAAAACCGACGCGCGAGCGACGGACTGGGAACATAGCATGAGAAATTCTTAAGAATTGTCTGTTTTGAGGACAAAAGCGACGTGCCGGCTATTTGCTATATATACCGGTGGTAATATGAATTTCGGCCTCTTAGACTTTTGACTATTCGATGCGTTAAAAGCTCTTACATCCGCGACTTGATTGAAGATGTTAAACAGTGCATTTTAGTTTGATAAAATAATTTAAAGTTTGCTCGTATATTTTAGTGATTCAAAATAGTTTGTTATTTACGTGCTAACATGAATGTACTTCAGTGCACTTAGATACAAGGTAATAAAATTGAGTACCACTGTACCAATCAGCAAAATTTACAACGACAAATGTATACACAAAAGTAGGCAGTTTTGGCGTATATTGGTGAAAGACGCATGAATTTCTTTGCTATTTTTCGGGGGTATTAATACTTAAATGGTTCAAATACGTGTCTGGATCCACGAAACAAGGGTCAGATATACACAGATGAGTTCCGGAAAAGCCCAGAAACAACTTTAAATAAATGGTGATGGAGAAAATTTTAAAAGCGTTGAGAATTAGAAGCCGTAAATATAATCCTGTTGGAATGGTGTGATTAACTAAAGGGACGATGTACATTGAAGCTACGAGGACAGTAACCTTCAGGTAAATTATACTATTTTGTTTGACATTTTGGTGTGTGTTGAATAACTTTATTATACTATTTTGTTTGACATCTTTGTGTGTGTTGAATTACTTTATAATTGATTTACTTTAAATGGACATTAGTGAAATTGTACTAACCATAAAATTTTAATGTTAAGATGAAATTTGCTTGTTTAAGTAGAAAGGGTATTTAGTATTGATGTTCTGGATTATGATGAAATTTTAGGTATGTCTTTGAGCTCAATTAGACGAACCTGGTTAATTAACGTAAAGGGTGGTAGATGCTCCTTTTACTCTGCATATATTGTTATAGTAATTAGTAGGCATCCTACAAGGACTTTAATTCTGGATGCACGTTAAAATGATAATAAAATTAATCTTGAAATTCTTTTTAAAACTGAAGTTTATGCTGAATTTTAATCTTGAAATTTTAATGTATTGTGAATATTGATGTAAATAGAGTTGACGGTGATGTTTGTGGTAGGAATGTGTTTGTTTTTTTTATGTATGAGGATGAAAGTTATATAGGGGAGCAGCCGAGGCGATTAACAGAAGAAAGTCAACAGACCAGGTAATTCAAGAGGTTTCACAGCAATATATATATATATATATATATATATATATATGTATATTGCTGTGATATGCTCCACGTTTGTGCGCGATTTTAATTGCCGCGAAATTCCCCTACTGTGGGTGTCATTATAATTGATATGAAATTCCTATTGTACGACGATATTGATTGTTTAACCCTTACTCTCTCTACTGTTTAAATAAATTTAAATGAATTTAAATGAAGCAACCCAAAAATTACACAATATAATGATTGATAATAATATGTACAATTATATATAAATTCAAAATTTAGCCCCTGAATAGTACATTAACATTTACCAAATTTATGATTTCCTGAAAGCCAGCAAAAATATCTTTTTAATTACTTTTAAGAACCTTCGAACGTTCTAAGATGCTTTGCCTGTTTTCAAATTCTCAAATGACCCTTTTTGTTGACTCTTGCAGACATACAATCATCATCATTAGGTCTTCAGTCCTGGAACTGGCTAGACGCGTACCATCATTGTTTCTGCATCTATCACTATCTGATCTGGGTCAACATCTACCTCTTTTTTCCTATCTCTGCTTGTAATATATCCCATACTATTACCCAAAAATCTTTTAGAACGTATTCTGCCCTTCTATTTCTCTTATCTTTTTCACCAGATATCCTTGTTTCTCTACTATTTCTATAACCTATTTGTTATTATCTTTGTCTGTCCATGCTATCGTCCTCATACATCTGAAGCACAGCATTTCAAAAGACTGCTACCGTTTTTCTGTCTGCGTTTCAGACTGCCCGTATTTCATAGGCATACTGTGCTGTGCTCCACACATATGCTTTCAACAATTTTCTTCTTGTTCTATGTTTGTTGTCTTTCCTCATAGGCGTTGTTCTTTCTTGTTAGATGTCGTTCGGTCACCTTCTTTTGTTTTACAATTATATACCCTATTTCTGTGACCTTCAGTGGTTGTGAAGGGAGGTAAGCAGCCTGTGGCTGCCAAGTTCCCACAAACTTAACCATTTACTGATTTACTATATTTTCCAATATATCTTTTCGCACATTCAATATTAGTTGCTGATATTTCGCAACCAACAACTAGTTTATACTAATCATCAGATTTATCTGCGCTTATTTTTTTGTCATTAGGTTTTCCGTCTCAAAACTGGTTGGACACGTACCTGCACTTATTTATATTCTGAGCTAGCCTACATAGTTCCCTGAAATTCTCACACAGCATGTGTATACAGCTCGTTCCCCTTCTATTGTTTTCTAATTTTATGCCCTATTTCACCGAGATTCAGTGAAGGGGGTTAAGCAACCTGTGACTAGCAAGATCCCCCAACACTTAGATATTTGCCGAAATAATGGTTTTCCAGTAAATCCTTTCACACACTTAACATTATTCGAGAACGTTGCCCAACCAATTCTTGTAGTTACTTATAGTAATCATCATGTTTAAGCACAGTTATTTTCTCGTCATTAGTTTATCCATCTTGGGATTGGTTGGATGCGTACCTCCATTGATTTCTATTCTGGGCTAGCCTACACATCTCCCTGAAATTCCTGCAGCCTACATCTTTTACTATCTGTGTGCAGTAGTCTAACCTAGGTCTGCCTCTTCTTCTCTTTTTTCCTATCTCTGCTTCTAATATATTCCGCACTATTCCCTCATGCTATAGTATGTGGCCTATCATCCTATCTCTTCTATTTTTTACCGTTTTCCACATATTTCTTTGTTCCCCTACCATTTTTAGTACCTCTTCGTTCTTAACTTTGTCTGTCCATGATATCTTCATCATACGTCTGAAGCACCACATTTCAAAGGCTTCTATCTTTTTCTTGTCCGCTTCTCCTACTGTCCAGGCTTCACAGTCGTACAGTGCTGTGCTCCACACATATGTTTTAAGCAATTTTTTCCTTGTTTTATGTTTGTGGTCTTTGAGCACAGTAGTTGCTTTTTCTTGTTAAATGTAGCACGACCTTGTGTTAATCTTTGTTTTATATTTTTTGTGCTTTTCCCATCTTGTGTTATTTGGCTTCCTAGGTAGCAGAAATCCTTGACCTCTTGTAAGTTCGTGTTACATAGTTGTATTCTTGTTTTTGATTTATTTTCCCCACCTTTGCATAGTAGAACTTTAGTTTTAGTTTTGTTAATTTTCATACCGTATCTCTCTGTTAGAACCGTTTCCATTTCATTAAGAGCAGCTTCTAACTCTTCCTTGCTAGACGCTAATACCGCTATATCATCTGCAAATCTAAGCATATCAATTTTTTGTCCCTGCATAATAATTCCAAATGTCTTTCTGCATTTGACAGTATTCATTGCCTCTTCTATGTACAAGTTAAAAATCAATGGGGATAGGGCACATCCCTGTCTCACCCCTTTCCTAATGTTTACTTCTCTATGTTCCTGCTCTAATTCTATTACTGCTGTTTGCTCTTTGTATAAGCTATGTACTATTCGTCTATCCCTATAACTCATTCCAATCTTTTTTAGTATTTCAAACATTTTTTTCCATTTTACATTGTCGAATGCTTTTTCCAGATCTACAAACCCTATATACACGCTTTCTCCTTTTTCTATTGTTTTCTCCATTATCACTCTCAGAGCTAAAATAGCCTCCGTGTTCCCCTGTTTCGCCTAAACCCAAATTGGTCTTCTCCTAGTATTTCTTCCGCCCGTTTTTCCATTCGTCTTTGCACAATTCTAGTTAATATTTTTGACACGTGTGCTGTCAAACTTATTGTTCGAAAATTTTCACATCTATCCGCGCCTTTCTTTTTTGGTATAGTTACTATGATGCTGCGTTTGAAATCTTTGGGTATCTCGCCTGTCTCATACATATAGCTTACAAGTTGGAAGAGACATTCTGTTACTGCTTGTCCAGCGGCTTTACGAGTTTCTGCTTGCACCTTATCTGTACCCGGCGCCTTACCATTTTTCAGACCCTTTAATGCTAATTCAAACTCATCTCTAAGTATAGGATACCCCAAGTCATCATTTTCAATGTCTGATTCCTGTTCTCCTGCATATAAATTCCCTATATATTCTTGCCATCTACCCACTTTCTCTACGTTTTCTATGATGACGTTTCCTTGTGCGTCTCTTATATTTTTGCTATACGGTTTTATATCCCTAAAATTCATTCTAATTAATTTGTATGCTTCGTCCGTCTTTTTTATTTCCATCTTCGTTTGTATCTCTTTGCACTTTTCATCAATCCATTGTTCTTTAGCTTTCCTGCATTTTCGAATAATTTCCCATTTTATGGCTTTGTATCTCTGTTTACCTGTTTCGTCTGATTTATTTTTGTATTTTCGTCTTTCTTTTATTAAATTCAGGATATCCTTTGTTATCCATGGTTTCTTATTTTCTTTTTGTGTATACCCCAGAATATCTCTGGCCGC
Organism: Platerodrilus igneus; assembly: GCA_036346225.1. Lineage (NCBI taxonomy): Eukaryota > Metazoa > Arthropoda > Insecta > Coleoptera > Lycidae > Platerodrilus > Platerodrilus igneus. Next base: position 6,411,650 of record JARFIW010000787.1, on the reverse strand, counting down.
CATGTCTAGGCTGGATTTAATGTTATTCCATTCTGTTTCTACTTCCTTAGTATCAGATATTTTCCCGATATCTTTGAGCAATTCATTTGACTTTTTTTCGAATCTTTGTTGAATATCTTTATCTTTTTGTTTCTCTAAGTCCAAGTGCATTTTTTCGTTTCTTTTTTTTCACATTCTTAAATTTAAGTGCGGCCTTCATAATTACGATGTTGTGGTCAGTATCTATATCTGCTTCTGGGTAGCTTCTACAGTCTTTTACTTGATTCCTAAACCGTTGTCTAACAAGAATGTAATCTATTTGATATCTTCCTATATCTCCTGGCATCTTCCACGTATATCGTCATCTAGCATGATGTTGAAATAACGTGTTTGTGATGATTAAATTGTTCTTGTCACAAAATTCTACCAGTCTATTTCCCGTGTCGTTTCTCGTGCCTAAACCAAATAAACCTACTACTGCTCCTTTCCTATCCTCACCTACCACGGCATTAAAATCCCCCGTAATTATTAAATTTTCCTGTCCTTTTACGTATCTTAATATGTCTTCGATATCTTTGTAGATGGTTTCTACCTCTTCGTCACTGTAGCTAGAGGTGGGCATGTATACTTGTATTATTACTGTGTTTACCGGTTTAGATTTTAATCTAACCATAAGTACTCTTTCGTTCTTTTGTAAGTAATTTTCTACACAGCATCCCATCTTTTTCCGCATAACTATCCCCACGCCCAAATTTCCTTCATCTGCTCCTGTATGAATTACCCTGAAGTCTCCACTCCAAAAATCCCCCGCCTCTGGCCACCGAACTTCGCTGATCCCTACTATGTCTAGTGATAACCTATTCATTTCGATTTTTAGGTTCTCTAGCTTACCTACTTGCTTCATACTTCTAACATTCCCCGCTCCGACTCGCAGAATGTTCCCGACACTTATTTTTAACTTTCCGATCGCATCCTCCGAAGTAGTCCCCGCCCGGAGATCCGACTGGTGGACTATTTTAACTAGCGTCGCCGTGGATCAATGTAGTAAGCGTAAGACTACGGATCCCAAGGTCCTGGGTTCAAATCCCGATACGGCCGACTGCTTGAAAAATGGTAGGTGAGCATTTTTCACAAAAATTACGCCCTCGTTCGGATGAGAGGTTAAATGGAGGTCCCGTGTGTGAGTGTTGTCACGCACGATAAAAATCCCTACCTTGCCTGGAACGACAAGGGTTCGGCAAAATTCTAAATTTCCAGGCAACAAAAAACTCGCCTCCTGGCCAATGTAGTACCTACTGGTGGAGCATTGGAAATATAAATGCACGGACTATTTTAACTCCGGAATATTTTACCCCAGAGAATGCCATCATTTTATTATAATTTAGGTACGCTGTGTACTTGGGAGATAATGTGGTGGTTTCCCGTTGCCTTCCACATCGCGGTAGTGTGTCTTAGACTGCCATACCGACCCCTATGGTCTCTGCCAATCTAAGTACCGAAAGAGCCGCTGCCCTCTTTCGGGGACCTGTCTTAGTCTGGTTCCTCACTAACGACCCTACTACTTTGGTTGCACCTGTAGTTTGGTTCTTTAGCTCATTAGAACACGCAAGCCATTTCACCTGTTCTAGTAATTTAGAACTTCGGCAAGGTGCAGGTCCATTCGAAATGGAGACATACAATATATAGCAAATATTAAAATTGAAACAATCTTTAACTAATAAAATATTTAAGATTGCTAACCTGCGTTTTTCTTGTCACTGGAATTGCCTCAGAGTATCTGTGTTCAGCATCCCTCGCTATACTCGTTCTACTTATTGCTTGTAGTTTCCCTCGGATTCCTTGAGTGTCCTTACTTTTGTTTAATTGGTCGTATTTTCAGACGTATTTTTATATTTTCTTTTGGAGGTAATTTTAGAAATATATTAAGATATTTAATTTAGATGTGTAGATCAGTATCACGTTATTAAATATTGATTTAGATCAGTGTCAGGATATTGATTTAGAGCAGTATCAGGATATTGATTTAGAGCCGTCTATGTGTAAATCGGCTATTATTCGTTGCATAAATTTGGCACTTTAAATTTTTACTAATACTAAATTATAAACTTTTCACTAATTAATACTGTCACGTAGATTTCTACTGCATACTGACGTGATTCTTGCCTTGTTATAGATGAACTAAATGTTTATTCATTCCCCATTGTATTTATAAGCCCTCTTATCAATGCTTTAATTGGTGCGCGTCGCGTGTTTATTGATAATCTCCGCCTATCTCTGTAGAACCTTGGGATTTCTCAAATTTCCTGGTTTCAATTGTTGCACTTTCGTTCTATTCAGCACGTCTGCATTCAATATATCATAGTATCTTCTTAGAATTTCCAAATATCCATTGCAATTCTGTCACGTTTTTGTATTTGTCGTTTAAAAGTTCAAAATTTGTCGTACAATTACCCGTCTGGTGTTTATTTGTTATTAAAATATGTTGGTTATCTAAACAAATGTACTATTTCTAGTCACGTATTTAATGACGTATTAGAATGCGTTTTCTTATACATGCGTTGATATTTTCGACGAAATTATTAAATATCCAGAATGCCGGTTTATTTGTCTTTCCCGATAATGTATTTATCTTAATGCAATTAGTTGCGTTTAAAACCTTATCTTCGTTCGTAAATTATACTTAAAACATATTACACGACGTACATATTATTATTTTAGCTAAATGGTATCGGATTATTGTAAAATGAGCTCCTTTCTTATGCATTAAATCAAATGTACTATATATACAGTGTGCTCGCAATTGACTTTTTCTAAAATAGTCAATTTACTCCTATAATAGATGAAATTATTTGGTTTTCTTAAAGTTAAAATTATTTATATTTATCCTACGACACCTATGACTTAATCTACCCTTAAACTACCCGTCTTATCATAGCATTATATATTATTGAAATTTCTTGGACGTTGGTCAATGTATACCTATAGTTATTTCTAAAAGTAGGTAGAACAACTATAACAATTTATAATTGCGTATATTATTTTTAAGACGCGTTTCGGTCATCAGGACCATTATCAATTATGTTCTACAAAATATTACCTATAGAATATGAAAAATATTTTTAATAATTACATACCTAAAACTTAATTGTAGATTGTGTATCTAAGCTAAAGTAAAACATTTAAACATTTGTCACAGTTATAAAAATTCTCTAAAAATTGTTATTTCATAAAAATGAAATGATGTTTTTCGTTTAAAAATACAAGAACGAAGAACACTTAAAGTATACGAATGTAATAATATTAATTATTTAGTCTAAACTGTTAACCAATATAAACTGTAGTTTGTGGTGATAAGTAAACTTGTTTAATATTGGTGGTATATATACGAAATATGTGCAATAGGATATTTATAACAAAGTGCAATTAGGCTATTCAATTTTGGTAGAAATGTGTGAAATTGTCTTGATCGTTTTTTGAATGTATTGCTTGTGAATTTCTTTGGATTTGAATAGTTTCTAAAAATCCTTTTTACTATCTTTCATTTCAGTACCTAAAATTTCTACATTATTAAAATCAAATTTGTGTAAATTTTCCAAGGCATGGGTTGCTAGAGCGATGCATTTTTTGTTGTTAGTTTCTATTGAATATTTGTGCTCGTATATTCGTTTATGGAGGTATTGTTTGGAATTTCCGATATACACGCCGGGACAATCGCTGCAATTTATTTTGTATATGGTGTGTGTTTTGTATTTTTGCTCTATTTCTGGTCTTAATTTTGTAAAAAAGGTTTTTGTAAAATTGTTTGGTTTGTGTACAGCTTGAATATTATGACTTCCAAACCCATCCAATGTATTAACATTAAAATTGGCATTGCCGAATGAAAATTGCAGGAAGCATAATGTATATAAGCTGAATTTGTCTGGTCGCAGGATGGCTGAGGTTTCAAGATTTGAGGTATTAAAGTAGGATGCTGTAAATCCAAGTGTGGATATCAAATTAATCAGATGTTTTGATCCAAATTTATGATAAAGATAAACACTAATGTCATGCAATAATGAGGAAATGATTGATCGAGGCCTCACCGCTGTCATTATTGCATGTGCGAGATCAACGGCCGGACCGTTTGTCTTTAAGAATTACCGTCTCCAGCATTAGTCGCAATGACTCGGGAATTATAGTATTTACATCGCGGAAGAAGTAATCTGACGGTAGAAATGGTTATGCTCGAATATCTTTTCGTATTATATTAGCAACTTAACTACACGTAGTCTCTCTTGTTGAGGATCTGAATTTTGATCCGTGTACCAAGCCGATGTCAGAATTTTATGTCCGATAGTTTTAAAACAAACTACGGTTTTTGCTCATTATATCCTTTTCATACTTCTTAAACAAATGGTATTTTATTGTTTGATTATCGGGGTTTTCTCCTTCTATCTGGTTAACCAGTTCATCCAGAGAAAACTGACATTCTTCTGAGTTCTCTTGAAGATATGCAAAAATTTGCGTCTACTGCTACCAAGTCAGATTCATCAAAAATGCGTTTTTTAATTTTTAAGGCCCACTCACCTCGTTTTTCTGCTGCTCTCAACATTTTTACACCAAGATCAACCTTTTCCATAATAATGGCGTTGTTCCTGTTTGCTGCGTTTTTTTCTCTTTTCGGCTTCGATGAACTGTTCTGTAATTCTGTCTCCACATAGAAAATAGTGTTATCTGAAATTAAACGTTACATTCATCGATCTTGCATGTCTTGCGTCTTTTGCTTTGACATCTGTTTCTCCACGGCGAACTGCTGTTGCTTCAACTTGGGGTCGTTGTACCTTTTCTGGCAAGCATGATGCATTAGAAATCTCGTCACACGTTTCAACAAACGCTCGTGTTCTTGATTTTTCAACGAAATACTGGACGCCCGAAAGGTTTGTATCTCTTTTGCCTTTACTATCACCACTTCACCCTCATTTAAACTCCCGCCACAAATAAAATACAAATTTGCAGAAGTCCCGGGCTCCGACATTCTTATAATTAGTATAACTGGCCACAGTCGATCTTACAAACACTTTGAAACTTCATCTGAAAGAGCTTCGAGTGTGTGATCTTCAAAGATTGTGGAGGGGAGGCACGCATGAGGAATCTCTGAGTAATACCTGAAAAATAAAGAGTATGTTATTAAAATTTTGTAAATATTCAAATTTTTAGCGACTTTTCAAAATTTTTGTATAGCAATGCGATACCACGCTCGCCGGCTTAAGGTGAACCGTAACGTAAGAATTGCAACGCCCATCCAACCTATATTTTTTTTCCTTCCCACGCCTGTACATAAAAATACAATTGGTCTCAATTTTTGCACAAGTGGTTGAGGAGGGTCACTTCGGAGATCCCTGACACCCCAAGAGAGCCAACTAAGAGGACGAGAGAGGGTTTCCAAGCAAATGCTAGGCCTTCAGAAACCTAAATGAATTTTGCTAAAAATCGTGCAACTTGACAAATTGGTCAAATTTTGAAAAGCTGTATCTATGAAACTATCGGTCCTATAAAAACCGATTGTTGGAAATTTTATCTACTTTAAAAATGAAACTCATGATCTTTGATAAAAATCAGTGCTTCTGGGTTAAAATCGACAAAAACTGAAAAAAACTCAAAAAATTGTTGAGTTTTTTCTTTATTTTTGAGAATAACTCGATCGTCTACCGACGTCGAAAACTTGGATTTAACATTGCTTTTACATTACAAAGAACATATCAAACCAAAAACCGAAAATACCTATTTTGATGCGCGGTCAATGTTTTATTTGACTGTACTATACTGTTCAATAGTTTCACAGTTGTACAGTGCTGTGCTCCACACATATACTTTCAGCAATTTTTTCCTTGTTTCTATGTTTGTTGTCTTTGAACACAGTGATTGCTTTTTCTTGTTTTTTATATTGTTATTACTTTCATAATGACAAATTCCGTTTCGAATGGACCTGCACCTTGCCGAAGTTCTAGATTACTAGAACAGGTGAAATGACTTGCGTGTTCTAATGAGCTAAATAGCCAAACTACAGGTCCAACCAAAGTAGTTGGGTCGTTAGTGAGGAACCAGACTAAGACAGGTCCCCGAAAGAGGGCAGCGGCTCTTTCGGTACTTAGATTGTCAGAGACCTTAGTGGTCGATATGGCAGTCTAAGACACACTACCGGGATGTGGAAGCCAACGGGAAACCACCACATTACCTATCAAATACACAGCGTACCTAAATTGTAATAAAATGATGGCATTCTCTGGGGTAAAAGGTTCCGGAGTTAAAATAGTCCTTATATGTGATTTTCCAATGCTCCACCCGAAGGTACTACATTGGCCAGGAAGCGAGTTTTATTTTACCTGGAAAATTTGAAATTTTACCGAACCCTTACTGTTCCAAGCAAGATATGGATCTTTAACGTGCATGACAACACTCACATACGGGACGTCCATTTTACCTCTCATCCGAACGAGGGTGTGTTTTTGCGAAAAATGCTCGCCTAACATTTTTCAAGCGGACCGTGTCGGGATTCGAACCCGGGACCTTGGGCGTAGTAGTCACACACATATCACTACGCCACGAAGCCGCCTGTTAAAATAGTCCCCCATTCGGATCTCCGGGAGGGACTACTTCGGAGCATGCGATAGGAAAGTTAAAAATACGAGTCGGGAACATTTTGCCAGTTGGAGCGTGGAATGTTAGAAGTATGAAGCAAGTAGGTAAGCTAGAGAACCTAAAAATCGAAATGACTAGGTTAGCACTAGTCATAGAAGGGATCCGCGAATTTCGGTGGCCAGATGCGGGAGATTTTTGTAGTGGAGACTACAGGGTAATTCATACAGGGGCAAAGGAAGGAAATTTGAGCGTAGGGATAGGTATGAGGAAAAAGATAGGATACTGTGTAAAAAATTACTTACAAAAGAACGAAAGAGAACTCATGGTTAGATTAGAATCTAAACCGGTAAACACAATAATAATACAAGTATACATGCCCATCTCTAGCTACAGTGAGGAAGAGGTAGAAGCGATCTACAAAGATATCAAAGACATATTAAGATGCGTTAAAGGACATGAAAATTTAATAATTACAGGAGATTTTAATGCAGCGGTAGCTGAGGGTAGGGAAGGAGCGGTAGTAGGTTTATTTGGTTTAGGCACGAGAAATGACAGGGGAAACAGTTTGGTAGAATTTTGCAACAAAAACAATTTAATTAGTATTTCTACATCATGCTAGAAGACGATATACGTGGAAGATATGGGAAGATATCAAATATAATACATTCTTGTTAGACAACGGTTTAGCAATCAAGTAAAAGACTGTAGAAGCTTCTCAGAAGCAGATATATACACTGATCACAACATCGTTATTATGAAGACCGCACTTAAATTTAAAAATTTGAAAAAAAGAAACGGTAAAAAGTACTTTGACTTAGAGAAATTACAAGATAAAGATATTCAAGAAAGATTCGAAAAAAAGTCAAATGAATTGCTCAAAGATATCGGGAAAATATCTAATACTAAGGAAGTAGAAACAGAATGGAATAACATTAAATCCAGTCTAGACATGGCGGCCAGAGATGTTCTGTGGTATACACATAAAAAAAACAGGAAACCATGGATAACAAATAATATCCTGGATTTAATAGAAGACGAAAATACAAAAATGAATCAAACGAAACAGAAAAACAGAGATACAAAGCTATAAGATGGGGAATTATTCGCAAATGCAGGAAAGCTAAAGAACAATGATTTGATGAAAAATGCAAAAAGGTACAAACCAAGATGGAAGTAGGAAAGACAGATGAAGCATACAAACGCGCAGCGTATAGATAAGGTGCAAGCAGAAACTCTAAAAGGCTCTGAACAGTAACAGAAGGTCTCTTCCAACTTTCAAACGTAACATCATAGTAACTATGCGAAAAATGAAAGGCACGGATAGATGTGAAAATTTTCGAACGATAAGTTTGACAGCACACCTGTCAAAAATATTAACTAGAATTGTACAAAAACGAATAAAAAAACGAGCTGAAGAAATACTAGAAGACCAATTTGGATTTAGGCGAAACAGGAGAACACGAGAGGCTATTATAGCTCTGAGAGTGATAATGGAGAAAACAATAGAAAAAGGGGAAAGCGTGTATATAGGGTTTGTAGATCTGGAAAAGGCTTTCGATAATGTAAAATGGAAAAAAATGTTCGAAATACTCAAAAGTTGAAATGAGTTATAGGGATAGACGAATAGTACATAGCTTATACAAAGAACAAACAGCAGTAATAGAATTAGAGCAGGAACGTAGAGAAGTAAACATTAGGAAAGGAGTGAGACGGGGATGTGCCCTATCCCCATTAATTTTTAACTATTACATTGAAGAGGCAATGAATACTGCCAAATGCAGGAATACATTTGGAATTACTATGCAGGGACAAAAAATTGATATGCTTAGATTTGCAGATGATATAGCGGTATTAGCGTCTAGCAAGGAAGAGTTAGAAGCTGCTCTTAATGAAATGGAAACGGTTCTAACAGAGAGATATGGTATGAAAATTAACAAAACTAAAACTAAAGTTCTAGTATGCAAAGGAGGGGAAAATAAATCAAAAACAAGAATATAAATATGTAACACGAACTTACAAGAGGTTAAGGATTTCTGGTACCTAGGAAGCCAAATAACGCAAGATGGGAAAACCGCAAAACATATAAAACAAAGATTAGCACAAGGACGTGCTACATTTAACAAGAAAAAGACAACAAACATAGAAACAAGGAAAAGATTGCTTAAAACATATGTGTGGAGCACAGCACTGTATGACTGTGAAGCCCGGACAGTAGGAGAAGCGGAACAAAAAAAAGGTAGAAGACTTTGAAATATGGTGCTACAGACAAAATTAAGAACGAAGATGTACTAAAGATAGTGGGGAAGAAAGAAATATGTGGAAAACGGTAAAAAATAGGAGAGATAGGATAATAGGCCACACACTACGGCATGAGGGAATAGTGTGGAATATACTAGAAGCAGAGATAGAAAAAAAGAGAAGAAGAGGTAGACCTAGGTTAGACTACTGCACACAGATAGTGAAAGGTGTGGGCTGCAGGATTTTCAGGGTAATGTGTAGGCTAGCTCAGAATAGAAATCAATGGAAGTACGCATCCATCCAGTCCCAAGATGGTCAAACTAATGGCGAAAAAAGTAACTGTACTTAAACATGATGATTATTATAAGCAACTACAAGTATTCGTTGGGCAATATTCTCGAATAATGTTAACTGTGAGAATGGATTTACTGAATCTTATAAAACAATAGAAGGGGAACCGAGCTGTATATAGGCTGTTTGAGAATTTCAGGGAACTGTGTAGGCTAGCTCAAAATATAAATAAGTGCAGGTACGTGCCCAACCAGTTTTGAGACAGAAAACCTAATGACGAAAAAATAGGGGCAGATAAATCTGATGATTATTATAAACAACTACAGGTGTTGGTTGTGAAATATCTGCAACTAATGATGACTGTGCGAAAAGAGATATTGGAAAAAATATTAAATACGCAAATGTTCAAGTGCTAGGGAAACTTGGCAGCCACAGGCTGCTTACCCCCCTTCACAACCACTGAATGTTGGAGAAATAGGGTATATAATTGCAAAACAATAAAAGGGGACCGAACTGCATCTAATAAGAAAGAAGAGCGCCTATGATAAAAGACAACAAACAGAAACAAGAAGAAAGTTGTTGAAAACATATGTGTGGAGCAGACAGAAAAACGGCAGCAGCCTTTTGGAATACTGTGCTTCAGATGTATGAGGATGATAGCATGGACAGGCAAAGTTAATAACAAATAGGTTATAAAAATAGTAGGGGAACAAGTATATCTGTGAAAAAAAGATACGAGAAATGGAAGGGCAGAATACGTTCTAAGGCATTTTTGAGGAATAGTATGGGATATATTACAAACAGAGATAGGAAAAAAGGGGTAGATGTAGACCTAGATCAGATAGTGATAGATGCAGACTGTGCAAATTTCAGGGAAATGTGTAGGTTAGTTAAGCATAGGAAACAATGATGATAGTCTAACCAGTCTCAGGACTGAAAACCTAATGTTGATGAATGACAAATTAATTAATAGAGAAATTTATGCTTATATTAAAACCGTTAAAAATGTACAGTTGCCATTATAAGAAAAATCAGATTGATTGTAATGGAAACAAAACAAAAAGGATACAAACCGCTCAAATATGTCAAAGCGTGCACTATAATGAACCTAACAACTTATATTTGTAACATTTCTTGCTAATATTTTTGAACTACAAGGGTTACAACTCTTAATACTTTATTACACTTGTATAATCTATATTGTATGAGGCAGTATATTTAGTGTTTTTTTAATTGTTTCGGTCGTGAAATATGTAAACATCTCTATATCATTCAGAGACAGGATCTAAATAGACTAATGCCGGATTCCTTCGGGATTTAAATTGGACATACAGCGGTAGACATTTTATTCAAATGAAATGATTCTGTTTACTGAAGCATAGTTGTTCTAAGGTTACATATGCGAATGATTCTTTCTAGTCTAGTGTTTATATATTACTTATTTGATAAGCACGAGTCATTCCTCACAAAAAAATTAATAAGATAACGAACTCGTTAGCGAACTAAAGCAGACAAGCGATAATTGGTTTATATATGTACGTGATGAATGATGATGAATCCATTATGTTCCAACCACCCCATCCCAGAGGAATTGCACTCACTTCACTATAAAATTCATTAGCGATCTCCATATGCTTCCTTATTTAGTATACAGAGCAATAAAACTTATGTGACCATTTTTCGGTTTCTGTTCGAGCTTCAAATGTTGTTAGTAGAGAAACGCCAACATTGCTTTTACAATTTCAACTCTCGAATGAACTGATAAATTCACGGGAATTATTAAACTATTAACTTATATTACAACGATAATAAACTTTTTATATGTGCACAGTCGGTTGCATGAAGTACATCTAGAGGATACTCTATGTCCTTTTGTGTCCTCTGAATCACAGTCTTATCAATGGTGGCAACCACTGATCCTTTTCCTTACAACAGTATGTCTTTTATTTCTATCCAATTCACGATGTTTTTAACATAGCCCCACCGAAAGAAGTCTAGCAAGATGACATCGAACGAAGGAATGGCACAGTAAAAAGACCCCTTCCAATCTATCGAGCCGGAAATGTTTGATCCACAAACCATATGTCGTATTGCATGAAGGTGCTGATAAAAAGCTGCTGATGGTTTAAGATCCAGTTCTAGTGTCACATGCTCAGTTAAAAGTCAAAATAGACATTTGCAGCCTTCGAGACGAATTTCTTTTGCTATTCGTAAGATAACGAAGGTGACGGTAAATGTTTCCCACAGTTAGTTTTATAATTTTGCGGAGTCTGCGTATCCCATCATGTTTCAATAAGCCATCATTCCTTTTTTAAGCTGTAACCATTTTCATTCGTGGAGTCTCTCCTTCTTAAAAACGGTTCTTAAATATTTGTCCCTGACTCTTTCTCTCTCTCTCTCTCTCTCTCCCTCGCCCTCTCCCCTCTTTCTTCCATCCATTTATCCTCTCCCATCCTCCCTCCCTCTTCGTCAACCCTTACCCTCTCTCTCTCTCTTAGTAACAACTTCAAAACCGATTTTGTCGAAACTCCGCTGTTTTTATCTTTAGCTAACTCCTCTTTCTTTGTCCTTAACTAACTTTACATACGTTTTCCTCAGTATAGTCTTTATAGTGAATCATGTTAAATAACAGGTTTTTACTTAAACATTCGTTCTCCGGCGACAGAGTCGAGTTCTCAGGGAGTTTCGGTCCGGGGTCTCTGCAGATTTTTGTAACATGTATCGTCAAATTCTAGTAGTGGCCTAAAAGAATAAGGTAAAGAGAGGAGAGAACTATAATTAAGTCACTACATCGAAAAACATGCACTGAACGACACTTCGTACAAATCACAACCGCTGTAGTTGATTCCCGGTACTAAAGTAAAGTTTATGGTTTTGGACAGAAATAGTTCGAGGTACAATAAATTTCACATCATTTTCCCGAACGGGATAATAAAAATCTCGAGACGTTATCTTCGCGAATGTATGCATATTAAAACACTTTATTCTTACAATGTAATTAGTAACTCATAAACTAAACAGGACCGGATTCGGGAATCAAGGGAAGAACTTTTATACAAATACAGTAAATTTAATGGGTATAAAAAGTTGGAAATTGGTTATCCAATAATTGAAAAGACATGTTACGGGCTAAATCACATGTGATAATCGTGGCAAACTACAAAAGAAAAAGGAAAAAAGGTCCTACTTATTACTTCGACATTCTTAACTAAATGAGGTCACCTGATTTTTTTAAAGCAGCCCGTAGTAAATCAGGAAACAGAAAAGGAAAAGTAGCCACTAATTTCTGGAATGCTACAATATTACACGCACAATTATTCTTTGCCGTAGTTTCCGCCAGCAACACATTGTCGAAGAGACTTTAATTAACCTTTACTCCTACAATTCTAAATTAAATTCTTAAACTATAACTTAGTCTAAATAACTAGTTTCAAGATTTTTTGTTATACACTATAAACATATTAATACATAAAACAGTCTATAAAAATATTTACAAAAATATATGTAGGTATTCAAATCTTAGCCTGCCTATTTGGCATCTGAATTAATTAAATTTCCTATAATTTTCCCTAAATTGCCATATCAAATTGAAACACTAAAACCAGTTAGGTTATTTCTTTCAACTTTTATTTTTTACCCAAGTTATACGAATCTTGGTTGCAAAATATCACTATTTATAGTTTTTCTACGAATTTTGTGTAATTATAAGAACAAAAGTATTTTTTCCCAAAATAAGCTCAACATAGCGATAAAATCCAAAGATGATTTTCAAAAAAATTCCCAAGATAATTGCAAAGATAATCCTAAGATAATTTTCAAAGAAAATCTTAAGATAACGGTAATATCCCAATACATTTCCCAAAGGCAATCCCAAGATAAAAATAAAATTATAAGATAATTTTTAAAAATAACCCCAAGATAAAGATAAAATTATTAGATAACTCCCAAGATAAATGTAAAATTAAAAGATAAGACATAGATATACTTAAAACTAAATTTAGAGTGTGGTCCCGTAGAACCGGTAAAAGGGGATTTTTCTTGTACCCAAAATGGAGGTTCGAGAAGCAATACTCGTTCTGACGAAGAATGAGACAGCGGGATGTAAAAGAAAGTTTTCAGACAACTGTTCTATAACAGAAGCAGAGAGAAAGAAAAATGTCCCCAAGTAAAAAGATCAGAAAGTCCGAACAGTCCCCTCCCCGTCTAGCAAAAGAAAAAAACACAACCACACCCCACTATCCCGATAAATAGGCATACTCGACCCAAGGGCACCAAAAATCAATAAGAGAAAGGTAAATACGGTGAATTCACACCACCATAATCAAAATAGCTAAAGAAAAACGACGTCTCACCCATGTGCTAGACAAAAAAGAAGAAAAATGCAATGAGATTTCTTGGCTAAAAATAGAGGAGGGGGGGGGGCAATATGATGCTTAAAACTCCAGAATGAAAACGCAAGAAATAGAAATTTCATGTTTCTGCAACTGCGAATATTGGACGCGGTTGTCGATCTCCATGTTTACCCTATTTCAGAAACATCAACTCAACATCAGCTCCAACAAGTTTTAAAGATTTATTGCGTTATTCACGCCAAAGATATATTAGTCATAAATGGCGGGGGATAGCAACGGAGAAAATATCAGGAAATTTGCGAAGATAGTTTAAATATCTACTTAATATAAAATAAATTTTAAAGATAATGTAACAGAAAATTGATTAGGTTCAAAGCAAAATAGATCTTTTTAAATGTTTAAATTTAATTTACGAAAACAATTTCTAAAAAAGTCAATTTAGAAGGTTTTATTACACACTTGGAAATAGGTAAACGAAATATGCTAAGAGAAAATTATCATAAACATCTGTCTAAATAAAAATTTTGACATTTAAACTAAAAAAGAACTATTTTAACCGGCGAAATCTTAAATTTAGCTAAACGATAAGTACACGCTAAAATAAGCAAAAGAAAAAACTTTTATTTGACGAGGCAAATTATAGCTAAGCCCAAGTCAATTATATAAAAAAATACTAAAATTAATACAGCGGTGTTTCAACATAAATCACTGCAGGACTAATTATGAAAATATGATATTTATAGATTTACGTATAAAAGCGTTGTTGGGTATAAATTTTTAAAGTTTTTCTTCAAGTATACGCAAATTCCGTTAAATATTCGCAGGAACCACAATTCTAATTTCTTAACCTTATCAAAACTTAAACATTAATTATTACTTCGAAACATGTGTCGAAATACGTGAAAATTAACGTTTCTTACTTTAAGGTATTAAACAATAAATTATGTAAGGTAGTACACTAATAAATTCTAGAGGTAGCAACTCATATACTTGAGAGTATCAACACCTGCGGAAGCGTAAAATAAAAACGGTGTTATTTAGATGTGAAATTGAAAGATATTTTATCGTTCGGTAATATAATTGATATTTTTTAGCTTAGATAATAGTTACAATACCAACACAGAATGCATTACATACAACTAAAGTAGTATAATTGTATATGATGTAGTAGGTAGACATTTTTTAAATTATACACAGGAAGAAAGACGACTTTTGACACTTTTAAATCAATATACCATATTATATTATAGAGAACCTACCCATTAATTGAAGCGCCAATTACTACTTGTTAAATACCTATTAACTCTTACATAATAAATTTCAAAATTTAGACATGCAAATTTCTATGCCAAGGTTATAACAGGTTTTTACTTACACTTTCGTTTTTCGGCGACGGAGTAGAGTTGTTTAGGAGTTTCGGTCCCGGTTCTCAGCAGATTTTCGTCACGAACCTTCCAATTCTGATAGTGCTCTAAGAAGATGAGGTGAAGAGAGGCGGGGACGATAATTAGGTTACTGCATCGAAAAACACGCTCAAAACGGCACTCCAACCAACAACTATTCTAGTTGTGTACTGGTACGAAAGTAAAGCCTGTAATTTCCGGTGGAAATAGTTTGAAATCCAATTAATTTCACATCATTTTCCCGAGCACAATAAAAAATTCCCGAGACGGTATCCTCGCATATTTATGCATATTAAAACATTTTATTCTTACAATATGATTAGTAACTTGTAAACTAAACATGATCAGATTTAGAAGAGAGAGAGAGTTGCTTTAACTTTAGACAAGTAGAATAAATTTAATCATTCTAAAAAGTTGAAAACTGGTTATCCAATAATTGAAAAGGTATGATACAGGTTAAATGACTTTACACGTATCAATACTTTCTTCTAGTACCCACTTCGCTTTCTGCTACACTATTACTGCCTTAACCCTTTCTTCACGCCTTTTAATTACATTTGTAATGTTTTCATTTTTCTTAACCATTTCCAAGAGCCTATGGTTACTAATTTTATCCGTCCTTTCGCAGTCAAATATTCTCCTTTAACATTTCATCCGTAAAATGGCTGATATCCCAAATTCTTTTATACCTAATGTTCATGTTTAGTAACTCGATGGTACTGCGCTCCAAACCAAACTTTTGATAGTTTTTCTGAATAGCTAGAGATATCCTAGATTTTAGTATTAAGTTTTGCACCTCAAAATCTTTTCTTCTTATACTATTGTACTACAGTGGATTCAAAATTCTCAACATATTACGAAAGTAGATGTATAGCATACGGTTCAACTTTAGAGCAATGACATATAGCGCACAATAGAAACATATTCATAACGGCACTATCACATTCACTCATCATTTAATCGCCTACTATCCAAGGATAAGGATTAATTCCTCGGGAACTTGTATAGCAGAATTTAATGCAGGCATTCTCTTCTATAGAACGCATGAAGCCTCTTATGCGTATACTGAAGAGCCACTAGCCAACATCCATCAATTGTAAAACATCTAGTATACTGATTGCAAATTTTTACTATCCTACGTTAATTTGTTCTAGATTTGCAGTGGCAGAATGTACGAGGACATATTGACATACGCTTAATTTAACAGGAAAGGCAGCAATAAAGGCTATCATAGTGTTCAATCACTCCTTGCCTTTCCATATCTCCAATCATTTTCTCGGCCTCCTCGCGTTTGGCCAATGGGAGCGTTCTCGACCGCTGTCTTATTGGTCGGGCATCTCCGGTATCGATTTTTGCTTGACTATGGCAATCCTTGCTAATCGATCGCCGTCGATCGCGAACACGTCCGAGCACCTTCGGATCAAGTTTCTAAATCCTGCCAGTTGTTGTCGTTCAAGATGGTGACAAGGTTTCGTCAACTGGTCCAATAACTTCGCGGAGCACTCTTTGGTGGACGGCTCTTTCTCTACACCGGTAGACCCCTGCATCACCCTACAGTTGCATTCTTTTTCAAAACTCGCAGCTATTGGCGTTTAAAATACTTCCCGAGGGATTTGTCAGTAATCGATTCTATAGCGCGCACAAAAACTCTCCTGGAAAGCACCATCCAAACGTCTCATCATCACACTTTCTGTTCTTCCAAGTAGGATAACATCATCCGTCAAACAAACTCGCACAGACACGTCGTCAGCTTCGCAAAACAGCATTTCCTCGTTTTCCACCCTCAAGACATCTTCCTTCATATCTACATGAAATTCATACTTTTTTAGGAAATCCATTCTCAAGATAACTTCTTCGGTGATGTTCACTATTACTGTTTGATGGCCAAATATTCTTCTCCCAACTCCGATTTTTACATCTAGCACTACTTCGTGTGTTTGAACTTCCTCACCAGCCACCCATCGAAGACGCACTGTTACGGGTAACAGTTTAGCACGATCGCACACTACATCCGGATTAGCAATTGTCCTTGTGACTTCTGCGTCGACCAAGAACTTTACAGAGTTACCGCTAAACTGTCTATGTATGTAAATGCTGCCTACATGCTTAGTTCCTGCAATGCGGATGATGGTCTCCTGGGCAGACTCTGTGCAGGTCGACTTTTGCTCTCCTTTCGGACCCCCTTTAATTGTCCGGTTCCACTGCTTCTTACTTGGACTGTTTATATTTGGACCGTATATGCCCAATCTCACCACAATTTCAGCAGCTGGGTCCCTTCTTCTTTGGTTGGTGTTGAATTAGTTACCAGCGTATCTCCTTTTCTGTTTTCTTGTCCTTGCTTTTCTAAGAAGAATTTTACCTTGCCACTACCACGCTGTGAAGCTTGCTTTGCCGCTTCAAATTCCAAAGTATGAGCCAGCGCATCATTTAGGATCCATGGTCGAGTCAGTCATAGTGGTTGCTGTATATCCTTGTTCCGTATTCCGTGAACAAAGGTCTGTACTGTCAACTGTTCTAGAAAGCTATCAGGTGCTGTTGGGTAGGCTAGTCTCACCAAGCGAGCAATATCTGCTTCAAACTCTTGGAAATTTTTGTTGGCTTTTTGGTAACGGTTCCTCACTTAAGCGTGGTACATTTGTTGCAGATGAGAGTCGCCATACATCTTTTCCAACTCCGATGTTAAAGCCCCATAGCTTCTTTGGTCATGGCTTCGTAACGCGACCATCAGCGCCGTTTTCCATTCACCATCGTTCCAGCCATTAGCCCTCGCGATAGCCTCAAATTACTTGAAATATATCTGCAAAAGTGACTTTCCAGCAAATGTGGGCGGTTTCGCATTCCCTGACATTCTTAAATTCTGAGACGTGATGTTGTGTCACCGGCATTGAGTGCTTTGGTGCTTGGTTAGGGAATTAAATTAATTCGTTCCATCATACTCAAGTTTTCTAATAATGTTACTGAAAATCTCGCTTCTAGTTCTTGCGAGCTCTCTAATATATAATAAACTTTGTTTCTAATTTTTGTAACACAGCCAGAAAATTTGTACTCCATTATTTGCAAGTTCTCTGAAAGTTTTACTTTATGTTTCTCAGCGGATTTAGCATTTTCTTTTATAAACTCTTTCTTCAACTGCACAACGACTTTCACATTTTGATGTAAAACTTGTGATAATTTCTTGTAATTTTCCTGTATTTTCCAATAAATTGATAGCGGTGTGGTTCAGTTTCTCTGCTAAGATTTGCTGCAGTTCCTTGTAATTCCTCCGTAAAAATTTTTTGTAGTTTTACGGATTCCGACAACTTTTCCATGAATTCCACAGGGTTATCGACTAAACCCCCCCGTCCCCCAACGCTTAAATTGGACTCCTTCAAGAAAGACAGAATTTCACTATCCATCATGTTGTTGGTTTCACGTTACAGGGATGCAAATGGAAATCGTTCAAACGTCTTTTTCGAAGACCTCACTACTTGACACCAATGTAACGAAAACGCTAATTGGCAAACAATAGTTCTTCATTTTCAACTAATTAGGAAACCTTTTCAACAACTCGCAGGTACAATGAAATTCTAAAAGCTGTTTCAGCTAATCGTTAACGATACCAATACTAACTTCTAAAAACTATGGTACTGTCTTATTAATTACTTACTATCGATGCACTATAATTAACAGGCACACGTAAATCTATTGTTTTATCCCTTGTAAACCAGAAAAAAATTTGATATTATTGTTCCCAGCTTACAGGTTGTCGTCAAAACCATGATCAAATCTTTTTTAGTGTGGTCATTGATTATGTCCAAATATGTCAGCACAATTTCCAAACTCGGTAGTTCTCCAACATGTCAATAAATTTAATATGGCCATGAAAAAAACGTTAATTCAAAGTTGTTTACACTAAAATTCAAACTTGGTCGAGTCGGCGCGAAAAATATGTACCGTATTAGGACATAACGCTGTAAGTGATCGGATAGCACAGAAGTGATTTAAGAAATTTTTCTCGGGAGATTTCAGCTTGATCGATGAAACACGATCGGAAAGACTGAAGATCATTAACAGCACATTACCGTTCAATAAACTTCTCACGCTATCAAAATGAACATTTTCTTGATCGGTTGTTAACTTGCGATGCAAGGTGAATACTGTGCTCCAATTTTCAGCAATCTTATTATTGGTTGTCACCAATTGATCAAATACCATGCACTCCAATGAATTCTTTGCACCCAAAAAAGATTTTTTTGTGTTTGGTGAACATTTCGGCTACGGTCAGGGGACATAACTGGCAACTACTCAGTTCTGCTTGAGCCGCCAGACTGGACGCATGAGGTTAACTGGATCAAGCAGCCAATATTGTTGTTAATTTTTAGTTTTTTATGTGCAAAAGTTAACATAAATAGCCCTGTAACGTCTATAGAAAATTGTTTGTAGCTTTGAATGTAGTACTTAGCTGTTCCTATTTCTTTTAAAATGTGTTTAGAATAAATAAGTTTTGGTGTGTGTGTGTGCTGGCGTTTTTATTCGCAAACCCGACACGACAAATTTTCACCAATTGGCGTCTAAGGTGGTACTTAATAGTAAGATACAGCAAGTTAAAGCACATGCTAAGCAAGGTAGGATCTAATAAGTTTATATTGAGATTGCCGTGTTAACGTATTAAAGCAGACTCTCGTTATGTATTTGTAATTTCAAGGCTAAAGACAAGGGAAAAAAGCTGGCGGTTTGCAAACGCAGCGAACTGTTGTTTATAGATGAAATAGATAACCAGAGAGGTTTAATTGTAGAAATCAACGAGAGCGTCGTTCTTCTGCACTCGGAAGGAGTATGACATTTGGTAGAAGTTATAGAGGCAACTAGGTGCAAGGTCCTCACATTTGATTTTCTAGTGCTCCACCCGAAGGTACTCGATTGGCCAAGAAACGAAGTTCCTTTACCTGGAAATTTTGAATTTTACCGAACTTTTGCTATTCCAAGCAAGGTACAGATCTTTAACGTGTGTGACAAAACTCACACACAGACCTACATTTTACCTCTCATCCTAACGAGGGCGTATGCTTGTGAAACATTCTCGGCTTACATTTTTCAAGCGGTTGGTATCGGGAATCGCACCCGGGACCTTGAGCTTATAGTCACATACAAACCAACTAATCCACGGGGCCGCCGGGTGCAAGGTTTGGAAAATTGAACTGAAAATGGTTGGAATAAGGATAGACATAGAGCGAAAAATAGGAACTGGGTGAATAGTGGAAGGTAGGCGAGAGAAAGACAAAAAGTCCTACGGAGAAGGAAATTTAATTATTTAGAAGGTATAAACAAATAGGATTGATGGAAATGAATCAGAATAACGTAGTGGGAGATAAGCAAGTAATCATGATAATGAGGAGTTGTTACAGAAAAGTGACAAGAAAAACAAGCAGTCGAAGAATGTATTGCCGGTTATAGAGGGGGATGTAGGAAATGTTGTCACATTTATTTCGATCGATAGCGGAAGTCATCCAGAAGATTCAGAAGAGAAATCCACAAATTCCCATCTTGCCTGTTAATAATAGTGTTATCGTAGTTGCTTTATATAATAAAGAAGAAAAGGTTAAATGACAAGCATGGTTTGAATTTTGGATAGATGATTGTATAGTTGTTTGGGTGCGTGATGCTGCCCTCATTAAATCGAAACGTTATACTAGGTTAGATTGGCTGGTTCACCATAAAATAAAAATATGTTTCAATTCGTTGCGTTTAATAGGTCTTGTATAAGGAAATTAATGTCACCAAGTTTCGATCAAGAAAAATTGCAAACAGTGTACCACTGTATAGTAGAAACCAGCGTACGAAATGATAGTGTCGAAACTATTGACTCTTCTGTGGGAAGAAAGACGCTATAGTGGATAAAATAAAAAATCTCGTTGCGGAAACTGAAATATTATGGGACGTTTAGAAAGAAACATTACTGGACACTGTTTTAGAATTTTCAAGATGTTTTCAAACGAGTTCTGTCAAATCAAGAACTACGTTAAAAAAAATTTTAATGGAGGACGAAATTCCGCTTTTCATCAAGTCTTAACCTATTTCACGTGTATTATCCGCAGGTGAAGAATCAGATAGAACAAATGGTTCAGTGGGGGGGTTGTTAAAGAACAACAAACCGAATTCGTTAGCCGTAGACGATCTGTTGATAACATCCGGTAATGTTGAATAGCCAGTAATCATGTTAGAATTGTCCTGAAAGAAGTTGAAGCGGAGCAACGCTTAAATTAGAAACATGCTCCTTTGCACATTAAGAAATAAGGTTTGTAGGTCATATCACTACTACGGGATAATTATGATGCCTGAGCATATTCAAACAATTTAGGTTTTGAACGCCCTAAAAATAATAAGACGCTAAGCGATTTTTTGGGGTCGGTGAATTACGATGCCCGTTTCATTGAAAACTTTTCTGACTTGACATTAGGACTGGGTCACTTGTTAAAAAAATGGCGGTTTGGTCGTTCACAAACCGAGAAGAGCAGACATTTGAAAAAATTAGATAAACATTTTGTAAAATGATAATGCTGGCTCCCCCAGATCCGAATATGGGATTTTACATTCTTGCAGATCCCTTACGTTATGTAATAGGATCGTGCCTTTACCAGATTAAAGATGGGAAGGTATTGTTAGTGCTTTTTATTTGAGAATGCTTCACAGGACCGAGTCAAACTATTCTGTAACAGAGAAGGAAGCTCTGAGCATTGTCGTATCTTTATATGTTGCTTCTGGGCCACGATATAGCTAATGTATCCGATCACAAAGCATTGTCATTTTAGCCACATGTCGTCTTCTAAATTCCAGATTGTTGAGGTGAAACCTCTACTTATAGCAAATATCTTTGAAAATAAAATACTGTACGGACTCATCAAATTTTGTGGCTGATATACTATCCCGATATCCTATGTGGCAAAGGCATTTGATAGACAAGCCCGATCCCTATGTTCTTGAAATAAATGCTCTAAATAACGTGTTTGTTATTCAGAGTAAGATTTTCAAGAATATTGAATATTTAAAATCAACTCAAACTATTGATGAGGTGTGTAATAAAATCAAACAAAAATTAATTCAAGAAAATCCATCGGTTTATACTCGTCAATGGTATTTTCTGCATAAAGGTTTCCTTTTAGGCGGGGAAATGAAACGTTATTTGGGTTTAGGTTATATCCCAAAACCGAAATTGTACCGTTGGTTAGCGCTACTCATGTTAATAATGGCCATTTTGGTCCAGTAAAACGTTACAAAAGTCTTTTGCAGCGATTTTTACTGGTAGGATGGTCAGTGGGAGCGATATTTGCCAGAAGCCAAAGATCCCTAGACGATGTAATGGAGAAATGCTTTCCGTTTTGGTTGAAGAACCTAATCATATATTGAGTGTGGATTTGATGGGTCCACTGTCTGTGTTTCGATGCGGAGTTCGGCAACTTTTTGTTGTCTTGCATGTTTTCAGTAAACAGGTGTCCCTATATCAGTTGAAAAAAGCATCATCTGTGTCCACTGTAAGGTGTTCACTGGACTATTTTAACAAAGTGTGTAGACCGAAGGTGATGCTATCTAACAATGGGCCTCAATTTGGCATTATACTATATTTGAGCAAAACGAAAGAGTAAGGTGTGGCAATAACTCATTATAGTTCATTTTACTCCGTTCGAACTCCATGAAAATAGAATTATGAAATTGAATAACTTGTTCGTTGTTCCATATCCGAAATATAATGTGGATATCATAAATGTGGTGGCACTTGTTTGATCTAGATTAATACCGCAAACAGAAAGGCGAAAAATAAAACATGATTTGTCTCATAAATCGATTTCTTTCAAGGCGTCTTCAGGTGAAAATCATCAAATTAAAAATGTTCTCCTAATTTTTCGGGGTCCTTGTACTATACAAGAAAAGTTAAATAATACTTATTGGATGGTGGAGGATTCTACTGGTACGGCTGTAGGTGCTCAGAATATTTGGAACATTAAACCATATCAATATCCAATTCTTGTTCGAGTTTCCGGCAACTATCTGTCTAGTTCTAAGTTTATTACGTGAACTTAAGTTAAACTTTTTTATTATAATTTACACCATTAGCGCTTTTTATATGGGTCCATTTGTATGGTTGATTTTAAGTTTATTACATTATTTGTTTTAATATTAAGGTTTTCAATTAGCCGTTTATATACGAAGGAGTTAGAAACAAAAGCAATACCATTCCTGGGTCTTCGTTACGTTTTTGTTGAGGGGTAATGTAGCATTTACCTATTTCGGCTAGGGTCGGGGGATATTCCTTGCAATTAGTGACCCGGAAAAAATTTTTGAGCTGGGCTGAAAACGTTATCACACTCACCTTATTCTCCCAACACTTCGTCAAATGGTTACAACCTGTTCCTATCTCCTGACAATTGTTTGTGGCATAGGCAGTTCAAAAATCGAGTTAATGTTATTATATGCAGTCCGCCAATTTTTTTATTCCAAATCCATAGATTTCTTCTATATCGGCATACAAAAATTGACAAAAGGTCATTGAGTTCGACGGTGATTGCTTCGCTGGATAATAGTGTATTACTGGTTTGTACTAAATTCCTATATTTTTTCATCAAAAACCGCACGAACTTTTTTGGCTACCAGATAGAATAGTATAGAAAATGTCTTTATTTATACAAGTACATAAGTAAACATATTGTACATTATGTAGATATAGGGCGAAATTCAGCAAAAACAAAAGTGTTGCTGCTTCTTCACTTAACCCAGGGCCTTATGCAAGAACCCTGGTTTGTAAGCTCAGGAATCTGGGGACTGGGAAGTCTAAATGGTACTATCTTTGCGGCCAGTAACCAACCTAAGCCTAGGGCATACATCTACATGCCCAGGCACATCAATTCTCTCTTCCTGCCACAACTGAGTGGTCGGGACGTATCAGCCGTTCAGATCAGTTGCAGGATGGGAGGAATTACTGACATAATCTTGGTTTCAGCCTATTTTCCAATTGACCAAGATACACCTCCTCTGGAGTTGACGGCAGTCATTGATCATTGCAATAAACACAAAAAGCATCTTATTATTGGATGCGACTCCAACGCACACCATTGGATATGGGGTAGCGCTGATACAAACCTTCGTGGAAAAGTACTACTCGAATACATATCGAGCAAGAACCTGGAGAATCTTTACTGGTGCAGTGAACCTACGTTTGTGACATCTCGCTTTCAGAGAGTTATCGACTAAACCCTGGCATCGGCAGGCATATCAAGACATATCTTGAACTGGCAGGTGACGCTAAAGCAATACTATCAGTTCACAGATTTTTAAGTTTTAAAATAAAGGCAGCAGAAGCTGTCTGTTAAGAATATAGGAACGCAAAAGCGACCAACAGGTCTGTATATTTAGACAGCTTGAAGAAACGACTCTTGGCATTACAATGCAGTGACAACCCAAAAACAATAGTAGAGCTACTACTAGGTCCCTCTTTAGAACTCCATCGTAGAGTCCTTTGAACAGGAATGCCCGGTCAGGGCAAATTCTTTCCGCTCAATCACGCCATGGTGGGGCGAGGAACTATAGAAGCTGAAAAAGACTTTAGGCAAACTGGTCAACAAGGCGAAAAACGCCCCTGACTGGGAGGCTTATAAAAACCACAAGCGACTATACAAAAGGGTAACTAGAAGACCACAGACAGACTCTTGGAAGACCTTCTGTAACGCAGTCGAGTCTGCCAAAGATCCTCGCCATCAACCAAGCAGCTGAGCTACTTTTGGACACCCACTTTTCAGGTAGCGTATCACGGGGGCAATGCGATCTACACCTACTGCAGCCTTGGAAGCCATCCTAGGCCTCACTCCGCTGGATCTACATACGGAGGAGATGGCCCTAAGAGCGACAATGAGGCTGCGGTTCAAAGGTCTATGGATTGATAAGGGAGGCGGTGGTAGACGCCACAACATACTAAGAAAGGCGGTGCGGAACATCCCTCTCTTGGGAGGAGTGGTTGATGCGATCGCACCTACAATGATCTCTAAGAAGCGCTTCGGGGTTTGTTTGAACACTGAGGACGCCTTCTTAACGGAGATCTCCATCTACACAGATGGCTCCAAAACAAATGAAGGTACCGGGGCAGGCATCTTCTCCGAAGACCTTCATGAAAGTGTAACGCTGGGCAGGCTCGTAACTGTCTTCCAAGCGGAGGTCATAGCCATCATGCTTGACCCTAACGCCATACTGGAACGCAGAATCCAAAATAAAGCTATACGCATTCTGAGCGATAGCAGAGCAGCTCTCTTGAGCTTAAATAAGCAGAAGATTCTCTCGAGGGTGGTTTACCAATGCCATCGCATTCTCGAGCTCGCTTCTAATACTAACGCCCTTGAGCTAGTTTGGATCAAAGTGCATTCAGGAGTACATGCCAAGGAACAGGCAGACTTTTTGGCGAGGCAGGGATCAGCTGGGGGCTCTATCGGTCCTGAGCCATCGGTTGCTATTGCGCCATCGGTGATGTTCTGCATGATAAGACAAATATCCCACCGCCGTCACAAGAACAGGTGGGCTTGTACACCAAACTGCCAACAGGCCAAAATGTTTATAAGAGCTCCCATAACCAAAACCGAAAAATTTGTCATATACTTACCAAGACGAAAACTACGACTATTAGTGGGTATACTGTCCGGGCATTGCATACTAAGGAAGCATCTGCACAGGATGGGTCTGAAAACGATACCCACCTGTCGTGGCTGTTAACAGGAGGACGAGACGGCGGAGCACATTCTGTGCACCTGCCCGGCACTCGCCCGACTTCGAGGATCCATGCTGAGAGATTTCTGGCCTGAGAAGGCCGGAATTCGAGACACCCCCTGGTCTGACATTCTTAAATTCACATGTAGGGTCGGGGTGGTTGAGTATTGAAGGACCAACTTGGGGCAAGGAAGGCAGCACAATGGGCCCACTAGGAGGCCTAAGTGCGTGTGGCGTGTGTCACCCTTCCCAATTAAATCTATCTCTTCACTTAACCCCATGCATGTATTATTTTTGGAGGTGGTCACTTTCGACATTTGTTATAAATTGTTTTGTTATTTTGTTTTCTTTTTGTCGAGTTCATTTTATGGTTCCAAATTTTTCTTAAGTATTTTCATCTCGTACATTATTAAAATTGTTTTATTTTTCATTTTTAATTCAACAACTATTAGTATTAACCAAAAAATGAAAAAGTTAAAAAACTTAATTTCACCATATACGACTTTAAAAATTTTACATTCTTTATTGCACATTTAGCGTGCAACAGAGTAAAGCAATTGAAAAATAAAATAAACAAACTGTGGGAAACTGGAAACTGCATCATATACATAAAGAAAGAGTTAATATAAACTTATAAAACTAGCGTATTTAGCTTCTTAAATCCATGTTTGCAAAGGAAACAACTAAAAAGATTGTAACACATAGTTCGTAAGATTAACAAACTGTGGCTAATCTTAATACTGACAAAGTTTCGATGTTGTAAAATATATTCTTAACATTAGTAAACTTTGAGCAATCAAAAACTAAATTAAACTTTTAGTTTAACGAATTTAATTAAAATGTTAGTGGCCGTCCTCCAAGAGAAAGGAGTCATGTTACACTGCTAAATTGCATTTATTTAGAAAACCCCATAGTATATAGGAAAGTGGCAATCACGCCCCCTAAAAGAGCAGTTTAAACATATGTCTGGAAACTACCGCACACTTACTCTGTTACCCTCGCGCATAATGCAAAGAACAATGTATATCCAGTAGTATTAACATTAGGGTTAAAACTATCTAACTACTTTTTCTCTGTACAGAAAAATATAGGGCCATACATTTGTTACAATTTATCCCGTTTTTGGGATACGTTGTTACAGTAACGGGGTTACTTGTAACAGTATATTTATAGTCAACTATAACATTGGATGTGCCTAACTGCTAATTGTAAGAAATTACTTCAAACGAAAAATGGTGGCATATGTAAGGCGTTTAACTAGGTGTGCATTCTTGACACTGGATCCAAACCTCTTCTGGTTTACTGTGAGTATTTTTCACAACAGACAACACAAATCGCTTCATCTTCGCCAGAAAATTCTGGAAGAACCCTTGTTTTTTTGGCGAAAGTAAGTTTTTCTTATGTTAATTTTCTCTTTTTTGAAAACTTTTTATTGACTTCCAATTTTGCAAGTCTAATTCAGATGTGTCTGTTAAGACGGCAGATTTTCTTTTATTTCGGTTTTTGGAGGATAAGTTTCTTGAATCGGCTGTAGGAATTTGTGTAACAGCTGACGAAGAAGTTGAATGAAGAATTAAAGCCCGGTTTTGCTAATTGGGAAAACTGTAGTGTAGTGTACTAAAATGGAGCTCTTGGGAAGTTGTAGGAACTGATGCAGCTTTATCCAGTGTAGAAAGTTGCAAAAATTGGTTTTAATGTTGTGATGCACTAGAACCATCGGTGGAAGAGGAGTGCGTTAAAGACAGTGATTCTTGAAATAAACAATCAGGTGAAGCAGGACAAAGTGGACTGTGGCTCTACAGTAATTGGATGATCAGTGACACTGGAAAGCAGAAAATTATCAATCAAAGCTATATTCTTATTCAACGATTCAGTAAACGGACCTATACAACTTACAAAGTTTTACATTTCTTTATAGCACTATTGAGCATGCAGCGGAGTAAAGCAATTGAAAAATAAAATAAACAAGCTGCGGGAAACTAGAAAGAGTTAATATGAACTTGCAAAACTAGGGTATTCAGCAACTAAAAAGATTGTAACACATAGTTCGTAAGATTAGCACACTGGCTAATCTTAATACTGACAAAGTTTTGATGTTGTAACATATATTTTTAAAATTTCGTATTTTAACATTAGTAAACCTTGAGCAATCAAAAACTAAATTAAATTTTTAGTTTAACGAATTTAATTAAAATGTTAGTGGACGTCAATTCATCGCACTCCAAGAGAAAGGAGTCATGTTACACTGCTAAATTGCATTTATTTAGAAAACCCCAGAGTATAAAGGAAAGTGGCAATCACACCCCTAAAAGAGCAGTTTAAACATATGTCTGGAAACTACCGCACACTTACGCTGTTACCCTCGCGCATAATGCAAAGAACAATGTATATCCAGTAGTGTTGATATTAGGGTGTTGTTCCCTTCTAATATACACTGGAATACGTATACGCATGAAACTGTTCATCTCAACGTTACGTGGAGTGTAAAATATACCCAATAATTGTCAACTCTTCAACATATAGTAATAATTTTAAGTGATTATTATTCGCTATTCAAAAAAAAACAAAATAGATTCGAGGTAAACGATCAATATTTTATCATAGGGCATTTTCTGGGGATTTATTAAGCTTTCAGGAAGAGAAAGATAGGTGGATTGTATAAGAAATACTGCCGAAGTCTATTTACATGAAAACGTTCAACTGTGGGTGGAAATACGACATAAATGAAAGTACTTAATCTGGTGTTTACAATTTCTGAAACATAAACCTTTGCTGATTGTGCTCAAGTTACTTCACAAAGCTTCGCAAATTCGACACGTAAATATAACAATTATATGTCTGCCTCGTTGCCACCACGTTTTTATAAGTTCTTTACATATATACATTCTGTGTTAAAGAATATCTTTGCACAACATTCGGCAATCGAATGGTATTAAAATATGTACAAACCTCTAATCTTACGATTCTGGACGCATTGCCGATCTACTTTTCGGTAAGCCTCAGGGTTTTTCTTTTTCCTGATATACATTCTATTTATCTGCCTATACTATACTGTCTCTTACCTATCAACTAACAATTGATCTATTTCTGTATCTTTTTCTAGCTTTAGTTATTACTTTTTGAAATTTTGAACCTTTGCTTTAAGTTTTCTTTTGTTCTAGTTCATCTAGATCTTCCATCGTGGCTTTATTGCGAAGCGTTCCATCGAAACGTATAAAGAACTATACGTCATATGAGATATATATATATATATATATATATATATATATACATGTAAGACGACACACGACAAGGAACGATATTGAAACAAATTGCTATTTCAAGGAACATTTTGAGCGTTTAACAATTCTTATAATAGGGATTTACGTCTAGAAAATGTATTCGATTTTGCATTAATCAAAGTGCTTGACAAATTAAATGTTTTGTTATGAATTGAAACAATTCTTATCAGTTCTACATCTTACGTAAGAATTTCGTCGATTTGTTCTACCACTTCTTGTGTAGAAGATCCATCTTCCATATTTTTCATTACATAATTTATTTTTTTGCATCTGTTCTTAATATTGTCTTGTAACTTAAGCTGCAATCTGATCAGTTTTCTTGTATTACTGTGAAACGACCCTGTCCTAAGTCACCGGTGTGGCAGTGGACAGTGGTCACTAACTAGTATCCCGTATGATACTACAGTGGTCTAGCCGTTGCTAGACTTACCGGTTCCGTTGCGCGAGTCTGGGTCTACCGACGTGCTCTGTGAAAAGAGGAAACTAACGTAGGTGAAGGAAGGTATACGGGCGCGGGCAGTGGGCACGGTGAGCCTTATACCAGGGTTATTGGTGTCGGCAATGGGCACGACAACGGGCGATGCTGAATGCCGATTATGGGCACGGCAGTGGTGATAGCTGGCTTTGGGCGCAGCGAGAAAAGAGAGTAGCCCTCGGCTATGGGCACGACGTCTATGTGTTTGGAGCACCGGCTATGGGCACGGTGCGGTAGGTACTAATTATTTAACACTGGCTATGGGCACAGTAATAAAAAAGTCTTTAACCTTTCAGAGCGGGTTGGCAAAGCAGACTGGTCTCTCTCGCAAAAGCGCGCTTATTTATACCGTTGCTTGGCCGACTCGATTTGTGTATTTATTAACAAAAAAACGCTATAACAAGTAGTAGGCATACAATTAACATAACTACGTAAAATGTCACATTGACATTGGTAAATTGACATTACAATACTTCCCCCTAATTGTTTGCCTACCAAAGGCTAGCCTGGTTTTCTTTCGGGGTTTGTTGCTTGAACTCGTTTTGCGTTATTCTCCACACTTCTTTTAGCTTACTACGTCGTTTGCTTTCTTTTGGTTTTTTCAAGTTAACATGTGTCTTAGCTTTGCAATTTTGTAGGCATATACTTCTCTTCTCGCTTCCAGTCTATATATTCCATTCTTAACTTCTTCTACCTTGCCTTTATCGTTGCCGGCTTCTTCGGCGACCCAATTGGCGATATTAATTCCTTCCTTCCACTCGCGAACTGTTCGTCACACCATTACAAAATTTTATGTACGTCATTGAGGACTTCGCGGTTGACTTTACTAAACTGTTTTTCAAGAGTCTCGCGTCTTGTATTTACAACGCGAACCGCACTCTTTTCTCTACTATTCGCCCTGACCACGTTCTGATCGGCTCTTCCTCATATGTTGTTTCAACTGCTTCTAGCATGAATGCCGCCTTTAAACGGTCTAGATTGGCAGTTTTTGACTGTTTTATGTTTTTAATGAGACACAAACAGTGATCTCAGTTCTTGATTTTTTTGTATGTATTTTTATGTTTCAGATTTGACTAAGGTACTTATTGCTGTTGAAGTTCGTCATAACCTACAGGTTTCTGCATCTTACCATTTATGTTTATCTTGTGAGTATTTTTTGATGCAGTGGCGCCCGCCTACCTTCTTTTTGTTTTGTTAGTCTCATCTCACGATCACGCTTATGCTCTCGCATGACGTAAAAATCAAGTTAGTCTGGAAGTAGTCAGCGATTCCGTTACTTTCAAAGTCGTCCTTTCACACTGCCCAAGTGCAAGGCTTATCTCAAATTTTAAGTGATCCGCTTAACCCCACCCGGTATTCTACCCCACCTGTACGTGGCGCACTCTTAATCTTAGAAGGTTAAGTGTAACAAGTTTATCAAAAAATGCGTTTACGTTTGGCTTGTTAAAATTGATGGTTTTGCCAATACTTGTAGCTTCAGGAACTCGAATTGATGGGTTTGGTTGTATTTTAAACAATTCGTCAAGCAATCTTCCCTATGGTAACCTTATTTTTTTCCCACGATTCAGGAATTACCAAACCGAAAGCGATTGTCAATTGTAGGCCAGTTTGTGAACTTCTTATGAGACTGTACAAAATAAACTTTTGACAGCGGTTTACATCATTAGTAAGCTCTGTAAGTGGTTGTTCAGAAATTATACGTGTATGTTTACTGTAGCCATAGTTTTCTATATGCGCGCTTTTGTATTTGTTTTCGTTATTTCGGGTTTGTCTAATTGTTTTTATGTATCTGCTAAGAGTTACGTGACAGATGTTGGTGTTTTTCGGCACGGACCTGACTCATTTTTGAGCAAAACTGTGTCTATTGCCCGCTTCATTTCTTTTTTGTAAGTCTCTCTCTTTTCCAATTTTTATATAGTGTTTCATGCTGCATAAAAAACAAATTAGTTTATTATACATCCTACTACGGGGCACTTTATAACATGTTACAATATACTCCAGACAAACCGTTACAACTAACTCCAACACTGGTTGATTATTTATTTGTCCTTAATTTCAAAACACTAGTTCTTAGAATAAAAGTTATCCAACGATACACTAAACATAACTCATTAACCAGATGTTAGTTTTGTTATAACTTTTAATAATAAAACAGTAGCCAGAATGTTATTTTAATCTAAGAATTACACTCCTTTGTCAATAACACATAAACCACTAGTATAAACTCCACAGCACTATAAGAGTAAACTGATAGATAATTAAACTTGCTTACACACTGAATAATAATGCAGGCGTGTCCTTTGGTGTGTTGCCATGTGTTACAACCTGCTCCGGTCTTCCCTACTGAAGTGTAAAGACCAGAGTAATAAACATGAAGGTTATGAAAATTACTGGACACTGAAGTAACTAGCGCAAGGTAGTGGTGAATAAGCCAGTTGTTGGACACTTTTGTGAAAAATCTCGGTTACTTTCGTGCACAAATTTCAATTACCAAGATATCTCTTTTACCTTATAAAAGAAAGGTGCCCGGAAATTGCTATTTTCAATCATGATCAAAGATTTTTTTAAACAAATATATGAATACATTTTCATAATTATTTTATCGAAAATGTACTTCTTTGACCATTAGTCGGACAGTACACGCTAGTACTCGCCCATTCAATTGCTAGTAATCGGACAGGCAATATTTACAACAGTTACCTATTGTTTAACCTTTCTCGTAGCCAAATAAAACATGTATAGTTAATTAGATTAAGTAATTTTATGCTAAACTTATCAGTACAATGATTAATAACGTACCTTAGTGTAAGTAACTTTTATGGTAGTACTTAAAAGAAGAGAGTTGACCGAAAGTATTATAAGTAAAAGTATGTATTAACAATTAATATTTTGAAGTCGTAATAGCAATTGGACTGAACTACACATATACGGGGCTTAAAGTTCACTTTCGCAAAATTCACAAACATAATCTTCATTGACGGCTTCAACATAGGTTAATTCGGAAAATTTGCAACAACCTAGATGGAACCATCTTGAGCACCGATCACACCCAACATTTTTTTCGGTTTTAAGGCCCTCCTCACATACTGAAGATCTTTGAACTATTTTTTCATCGGCTCTGATAAAATTATCACTATAAATAGTGGTTAGTAAACTATTTCTTTTTTTGCAGTTCTCTTCTTTAATGCTATTTTTTGCATTTTTACCTTTTTCTTCTTTTTAGCGTTTTCTTTGTCTTCTTTTGCTTTTGTTTTGTGTAGGTAGTATTGTCTCTAAGCTTCCTATGAAATCGCACTTGGAATTTTTTCTTGTCGTCGCTTTGTTAAAGATTTATTTATAGGTTTCGGAAAAACTAGATGTTTTTGAAAAAGTTCTTTAT
Source organism: Platerodrilus igneus (assembly GCA_036346225.1). NCBI lineage: Eukaryota > Metazoa > Arthropoda > Insecta > Coleoptera > Lycidae > Platerodrilus > Platerodrilus igneus. The sequence continues at coordinate 6,378,912 of JARFIW010000787.1, read as the reverse complement.
GATTACTATTTACAATACTGCTTAATGCAGTACTCTGATGAACATCTGCGTTTGTGATCCTTTCAGGTTCAGTGTTTTGCTCACTTTCTGTTAATACCAATACTATTTGAGTTTCACATTGATTTTCTAATTTTTCAACTTCGTTTTTAGTGTTTCTGATTACGCCATAGGTCTTTTGAGTATTTTCTTCCATTACGTTGCCTTGATAAGTATTTGCAGTTAATTTTACTGTTTCTTCGGCTCCATTTATATTCTTTTTAGTTTGTTCAATCTAGGAAGATCGTTAATCGGTTTTGAAGGGACGTTGACAGGTACAAGGTCAGTTTTAGTTCTATTGTTCGGCAAATCATCAAGAAAAATTACTTCCATTAGTAATGTAAAATGGGGCCCAACCCCACCTGCTGGGAGTCGGAGCTACACCAATTCACATCGATTCATCAACTTAATTGCACTGTTTCTCGGTTCAACCAGATATAGTACCAATGATAAAACTTTGTCATAACATCCATTTAAGTTTCAAAGACAATTTATTTAAAATTAGTTGTTGCGTATAACTTTTGTGATATTGCAATAATATTAAACTATTCCTTTATTTGCATAATCAGATCTAGGCCTGGTTGTGGGTGAATTAATGGCAAAGTTCCTTGAATTTATCTCCATCAGAATAGGGTGAAATTGCCTTATAGGGTTTACTTATGTCAAACTTACGATAGTACCTTAAAACATAGACTCAGAGATAACGCCAATGTAATCGCATTATGGAAACAGGGTCACACAAACCTTCGCCATATATTTCTTGATCATATAAGTGGTAACATGTCATATCCAAAATTTAAAGAAATGTGCTTACAGTGTTGGGGTGGGGTAACTCGAAACATAGTTTTATTACTATTGTAAAAGATTTTGATTTGGATAAGGGGCGATATAGTAAAAATTTCGAGGAGTATATAAATATAGAAGAAGACGTTCGATGGTTAGTCCCAATTCGAAGTTTCATGATGACGAGCGTTAAAGATTTTATTGTAAATAAACGTAATCTTCAGTTAATTGAAGATGCTGTACGAAAAAAGTTTGTGGCCTACAAAAAGGGAAGCACTACATCTCTGCAAAAATTCAAAGAGGTGCACAAACAATTGATCGATCCCCTGCAAATCACCGTTTCCCAGTCATAAAGAATAGCGGAAAGAATGTCAAAACCTATAAAGGAGATTAAAGTTGAAAACAGAGGCGAGCTTTTAAAAAAGATTAAGTTAGCAGTTGAGGGCGAGCCTGTACATCTTTATTATACGGACGTGTTAGCTAGAGACGAATACGAAAATATATAAAAGTCGGTTTATGGAGTAAAGTATCCCCCATTGATACGTATAGTTTGGGAAAAAAGTGTGTAGGAAATTGATCCAGAAAATATTGACACAACCTAAAATAATAACGTTTATCCGGACGCTAGAGGTCTAACAAGAGTTGTAATTATTTTTAAAGTCTTTAGCATTTTCCTAAGGAATGTAATGAATTAGTTTATATGATACATTCCCTACCTGTTGTTTCGTGCGTGCATACAATCGGGTACAATCGGTACATATCCGAATAAGAGTAGCTCATATAAAAGGACTGTTCGCGTAGAAGTTATTATTTGTTGCTTGTACAGTTTAAAGAGACGATTAAACAAATATGTATAAAGACTTTGATGAGGTTATTCGAAGATTTCGCAATGATCTACGAATAAAAAAGCAAAATGTGGGCAACGCTTTTCGATAGAAGGAGAAAAATGTCTTATGTGTCAGTCATACGAGGAAGCAATACTGCACTGTACTGCTGTGTCAGTAATGCCCGAGGATTTGGATGATTTTATGGAAATAATCGAGGAGATGGTGTTTATAAAACTATCATAAGAAATGAATGATGTGAATTTAGAAATTATTTTTGTATATATTAGGTTGTTTATGTTATAAAATATAAAGTATACATTGATATTGTGTAATTCTTTAGATGGGTCCACATAACTGAAATGGTTATCTAAGTTCTTATGAAAAGAATTATAACAGAGATGTGTATTTTTTAAAAGGGTGTTATAAACGTTTTACAAAATTATTAATCAGAATCGTTTTATTTAAAACTATAACATAATTTTATTTACAGTTATTAATATCTGTAGTTGAAATACAACAATTTAGAAACATATAAGAGAATAAACTGTAATATGTAGGATTATAGTGCAGAAATTTCTCTAAACTCTATGGCTTAAAATTTAAACATAGTTCGGAAATGCGTGGAATGGAAACCTGTTGTACTCTTCCATATACTCAACTTGTCTACAAATACTGTTTTCAAACAATCTTGGATAGGTTCTTATAAATTCCTATAACATAACCCTAATATCACTATTACTGTATTTGCTTTTAATTACACCATGTGCGAGATTCTGTAAGACATCATTCCTATTATATCTTTCCATTGCTACATCTAACAGAAACAGATCTATATTAGGAGTACCGTTTTCCGTTAGTTCTTTTAAAGTATTAGCATGGTTGAGAAAGATCTGAGATACCCCTAAAAAGTGCTCTCAAGTTCCTTTGGTCAATAACATATAATTCTCATCAAATGTCACCATCTTCACTAAACAATTCTTATTTAAATAAAAACGCAAGTTGTCAAATTTGCATATCTGATTTTGCATGCCAACTTCCATAGTGCGTATAATGTATGGAAGATTTGATATAAACTTCCTAAATACGTTGAGGGATGCATCAAGTACGGTCTGCGAAATAATGTCAACAAATCTGAAAATTATTTTATAATCGTCGAATGGGTTCAGGCCGACAATTATGATTTTAGAAGAAGATTTTGTTATGGCGTATGGGTTTTCAAATAGCACTTGGTTTACTCTAACTGAATTGCGGCGTTTATACATTCTTTATACGCTGCGGTCGACTCGTTTTCCAAAATTTGCTCTCCTCCATTGTTGGTAATTTTTAGTTCTTCCTGGAAATAAACCATCTCGATCTGCTTCTCGTTGTGTTTTTTTATGGCGTCACATCCAGTAAAAACGCTTTCACACACACTGTATGCGATACTTAAGATGTTCATTCTAGAAAAAAAATAATGATTAACAGTTTTTGAATTATACATGTAATTATTAATTTCTTCTACATTTGCAAAATTCAAACTAGTCCTCACACGAAATTTTCAAAGACGGAGAATTCTGTAACACTATTAATTACACTTTCAACGACTTTACGTTTTACAAAAATAAACTTAAAATGAACTTTTGGTATCATTTCCACGTATTTATGTACATAGAGAAAGTATAAGTATAATTTGTCCTTACATTCACCCAATTTAAATCAAATTATAGAATGCGTATATACGGGAAGTATATTAACTAGAATTGTGAAAGGTACTTTTATTAAAAAGTCAGACGTCATTGACAAAACAATGCAAGACTAATGATCATACATTTCACTAAATATATTTAGAAAATACGTCTTATTTTGAACTACATTTAAAATAGATTATCGAGCCACTTTCTAGCCAACCGTGCAGCATTAATATATATTTTACTTTTTGGTTTAATTATTTGAATGTGGGTGCACTAATTGAAAATTTTGACAATCCTAGATATTAATAAATATTTTTTGAGTTTTACTCTATTATTAAGTTAAATCTAAATAAAAATGCAGAGGTGTTTTGCTGTTAGGTTTTTGAATATTAAAACACCATGCGGGTTTTTGTTGGAGTTAATTTTAAAAGACGTGGTAATTGATTTCGATTCCCCAGGAAAATTCTATGCTAATTTGATAGGTTACACGGTGAGTATATCTCAAAAGACAGAGCAATACTGTTTAGAAATAGATTAAAGATGAACCCCATATGGTTTGTAAAAGGTTGATCTGTAAATCAGTAAGGGGTCGTTCGATTTGAAAAAAATCGGAAGGATTTGAGAACCTGAAGTAAAACACAATAATAATTGATATCTTACACGTCGGAGTTATATTAAAAATACTGCAAAGAGTAATTTTTTGTAAAAATTCTAAAAATGGTGTTGGTTGTTAAATACAAACAGGCAAAACCCACTATAAAATAATTATAAGCGTCACTTTTCCAGTCAAGACTTGCATATAACACCACTTAACCTAATAAGGAACTGCGCACGCTCGACCATCGGCATAAAAGGCCAGCGAGCCATGTTCCAGTGCATTAGTCGTCAAAATATCGTCGAGTTTCATCAAAATTACAAGTTAAAGATGGATTTTGCTTGTGTTGACGTTACAAGTAATGTGCGAGTACCACCATTAAATATCAACCAAATTCTCACCCCCATATAATAGAAGTTGGTTTTGATTTATATGGTGGTCTTTAACCTGTCACCCAAGTTATTTGCTGCAGTGGTATGTGTGCAGATTCTACGATAACATTCTCATACTTCGTTTGGAAGAAATTGTGTACTATTCAAGTGGAATTTCAAATTCACCAATTTGCTCAAGACCCCAAACAAGTCAGATTAAATGGTTTGACTACTGGAGTAGACGTTGTTGACATACAATTGGATCAAGATTTCAAATTGCAGCTGAGCACAGCCTTTAATAGAAGTATATGGCTATTGAACAATTTTGACGAAGAAAATTTATATAATATGGAAATTACAAAAGATCAGAATGTTATTGTGCTACCTGCGTACGAGTGCATCAAGCTATTAAATTTGCGAGAATTAATCTGTTTTAAAATGGCTGAGTTGAGGTGTAGAAACTTTCCAGATTAAAGTGGTGTAACCGATAACTGCATTCCTTTTATCATCAAATATGTGGTTAATAGTATGAAAAGTTGAACGGGAATTTTTTCAAAATGAGTGGTAAGGCCGACGAAAATTTTTAATTCTGGTAAATACAATTAATCGCCTCGTAGGAATGTTCGAGTTTCATTTCCAAATAATTTACAAAACTGACCTCGTCATGTATTTAAAACAAATTAGACTTTACACTAATTAACTGCGCATAAAATGAGACAACTTTCACTCGGTGATTCATTTGGGAACTAAACAAATCATAATACCAAAAATATTACATAGAAGTTATTTAATTAGTAGGACAAAGTCCTACTGTATTGTAAACGAGAAAGACACGATTAAAAAGATTAAAGGGGTTTCACGAAGTTTAGTTGAGAATATTAATGTAAATAGTTTTAAGGACATTGTACATAATAATTCTGGTGCCCTTATGCATAGCATGGTGTGTATTCGAAGTCATAAACACCAACTTTATACGCAGTTGATTAATAAAATTAGTTTATCGGGCGAAGATGACAAAAAGTACAGTACTTTCCAGCACCTCGAGTAAATAATAACCCCCAAGCAATTATGCATCGATTTCTAATGTACGGCATTGAAACATATATCTTGTATACCTCAAAGACACGCAGTCAATAATATAAATAATAGAAAGTTCATTGAAAAGAAATTATACACCGCTTTCACATGTAATTCGGACGATGATGACGTTAAACTTAACCTTCCCATTTATATATTAAAAACACATTGCATTGGAATGTTTTACATTATTCTAAAAACAGAACATTACCGTTTGAAAATATTTTTAAATATCAAACACTTATGGGTTATAAATGGCTAGACCGTTTTTGAAAATGTTTTTAAATATCGAACACTTATGGCTTATAAAGGGCTCATTTCTATAATTCCTAATCGCGCAATACTTTTATACAAATTTTAATAAGTTTGATATTAGGTATAAGGGTACAATTCTCCCGAGGGTGGTTCTATTTAAAATCTATTTACAGTTTTGGGTTTCCTAGAAAATCTAGACCAAACATATGTCATACCTAAGACGGTTTGGACAATTTCCTAAAATAGGGGGTATAACTTTGTAATGGGCTGTTGGATTTAAACAACCCCGACGGTTTTTGGATTGCCCGGGAACTTATAGATAAGGTTAACATGGCTAGTCGAAGAAAACTTTTATCTAGGTTAGATACTGAAAGGATGTTGCAAGAATGCTAAAAAAATGGTCTTGGATATTTTTAGTAAAGGGTATGTGTGTAAAACGGAGAGGGGTGGTTGGATTTATTGTAAATCTGTTTGCAGATTCGGATTCTGCGTAAAATTCTAGCCTAATTTAATATTTCGCATGGCTAAAAAATTTACGCGGACGGTCAAAAATCGCTACCAGCAAAAATCTTAAAATGAGAGTAGCTCCCTGGGGGATGATGCTATCTGAAAAAAATTAGATAGCTGAGAAAAATCTAATGTTAATTGATACCAAACAAGATAAATTTATTTTAAAAGACGTAAATGGTTAGTCGAAGAAAACTATTTGGTCCAGATGTGTGTGGAAATGAGGGAAGCTGGTGTAAATGAGGCCTGAGAATGCCCCATTTTACACTACTTCCATTTCATTAAAATCTGCGTGAGTAAAAAGAGATATTTTATTCTCTTTTAAGCTCAATGGCCGTACTAGATTTAATATTATATCTGGATTAATTCTTTCCTCTAATACTTTCTGTTTCAGTTTTGTAATAACCTTCTCCGTACTTTTGATATCTTCTACGGTTATGATGTTTCCGTCTTCTGTCAGTTCTGTAAGTCTAGTATTTAAGTTTTCTAATCGATTTTGTACACATTTCGAATAGTTCATGTTGTTCGGTTCAAAAGTGATATAATCCGGTAGTTTTAAATCCGTTTATAAAATTTTGTTTCATATTGGGATGCTTAAGACTTCTTGAAAAATTGGACAAAAATCGGGTTTTACAACTACTCGATTGATGTGTTTTGCTTGTCAATTTCTTACTTTCTGACGCCAATACTCTTTTAGTTCTATAAAAACTGCCACATCTGCTGGCTGCAAAAGATGAGTAGCGTTTGGAGGTAGAGCATACAATTTAATGTCATTACGGGAACAAAATTTGCTTAGCTCTAGTGACATATGTGATCTATGCCCATCTAGCAAGAACAACACCGGCTTTTGGATATTTTCTGTGTGTGTGTATTGGCAACGTATTTAAAAAATATGTCACTTCTCATCCAGCCCGTTTCAGGTTTGTCAAGAACCCAATCTGAAAGCATGCTTTCAATAATGGCTCTTGGTGGCTTAACATAAGGAAACACCAGAAGCGGAGGAGCAAGTCTTCCATCTGCTGTAAAAGTAATTAGAACAGTAAGATTTTCTTTTTCTTTACTATGTTTAACAGCATATAAATTTTGTCCCTTTACACCCAGCACCTTTCCAGTTTTTGGACAAAGACTAAAACCAGATTCGTCCGCGTTTAAAATTCGACTTGGATTTTCTGAAACGGATAGAGAACCAATTTCCTTTAAAAAGGTTTCTATGTCTTTAAACCATGCCCGTATATATTCTTCGGTCACTTGTGCCCTATACCTTTCAAAAGATTTAGAATATTTTAAGGTTAATTGGGGGTGCCTTTTTAAAAAACCTGCATACCACTTTTGACCAGGTCTGCCGATTATAAACGGAGTCTTTATACACTCTTTCTGTACAATTTGCTGAACAGAAGCTAGCAATTCTTGCTTTTTTAGTGGAAAGCCACAATTTGCCACTTCCACAATCCAATTTACTAATGTATTTTTGTGATCGTTACTAAAATTGGTTCTGGGCCCATTCTTTTTACATTTTGAGCAATTCGTCTCTTGACACGGTCCAGCACAATTGATTTTGGCACACCGTATTGCCGACATATTTCTTTTAACTTTCCCCCTATTTTGACTTCTTCCACTGCAATTTCTAGATTGTCTTCACTGTATTGGTGAAATTTTCTTTTTCCGGAATTCATTCTAAAAATAAACAATTTTTCAAAAAATTTAAAAATCAATGGCAAAGTGATTTTGTAAAGTACTAACAAAAATTAGGATGTCCGATTACTGGTATAGTTCAAAATTTTGCAGAGTTAACTGTCGGACACAAAACTTTGCTTTTATATTATGCGCGCCAGTAAAGCACATTCTGTCCGTCTGTCTACTGGCCACGTTTTAAAACATAGGAAAGGAGTAGGATGACAAACACAACGGTGCTAGTTTGTCTGCATTAAGCGAGAAAGAGAGAATTATATTAATGGTTACATGTTTGCAGTAGTCGGACAGCTGAAGAATGTACAACCACCATGGACGACATATAGAGCTGCACTATAAATATTAAGATAAGAACTAGGAGTGAGAGAAACAGATGTATTGTCACCCTTCAAAATCCACCAATGCTAAGCTTATATTTAAATTAAAGATAAATCTGTTCTATATTAAGTTATTAGAATTTGAAAACGGTTTGTCCGGCTACTGGTGGTGTACGCCTCACAGACGCAATGACCCCTATGAAACGATGTAGAAATACGTCAAACCAACCTTGTAGTTGTGAATCAGAGAGGGAAACTGCTAACATAAAGTTAACATCGATGGTTAATGGTGATAGAGAAATGATACCCATGTGAAAATAGTATATTACATTACTAGTGTGGAAAGTGACCTATTTCACATGGGTGGGAAGTAATTGTAGCACGAGACGCAAGCCTCGTGCAACAATCTCAGGAGTGTGAAATGGCACTTTCCACACGCGTAGTTCATATTATTTTTCCGACTGCGACTTTTTCAACTCGTTGCCTCATGCGTATGTCTAGGAAAAATGAGATGCATGGCTTTAACTTCAATACTTTTTCATTTTTTATTCTGGAATTAATTCCAATCATACACAGGTGCGTGAAGTTGGCCGCAACATTTTTGAATTTTTCAAAAATATTTATGTCATCATTAGGCGCCATTTTGCGCCGCTACAACTAAATTTTGCGCCGTCTTGGCAAACAAGTTATTAATAAAATAAGATTTTTCCGGCCAAGTTCACGAAGCCGCACTTTTTTTCAATTTTCAGAAAATCTTTATTCCGTAATTAAGCGCCAATTAGGCGCCATTTTGCGCACTTGAAACAAAATTTTGCGCCCTTCTGTGTAAGAAGTTATTTAAAAAAACTATTTCTCCAAACTAGCCAAAATCGTGAAGTTTGCCGCGACTTTTTTGAATTTTAAAAAAAAATGTGTACCAAATTTAAGCGGTAATTAGGCGCCATTTTGCGCCGTTAAACAAATTTTGCGCCCTTCTGTGAAACAAGTTATTATAAAAAACTATTTTCCAGAACTAGCCAAAACGTGAATTGGCCGCGACTTTTTAATTTTAAAAAAATATTTGTACCACAATTAAGCGGTAATTAGGCGCCATTTTGCGCCGTTGAAACAAAATTTTGCGCCCTTCTGTGTAAGAAGTTATTTAATAAACTATTTCTCCAAACTAGCCAAAATCGTGAAGTTGCCGCGACTTTTTGCAATTTTGAAAAATTTGTACTCAAATTTAAGCGGTAATTAGGCGCCATTTTGCGCCGTTAAACGAAATTTTGCGCCTCTGTGAAACAAGTTATTTGAAAAACTATTTTCCGAACTATCAAAATCGTGAATTGGCCGCGACTTTTTCAATTTCAAAAATTTGTACCACAATTAAGCGGTAATTTGGCGCCACTTTGCGCCGTTGAAACAAAATTTGCGCCCTTCTGTGTAAGAAGTTATTTAAAAACTATTTCTCCAAACTAGCCAAAATCGTGAAGTTGGCCGCGACTTTTTGAATTTTGAAAAATTTTGTACCAAATTTAAGCGGTAATTAGGCGCCATTTTGCGCCGTTGAAACGAAATTTTGCGCCTCTTGTGTAACAAGTTATTTGAAAAACTATTTTCCGAACTATCAAAAACGTGAAGTTGGCCGCGACTTTTTCAATTTCGAAAAATTTTGTACCACAATTAAGCGGTAATTTGGCGCCATTTGTGCCGTTGAAACAAAATTTTGCGCCCTTCTGTGTAAGAAGTTATTTAAAAACTATTTCTCCAAACTAGCCAAAATCGTGAAGTTGGCCGCGACTTTTTGCAATTTTGAAAAAATTTTTGTACTAAATTTAAGCGGTAATTAGGCGCCATTTTGCGCCGTTGAAACGAAATTTTGCGCCTTCTTGTGTAACAAGTTATTTGAAAAAAACTATTTTCCGAACTATCAAAAAACGTGAAGTTGGCCGCGACTTTTTTAAATTTCGAAAAAAATTTTGTACCACAATTAAGCGGTAATTTGGCGCCACTTTGTGCCGTTGAAACAAAATTTTGCGCCCTTCTGTGTAAGAAGTTATTTAAAAACTATTTCTCCAAACTAGCCAAAATCGTGAAGTTGGCCGCGACTTTTTGAATTTTGAAAAAAATTTTGTACCAAATTTAAGCAGTAATTAGGCGCCATTTTGCGACGTTGAAACGAAATTTTTCGCCCTCCTGTGTAACAAGTTATTTGAAAAAAACTATTTTCCGAACTATCAAAAAACGTGAAGTTGGCCGCGACTTTTTTAAATTTCGAAAAAAATTTTGTACCACAATTAAGCGGTAATTTGGCGCCACTTTGTGCCGTTGAAACAAAATTTTGCGCCCTTCTGTGTAAGAAGTTATTTAAAAAAAACTATTTCTCCAAACTAGCCAAAATCGTGAAGTTGGCCGCGACTTTTTGAATTTTGAAAAAAATTTTGTACCAAATTTAAGCAGTAATTAGGCGCCATTTTGCGACGTTGAAACGAAATTTTTCGCCCTCCTGTGTAACAAGTTATTTGAAAAAACTATTTTCCGAACTATCAAAAAACGTGAAGTAAGCCGCGACTTTTTTGAATTTTGAACAAATTTTGTACCACAATTAAGCGGTAATTTGGCGCCATTTTGCGCCGTTGAAACAAAATTTTGCGCCCTTCTGTGTAAGAAGTTGTTTAAAAAAACTATATCTCCAAACTAGCCAAAATCGTGAAGTTGGCCGCGACTTTTTTGAATTTTGAAAAAATTTTTGTACCAAATTTAAGCGCTTATTAGGCGCCATTTTGCGCCGTTGAAACGAAATTTTGCGCCCTCTTGTGTAACAAGTTATTCGAGAAAAAACAATTTTTCTGAACTACCTAAAAGCGTGAAGTTGGCCGCGAATTTTTTTAATTTTGAAAAAAATTTTGTACCAAATTTAAGCTGTAATTACGCGTTATTTTGCGCCGTTAAAACAAAATTTTGTGCCCTTCCGTGTAAGAAGTTATTTAAAAAAAAACTATTTCGCCAAACTACCTAAAATCGTGAAGATGGCCGTTCATTTACATTTCCAATGCTCCACGCGAAGGTACTACATTGGCCAGGAGACGAGTTTTTTGTTGCCTGGAAACTTAGAATTTTGGCAAACCCTTGCCGTTCCAGGCAAGGTAGGGATCTTTAACGTGCGTGACAACACTCACACACGGGACCTCCATTTAACCTCTCATCCGAACCAGGGCGTAATATTTGTGAGAAATTCTCACCTGCCATTTTTCAAGCAGTCGGCCGTGTCGGGATTTGAACCCGGGACCTTGGGATCCGTAGTCTTACCCTTACTACATTGATCCACGGCGACGCCTCGTGAAGATGGCCGCGACTCTTTTGAGTTTTGAAAACATTTTTGTACCAAAATTAAGCGGTAATTAGGCGCCACTTTGCACCGTTGAAACATAATTTTGCGCACCCCGTGTAACAATTTATTTGAAGAAAACTTTCTCTGGCTATCTTAGACGCGTGTCCTCAATGTTGAAATTACCGTTCTTTACAATAAGTATCGTAGTTGAGAGATAATTGTATTATTTTAAAACGTTACATACAAGGAATGTGCTATAGAAATATTGTAGTCTAAACAAATAAATACATTATAACCAGTAGCGTCTTGCATTTTGCTGAGTACACAGGATTTATTTAAGTATAATATAGAGTGAAGATTTAAATAAATACAAGTGAAAAACAGTTCGCTGCTGACTTTCACATTATCTCAGTTAGAGATATTAAAATCGGCATTTAGGATCTTAGTCTTAAATAATAAAATACTTGTATAAGCGTTTTTAAGAAACAACTCTTAAGCGTGTAGAATAGAGAATGAAAGTTGGTATGAAAATTTTATTTCCTGTTATTAACTTGAAACTTCATAAAAATATATTATTAGTCAAGTATTTAAATTATGTAAAACTACTCCTAACCAGGGGTGTAATTCCATGGTAATACTTTCAAATAAGATAAAAAATGATATGTAAATTACGAAATCTTCATGCATGAAGAGGCGGGCGACAGCTAATTTCTGATAAGAATACACCGCTGGTGACCAACTATGTTATGTTCGCTTACTAGCTGTGTCCGTTAGTTCTAGAATTTAGTGTAAATCAAGATATACAGTTAGGAAAATTGTTTTTTTTCAAATAACTTGTTACACAGGAGGGCGCAAAATTTCGTTTTAACGGCGCAAAATGGCACCTAATTACCGCTTAATTGTGGTACAACAATTTTTTTAAAATTCAAAAAAGTCGCGGCCAACTTCACGATTTTGGCTAGTTTGGAGAAATAGTTTTTTTTTAAAACTTTGTTACACAGAAGGGCACAAAATTTTGTTTCAACGGCGCAAAATGGCGCCAAATTACCGCTTAATTGTGGTACAAAAAATTTTTCGAAATTCAAAAAAGTCGCGGCCAACTTCACGTTTTTAGATAGTTCGGAAAAATAGTTTTTTTCAAATAACTTGTTACACAGGAGGGCGCAAAATTTCGTTTCAATGGCGCAAAATGGCGCCTAATTGGCGCTTAATTATGGAATAAAGATTTTCTGAAAATTGAAAAAAAGTGCGGCTTCGTGAACTTGGCCGGAAATATCTTATTTTATTAATAACTTTTTTGCCAAGACGACGCAAAATTTAGTTTTAGCGGCGCAAGGCGCCTAATTATGACATAAATATTTTTGAAAAATTCAAAAATGTTGCGGCCAACTTCACGCACCTATTATACACTAATATAGTAAGTTGCATCTTTAAAGATAACAGAAACTTATAGTATCAATTTTTAGCTAAAACGAAACCAATAAATACAAAAAGTTGATAGTCGTCCTGGGCATGTTGGGTTGTCTAGGTAACTAACGTACTAAAGTACGTCATATCACTCTAGAGTTGAAAAGTATTTCAACACTCCAGTGATATGTAGTTTCGTATGTGTGTGACTACTACGCCCAAGGTCCCGGGTTCGAATCCCGACACGGTCTGCTTGAAAAATGTTAGGTGAGCATTTTTCACAAAAATACACCCTCGTTCGGATGAGAGGTAAAATGGAGGTCCCGTGTGTGAGTGTTGTCACGCACGTTAAAGATCCCTACCTTGCTTGGAACAGCAAGGGTTCGGCAAAATTCCAAATTTTTCAGGTAAAAAAAACTCGCTTCCTGGCCAATGTAGTACCTTCGGGTGGAGCATTGGAAAATCACATGTAAGATATGTAGTTTTGCACTCTAGATAACTCTAGACAAGTAAATAACTAAGTCGTATACAATCTGCTGTTTTCACACGTGGTTGTAGGAAAAAGAACTACTTTCGTACTTTTACGCATTTTCTGATATTTCTGCACGAATATCATACTTTTACAATCGCCATATAGCTCATAATTTTTTTTCTTGTATTTTGTAAATTTTTCGTTTTTTACACTTTCAACAATGCTTCTAAGTTTCCTTTAAAATTATTCGTGTTTAAACACCTACACGCTTTTTATGGCACATGTATCTACTTTAAACATTCCAGCTCTTAATCAGCGTTAAGTATTTGCTTTTGTTTATGTCTTTATTTTTTGGCCGACAAAGAAATACAACTTGAATACACAAGCTTTACTGAACACATTGATCTTTAAACATTGAGAAAAATTAATTAACCCAATACCTTTAGACGTGTTATTTACATTAAAGCAAAAACCTATAAAACTTTCAATAAATCATAGCAAAATCTTGGGTTTTAATTTTTTTCTGAAGGTGCACTAATTTACGAGCTCAGACCTCCAGACTACGTTAAAATATTTGACCCAACTGTCACATATCGTATTGCCCCTTGATGTCACTGAAATATGAGGACGTTATTCTTTTAGATGACGACTGTTAATTCTTAACAACACAAGCTCATTCCAACATTTACGATTTTCCTGCTAAGTGTAACGAATTTTGCGACGACCGCAGCTATGACGAATATTTGTATTACTTGAACCAACTTCCATCCATGCACCTCTTTCTTGGTTAAATATAATGAAAAGTTTCTGTACATTTTTCATCTAGCAAACGAACTGAAACAAAATTGATTGAAACTTGTCCATTTTACTCTGTTACGGTGTGTTTACTACATACTCGAAAAATTTGTAATCTGACTGTGCATTTCAATAAAACTCGAAAGTACGTTTCATATTTGTGTTGTATTTCTGTGGATCAGAAAATATTTGATTACAATTAAATAAAAATAAAAATGGTGTACATGGTTGTCGATATAATTTGCTTTTCAAACTAATTTAATCGTCGAATTACTTAAACGACCCGATTCTGCAAGTATTCGGGGATGGGTGAAGGTATTTTTTTGATGTCGAAGTAAATGTTGCAGGGGAGAGGTGGGTACAATTTTAATATTAATCATTTAGTACTTGTATTACCATGCGTTTATTACGAATTACTTTCCTACTTACTGCAGGTAAATTCAAAAGATGTAGCTTATTTGGGCAGCGCCAGATTTAATTATGGGAAGACCCTAAGCACTGACTTTGGGCGAGGCATCTTTTTTTTGTATTCCGCTAAAAACTATTGATCTGTAATTTAAAATTTCAAATACCAGTATTTTACATATAATATATATATATATATATATATATATATATATATATATATATATATATTACTCATATTTAGACCAGGGTAGAAAATTAATTAATTACAGCAAATAATTTTAATCACCGTGTATAAGGAATTTTATTAGATAATACGCTTTATTAAAAAAAACCCGTGGAGAATAAAAATTCATTCGTTTCATTAAAAATAAGAGATTTAAATTATTTACAAGACGCTGTATATAAAAAGAAGCACTATTAAAATGCTCAACGTGTAATTTAATTATTCCGAGTAAAGAAACAAATGGAAATTACGTGCAAAATTTATATTAATTGATTCAAGTTTGGGTAACAGGTATTAAACAAAATGTACAGATAATAATTGAATATTTAATTAGGATTCACTAAAAATTAAAGGGTATTATTTTAATTGGAGTTAATTGAACCGTTAGGAACATATAATACGCATAAAAGCTTGTAAAAACCCAATAATATTCAAATCGTAGAAGTGTTAGTTAGAAGTAGGACGATTGAACACCTGCGTATTTTTAAAAGGCTCGTTCTGCGTAAATTTTGCAGATAACAAATGGTTACAGAGAATCTTGGAGAAACCGTCGCTTAATATTCACGGGAAGACTAGATACGGGGTTATTTAACCCAGATAAGAATACACGTGGATTGAAAATAACCGATACTAAAGTAATATCGATTTGTACCACTCAGAACAGGGTAGATAGAGACGGATAATATGCGCAAGACAGACACATATAGTAAAAGGCGGGATTTGAGCAACGTCACGAGGGTCACGATTGGTTGAAAATAAGATGCAAATATGAGAGGTAGAAACAACGATTTCTGTATAAAATTTAATTAGGTGTTCTCAGAGGCTGCGAGCCGTGTGGAAATTTCTGAGATTTAACTGGTGCGAGTGCAAATTTAATAAGAACCGACGCACGGGCGGTCGAGATGGGAACATAGTATGCGAAATTCTAGAAACTGTCCGTTTTGGGGACAAAAGCGACGTATAGGCTAGCGATTATATATACCCGTGTTAATATGAGTTTCTCTCTCTTAGATTTTGATTATTCGATGCTTTAAAAAGTGCTCTGAGATTTTCGATTGAATAATTTAAACAGTTTGTTCGTATATTTTGGTGATTATTTAATACTTTAAAACAGTTTGTTCTTTACGTGCTACAATGAATGTAATTTAGTGCACTTAGAAAAGAAGATGCAAGGTAATAAAGTCTAGTTATAATTGCGAAGTACTGTACCAATTATTCAAATTTGCAACGACAATTGAATAAACCAGAGTAGGCAGTTTTGGCGTATAGCGTGAAAGAAGTATGAATTTCTTTGCTATTTTCGGGGGTGTTAATAATTAAATGATTCGTAAACGTGACTAGATCCACAAAACAAGATACAGATATACACAGATGAGTTCCGGAAAAGCACTGAAACAACTTTTAGATGAATGGTGGTGTAGAAAATTTTAAAGGCGACCAGTAATCCGAGGACCTAAACATAACACAGTTGGAATGGTGTGATTAACAGAGGACGATGTACATTGGAGCCACGAGTGCATTAACCTTCAGGTAACTTATGCTTTGGTGTTCAATTTTTGAGGTTTTGGTGTGTGTTGAATAACTTTATAATTTATTTACTTAAAATGGACAGTAATGAATTTGTACTAACAACAAATTTTTAATTTTAAGGAGAAATTTTCTTGTTTAAGTCGAAAGGAGTATTTATGTTCTTGATGAAAATTTGGGTATGTCTTTGAGCTCAATTAGACGAACCTGGTTAATTAACGTAAAGGGGTGGGAGATGCTCCCTTTGTACTCAGACTCAGGTCTGCCAATATTGTTAAATTAATTAGTAGGCATCCTACAAAGACTTTAATTCAGGATGCACATTAAAATGATAACAAATTTAATCGTGAAATTTTCTGATACTGAAATTTATGCTGAATTTTAATTTTGAAATTTTAATGTATTGTGAATATTGATGTAAATAGAGTAAACGTTGGTGTTTGTGGTAGGAATGTGTTTGTTTTTTTTATGAATGAGGATGTAAGTTATCTAGGGGAGCAGCCGAGGCGATTAACAGAAGAAAGTCAACGGACCAGTTAATTTAGAAGGTTTCAGAGCAATTTTGGCGCCCAATCTGTGGGACTCGATTAATGGTGAGGTTTCACAGCAATATATATATATATATATATATATATATATATATATAATATATATATATATATATATATATTGCTATAATCATAGGGTTAATTTAGGGTAGGTTAGGTCATAGGGGTCGTAGAACAAACAACAGAAACTTCCAAATAACAAAAGCACATAATTACAGATATTATAAGAGTAAATAGGTCACTATACATATTGTTAGTTGAGCGCTCACTGTATATAACAGTACAAGAGATTAAACGCATATCCAAGAGTAGTTACGAGCAAAGATAAGATTTAAAAATGTACCGAAATGCATCAAAATTAAATCAACGGAAAACCTATATGAATTGGCTAGATAAATATTCAACAAGTGCGTTAAATATATCATCATATACGCAGGCAAAAATTCTGCATTATTTGTTTTACATTTGTTCAAAAATCCAATTTAACTAGGAAATAAACAAACACCAAATTTATTTCTGTTTAGATTAGAATAAGCAAATAACAATGAATACGTGATATAATGAACGAAAATTTCTGGAATTTCCAAATTAAATGTAATGGTATGTAAATGAATACGTGACAATTTAAGCGTTCTTCCAAGTATTTGAACTATACAATTGGTAAAATTTCCCGGAGTACAAAAGAGATAAGACAAATGGTGTCGATCCAACACGTGAAAACAACGAATTGCAAATAAAGGGCAAGGCCTATAAATACGATAACAATTGAGCAACGAGTTAGTATACATTTTAAACTAGGCTGTCAGGCTACTCAAAAGTGCTAAATTATTCACGTAACCAGTTAAACGAAAGTAAAATGAAAATCATTTTATAAAAGTGTAAAAATTGTGTAAGTAAGTCGATCTATTATAGACGTAAGTAAACCCGATTTAGTAAAATTATACAATTTCTAAAACAAATAAAACAGGGCTCTGGAGACGACTCTGGAGAATACCTCCTGTTAAATTAATTTTGGTAATCACTGACATGGTAAATGTTCTATTACTGTTTTGTTAATTACGGAGATGGAAAACCTTTTATTGGATTAACTTATGGGATTTTGAATAACGATTTGGATGGTATTTTGGTTTTGATGTCGACTTCCAAATTCGACTCTAAACATTCAGACTGGACACGAAAATTCTTGAGGGATGCAGAGAAACTACTGAACACCTCCAGGTTAGATATATTGATATAATTTATTTCTGTAAACTGTATAATTCAATAATGTAAAAGTCAACAAAACCGGGGTTTCTTTGATAAATTTATGAAAGGCAATAGGTATCTTGAAACGTTTCAAAAGATCTCTAAATATAACAAAAGGCTGGTTTTGCTGGCTTCAATTTCTTAAATCTGGCATATGTAAATATTCTGAAAAAGGGGAAGATTTTAAAAAGGTTGTAAATATTTAATCATTATATTGTGTATTGTAGAATCGCTTTATTTAATTGAATCAGCTAGTTGAGGCAAAGAGAATCTATAACTTAACATTTTACAAGTGCTTGATTAATAAAAAGGGGATAACGCAGCATTTTATGTCGCCCAAAATCGTGGGGCGAAAATTAACACAGCATTTTATGGTCTGCCCAACCGTGGGGCTAAAAATAAATAAAACCAACGTAGGGGCCCGTTGACCCTAAATAAATTATCACAGCATTTTATTGCGCCCAATTCGTGGGGCGAGAATAACAAAGATTTTTTTTCTACAGAAAGATAACACGACATTTTATGGCGACCCAAAGCGTAGGGGCGAAAACACCACTAAAAGAAAATTAAAATTAAAAATTAAAAAAAATTTGTGGGAGCGAGAAATTTAAAAATTAAAATTTGTAGAAGCACGAATAAAAATTTAATTTAAAAAGGGTTAGGAATTTAAAAATCTGAAGGAATTTGAGATATTAATAATTTAAAAATTTTAAAAATGGATAAACGAATAAAGGAAACCAAAGAGGCATTAAGGAACCAAGGGGTAGAAATAGGGTCTCAAGAAAGCGTAATTTTAGAAGATGTATCTATGGAAATGCAAGGACAACGGTTGACGCGAAGTCAAAGTGAAGAACAACAGATTTTACAACTCTCTGAAATAATGTGTATTCTTTTAGCCTTAAACAAAAAAATGGACAAAAGCGAAGAGAACATGGAAAATATTAAGATGCAGATTAAGGAGAATGGAGATAAACTCGGTGCCGAAATAAAAATTATAAGCGACGGATTAAAGGAAAGTAATCAAACGATCGCGGAAATGCAGGTACACTTTGAAAATAAATTCGTTAGGATGATGGACGATGTAGATAAAGTTAGAGACGAAGTTTGGAAAGTGAAATTAGATCAGGAAACATGTGAAAGAGAAATAAATGACCGGATTACAGATTTAGGTAAAAAGATGCGGGAAATTCAGGGAAACTGTGAAATAGGACTTAATAATGTAAATAGAGAGTTAAGTAATCTAAAATCAGAATTTGAAAATGCGGGTAGGAATCAGGGGCAACACACTAGGATAAATAGACCGGAAATTTCAGTTGAACAGTATTCCAAATTTTATGGAGACAACAAGGTAAATCCAAAAGTATTTTTAAATAATATAAGAAAATTAATACAGGGATCAACGGATGAAAGGTACAATTTAAATTTCGTTAGATCGATGTTGAAAGGAAGCGCGGAGATATGGTTTGACTTAATAGAAAACGAGATAGGGACATTTCAAGAGTTTGAAAGTAGATTTTTTATTTATAAAAGGCTATGACGTTACAACGAAATAGCAGTCACACAGAGAAGGGTGCGCATGGGCAGGGGTGCGCATGGGCTGGGATCTGTCTGGGCGTACACGAGGGAATTGAAAGTTAACAGTCACCAAGCATCTAATTCTTTATTTGGGTGGTATCGAGTACTTACCGACGTATGTATGCGGAGTAAAAAACGCGGATTGTACACGCAGCTTATTAATAAAATTAGTTTACGAGTGAAGATTATAAGCGTTACGTCCTCCCTGGATGTGTATTAACCTATGCATGGAGGCATAATGATGTAGGTCTAAGATAGTTTATATTTGTATAGATTTTATAAATCTATTGTATACTGAAAAAGATCAAAGGAATTTCTCTTAGTGTTGTCAGGGGAATCGGTGAGGGTAGTTTTAGAGATATTGTAAATAACAATTCTAGCGCTCTCATGCATACCATGGTATGTTCGGAGTAAAAAATGCAATCTGTATACCCAATTAATCAATAAAGTTAGTTTATCGGGAGAGGATGATGAACGCTACGTCATCCCTGGTAGTACCGCCGCCTATCCATGGGGGCCCAAGAATATAGGTTAGATGTATATAGTAGTTGTAAGTTGTATAGATTAAATGTACATAGTTTAGCATTTAAATTTGTGTATAGTAGCATGTAAGTTAGTTATAAGACATACCTTTCGCCCCCATCCTTAATCATCTTCTGGTTCCTGGCGACGATATGTATTTACCTCCACACGGTGTCGCTGGACTGTAAAATATTTTGTTGCAAGATATCAAAATATTTTATCGACCGAAAATACCTCTATCTTTTTTCAAACAAGGTATTAATTTTTTGTGTTACAGGTTGCTTGGGATTCGGCTACACGAAGAAAATATAATAAAGAATTAACCATTGTATAATTTTTATATAGTGTTATACTTTTGTAGATATGAGGAAGTATAAATATTATTCCCCTCATGTTTTTCATAAAGTGTGTTGGGTTTAGAATGTTTTATTAAAGAACAGGTTTCGTATTTTTCTATAATGCTAAGAATAAGGTACATTTATCTTAAAAGAAACAAAAATGATCTTTTATATGTTCGCCAGGGGGTATGTGTGTAAAATGGTAAGGGGTGGTTGGATTTTAAATCTGTTTGCAGATTCAGATTCTGCGTAAAATTCTAGATTAATTTGATGTCTCGCATGACTAAAAAAAATATAAGGACGGTCAGAAGTCGCTGCTGGTAAAAAATCTTAAAATGAGGGTACCGCCTTACAGAGTGATGCTATCTATAAAAATCCTCGAAATTCAGATAGCTGAGAAATTTCTAATATTAATTGACGCCAAATAAGATAGATTTATCTCGAAAGATGAAATGACTAGTCGAAGAAATCTATTTGGTCCAGAATTTGTGTCGAAATTTGGATACTGGTGGAAATGTGGTTCCAGGATTGTCAATTATCCCCTACTGTTATAAAGTAGTATCTTCGATTACTTCTCATTGAATTTTAGGCCAGAATCACTATCCTGATCTATATTTTTGATATCCTCTTGTTATTCTTTCTGGGGCCAAAACTGTATGTAACAGTTGGCGTCCAACGTTATAACTTATTCATGAAAACAAATGAATCATAAAACTGCATTAATTTAGAGTACAAGGTAAGGGCGATCTGATTCTTTACCTTAAAACCGCCACAGTGAATATGACAATCTTTGAATGTGAACGATATAAGACACAAAAATAATCCTTCCATAGATCAAAAATGCATGTAACCCAAAAATTATATTTCTGAAAGGAATAACCTAACCCTATTGGTGGCATTTACCAATAGAGAAGCTTTTAAATGGAATGTGATTATAAACATTTCACAGGAATTTTACAAATATATTGCTTTATTTGTATTTTGTAAAAACGATTAAACACTTTTTAATTTTTGCTCATAATTCATAATATAAAAATGTTATTTTTGTTTCTTAAAGGTTGTTTCTTTACTACTTTAATTACTTGGCTATTACGATTGAAAATCATCAATTCATTTTTTTTTAATATTGACACTTTTTCTATTATTGATCTTTTCAAAGAACCGAAATAAAATTTTCAACGAATTTCAAGGTGGAATAAAAAATTGGCACACCTATTTGCAAAAATTACGGTCAAAGGACTGTTTAAAACGTTTTGTAAAATAGTACCAAATATCGTCGAGACGTTCCCCTCTGTGGCTAATCTACTCCGTTGAATAGAAACATAACCTAACATTGCAAGTGAACTGCTTAAATAATTCATAAACTTTTAAACGCTTTGAATATTACGTATCTTATTGCAGAGAAACTAATTAACATATAACTAGACAACTCCCTTGTTACACATAATAATAACACATGGCTCTTAGTATGACCGACTGTTAATGGAACAACGTGCAATGACACTAAATTTCCACAATGTACAGAGTTCTTAATTGCAGTAGGCAAAAAAGTTAATTACATAACCAGTCTGTAATCTATCATTTGTTACAGAATATCTATCCATCTTAATTTAGGCAATTACAACCGACCCAAAAGCCTCATACTTTAACCCAGCAATTTATGAATGAAGGAAGTTGACAAATTTGTTTAAGTGAATATAATAACACGAGTAGTTTCAAATCGCAGTTATGAATGAGGACATGTGATACCACATAGTATTTGATATTTTGAGTGTAAGCTGATAGGACCTGATGCCATGTACACTTAACGACATAACATAGTATTAGATTTCACTTTTTATAGCCATTGTTGATGGTTACACTTGTGGTTGTTTAGCATACACCTGAACTATCTATTTTAGGATTGGAAATGATCTACAAATGTTTTCCCGAAGAGGATTTTATTTACATCTAATATAATTGGATAAGGTGAGGTGGAATAAATGTAACACCGTTTTTGAATATTTCGCGAAAAATAGACTAAAAATAATACTTTCGCAAAACAATTTTTTAACCCCGCATCAGTACGGTGGACTTAAGTCACATTATTGGTACGGTGGGGTATACATGCAAATACACGAATTAAATAAAACTTATTTACAATTTTACTTTATTAAGCCTTTTGTGAAAAACATGTATCACCAATATTAACAGAATGTTGTAAACATATATATTTCTAGCATTCCACACAATTATAGAAAGATTTTCGGTCTTTATTCCGTTCACAAACTGAGCATCGTCCAGATTTATTTTGCTTCTTTCCCGGTTGTTCAGTATTTTCTTCTGGTATAGAGTCAGAAGAAATACCAGTTTATTTCAGAAATTTTTCTTTTTATTCCTACAGAAAGTCTAGGATTAATTTGTCGATTTTTTAAATGTGGAAATATTAAACCTCATGCAAGTTCTTTTATAAATTCTCGACGTTTTATTGTGCTCTTTGAATTGCTATTTGAATTAAAAACAATAAAAGAATTTACTAACGCTGTATTCAAAAGTGAGAAAAACACAGTCAGTGGCCATCTACATCATAGTTGCTGGAAAGTTCATCAACTTCTTCGACTCCCCCTTTGGTAACGTTGACAAACGTAAAAATCTTTGGTTATTGTTTTGCTCCTGTAGAATCATCAATTGTATCAGAGTGATGCATTGTTGATAATAATAACACATTTTTGCCTTTCTTAGTTACGTATGATACCATAGTCGCATCTTTTTGAAATGCAAACATGGCGCTGTTTTCAGCTCGATTTTTCTTTTATCGAAATTGCAGAGGGATTTCTTTTTGTTTTTCCGTAAAGTACCTACTGATGTCAGTTTATATTCTTTCAGCAATCTGATTACAAGTGGGTAACTTGTAAACCAGTTATCGAATTTTACCTTGCGGCCACTATTTTTTATTGGCCCGCAGAGTCTCATAACTATATCCTGCGGTCTGTTACTTTGATACGTTTGATACCACTGATACGGTCCACGTTTCATAACATTGCGCAATTGTATATTATAGCATAATTACGCGGCAAATTGTATCAAATACCAAACACGTTTACAATGATACAAGCCTTAATTTATAATTTAAATAAAGCAAAGTACTCACTTAAAACGCACCTTGCAGTTAATCTGAGGGCCATCTCCTTGTGGGTCCATCACGCCATTCTTTAGACCAAATTCAGTCGTCCCTCCTCTTTCGTTCTTTCGTAGGTAAGGCAACAAGGATACCGGTAAAGGTACTCGAAGATAAAGATACAAGGGAACCTACATCCTAAAAAAGAGAAAAGACAGACACGCAACACAGGTAGTTGTTTTCGGCTTGACGTCTCGTGGCTAATAATGTCGTGTCACACCGCGCACTTGCGCCACTTACTCCGCGCCTGCGCATTCTTTTACGCCAACGCAACTGTCCGGAATGACAGAAGTTAACAAGTCTATTTTAAAATATTGGCGGGAACCTACTCACATATTAAAAAATTTACATTACCAATTTTTGGCATGTAACAACTCAAGTTGAAGGGACCTTCTGGTTGCTTACCAACGTAAACTTCTTGGTTTAGAACATAGAAAGTTCTTGCATCAACTAACGCAAATACTTTTATCCTGTACTTTGCGGGCTTGTTTGGTATGAATTGCCGGAAACTACATCGACCTCTGAATGCTTCGAGTTTATCATCTATTGCAACATATTCACTAGGAGTGTAGACCTCTAAATAATTTTCAGTAAAAATATCAAAAATTGCTGTGATAGCAGCAAGTTTGTCCAACTGACGTCTCTCTCCTCGAGATTGTCCATTGTCAAAGCGTAAACTTTGTAGTAATATACTAAATCTGTTCTGGCACATAGTTGCTCTAAAAATGTCAACTCCTAAACCATCAGTATCCCACAAATCATCAAGATTTAGCCTTGCTGATTATAGTAAACCAGCTATATATAAAAGCCCTATGAAAGCTTTCAGTTCTTGTAGAGTCAAATGGCGCGTGTCATAACGATTATAGCCCGCAGTTGCTTCCCTTAGCTTTTCATTTGTGTATGAAACTATATCTGACAGCATTTCATCTGTAAAAGAAACCTGCCAGCACTTCAACGGTTCTTGGATATTTCTATATGATCGCTTTACACCAGGCAGACGAATAATTATATTTTCAGGCGTTGTTTTTACGGCTAAGTTTCCATGCTGCTGAGACCATTTTGTCGAACCATCTTTTCCAACATATTCGTTATTTTTCCGAGATACTCTGATTATTGATTCAGTAATGGTTGGAATATCTTCATCATAAGTTATTTGGTCGGTGTCCGAATCTGCAGATCTTTCACTAAGACGATCTTCTTCAGCTTCTGAAGCTGATTCTAATTCCTGTCTTACGGTATTATGGTCTGCTTCCATTTCTTCACATAACAGGGAATGGTGCAGAAAGTGTCTGTTATCTGCGTCGCTCAATCAGATGGTATGGTAGAAAGCACGAACCGCATCTTTGAAAATATGTCTCCAAGATAGTCTCTGAACGTCAAAGAGACTAGGACCAATACATATACCTATTTTTGTTGGCCTACCGATCTGCTATTCACGAGAGTCCTCGACAGACACGTGTTATTCTAGGACGAGAGATACGTTTACCATATGATCTTGAATTCAGTAGTAAGCCTAAAGAAAACGTTTGTTGGCGAAAGTTATGTCAAGAAACTCAAGCTGAAAATGCACGACATCTTTGGAGACGCAAGAAAGAATGTTCAAATTGCGAACGACCGGATGAAGACCAGAGGACGTATTCTAACATGCTGAATGTAAACCTTCGCATTTTGTCATTTGCGAATGGTTATATGCGCGTTCTAATGTAGATCTCTATTCTTATCCATTCGCAAATGCCAATCGCATGACGTTTTGAAGGTAGTGAAAATTATGCGAAGCAATATGTGGCAACACAGCATTTTGTATCTAAACTGACGGTTCAGTTCAGCTACCTAACCTCTAAACCGGCGTAATTTCAGTATTTCACGTAAAAATTGGATATTGTTTGAATATTCGTTTACTTGTTAAATTTTTTCCAACATGCAGCCTGAAGCAAATGATTTAAAATGTATGTAAGCTACTAGTGAAATAAGGTCCCTATTAAGTTAATTGAATCTCATTCATTTTCAGCGGTTACGGGAAGACTAAGAAAGGCTCGCATATTAGCATAGAGCAAAAACAACTAATGCTTGAATTTTTAAAGAAGAATCCTCAGATGTAAACCAATAAATTTAGCGCCAGTTTTGCTTACAAAGATTATCAGCAAAAATGGCTCGAAGTTAGTGAAATTTTAAACGCTTTTAGGGGGGGTGGGCTAACAAAAGCACTTGGAAATGTTGGCGAAAAGTAAGTAGCAAGAATGCGAGGGTGGCGGTTAGAATTCCCCACCCGCGTCACCGTTGAATTGTTTGTTTTCCATATTTCTCGGTATAAGTAGTCGAGCACAATCAATGCAAACACCGGCGCAATCGAGCACAACTGAATAGACTAAGAAAAAATTTAAAAACCCAAACAAAAACGGAACCTTAACGGCCAACCTGGCCGGAGGTTTCGTGGATTAGGTAGGTTCACTTATGAGTACTAATCCCATAGGTGCCGGGTTTGATTCCCGACACGGACCGCCAAAAAATGTTAAGCGAGCATATTTCACAAAAATGCGCCCTCTTTCAGATGGAGGTAAAACGTATGTCCCGGGTGTAATAACAACTGGCTTGCTGGCCAATGTAGTATCTTCGGGAGGAGCATTAAAAAAATCAAATGTAAGGCCACCGCAGTCCCGGATTTGTTTTTAAGATTTTCGTTATAAGCAAATGAGCACAATTCAAACAAACACCGGCACAATTGAGCACAAAACGAGCACAGTTCAATAGGCTTAAGAAAAATTGGAAACTCAAAAAACGCGGGGTTAGCGCTCAATCTAGCCCCCCGGATTTGTTTTTATCTTTTTCGCTATAACCAAATGAGCACAATTCAAACAGATACCGACACTATTGAGCACAAAACGTGCACAATTCAATGGACTGAAGAAAAATTGGAAAACTCAAAAAGACGCGGGGGCTAGCGGTCAACCTGCTCCCCATTTGTTTTCAATTTTTCCGCTATAAGCAAATGAGCACAATTCAAACAAACACCGCCACAATTGAACACAAAATTAGCACAATTCAATGGACTGAAAAATAATTGGAAAACTCAGAAATACGCGGGAGCTAGCGGTCAACCTGGGCAAGGTGGCTCCGTGGCGTAGTTGGTATGCGTGTGACTACTACGCCCAAGGTCCCGGGTCCGCTTGAAAAATGTTAGGCGTGCATTTTTCACAAAAATACGCCCTCGTTTGGATGAGAGGTAAAATGGAGGTTCCGTGTGTGAATGTTGTCACGCACGTTAAAGATCCCGCCTTGCTTGGACCAGCGATGATTCGGCAAAATTCAAAATTTTTTAGGTAAAAAAACTCGCTTCCTGACCAATGTAGTACCTTCGGGTGGAGCATTGGAAAATCACATGTAGGGTCAACCTAGCCCCCCGGATTTGTTTTTAATTTTTGCGCCATAACCAAATGAGCACAATTCAAACAAACACCGGCACAATTGAACACAAAACGAGCACAATTCAACGGACTAAAGAAAATTTAGAAAACTCAAAAAAAGCGTGGGCTAGCGGTCAACCTGGCCTCCCGGATTTGTTTTCAGTTTTTTCGCTATAAGCAAATGAGCACAATTCAAACAAACACCGGTACAATTGAGCACAAAACGAGCACAATTGGTGAGAAAGAAAAGAATTGAAAACAAAGTGGGGGGGGGGGCAAGTTGACCCGTGTGCTACGTGGATACAATCGATTATGCCAATGATACCTGGGAATTGATACTGCCTGTAGAAGCTGTAATTAAACAAACGCGTTTTAGACAACTACACAATAATTTAATTGCTAACCTTGTTCGACTGACATTTAATTCTTCTCGAGTGCTTAAAAATTTTACGAAGTGTTTAAAAATTTGTGGTTAATTTAAGGCATCGGTGACCTCTTTTAAACATAGGCTTACTGTAGGTTGAGTAACACAAAAGAACCTATTTGAGGCAACATCTAATTGGTAACTGCCTGCTGCGAAAAATCTGAGTGCTATTAATACCTGGTAAAAGAAACAAGGCATATCAAACGATACGTATTAACATTTCCCCTTGTATGCATACCTTAGATCTTATATCTACATCAATATCTCTTGTGGGAGCTCTTAAATAGGGTGTTAGTTCCGTAATTAGGAAATTTGATAACTCTTTGGATAATCGAAACATTCTTACAAATTTATTATCTGATAGCGGATTTTGCATTCTTTCAAGGAGCCGCGGCGCTCTTTCTTCAAGATATTCAACTCCTCAATTAATAGTAAATGTAGAAATGGTCTTGCTATATTTAATTAAAGTGTGGTTATGAATAGAAAAATAACATAGGCAACACAGAAAGGCTGTGTTCGCATAAATATGCACTTAAGTTTTTCCACTCACAACATTTACGAATGATGAATCTAAAAACGCATGCTCAAGAATAGGAACCTTCAAATTCTTTTCAAGATACGCTTCGAATGCCGACATTCAGCATGTGAAAATAGGTCCCCAGGTATGATACCAAGGCGCAAAAGTCTGTGATTTTCAAGCGGAAGACTGCTTATGGTTGTACGATCCCAGACGGAGGTTTGGTGTCGCCACTGCTACCACCAGTCATAACCGATTGGGATAGCCCACAGACGGGTCAATTTGGCTCCCCTACTTTTTTGTTTTCAATTTTTTTTCTATCTCGCCAATTGTGCTCGTTTTGTGCTCAATTGTGCCGTTGTTTGTTTGAATTGTGCTCATTTGCTTATAGTGAAAAAATTGAAAACAAATCCGGGGGGGCCAGGTTGACCACTACCCCCGTTTTTTTGAGTTTTCCAATTTTGCTGCAGTCTATTGAATTGTGCTCGTTTTGTGCTCAATTGTGCCGGTGTTTATTTGAATTGTGCTCATTTGTTATAGCGAAAAAATTGAAAACCAATCCGGTGGTCCAGGTTGACCGCTAGCACCCCGCTTTTTTTCGCTTTGTCAATTTTTTCTTCAGTCCATTGAATTGTGCTCGTTTTGTGCTCAATTGTGCCGGTGTTTGTTTGAATTTTGCTCATTTGCTTATAGCGAAAAAATTGAAAACATATCATGGGGGGGGGCTAGCTTGACCGCAAGCCCCCCGCATTTTTTGTTTTCCAATTTTTTTTAAGTTCGTTGAATTGTGCTCGTTTTGTGCTTAATTGTGCCGGTGTTTGTTTGAATTTTGCTCATTTGCTTATAACGAATACCTTCAAAACAAATCTGCGGGGCTACGGTGGCCTTACATTTGATTTTTTAATGCTCCTCCCGAAGATACTACATTGGACAGGAACCCAGTTGTTTTTACACACGGGACTTACATTTTACCTACATCATTTAGAACAAAAACAGTAAAGAAAACGATAGGTATGTCTATGTATATTAAAATGAGAGCACTATATTGCACACAGTTAGAAAAATACAATCCTAATATTTTACAGTTCAGTCACAGTGTTACGGAAATTTTCATACTGTGATACCTACCAAAATGTAGGTTTTTATTATAGAAACTAGATATAACAGAGGATATCTCTATTATTTTGTACAAAAAGCAAATCAAAGAAGACTTGTTTCGTATTAGAGCAAACTGCTTTTTTTGTTGGCGAGATCGTCATAATTTCCCATTTGTTATTTATTCTACAAGTGTATGACTTAAAATGACCAAGTACATCTTTTTGCTCGATTTCAGAGCCTGAGTAAGCTACTAAGCCTCCTAATCTGAATTTTATGTTCTCGATCGTGACGTCGGTTGGAATATCGCAGAGTTTTGTGTGTAGGCACAATTCAGACAAAAATCGGCACAATTGAGCACAAAACGAGCACAATTCAATGAACTGAAGAAAAATTGGAAAACTAGAAAAATGCGGGGGGATAGCGATCAACCTGACCCACCGGATTTGTTTTCAATTTTTTCGCTATAAGCAAATGAGCATAATTCAAACAAATACCGGTACAATTTAGCACAAAACCAGCACAATTCAATGGACTGAAGAAAAATTAAAAACTCAAAAAGCCGGATTGCTAAGGGTGATCCTAGCACTTGTTTATAATTTTTTCGTTATAAGTAAATGAGCGCAATTCAAACAAACATCGGCACAATTGAGCACAAAACGAGCACAATTGGTGAGAAAGAAAAGAATTGAAAACAAAGTGGGGGGGGGGGGCAAGTTGACCCGTGTGCTACGTGAATACAATCGATTATGCCAATGATACCTGGGAATTGATACTGCCTGTAGAAGCTGTAATTAAACAAACACGTTTTAGACAACTACACAATAATTTAATTGCTAACCTTGTTCGACTGACATTTAATTCTTCTCGAGTGCTTAAAAATTTTACAAAGTGTTTAAAAATTTGTGGTTAATTTAAGGCATCGGTGACCTCTTTTAAACATAGGCTCACTGTAGGTTGAGTAACACAAAAGAACCTATTTGAGGCAACATCTAATTGGACAAAAGAAAAATTGAAAAACTTAAAAAACTCGGATAGCTAGCAGTGAACGTAGCACTTGTTTTTAATTTTTTTGCTATAAGCAAATGAGTACAATTCAAACGAATACCGGCACAATTGAGCACAAAAAGAGCATAATTCAATGGACTGAAGAAAAATTGGAAAACTCAAAAAAGCGGGGGGGGGTAGCGGTCAACCTGGCCCCTCTGATTTGTTTTTAATTTTTTCGCTATAAGCAAATGAGCACAATTCAAACAAACACAGACACGATTGAGCACAAAACGAGCACAATTCAATGGACAAAAGAAAAATTGAAAAACTTAAAAAACCCGGATGCTAACAGTGAACCTAGCACTTGTTTTTAATTTTTTCGCTATAAGCAAATGAGTACAATTCAAATAAACACCGGCATAATTGAGTACAAAACGAGCACAATTCAATGTACCTAGGGAAAATTTGAAAACTCAAAGGTGGGGGCCTAGCGGTCAACCGGGCCCCCTGGACTTGTTTTCAATTATTTCACTATAAGCAGATAAGCACAATTTAAATACACACGGCACAATTAAGCACAAAACGAGTACAATTCAATGGACTGAAGAAAAATTAAAAAACTCAAAAAGCCGGATTGCTAACGGTGATCCTAGCACTTGTTTTTAATTTTTTCGCTATAAGCAAATGAGCGCAATTCAAACAAACACCGGCACAATTGGAAAAAACAAGCACAATTCAATGGACTGAAGAAAAATTGGAAAACTAAAGAAAGCGGGGAGCTAGGAGTCAACCTGGCCCCCGAATTTGTTTTCAGTTTTTCACAATAAGCAAATGAGCACAATTTAAACAAACACGGCACATTGAGCACAAAATGAGTACAGTGCAATGGACTGAAGAAAAATTGAAAAACTCAAATACCTGGATGGCTAGCGGTGAATCTGGCATTTGTTTTTAATTTTTTGCTGTAATCAAATGAGCACAATTCAAACAAACACCGGTACAATTGAACACAAAAAAGCACAATTCAATGGAATCAGAAAAAATTGATAAAGCCAATAAAGGCGGGGGCTAGCGGTCAACCTGGCCCTCCCGGATTTGTTTTCAATTTTTTCGCTATAAGCAAATGAGCACAATTCAAATAAACATCGGCACAATTGAGCATAAAGCGAGCACAATTCAATGGACTGGGGCTAGCGGTCAACCTGGCCCACCGGATTTGTTTTCAATTTTTTCGCTATAAGCAAATGAGTACAAATCAATTAAACACCGGAACAATTAAGCACAATACGAGCACAATTCAATGGACTGAAGAAAAATGGGGAAACTCAAAAAAGCGGGGGGCTAGCGGTCAACCTGGCCCCCGGATTTGTTTTCAACTTTTTCGTTATAAGCAAATGAGCATAATTCAAACAAACACCGGCACAATTGAGCACAAAACGAGCACAATTGGTGAGAAAGATAAGGAATTGAAAACAGAAAGTGGGGAGCCAAGTTGACCCGTCTATAGCCCACAGTATTTTGAGGTGTCACATTTATCATCTGAAAGACCTTTGAACTAGTACTAACATCTGACTTGGCGGTCAAAGTGTTAGATACATTACTTAGAACAAGCAAATACACACAAAATATAAACTTTTCGTAAAGAAGTTTGGTACAAATCAAGTACCTACAAACTATTTATAACGATAAAAATATAAATGCCAAGTGGATCCAATCGTAAACTAAACATCACTCAAATTACTTTTGTACAGAGTTTTCTTCCTTCTTGAGTTTGATACAAAAGAATACGAAAAGTACAAACGCTTACACGACAATAAAAAGAAATTGGGATGACATATTAACGTCACAGACGTACTACATATTCCATGTAATACAATATAATTAAGCATGTAACCTCCTACGTAATATTTCAAGTACAATGTCTTGCTGGACTTTATAAAACGATTATGCAAAAATTAACTACATGAAGTAAGTAATTACTGTCGATGTAGTTTTATTATTTCTCACGCCTCAAAAACAGCTAATGTGTGCTAATTAAAACATTTTGCATTCTGCTGTCGCACTTGCTATTATGCTCATTACGTTACTGAAAACAACAGATGCTTGCAATTTTGCTTCTTTATAATGCTTACGTTCGTCAATTGGTTATAGTTAATATAAACACTTGACAAACTATAGCGTTTAAAAACTAAGAAAACCTTGATTTTTTATCAGACACGTTAACAGTGGTAAAAAATAGTAATAACCGACTAATAATATACCGTAAATACTGAGGTAGTCAAAATTATATTGGTTGATCATGAAAAAGAAAACGCTTGTGTTCGCTTAGAATAATCCTTTTAAAAGTCCAACAACGTGACCGTTCGTCAAATTTTGACAATCAAAAATATTTGATTAAAGTTAATTCATGATACTATTAGTATAGATGTTTTAAAATCCAATGCACTTTTGATCACTACAAAATTATCAACCATCTATCACTAACGAAAAGGGGTTCTCTATTAAATGTTTAAAAAAAGCATTTGGTAAAGCGAAAAATTCCAAAACTCATGACTTTTGTCAATAGTAATTCCAGTACTAAAACCCCCAAAAGATGCCAAACTTTCCTCCAGCTACGGGCCAGTATCTCTAACAAACAGCCCCAGTAAGCTTCTCGAAAAAATAGTCGACTACAGGTTAACCTAGTTTCTGGAAAAGACTAATCTATTATCACAATTTCAAATGGGTTCTCGTAAATATCGTTGCACTACAGATCATCTCGCAATAATAGAGAAGAACTTTATTCACAATAGCTTTGCAAATTCCTAACACTTAGCAACTGTGATATTCGGCACTTCTATAGCATACGACCGACTTGGTAATAATCCTATGGTTAAAAAATTACACTAGTGGGGACTAAGGGGACAATTACCTGAATTTATAAGAAACATCCTCCCGCAAAGAAGCATTCAAGTGAAAGTTGGAATTCCCTATCAAAGTCAGTTATGCTAGAAAACAGTGTTTCACAGGGAATCTACACTAAGTGTAATCTAATCCTCTTCTCCATAGCAGCGAACACTATTATAGAAGCTATTCCAAATACTGTAGCAAAATCGATGTATGTAAATGATCGCGAGGTGCGTGAAGTTAGCCTCAACATTTTTAAATTTTTTAAAAATATTTATGTCATAATTAGGCGCCAATTAGGCGCCATTTTGCGCCGCTAAAACTAAATTTTGCGCCGTCTTGGCAAACAAGTTATTGATAAAATAAGATATTTCCGGCCAAGTTCACGAAGCCGCACTTTTTTTCAATTTTCAGAAAATCTTTATCCCATAATTTAGCGCCAATTAGGCGCCATTTTGCGCCGTTGAAACGAAATTTTGCGCCCTCCTGTGCATCAAGTTATTCGCAATAAACTATTTTTCTGAACTCCAAAAACGTGAAGTTGGCCGCGACTTTTTCGAATTTTGAAAAATTTTGCACCACAATTAGCGGTAATTAGGCGCCATTTGCGCCGTTGAAACGAAATTTTGCGTCTTCTGTGTAACAAGTTATACGAAAACAACTATTTTTCTGAACTACTTAAAAGCGTGAAGTTGGCCGCGACTTTTGAATTTTAAAAATTTTGTACCAAATTTAAGCGGTATTAGCGCATTTTGCGCCGTTGAAACGAATTTTGCGCCCTCCGATGTAACAAGTTATTTGAAAAATATATTTATCCTAACTGCCTAAAAGCATGAAGTTTTTTGAAAAACGGCGCAAAATGGCGCCTAATTACCGCTTAAATTTGGTACAAAATTTTTTTCAAAATTCCAAAAAGTCGCGGCCAACTTCACGATTTTGGGTAGTATGGAGAAATAGTTTTTTTCAAATAACTTGTTACACAGGAGGGCGCAAAATTTCGTTTCAACGGCGCAAAATGGTGCCTAATTACCGCTTAATTGTGGTACAAAAATTTTTTCAAAATTCAAAAAAGTCGCGGCCAACTTCGCGATTTTGGGCTAGTTTGGAGAAATGGTTTTTTTCGAATAACTTGTTACACATGAGGGCGCAAAATTTCGTTTCAACGGCGCAAAATGGCGCATAATTACCGCTTAATTGTGGTACAAAATTTTTTTTAAAATTCAAAAATGTCGCGGCCAAATTCACGATTTTGGGCTAGTTTGGAGAAATGGTTTTTTTCGAATAACTTGCTACACAGAAGGGCGCAAAATTTCGTTTCAACGGCGCAAAATGGTGCCTAATTACCGCTTAATTGTGGTACAAAAATTTTTTCAAAATTCAAAAAAGTCGCGGCCAACTTCGCGATTTTGGGCTAGTTTGGAGAAATGGTTTTTTTCGAATAACTTGTTACACATGAGGGCGCAAAATTTCGTTTCAACGGCGCAAAATGGCGCATAATTACCGCTTAATTGTGGTACAAAATTTTTTTTAAAATTCAAAAATGTCGCGGCCAAATTCACGATTTTGGGCTAGTTTGGAGAAATGGTTTTTTTCGAATAACTTGCTACACAGAAGGGCGCAAAATTTCGTTTTAACGGCGCAAAATGGCGCCTAATTACCGCTTAATTGTGGTGCAAATTTTTTTTCAAAATTCAAAAAAGTCGCGGCCAACTTCACGTTTTTGGAGTTCAGAAAAATAGTTTATTGTGAATAACTTGATACACAGGAGGGCGCAAAATTTCGTTTCAACGGCGCAAAATGGCGCCTAATTGGCGCTAAATTATGGAATAAAGATTTTCGGAAAATTGAAAAAAAGTGCGGCTTCGTGAACTTGGCCGGAAAAATCTTATTTTATCAATAACTTGTTTGCCAAGACGGCGCAAAATTTAGTTTTAGCGGCGCAAAATGGCGCCTAATTGGCGCCTAATTATGACAAATATTTTTAAAAAATTCAAAAATGTTGCGGCTAACTTCACGCACCTATGATCGCGTCATTATTTACTCCTCGAAGAACACTGAAGATCTACAAATCACTTTACAAGAATCTATTAATAAGGTTTTTGGATTTGAACTATCGGCAGAAAAAAGTAAATGGGTTTACTTTCGTAGGCTGCAAAATGAACACCAGGATCCATTTCCTGTACTAGATGACGTAGGAATCCCATACACCGATAAGGTTAAAATATTGGGGCTACCATTTGAGAAAAAAATTGATATGGAAACTTTATATCATTTGGTCTATCACTACCAAAACTACTCGTAATGGTAAATGATTCTAGAATTCATGTTCTATTTAGCGAATGAAGGAAACAACCACTATTACAACTCGGGAAAATTATTTTTTATTTTACAACTTTCAAGTTTTCATAAACCTTACTGAATAAAAACAACTTTTTATTACAACAGATCAAGGCTAAATTAATTTCAAAACTTTTATTACATAAAACTGTCCTAGCCACCCAGTAGTAATTACGTTTACGTAACATCCTCCCACCTGTCGCCAACCGGAGACACAATTCCAACAGAAACATCTTACTGCGAAAATCATAACGATGGTCGCGTAATTCGACTGCTACGCGTCACCTGGGTGTCTATCAAACTTTTCCCAAAGTTCTGTATTCTTAGGTACAACATCTAATTCCCATTTGTTTACATTCCACACTTTCCTGGCACTCCAGCGGAAATAAACGTTGAACAGGTTGTAATATAACCTTGGCCAGTTTTTAACCGAACCAGGCGTACTACACCATCACTCCCCGGTAGCTATTCTACTACTTGTCCCAACCGCCAATCTAACAGCTTCTTATTATCATATCCGATCATTACGGCCGGGTTTGTCGGAGCGCACTTGTCGTAGTTGGCCTAAGTACTCACTGCGGAATCGTGAGGTCAAATCTTCACGCAGTCGTTGGCGATACTGTACTCTTCTCTGTAGAGATTTGGTATCCATTTGATCACAATCTGGCATTCCTGTTTTTCGAACATCCTGATTGAACATAGCGGGTCTTAAACTTACCAGCTCTGAAGGGTCGTTTGACAAATAAGTAATAGGACGTGCGTTGAAAACTGCTTTGGCATCACATAAAATAGTAGAAAATTTCTCAAAAGATAACTGCCCTTCCTAAAACACGTCTCCGTAATTGCTTTAGGAGGCCTATTAAACGTTCCTACCAACCACCCACCAGGCAACGGTAGCCGGATTGAATTTCCACTCGATTTGACGAATGGCACAGTATTTTGCTATACATTCCCAAAATACCTTTCATAACTCATTATTTGTTCCAACAAAGTTTGTTCCTTGATCACTATATACAACTTTAGAACGCCCACGACGGGCTAGAAATCTTCTCAAGGCCTGCACAAAACTAGCTGCTGACAAGACCATTACACATTCCAAACGTACAACCCTATACACTGCACATGTAAATAAACATATCCAAATCTTTTGTAAATTTTTCAAATACATTGAACCTGCTAGGTCAATATCAGTTATTTCAAATGCTGCTGCATCTCGAACTTGATTGAGAGGGAGCGGCGCTGAAACTGATTGAAGCTGCTTACCATTGTAACGTTTACATGATATGCAATTTGACATAACACTTCTCAAAGATTTTTTACCCCCTAAAACCCAAAAACGTTCTCCTAATGTACTTGCCAGTCCTTGTATACCAACGTGACTGTTCTTTAAATGATATTGTCGAGTCAATCCGGTCACTAATGGATTCGGTCGGTAATATAATAGGATGACAAAAATCAAGAGCATCCTCTCTTTTACAAATACGGCCTCGTAATCGAACTACATTATCTTCATCTACAAATGGCTGTAAGGAACGAATTTTTGGATCTTCTATGCCTATAAAGATTTCCATCTGTACTATTCTTAAAAGATTTAATTCGGGTCTGTCGATCTTTCTAAAAGACAGTCACTCCTTATAACGTCATTTTGATTTTGGCAATTGTGTGCGAATCGATGAATCCAAGCAACTAATCTCACAACTAGCAGTAGTTTGAAAAATAATCACAGTACCATAACGGTTGTTCAACAGTTAACGTGGCCAATACCTTTTTTTTCTACTATTATTTGTATTTCATCATACTCCACGTTCTCTTGAAATATAACATTTGGAAATTTGTAGAGCCTTTTCGAACCCTTCCACCATTTCGATTCAAAGGGGTATTTTGGAGAACATCCGCGTGAGGGAAAATCTGTGGAGTTTAATTTGCCGGGAACGTGATTCCACTCTTCCACGCGCGATAAACTTTTAATTTCAGCCACTCTGTTCCGAACAAAAGTGGCCCACTTTTCTTCTCATTTGATCCACGACCGAACTGTTGTGAAATCAGTCCAAAAATAACGTTTTACTTCCTCGAAGTTCTCTTTAACGTCAGACGAGAGTGGAACACCTATGGTAGCAGCTAGTAATTCTAGTCTAGGGATGGTAAGTGTCTTCAAAAACGCTACTCTGATCTTAGCGGTCACTAAGCTAATTTTTATGCCTTCCATTTCTTCCACCCCCACAAATATTGCTGCTGCATAAGCTTCACTATTTGCGTCGCAAAATATATGAAAACTTGTACCATCAGTATGTTCGGTGTCAGTATGTAATGTATCTGAATATTTTGCAGATACGGTAACTCATTTACCCAAGTAATGAACGCACGCTTAGAGTGCTCATCTACAACGTCCCCCATCCTAACTTCATTTCTCATATTTTTTGAAGTAATACTTTAGAAAACAACGTAACCGGATATGTAAATCCAATCGGATCAAATACACTTTGTGCCATAGAGATAATATTTATTTTAGTTACATTTTTCATTATTGTCTCTGCATCTAATTTTAATAGTTTGTTGAGTGTCAAAATATCCTTAAGCGGATCCCAATTTAAACCAAGTACTGATACGTATGCTCCTTCAATACTTTAATTATGGGTGAACTCCCACCCTCGCAACTCAAATTGTCCTTCGACTATTAATTGTGTTGATTCTTTTATAAAAACGTCACGTTCTTCCTTGCTCAAAAGACTAGCGACACAATATCAACATAGAAGCTTTTCATCAAAGGCTGTATGGTATTTGAGAAATTTGTGTATTCTTTCAACATTCTATCTAGTGGTACTAAATGGTCATACCCAACAAATAAGCAGTAGAACACACAACAAAAACCACTCTTCCATTCCAGTAAAGTTGCTACTGCTACAATATTAAATTTAATATATACCGTTTTCCAGTTAAAACTTTTCCGGCTACATCTGCCCCGATTAGGATCTCAATTTTCCCAGGATCACGTAAATCGGTTAAATTTATGTTCAACTTTCTTAATTTTTGTGACTTGTTACCTTCATATAATGAAGCAATCCCGTCACTGACGTTTAGTAGATCAAAAACTTCAAAACGGCAAACGTAACTGTTATCTAAACTTAAAATACGTATGCCATAACCAGAATGACATTTCTCGCGTAAAAGTGATCCACCAAAAAGTGCGCGAACAAACATTTTTTTCCGTTTAATAGAATATCCCATTTCTGCAGCTGTAGATTTAGGGATATAAGATTGTTGTATCAATCAAAGCGCGTACCTCCCGCTCTGAAATATCGTTCCTTACTTTAATTCTAAGGGTTTGTAGAAACACATGCATGTGTGGTTGATTACTTAACACCTCAGTTCTGCAGATTTCTTCTCTAGGAACATTATTCTCAGTTTTATCACCCGATAATGACAGATCTTCTTAATGTTGGCCAACTCGGGACGAATAAAATTAAGTGTTTTTTACCACAAAAATGACAACGCATTTGAACTTTACACTTACGACTTAAATGTCCAATTTTTAAACATAAAAAACAGGCTCCTTTAGATTTCAAATGTTTCTGTTTTTCTTTCAGTGTCATTTTTTGCGCCTTAAAACAATCTTCACTGTTATGCGTCCCATAACAAAAAAACGCATTTTGTTGAGGATTGAGCATTAATCAACCCTGCTGCTGTGGGAACGGGTGACCGGGTTGTTTGGCGTTCACTTTCTTTGTCCTGATCACGTGAACGTTTAGACCAAAACCTTCGACAGTTAACTTTACAAGTTCTTCACTTTCAACTTCCGTTTTTAAAAATTGTATTAAACCTTCTAATTTGGTCATAGTTTTCTCACTTCTATTTTGAGTTCAAGGTGTAGAACGTTGCCAACTTCTTACTAGATCCTCTGGTAAGCAAGATTCCATCAGTGGCTATAACATAGCTGGGTACTTATCATTGATTACACCCAAAGATTCTAATGCCCTTACTTGCGTTTCGATTTTGTCATACAAGCTAACTAAAGGTTCTTCTGGTAAAAACGCTTTGTTGAGAACTAATTTAAATAATTCACGAACGTATACTTCCACTTGTAGTTCTTCGTTACCAAACCGTGATTTTAAGCTATCCACAGCCTTTTGGAAGTTATCGGCTGTCGGGGGGAAACTTTCTACAAGTTCTCTTGCTCCCGAATCAGATATAGTAGCCTGTAATAAATATTGAAATATGTCCTACGGGGCGATATCTGTTCCGGAACGGTAACCAGTCCCGCACATCCCCACCAAACTTCTTAAGCTTCTAACATGGAGTCATAAAGTTTTTGATCTATTTCCCGAAGTGAATTTTGCTTTTGTTGTAACATCTCATAAGTTGTTTTCATTTCCAAGACAAAACCATTTTCATCTTCTAACATTTAGGTTAATAGGTTTGCGCTTTTCGTGAAAGGCTGCGTTGAACAGCTCTCGACTTCTTTAACCTTTCCATTTAAAATAAAGTTAAAACCGTAGTCTCTATTTCGTAATTCAAGTAAGGAAGTTCAATTTTTCAATCTTGTCCACAAATTATATAGAACAGTCCTGTCACGGTCGCTAGATGTTCTATCACTACTATAACTACCCGTAATGGTAAATGATTCTAGAATTCGTGTTCTATTTAGTGAATAAAGGAAGTAACCACTATTACAACTCAGGAAAATTATTTTCTATTTTACAACTTTCAAGCTTTCAAAAATCTTACGGATTAAAAACAACTTTTTTTTGCAACAACTCGAGGCTAAATTAATTTCAAAACTTTTATTACATAAAACTGTCCTAGCCACCCTTACTATATTAGTAGTAATCGGTTACGTAACATCATTGATATCGCAACAAAATGTAAAAAACCCTAAATATACTACGTTCCGTTTCGAATAACAAATGTGGTACGCAAAGAAACATTCTTCTCAATGTATATAGAGCGCTTATTTTAAGTAAAATTAAGTATGGTTGTCAAATATAGCAGCATGAAAAAGCCATTTCAAAATTTTAAACTCCGTTCAAGGCCAAGCTAACCGTCTTGCTACTGGAGACAAGTATTCCGTCACGTCCAAATCACCCTCTGCAAAGAATGTTTTAGACAATTTACTACAACTGTCGTACAATTACAAGACCGCTAAACGTAAGATACCACGACTTACTGCAAGTTCTCAACATCACTCTAACGTATGCTACAAAGAAAAAATGGAGCGACCACCGTAGACACTAGCTCTGCCTATACTGTTTGCAGGGATTGCACAAATCCATCTAAACGAGACCAAATTAGCCAATTCCTTAAAGTTGTATCCGAGCATCCAAACTCATGCGTAATCTACACAGACGGATCAGAAAAAGGCATTTTATACAGTAGGCACAAATTACTCACTGGCACTTCACCCATACACAAATATGGGAACCATTAAAGTACGCACAAACTCATGGTACAATTGTAATCTGCAGCAATTTGATGATAACTGTCAATAATATCTCGAATATCTTCAGTGAGCACCCGTACATTTGATTTTCCAATGCTTCACCCGAAGTTATTACTTTAGCTCGGAAGCGAGTTTTTTCTTACCAAGAAGTTTTGAATTTTGCCAACGTCTTGCTGTTCCTAGCAAGGTAGGATCTTTAACGTGTGTGACAACACTCACACAGAGGATCTACATTTTACCTCTCATCCGAGCGAAGGCATACTTTTGGGAAAAATGCTTGCCGAACATTTCGGGAATCAAACCTGTGACGTTGGGCTTAGTAGTCACACGCGAACCATTTAAGCCCCGGAACCGCCTTCAGTTAACACCCACTGATTAAATATATATTATGTACAGTCGACTTATTGCAGTAAGAGAACAGAAATTTTAAAGCTAGTTTGATTAGTAAATTGGCTGCTGCATTTAGAAGCATCATCATACTCGAATTACCTACTTTGTTCTACATTATTATTAGTGATATTTCTTTAATACTCTTAATTTTTATTTTTGCAATGGCAAAAATCTATCTCCTTGTAGAAATCTGAGGCCTCCGCGTTTGCGCGCCAGGCGCTCTTAAGCAGATTCGTGTTTTCTTTTTCGAACCTTAATTTCTTCAAATTCTAAGTTTTTGTAATTATGATAATTAAAAAAAATTAATCTAGTTTGGACTTATCAAACCTAAAACCGGTGTTGTCATGCAGATTTTTAGAGTAATTATTACCCAACATGCCACCTAGATATTTTAAGTAAAAAAATCTGAATGACTATTTTTTCTATCTGATATAGATTGCCGCAATTTTAGATTTCGTATTATAGTGGCATACGGCTTAGGAATAATAGTGGGTCCCCATCTTGATTCTTTACTATCGTTCTCAGTAACCAAGTGAACTGCGTCATATCGTTTTGGGTATGGCCACAAGTCAAAAATTTGTGATACATTGCATTTTTTAAATGTTTGTACTGCATACCAGAACTTTGAAATAGCATACCGATTTTTGTTTTCCCGCAGCAGCTACTACAGTAGACTACATTTGAGATTATTGGTGACGATTGCAATCTTTTCCAAATACATTAAAATGCCACTCATACTCATGCCAAAAAAAGCACTCTGCAGGGTTCTTACCAATTTCGCAAATCATCAAGTTATGCGAGTGGATTTTGAATAAAACATCATTTAGATCTTAATATGAGCGATGAAGATCAAACGCTGCCAAAACACAATTTTATTTGCCACATTTTCTCCTTGAATTTATGACTTAACATTTTTCTTTCTAATGTATGCCGTATTTCTTCCTCAAGATTTACACAGATTGTATAAATCCCTTCTAGGAGAAAAGAATCAAGTACTAAATTGTCTGTTAAAAATACGTGAATACATCATGGGAAGATTTGCCGATTTTTTTTGCCCGTTTGTTCTTTCATATAATCCCGGTGTAAATCAGCCAAACCTTTACCATCTGGAATTATTAGAACGTATGACTTCATAAGCCGTATTGACTTAATGTGGTTTCTTCCGATTGTTTTACACTAGGTGCTACGGCAAATTGTTTTCGACGTTTCCCTCTTTACTCCATTATAGGAATTCAATTTTATTTTTTGCAAAACAGTTCCTATCGTCCTATGGTTGATCCTAAGGTAACAGCTGATACTGTATGGTGCAAGCTCGTACACATTATTGGCGAATGAAGCGTAGATATTAGAAGCAGTAGAACGGTGCACGTATTTGTTTATGGACATCTCTAAATTCTGTTTTATTGGTGAAAAAAATTCTGGATTTTTGTAATTATATGGTTCCAATTTTGCAGTTCCTGTTTGTTTCGGAATTATATCAAGCACTTGTTCATAATCATAAGGTTTGTTTGTGGTTAGACAACTTTCTACTGACTAATCTCCCCAGATATTTTTAACCAAGAATAGTGACTGTTTTTTCCATCTTGAGCGTACAATAAATTAATGTGGTGCGGTTTTTTGATCTCTGTGAAACGCTACGGCCCCCCGATCGACTCGCCTTAAAACCCAAAGACATAATACTGATATCGTTAAGTTCATCAAATTCTGGTATATCACGCATACATTCTGGATTCAATCCCATCAAAGTGTAAGATGGTGTTCTAGTTCGGATATTTTGGCACTCCGTACCGATTGCGACTGACGCTGCGACGCCAATCCAACCTGTGACTCTACGCATACAAGTGCAAAATTCGAAGAGAAAAGACTCGGCAAGCTTTGCGTGATCAGTATA
Source organism: Platerodrilus igneus (assembly GCA_036346225.1). NCBI lineage: Eukaryota > Metazoa > Arthropoda > Insecta > Coleoptera > Lycidae > Platerodrilus > Platerodrilus igneus. The sequence continues at coordinate 6,335,893 of JARFIW010000787.1, read as the reverse complement.
GCGTTACTGTCGATTTAAATCTGAAACTATCAGCACATACATAAAAATTTAATGAGATTGAATTATCAGTGATTATGAAGGATATACCAAAAATTGAAAACTTTATAGTATCAGCGACAACGAGTTTGGGCGTAGGGCAATCAATTATGGGACCAAGTTGCTGGAGTATACATCCAACTATTAACCCCGCCATATCAATTTAGAGAGAACACTACATTTGATTTTTTCAATGTTCCACCCGAAGTTACTACATTGATCAGGAAACGAGTTTTTTTAGCTGTGAATTTTTGAAGTTTGCCAAACTCTTGCTGTTCCAAGAAATGTAGGGATCTTTAACATGCGTGACAACACACATACGCGGGACCTACATTTTACTTCTCATCTGAACGAGCGCATATATTTTGTGAAAAATGCTCGCCTAATATTTTTTAAGCGGATCATGTCGAGATTCTAACCCGGGTCCTTGAACATAGTAGTTACACGTATACCAACTACGCCTCGGAGCCGCCTAGAGAGAACACTACTATTGCTGAATAGGATAAAACATCTGGGAAGATTAATTAGTAAGCAGTTGCCTAAGCTTAAACAAACCAGAAATGGTTACACAAGGGGTCCTTGGTAAACTTCGGAACAATTCGAAAACGCCAAATGCTTCCACTAACACAGATTTTGAATGATTGCTAAAATCTATCTGTTCTACTTCTTCCGATGCGAGGCTCCATTTACGAATAATATGCAGAAACGCAAACCAGACAGTTTCACCTATTACATCAAATGCGATTTTGATTATGGTCTATCAAAGTTCAAGTTATACTGGGGGTCTTGATGCGGCGAAGGTGTTCATGAAAACAATTAGATCAGGGACTGGATTGTTAGGATCGATTCTAAAAACCAATATACTGATCCGAGGCTCGCACCGCTGGACAATTATCTTTTCAACAGAACAGAATTGATATATATATATATATATATATATATATATATATATATATATATCGTATAATTCAAAATGGAGATAATTTTAATTTGCTATAGTTGCTGAACTATATTATAGCAACGATTCGTCTGCAGCTGACCATAATATTACATTAGAACGTAAATGAAGCATTTGTGTACAAAAGATGATTGACAGGTACAAGACTTTGCATTTAAAAGATTACAATAGGTTCATTCGAGACGTTATTTACATAATATAGAAAGATGTTTGTGGATGTAGCAATTATTATTATTTGAAGGAATGTTTGTTAAGGAATATTTGATATTATTATAAATTTGATGTTGGTTTTTTGTCGTTTCATTTAATCCGAGTTAGCAAGATAATACGGGTATCTTCAGACGACAATACACAGCACTTTTATTAACACCTAACATAAGGCGCTCACTTCAATTCATTTTCATTCGCTACATTTCACAGCACCATTTATTGGCGTCCCAAAGTATATGCTCGATTAAGCCGCTTGAAATTTAGGTTTTTGTCTGGCAGAATTAGGTGGAAATTTTCTCTGTGTAGTATATCTGATTAGGATGACTGATAGAATGAAAGAAATTCGTGAGGGATTGACGACTGAAGGGGTAGAAATTGGTTGTCAAGAAAGTGTCTATTTGGAAGACCCGTATAAGAAAGATCCAAAAAGAACAGAGTGTAGAAGAGACTCAGGAATCAAAAATGATGGCTCTTTTATTGAGTTTAAATAAGAGTATGCAGGAATAAAAGGATATAAATGAAAGGAATGAAAAGTGCATGAAGAAAATGAAGGAGAACATGAAAAAATGAGTGAAAAAAATAAAAAAGTATGAAAGGTATGGGTGACAAAATTGATAAAAATACTCAGGAACTACGAGCAAAATTTCGAGAGAATCTAGCAAAATTGGGGAAGAATTAATGTTAGAAAGTGATAAGAATGAAAGAAAATTTTAAAGAGATGAGTGATAAATTAACAGAAGGCTGAAAAGAAACAAATAAGACCAAGGAAGGTGGTACATATCGTATAGGACATGGATGATGTGAAAACGCAAATTGTTCAAGTAAAATCTAATCAGGAAGCGCGTGAAATAGAAACAAATGGAAAAATTAAGAATTTAGATCCAAAAGTGATCGAAATTGAAGAAAGTTATCAAGCTTGATTTAAGACATTTAGAAATGACTTTGGAACAGACGAAATTAAATATAGTAAGATTTAAAGTAAGGAACAATTTAATCATGGGAAAAGACGGCAGTGATTCAGGCATGACAAGGAACTGTATGCCATAAAATAATTCAGTGTTGCGACACAACACGATCCTGCTCTAGAGGATAAACAGATAATTAAATATCTAGCTGGACATTTCGAGACTACGGTAAGGCAGTGCATCGGCTTACAAAACATCGTAGATTGGGATGTATTCTTAGAATACCTTCTAAGATATGATGAAATTGTTCAACCCCGGAGGATGAAGGCTAGACCTAGGAATTAATTCATAAACTTTTTTCCGATACCAGACAAGTCGTGGACCTGAACGTTATAATAGCAGACCGTTCGATAGAGGAAACGCTAATAGTGCCGTGCCAACTGTGGCCAGAACAACGCCATCAGAAGACACGAGGAAATGGAAAATGAGTTTCGACCACTGAAAATAGGAACATGACCAGAGAAAGTGAGAATAAAGAAAATCCACAGAAAGACAGTCCAACTAGAGAAAACCACAGGACATATGCCGATTCAGTAAACAGACCAGCATCTTCAACAGCGAGGTCGGATTTTCAGTAAGAAACAGAGCAAGCAAACACAGAAATTAATCAGTATGAACATCAACGTGAGGATATAAAATTTGATTTAAAAAGTGAAGAAAATTTACATTAAAACTTATTACCTTTATTAAATTTAAATGTTGAAGATAAAATTATTAAAGTACCTATAGATACAGGAGCTGAAGCATCCCTAATTTCAGAATATTTTATTAAAAATAACATTCAAAAGTTAAATAATGAGTTGATGCCCATAACGAAATGTAACTTAGTAGCACAGAACAACAGAAAATTCGCAAGTATAAACAATATGGCAATCTTAAAGTGTGATTTAGGGAATATAATGTTTAAACATGAATGTATGGTTGTAGCTGGATTTAGGATGAAGGCAATTTTTGGGATATACGTAATTGATAGATTGAAGTTACTAGTAGATGCAAAGGAGAAGATGATTGTATGTGATGATGGAGTAAATGTTGAAGTTGAGAACGATCGTTAGTTTGAATTTGTATGAAGTAGTGGAAGAAATAAATGAAGTAGAGGAAGAAGTAAATCAAATAGAGGAAAAAGTAAACGAAGTACAGGAGGAAGTAAATGAAATAGAGTTAAAGAAGATTGAGGATCTAAGATGAAGTAGAGTCAGCGTTAATTGAATGTTTCGAAGATGAAGAGTTGAAAAATGAAAATGTGAATATTTCTACAAGTTACGAAGATAATATGAAAACTTTAGAGGAAAATCAGATTAAGAATAAATTAAATGAGGGTGTCCCTGAGGAATTAAATACTTATTTTGTGAATAAGGTAATCGTAATAAAAAAAGTGATGTTAATAAGAAATTAGATTTAAATATGAAAAGTATAAATCATTGTAATAATAAGCAAAATTGTCCAACGTCAATAGATATGTTAACAAAATTTGATAATAAGAATGTTAAAGACTTCATTTTTGGAGAGAAAAAGTAAAGGATTCTCGGTAGATCAGTAAGTATATTTATCGATTGAAAGAAGTCCCTTTCTTTTGGTTTGTCAATGTGCACGATAGCGCAGTAGTTATATGAAATATCTGGGACCACTTAATAAAAATTTTATTCGATAGGTTGTTGAGTTAGTTATATTTTATGGGATAGTTTTTCTACAATATATTTCGTGTATTCTATGTATGTTAAAGAAATTTTTTTGAGCCAACTTGATATTTAATGAGACTTTCTGTGAATATAAGAGAATAAGATCAATAAAGTATGATGATGAAAGAATTTAGGTGACGAAAGGATGGAAATTGAGGGAAATTGGTTTTAATTTGAGAGTTTATTAAATAAGAGAGTTATTTGAGAGGAAGGTCATATCAGAAAAGAATTATACGTGTGTATTATAAGTCTAATGTAAATCGTGGTATATAGTAGGTAGTTAGTAATAAAAATAGAAAATTATTCATCAATGCAAAAATATGGCACTCAACGTAAACTTATCGGGATTGATTTCAAATTTTTTATTCTTATTTTGGGGAAAATGATGTGGTAAGAGGTCATATAGACGTCATTGAGCACAATATACTGTACATACAACACCCCGGAACCCGATAAAATGAAAGAAATTTTCTAATACTCTAAATACTTATTTTCAATGATAAATTTTACAGCAAGATATATATATATATATATATATATATATATAAAAGAAAGACAAGTTATTTGCAGTCCGCAATAAGAAAATTGAATATAAAGTAAGATGTATCTGTAAACAAACTCTTATGAAAATAATAAGAGCCATTGACAAATACAAATCGGGCTGGTAGTTATATAGCCATTAACAAAACATTAGCTTTATTAATTCATGGAGAAACATCCACTGACCAATGGTTTGCAGTTAGCCTCATCAGAGTGGACTGTTCCCAAGAACCCTAATGAAGTAATCGAAACTATTATAATTATAATTTCGAAACAATCACTGTACTATGGCAAAAGTAAATAAAACCGCCATCAGGTGATAAAACAACAACACTACTAAAGTGTGGAAGTACAGAATTGAACCGAAACTACATAATAAATTTTAAAATGACTATAAAGTACGTTGGGCCTTTGAGATTTGCGGAATGTTACAGCAAAATTTGTTGCTAACGTAACAAACCTTCTCGTGGCGACACCAGGTTCATGCCCATAGGCAATTCAAATAAACAAAGACAAGTTATTTGCAGTCCGCAATAAGAAAATTGAATATAAAGTAAGATGTATCTGTAAACAAACTCTTATGAAAATAATAAGAGCCATTGACAAATACAAATCGGGCTGGTAGTTATATAGCCATTAACAAAACATTAGCTTTATTAATTATAGAGAAACATCCACTGACCAATGGTTTCGGCGTTAGCCTCATCAGAGTGGACTGTTCCCAAGAACCCTATGAGTAATCGAAGCTATTATAATGATATAATTTCGAAACAATCACTGTACTATGGCAAAAGTAAATAAAACCGCCATCAGGTGATAAAACAACAACACTACTAAAGTGTGGAAGTACAGAATTGAACCGAAACTACATAATAAATTTTAAATGACTATAAGTACGTTGGGCCTTTGAGATTTGCGGAATGTTACAGCAAAATTTGTTGCTAACGTAACAAACCTTCTCGTGGCGACACCCAGGTTCATGCCCCATAGGCAATTCAAATAAACAAAGACAAGTTATTTGCAGTCCGCAATAAGAAAATTGAATATAAAGTAAGATGTATCTGTAAACAAACTCTTATGAAAATAATAAGAGCCATTGACAAATACAAATCGGGCTGGTAGTTATATAGCCATTAACAAAACATGTGTTTCCTCCCCTATGAATTAATAAAGCTAATGTTTTGTTAATGGCTATATAACTACCAGCCCGATTTGTATTTGTCAATGGCTCTTATTATGTTCATAAGAGTTTGTTTACAGATACATCTTACTTTATATTCAATTTTCTTATTGCGGACTGCAAATAACTTGTCTTTGTTTATTTGAATTGCCTATGGGCATGAACCTGGTGTCGCCATGAGAAGGTTTGTTACGTTAGCAACAAATTTTGCTGTAACATTCCGCAAATCTCAAAGGCCCAACGTACTTTTATAGTCATTTTAAAATTTATTATGTAGTTTCGGTTCAATTCTGTACTTCCACACTTTAGTAGTGTTGTTGTTTTATCACCTGATGGCGGTTTTATTTACTTTGCCATAGTACAGTGATTGTTTCGAAATTATATCATTATAATAGTTGATTACTTCATAGGGTTCTTGGGAACAGTCCACTCTGATGAGGCTAACAAGCCGAAACCATTGGTCAGTGGATGTTTCCTCCCCTATGAATTAATAAAGCTAATGTTTTGTTAATGGCTATATAACTACCAGCCCGATTTGTATTTGTCAATGGCTCTTATTATTTTCATAAGAGTTTGTTTACAGATACATCTTACTTTATATATATATATATATATATATATATATATATATATATATATATATATTGCTATGAACCGTAATTCTCGAGCCCCTTTGTTGGGCTGTTATATTAATTTGCTATGCTCTCTCTAAATTATCATACCCCTATGTTGTGCGCCTTATTTATTTTTTATGTTTTAGTTTAAAATGAATTCATTAAAAACGTACTTACGTTTAATCGGCAATTATAATCTTCATATTAGCACTTATTTTCTCTTTCACTTTTAAAATTTACGTATTGCTTTATTTCATAACGACGCACTTCGGCCTTTGTTGAGTTCAAAACTAACTTCGTTATCACGGTGCTTGCTAATATATTCTTCATTTCCCACTCCATCAGTGGGTATGGTCTAGAACTGGTCGCTTATTTCTGACCAATCAAATAATTACATTTAGAGAAGTTTCTGATGTAATTCACCACGATTTCCAACAATCATAACCTGCTTGCAGCTGTCTTTCGTTATCAACATGCTGTGTTTTGATAGATCTAATTGTCTTTCCATAAACAACTGATGCAATTCGACTTTAAATTTTCATATTTACATGCGATTCACGCAATTTTTAATCTGCTTTCTTATCAAAAATGGTTAGATATTTGTACGCATTTATATTAGCTACCTGAAGCTCTATTTCTATCTCCGTATTAATCTAATTGTTTGGAACTCTTTTGAATGCGTGTCTAATTACACTTTATCGTTTACTTATAAATATACGCGTGCTTCCACTGAAAAATATTATTACTTGCTATACCTAAATTAACTAAAGCTTTATCTACAGGGTATTTAAATATTTACTATTTACTTAATGAATATCTTTCTCATTCCTACGCTAACTATGCGTCTTCCTATGTTTATCTGCGTCGCTAAAAACTATTTATACTTTATATACAAGGTGTTGACTGCCTACTATCTACAAACTATGTCTATTTCTCAATTCTTTCCTAAATAAATGCCGTTTTCTGCTGCCTATGGTAATTACGTATTCCTAAATGACCTTCACTATAAAGTGCACCCCTAAACAACCCCTTATCACAGCAATATATATAAAGTAAGATGTATCTGTAAACAAACTCGTATGAAAATATTAAGAGCTATTGACAAATACAAATCGGGCTGGTAGTTATATAGCCATTAACAAAACATTAGCTTTATTACTTCACAGGGGAGGAAACATCCACTGACCGACGGTTTCGGATTTGTTAAGCCTCATCAGAGCGAATTAGTTTCCATCCTATGAAGTAATCGAAGCTATTATACTGATATAATTTCGAAACAATCACTGTACTATGGCAAAAATAAATAAAACCGCCATCAGGTGATAAAACACCAACACTACTAAAGTTCTTGGGAACTATTCCACTCTGATGAGGCTTAATAAGCCGAAACCATTGGTCAGTGGATGTTTCCTCCCCTGTGAAGTAATTAAGCTAATGTTTTGTTAATGGCTATATAACTACCAGCCCGATTTGTATTCGTCAATAGCTCTTATTATTTTCATAAGAATTTGTTTATAGATACATCTTACTTTATATTCAATTTTCTTATTGGGGACTGCAAATAACTTGTCTTTATATATATATATATATATATATATATATATATATTGCTGTTATAATGCCTCGCTTTGGGGCGTTACTAAAAGGGTATTTTGAATCAGTTACTTGTGGTGTGGCAACTTGAAATTGTTCACTTACCTTCGTTTTTCACTTCGCCAAAATGAAATAAAACGCAGCAATATCACAAAGCATTTGTACAATATGAAATATCTTCTTTCACAGAAAAGCATTTAACATAGTTTCCTTCAAACATAAAATAATTTCTAAGAAGTTTTTGTCACAAAATATTGTTGCTTACCTTATTTTACATTTACAGAATTAAACTTATTCTTTCGAGGATCTTTCACCTGGATATAAATTATTTCCACGTCGATAAGGTTTGTTTTGGCCAGAAAAAATCCTTGAGATATAATCTATTCAAGGTCAGAGTATATCAAACTCTGAACACAAACTCCTGGTAAAAAAAATGCCTCACAAGAAAAAATTATCAGGATTATCTTAAACTAGATATAAATACCCTATTATCAGTTAAAAATAAATCTAACAGTGATACTTGCAGAATCCACAAAACGCTTCCCGTAATTAAAAATTTTCTTATTTTAAATTGATCTCCAAATCGGCTTACAAGTTTTTCCAAATTAAAATTCCTGTTTCCAACAGCAATAATCAAAGTACATTTATGGTTTAAATCTTTTTTTCAATTATTTAATACATATTTAAAAATATCTTTATATTAAAGAATGTTTGCTTTTTCTTCGTAATTAATAATTCCATTTTTGTATGTAATTTGGATTTAAAAACATCACTTCTATTCATTGCAACCTCGCAACTATGTTTTACTGAATACTTCTATATAACGCATCGGCTAGCGCTTTTAAAATAACATTTATTGATCTACTTTACGCATCGACGGCATCGGATCAAATTTAATGAATGAACTTTCCTCGGAACGATAAGCCCTCCTATAAATACAAATTGTTCTTTTTTCTAGAATTTTACTAGTATAATCTCGAACGTTATTATGTAAGGATTCACGGAATACCCAATTAGCGTATAAAATTTCGACATTTTATTACCCTCTTATCTGTTCTAGGTATCCGTGATACGTTCTTTGTCGTTGTCTCACATATGTTATTATTGCGGCGTCGCATACTAATGCTGAAGATAATTGATTATTCCAGGGATTTTGCAAGTTTTCTCGATGTTCAAGCTGCTTCTTGGAATGAAAATGTTTATTTAATGAGTTTATACGTAGTTTTAAACACCGATTAATCATATTCTAGAAAGTTCTTTAATTTAGAATCAATTGCTACAATTCACGGGTTTGCGTTTTATAGTAAATACACGAAATTATTTATATTTATGCTAAATGCGTACAGCTCGTTTTATGCTATTTACAGCAAATTTTATCAAAAATATATAGATTTGCATTCGCATTGAAATGCTTTTTACGGTATTTCACAATTTACATATCCAATTTACGTTACTTGCTATTTCTTTACAATATGCTTTTATTAAACAGGGTGATTATTTATACACGCGCAATTTGCGTTTTTGCATTGTACATCAATGAATAAAGGTACGTTTGTATTATACAGGGCGTAGTCACGAATTTACGGAAAATTCCATTTTTCCGGATTTTAATATATTTTGATGGGATTTATTTTTAGAATTAGGGTTTCAATGACCTCTTGTGACCCCTTATCACGTGAATATATATATATATATATATATATATATAAAGCGCCATTTTGATTAATTAGGGCAAAATTCTAATTCTTTATAATTCACAATAAAAGCGTGAAGTTTCATTATGAACACCTGGTGTATACGTTTTATATTAGTTAAATGGATGAATATTTTATTTGTATCAAGGCAAAATCTTTAATAAAAAGGAACATTCGTTTTACCGAAAATTGTATTAATTTTCACTAGAAAGCGCGCTTCATGTGGGAAGTTGCCAAATGTTCTTTTTTAATTCAATAAGAGTTAACATTTGCATGATTTTTCGAGATAGCACTAGCAAACATTCTATTTATGAAGGGTACATTCGAACATTATTAATAATTAAAATGGGTAGAATTTTACCTATAGTAAATGAAGTCGATTTCGCATTGTTGAGAGCGCTGGACGAATCAGATGCTATATTGGGAAATGAAGCAATTGTTATTGGTGTGAATTACGCCAGTTTTGGCAAGTTTAATACTTTTATAGTATTGCGGATTTTCTGGAAATATTGTTTATAAAATCTGGATGAATGATTATCTATACGACAAGAGTAATTTTAAAAGCATCATTCATGTTATTTTGCGAACACATGAAGTGATTTAAAAATAATACTGTGTTCAATAGAATTAGTGGAGATAAATTATTGCAATTGTTATAAAGCGTTTCGCAGTTAGTTGATTTTCGCCAATTTTGAAAAATTGTAAGCGGGTCTGCGTATTTCAAATTAGCTTAAGTAATAAGGAATTATTTTAGGGCTAAAAATTTTGTGCAACTTCTATTAAATTTAATTCCGTTTCCGATTTTGTTCGTTGCAATTTAGCTTTCTTGGTTTAGTACCGGTGAAGGTCTCATTTGCTTCAATACAAGTTAAATAATCACGTCACGAAGGAAATTTGGTAGTGATTCATAAGAAGAGGAAATCCTTATTTAAGGAACATTAATGTTTCTAATGTTTGAACGTTAAAGCATTGAGAACTGGCGAGTCTAGAATTATTTCAAGACACTGAGTTAGAATAACTTTCAAGATTTGTGATAAGAAACTTTATGAAGATATTTAAATTTGCAATTAGTAGTAACTCTTAGGTTTAATTAATTTAAAATCTCGAGATTTTACTTGGAAACTCATTTCCCATGCAGTCTTGAGATAACTTCTTTTTGATAACTTCTTGTTGTGGGTACTTCTGAAGAAGCCTCTTAATGACATTCTTATAGTTAATACTCACAATATAAAAATAAGGATCACTGGTAAGATTGACGAAACAACTGACTCGTCAGATATTTATTTAGAATATTATTGACGATGTTAGAAAAAGAAGTGCACTTTGTTTAGAACGAACTGGTGTTATTTCTAGCATAATTATAAAAATTATATTGGCTAAATTTCTTGCAGTGTGGACAAGAATCATAACAAAGTTCATTTAATACACTTAAGCTTTTGAATGATCAACTGAGAGAAATATTTTGTGTATCGCGTACTCTACTATTGAAAAGTAAGGTTATGTATGATGGGTTTTATCCAACGTTATATTGTTACTATTGTAATTTATTATCTATAATAAATTATATCATAATTATATGGACTTCCAACACTTGTCACTATGAAATACTTCTCTTGTAATAATCCTGTGACATCCTTGAAGGTACGTACACTTGCAAATTGTACTAACTTTTCAGTAAATGTATCTATCACACCGCGTAAAGGTTATCTAACTATAAACGATACAAATTTTATGCCATCTAATGCCAATTTGCAGAAAATAAACTTAGTCAGTTAAATATGACAAGCATTCCATATAAGATGCTAAATGTTAAGTTTTTTTATTACTTCAACTAATTTAGCGTACATGATTTATTGCACAAATTTTTAGAAAAAACAAAACGTCACTTTAAAATTATGATCATTAGTAGAAAAATGTTAGGTTAAAAAATTAGCAGACGTACAGGATGTCCTCGTCTCATATTAACCTCATAACTAGACTAAGACGTTCATTCGAAACTAATTTGAGTTTGAGCTTCTTAACCCTATTAAGGATTTGAGGAATTTTAATGGTCCCAATGGTGATCGACATAAACCCTCAAGAAAAAAATATTTTGAATACTTATAAGTTTAAAAAAAACGGTATTAAAGTAATATGAATTTGATTATGTCAATTAGATTACAGTGACAAAGACATGACCTCGGAGCACCAAACAAACCCAAATATTCCAGATTAGAGTGTTTTCAAAATAAGATGCTTTCTAATCGGTATTTGTGTTGTTGGGTTTTATTGGAGAGAGACACCACTAATCTGACCAACTGCAAATACAGCGAAACTGCACATTTGTGTTCTCTTTCTTTGCAAATTACCAACAGAACACTGTCAATATTTTCTTACTTATATTTACAGTAGTAATACTCGAAGAGGTTTGCAAATTTGCGCATAGGGCTTATGAAAGCTGTTATGTTAAACGAAGTTTCCCTTAAGTTTTACATAAACTTGTACAATGTCACTATACAGGATGTGTATATATATATATATATATATATATATATATATTGCTGTGGTAAGGTCTCGCGTTGGAGCGTCGCTGAAAATGTCCTCGCGTTGTGGTGCCGCTAAAAGAGTAATATGACAAGGTCCGTTTGAGGGACGTTACTAAAGAGAGGGATATGAAAATAGCCTCGCGTTGGGAGCCGCTAAAAGAGTGCTGTGACAAGGCCGCATTGAGAGCGTCGCTGAAGGAATGTATGAAAATGGCCGCGCGTTGAAGTGCCGCTAAAAGAGTGCTATGACAACGTCTCGCTTTGGGGCGTTACAAAAAAGGTTGATATGAAAATAGCCTCGCGTTGGGAGCCTCTAAAAGAGTGATGTGGTAAGGCGTCGCTTTGGAGCGCAGCTAAAAGAGTGCTACGAAAATGGATACTGCAATTTGTTTAACTTGAACTTGGTTCACTTACCTTCCTTTTTTAACTTTGCCTGGTTAGCTCAACGGAACTGACTGAATTTTTCAAATTCAAATCAAACATAACAATATCACTAAGCATTTATGCAGTGTTAAATATTTTCTCTCATACAAAATCATTTAGAACATTTACAACAATGTTTTTTTCAAACAAAAATAATTTTTAAGAATAGAAAGAAAATAGGTTCCTTACTTTATTTTAAATTTACAGAATTAAACTTATTCTTTTGAGAATGCTTTACCTGGTTATAATTATTTCCACGCCTGAAAGATTTGTTTTGGCCCGAAAAAATCCTTGACAGATAATCTATTAAAGGGTCGGAGTATTTCGAACTCTGATCACAAATTCTCCTGGTAAAACCCTTTTACATAAAAAACATTAAATGATTAACAATTATTATTATTATACCTTACATTAACTATAAATCAGTTAAAAATAAAAAAGTGAAACTTGCAGAATCCACAAAAGTGTTCTTCGTAATAAAAAAATCTTCTTATTTTACATTGACGTCAAATCAGCTTACAAGTTTCCATATTTAAAAAAATCTTCATTTAAAACAGTTGTTACCAAAGCACGTTATGCTTAACTTTTTATTTCAATTATTAGTACAAATTTTTAAATAGCGTTATCTTGAAGAATTTTCCCTCTTGTAATTCTAGAATTTTTATTTCTCGTTGTAAGTTACGTATAAAACATTACATCTTTATTCATTGCAACTTTGCAATTATTAAATTACAATATGTTTACTACATATTTCAATTACTATCTTCGCATAGCTTGCACTTTATAATTAAAATAACATTTTGTGCTCTAATTAATGAAATCAAAAGAATCAATCTTTATTTGATAAGCGCTTCTTTATATACAAATTTATCTGTTTCCAGAAGCCTACTATAAAAATGTGGAACATTGTGATATAAGGTTCTCGGAAAACCCAATTAGCGTCTAAAAATTGTCGAGTTTTATGACATAATTATCGTTCCAGTTATCCATGACGTGTGTTATCTGTTTTTGTTTAACTCATGTACTATTGTTGTGGCGTTGCATACTAATGCTAAAGATAATCACTTTCTTGAATTTTTCCAGTGATTTTGCAGGTTTGTTTTGTGTTTCGGCCGCTTCTAAGAATAAACTATTTATTCATTAATGATATTTATGTCGTTCTAAAATACGGAAGACTCGCCCTTTTAGATTCTAAAAAATTCTCTATAAAAAATGAATTGTTGTTATCCACGGGATAATTAATTTAAATTTTAATTGCTTTTTAATACAAAAAGGGTTTTAAATACACGTTGATTGTAGTTTCTTAAACTAAGAGCGTAAAGCTCGTTCTATTTACAGGAAATCAAATGCATATATATCAAAAACATATTGATAATTAATAAGTAAAATACATGGCTTTGTATTTATCTTAAAACGATTGATTTTTACCTTCGCATTTAATGCATTTTACGGTACCTTACAATTAATTAATTTTTATAACTTACGTTACCTGCTATGTATTTACAATATGCTTGTGTCATACAGGGCCATTATTTATACACGCGCAATTTACGTGTTTGCATTGTACATTAATGAATAAAGGCACGCTTGTATTATACAGGGCGTAACCATGAATTTACGGAAAAATTCCTTAGAATTAGGGTTTCAATGACTTCTCGAGACCCCCTTAACACGTCATTATATATATATATATATTATATATATATATATATATATATATATATATATTGTTGTGGATTTAAAGGGTAAATAGGTGTAGACAATGAAATTTTAGCAACCATGTATATAGAAATAAGAGCAAATTATTTACGCGCCAAATTAATTAATTCATATAGTGAAAACGGACGAATATTAAGGTATTTTTCTATATTGGAAGGTAAAAATTACAGAAGGGAAGAAAAGCTTTAAAGCATATAAAAGCTCAAGGATACGCATAATTAATCATAATTTCTTATAATCAAACACATGAAAGCAAGAAGGGAGCCTGCTTGCAAAGAAAATCAATAATTTCTAACGCAAATGTTTTCAGTTTTAAAAGCCAACGTTCGTTATACAAATACTACGAAGGGGAAAATCTAGGAATTGTTATTTTCAAACGGTAAATAATTTCAAGAAACACCTGTTGGTTAAATGTTACGTTCAGAGAATATTAAACGAACGTTAATATAGAATTCCATAGAAATTGTTTTTAACGGTCGATTTGTATAAACTGGTAAATAACAAATATCTTGAGGAGTGAGTGGAATGAACAATCGATAATGTAAGACAGATAGAGAAGCAGATAAAGCAAGCGTTGGATAGAAGTCACGTAAGATATGCACGTACAAAGGCGAAGGACAACTACAATATCGATTTTCTGTAACTCAAGAGGGGTTTGGAAGGAGACAACAGATATGCGTAGAACAGAGATAGACAGCTAAGAGGTGGCGCGTCTGAACGGGGGAAAATTCTATCATTGGTAGATGGCGAGCAGTTTTCAAGAAATACGCGTTCGTGACGGTGGTAAACTAAATTCTAGATAACAACACGATGAAAGTGGGAATTTTGCAGAAGTCAGTGTTCGTTAGGTTAAAAATTTTAGGAAGCGGTTTTGAAAACAAGTTTTTCACTTGAAACGGGTTCCACTGGGGGCGGGGGTGGAATAATATAAATAAGCGAACGAGGATATAAAAGCTCTCTTTCTTTAGACTTCGATCTGAATACGGGTTCACACCTAGAAGAATAGTAGTAAATGCTATTATCAATTATTAATGTTCAGTAAAGTTGCGTTAACATTTTATTAGAAATTGTAGAAGCTGTAGTAGCGGACCGCTAGTTAAAAAAGTGATTGCACGAGTTAGTGCTTATTTAAATAAAAGGTGCCGTTACTACGACAAAGTTAGTAAATGAATGGATGATATTTGGGGTAAGCAGAACTGAAAGCAATTTGTATGCGTGAAATATCTGGTATGGAATGTTACTGTTGAGACGAAGCTAATATCTTGCGAAGAATAGGAGTGTTAGCGGTGATATTAGATGGTGGGGATCTGTGGATCCTGGCCTCAGCGTAGTAGGGTTTCTGGTAGCCATCTCCAGCGGTGACGAGGAGTGAAGGTGTCTCCAGGTAATAAATTTGAAATTTCTGTTTTTATATAAACATTTGTTTGTATTTTTGTGTTGTGTGTTTGACTTATTGGGGGCGTATTTATTGTTTTTAAAACTGTTTAAAAAGGTACATGTGCAGGACAATTTAAAAATTTGGAGTATTGAAAAAGGGTTTATTGATGATATATAAAAATTTATTCAGGCTATAAATTGTGGTTGTAAGGAGTAAACGGGTCTGAAAATTTGTTTTCAATAATGCAAGGTTTAAAAAGCATTTACAAAAACTGGGTTATAATGAGCTCACAATAGACCAGTATGAAGTCAAATCAGGGTTACATGTGGGGCCCATCTACTCATATCTACTTGCAGTTGTATAAAATAATTTAAAATCAAGGACTATAAAGCATTCAATAATTTGAGCTGGTAATAATTGTACCAACCGTTTGTACTCGTGTGTAAATATTTTATCTGTTAATATGTTTAAATAAAAGGTTGTATGGTTGTTGAATTATTTTGGTTATTTCATTTGATGCTGTGTGAGTTGGAGAGAGGTATGTACGTAAAAATAGGTTTTCAAGAAGAGGCCGATTGCTGAGCTAGCCAGGTAAAATAGCCAAATAAAAGGGTAAGAATTTTTTTTTTAAATTTCTTTTTGAAAATTTTATGTTGGCCCAGGAGTTGGCACGAATTTAAAAGAGGTTCCACGGCAATTTTATGACGCCCAATTCGCGGGGCTCGAATGATTTATGAGAAGTGTTCCCAGAGAATACACAGCAATATATATATATATATATATATATATATATATATGTAAATTTGAAACTGAGTACACTATGTACTTTTATGTATAACCTGCTTTTAATCTAAATACTACTGCTTAGACCCTTGGATGTAGGCCACCAAAATTACTTTCAACCTTTGTTTAATATTTTAAACCTTATTTATCTTTTTAGATGGCCCTCACGCACACTAAGAAATTAGAACCGCCTTCACCATTTGTTTTGTTTTAAAATTGTGAAATACCACGTCCATTAAATGAGACTAAAACTTGTCAGGGTAAATTTTGATTACAAGAGAATACTACTAACATCCAATTTTATTGGGGTTCAATAATAAAATTGTATGCTACCACAAAATTGAACAGTGTGCGCCCTTTCTATTTTAAAACAGAACACTCTCTTATAAGAACAAATTACAGCTTTTACCTTTGCCAAAAATAAAACAGCGTCAAAGTATACTTGTACAGCCGTACTTGCTTATTGAAAAAATTATCTTTCATCAGTGATATGTGTAAATTGTACTTTTAGATACAAATAAATTTCCTAAGTGAAATCTTGAGATTTTAAACTAATTAAGCCTAAGTGTTATTACTTCTCACTATAAAACTTTTAAATACTAATTGTAGATTTAAATAATCCTCAAGTTTCTTATAAAATAAGATCACAAATTTTAATAGTCAGTCTAACCTTTGATATCTTGTGCCTTGAAATAACTCAACGCTTGTCAGTTCTCAATAAAACACAAGAAATATAAAATAGTATTAAAACCCGCAAAGAGGCACGCACTCCGGACCAATAAGAATCTGTAAATATTACAAATTCATAATAAAACTAAGAAACTTCTGTACATAAGTGAACTGTAAGGCGAAGGCAATTAAATCAGTAAACCACTTTAATTGTTAACACTAAAGTTTAGCAACTATTATTTAAAAAAAAATAAATCTAGATATCTACTTCAATTACTAGAAACAGCCTTTTTACAAATTACTAATGATTAGAAACACTTTTACGGATATTCTCCTTATCATGCAATCTGAAGTAAATTTTACAAAAGCGGACTCGTACAGTCAACAGGGGTAATCAGGAGATTTTTCAAGTTTTTTGAAATCATTTGTAACGGTAGATATAATTTAAGTCGACGTTTCGCCCATTTTTGTAAAGGACATCATGAAGGTGTACGATTCATATCGTAATTCAAGGGTATTCAAATGCCTATAACATCCCAGAAGTCTTAAACCACCACGCTTGTATGGTCTTTCAAAGATCCATAAACCTAAAGTCCTATTAGATCCAATATTAAGTATATATACTAGTCAGTTTTTACGTATCGTCGCTATTGACAAATGTACCTGCCAAGATGATGATATCTAACACATGATTACCTTAACAGATAATACTTGATATCCACATATCTTGTCTTTGGTGCACAATTTTACAAAAGGTTTTAGAAAAAAATGTCATAAAACTAGCTTACGTATGGCGATATCCTTGTCTTTTCTTGTGGCCAACATATTTACATTCTTTTGAAATTGTGGATCTAAATTTAAAATTAATCATGGAAATCAAAAAGAATGAATTCTTACTATTTCTAGATGTACTTGTTATTCGTAGTCTAACGTGCGATTGGGTCATCTTATATATCGAAAACCTAAATGCACGCATAGTATTTTCATCCCTCTTTTCATAACCATCTTTCATAAAAATCGTAGGTGAATAACTCTATCGTTCAGTTTGATCGTGCGATTAGAATTTTGCTACTAGAACACCTTACCAAAGAACTTCCATCTATTATCCAGTCTTATAATTTTATATATCGACTTACCTCCGCCGTATTCAATTGTTCTAAGTGTCGTTTCTACTCTTCAATGAAGTGGACTGTATGGTTATTTATTGGACGTGATACGTACGCACTTCACTGTGTTTTTTTGGGTTCACCCATAAAATCACATTGGGAGACACTAATGACTGAACTCACTTTACCGAACCAACAACCGTTTCTCTTCGATGTCTATGAGCAAGTTGCTGCCGTTTTTTTTTTCTTCTTCTCCAACTTTATAATTACCACGCTCCAAGTTAGGTGTCTGCAAAACAAAGTCTTCCGACGTAACTAGGGGTCTATTCCTTGGGTAGAGCTATGAGCAATGGGGGTAAGTCGAAATCTGTGGGGGTCACACTCAAACTAAAACAAACAGGCGCCACCAAGTCCAGATTGATTCATGTTAATGGCATGGCAAATTTCTAAGTGCGGACGTGGAGACCAAAAGAAAAAAGTATCGACTTCGCTGACAAAAACCTGTCTTAACAGAATAAGACGCTGTTCCTGTAAGGAAGAATAATAATTAAGTCACATAGAAAATGGGAACACTGTTTGTGTCCTCAAATATGCCTAAAATGCAAAAGGATATTTTCTACATAAGGGTAGCATCAAAATTTAATTCTTATTGCTTTTTGGTTGTCAGGTCTGATCAAACTAGATCAGAATAAAAAGACTTTAAGCGTGGATTATTAATTTACTAGAAAGAATTTTTTTTGTTTCTGTAAATAAAATTCAATGCAATAAAATTAAATGAATACTTGAATTACTTGAAAAATTAACGTAAGGTTTATCAACTTGATTCTTACTCAAATATATTACAACACAATGTGACTGGTTACACTAATGTTTTCTAACCCATTCAGATCTGTTTAGGTCAGTTACAAATTAATATACAAAAATTTCTCGTTAAGTTAAAAGTACTAAAATCGATTTGAAGTCGAAATGTTCAGGAAGATATTCTCTTTTTTTTTTTTATCAAAGGTGGTAGTAATGTAATACTAAACATCTGCTTGCAATGGTGCAATTGTTGACAGCACATTTCAAACAAATAAGTGATGTAGCCGCAGCTGTTATTTTATGCTGAAGCCACGTGTTGTCACATATCTACTAAACTAAGTGAAATTTAAATTTGATACTGGAGAAAACCAGCTCAGCAACAAATAAACTGAATAACAAATTCGTACTTCTATGTAACAAAACAAAATAACGTGCTTTCAGAAGGAAGCACAGAAGAATTCCTTAAAGCTACTACGAACCAAACCCCGGGCTGCTTTCCTTGGCTAAATTGGGAACTGCATCGCCGTGCGGAATCTGCAGCTAATTATTCCTGCTTTCCATCCTCTAAATACAGGTGTTGAAGTGAAGTGGGTTTCTTAACATTGATTCAAATTCGTCTAATCTTAGTTGTAACTTTAAGTTTGCGTTCCTAAGCCTTGCGTGTAGCTAATTTTATTTACGTAGTTTTATAAGTTTTCGTTGCGTAGTTTGTAAGTCTTCGTTGCGCTAAACAAATTTTCAAATTAGATACTATGATAATGAGTATACATTACCAACCGTTACTCAGAAAGTGTGTCTCACAATTAATGCGACCCGCAGGTCACTCGCCATTGTCTTCCTAAACATGTTGTTGCTGCTTTTACCTAACGACGAGTGCCTCTCCCGCGTTCTTGCATGGTGGGAGGGTCCCGAGGGGGGTTGTCAATCCTCTCAACGCGCGCGCAAGTGGCTGTGGAATACACCGACATCCAAAACAAATAGACTAACGAATCTAGATACTGTTTTAATGTAAAAATTTGATTGTTACCCGTATTACTACTTTAGTTAATAAAGGTGTTTTAATATTCGTTGTACCTTTAATGCAGAGAATTATTAATTCGAAAATAAAATTGTTACAAAGTGTCGATCATTACCTCTTTAGTCCAACTTAATTTCCACAGGCACAAAGGAGGTTTATGACAGGATATAATGGGACAAGGGATGACATATTCGCTAATTTGTTTACAACTACGAATTTACAACGACTTAAAATTAAACACGAAAACGTGCGACAAAGAGACCAAACAATACCAATACCTTCACCCCAGCACAATTCTAATGCACTCTATTCAGGGGTTGTTCTATAGGTGCATAGAGCTTTTTCATAGGGTTCGTGTAGTCGAAAGTAATTTTATTTACAACCATTACTTTGCTAGATACTAATCCATCTTAAGTCGGTTTGTGAGTCTGCTCGTTCAGAAGTAGCGATCAATGTCCTGTTCTCACAATTCCGCTCACTAAAATTGGCGAAACTTCTAATTCATTAGTATTAAATATGATACGGTTTAAACCCGGAAAAGATATTAATCGCAGATGCATAACTTTTCTTATCTGTGCTCTTAAAGTTTTTTATTCGAGTGGGTCGGAAGTCTTATTATGGGACACAATGACTTCGGAAAGTCACCATAATGCGCATAAAATCACTATAATGTAATTTCAAACAAAAATTTGGGTCTTTAGAAAAACGAACATGCATTTACACAATTTTTTATCAGTTCCTTTCTGGTTAAAAAAATAGAACCTAGCGTTTGGAAAACAGCCTAAATTTTATTATAAGTAAATACAATCTCTTTACTTCTCACAGTCTTAAGGAAAGTAATCTTATATGAAGATTTATTTAAAAAAGCACTATGCTAAAGTCATTATTTTGATATAAGGTACGAACATGCATTAAACCAAATTTTTGACAAATTTCAGTTTGATATACGAACAACTTGTTAGAAATACTAGAAAAAGAAATAAGTAAATCTTTGTGAATGCAAGAAACAAAACAGTCTTGATTGTCAAAAGGTAACAGTTAGGGTAGAAAATAGGAACAGAAGAAAATAAAATAGGTAGGAGAGTAAGGAAAGATGTTGTCTTTTCCTAATCTGATTCAAAATACACTCCTAAGAAATAATCAAAAATGATGTCAGTAAGGATCAAGGGGGAACAATAGAGAAACGAAAGAATTTATCGGATTCGTAGATAATATAGTCCTACCAGTCTAAATTAGTGAGGAAATAAACGATTTGTCCAAAGACTTAATAAATACATGTAAAAACCTGCTTGCGAATCAACGCAAAAATGCAAAATGACTGCTTATTGTATCAAAAAAGAGTCATGCATTCACGAAAGTAGATCAATAAGATCTTCAGATAGCTTTAAATAACTTGGATCCGCAGAAACTAAAGACATTTGAAGTGAATAGATATTAAAGGTACATTTAATAATAACCATAAAGCATATTATATTTAACGATATTCCGCGGAACAACAAATTTAGAATTACGGATATAAATGATTCAGTATTTTGTGTACAGTGTAGCTTGGTATAAATTCAACGACGCGTAGGACGAAAAAATGAAAGAAGGTATAAAATGTAGAGTTGGTGATAAATAGAAGGTGATAAATAGAAAAGGTCAGCTGGATGGTGAAAACTAAATACCGCTAGGTTTTATAAAGAGTAGGAGAAGAGAGCATAATGATAAAAGAACTAGGATAGGACGCTGTTTTAAAAGCACTTCCATTATTAAAGAAGGGATAAAAACACGGTGGAAGAAAGCGGAAAGTAGATAGAAAAAAAGACAAATTCTAGACCAGTTCAAAACTATGGGATTATCATATTTTAATACTAAATGGTTAACCAACGCGATAACATTGAAATAAGTATATGTCAAATGACGGAACACAAGAAAAGTTAACAATAAACAACCTGTGGTACTTATTTTCTAATTGTTAATTTTCAATATTAAATAAATAACACCCAAGAAAAACCCTCAAAACATGGCAAAAAATTATGAAGCATACAAATTCACAAATTTGGATTGCCGAAAAGTACCATATCGTACTTTTTTTGTCAATTACTAATATCAAGTGCTGTTTCAAAAAAATTACTTCGGGAATAAATTTAAAGCACTTGGCAAATTACGTAAAATGGTTGATATGCAGAAATATAAAAACACGTTAAAAGGAATTTAAAAAATACCTTATGTTGTTACTTAATTAAAGATAGAGGTTTTAGTTACTTGCGTGCCTGCACAGAGGGTGCAATATATTAAGCAGGATTTGCAAATGAAATAATATAATTTACGTTTTAAATTAACAATATAAATTAGTTCGTAAATCGCTTATCTTCTAATGTAATGTTCCTCGGCTGGCTATGTACCAAATAGTTTTTATTTATCTCAGTTATTATCCGCGAGGGTGCAGATTGCCGCTCAGCCCATATTTCAATAGTGAAACTCCTTGCTATTTTCTACAACATAAACGGGAGCAAGACAAAGGTACGGTACTAAATCGGAATAGGTACTAAATCAACAAGTAACACTCCATTACATTTTATAATGCATTCACGCATAAGTCCTTCAGAAAGCTGGTTACGTAGAGACGGCGCTTTTTCAACCACTTGTCAATCACCACCGTTTGTTTTAACGCATTCTGTTTTGTCGGAAAACGTCATGTTCGTTCCGCGACCCGTGAAAACCGTCTTTACCCCTAAACTATACGATAATAAAGGAATATTCCTCATAAAACGTTGCCGGAGAACGTTAGACCACATTATTATGCGTAATTGCTTAAATAATATTAATACAATAATTCTTTAAAATTCATTATTATCTAAAATAATTTGTGGAATGCTTTTTAACTTATACCAATGTAGTACTTATTTTAATTACGATCTCTCACAACCAAATACAACGCCATACAAATAGCATTTGATAAAACATGTCAAATTAGGACACATTGAAGAAACGCATGGAACAAATAGAATTAAACCACAACAAACGAAATTGGTAATGAGTACCATTTAACAACTCCAATCGCAACGTCAAACAAATTACATACTAGACTAGAAGAACCTAAAAGAAATGACAAAATATGTCAAAACCGCAAAACTGAGGAGAACCACGAATTAGATAACATGAAAGCATGCGAAACGGATCCGATAAGGAGAACCAATAGCACTTTTTAAACTACTAATTTCAAACCCAAATTTAATACTAAACAAATAACCTTTAAAATAAAATCTAAAGTTCTCCTAAAGTGATAAAAAAAACAAACGTTTCTTCAGAGATCTAAAGTTGATAAACTTTCAAGAACATACCGTAACCCAGAAATTACCCAACAAAAGATACGCAATAGTTGTTAAGAATTACAACGTAGTGCCCGTTTTTAACCTCCAATGTTAGTGAAAAGACGAATTACAGATACAGAAAATAAATAGAAAATGGGAATACGTCACAAGCAAAAATGCATGCCCTATAGTAGCAAAAAATAATTAAAAAACTTAGCTGCACAAATAAAAAGGAAATATCCTAGTGGACATCAGCGTTGACACAAAATTGACTGAAAAATTCAAGCTTTTTTATTCATGGCAGAACTTGTTCACGACATCCTAAAAAATTAGTTTTCGAAGTCTAATTAATATGAGTACATAATTGACAGGTGTTCTAAATATTTTACTTTTTCCCAAAACTGTAGTTTTTCATGTTATAATTTGTTTGTTCAGTTTCTTGTATTCGTATTGGTTTTATCTATCACGACATCCATGGATTTATTTTATCACTACAAATTTATCAATAACATTCCGACTGCTTCCACTTTTCAGGTATGGGCATCGTAGGTGCTTCGAGCAGGGTCCTAACATATCCCTTTATAATAACATTTCCGGTGAATCTATAAAAGGCATTAAACCCAAAACTTGTCGCACTATATGCAGGTATTCTAGATTTTATCAAATGTCTTTGAATGAAAGCACAAAAATTTGATTCCCATCACAAGTTTCGTTTATTACCGGTATAAATACAATAACTATTACCTACAAAACAACATCTGCCACCACTCGTCTTTCATACTTTTAAGGCTTCCTGGTTTGCATTTTTAGTTCCTGTTTTTAATATGAGACTAATAAAACCAGTCAAGTGATGTGGAATTGCAGATTAGTAAACGATGTCACCTATATAAATTAAAACCTAAACTTTGTGTAATAAATAGCTAACACCAGACTCCGTGCAATAAATTTAAAAATAAAAATTCTGAAAACTTGAAACATGGGTATACCTTTATATATAATCATTAACGCCATTATGATAATTGCTTTTAGCAAATTTATTTGTGTAACACAAAATAGTGTTAAGATGTATAAATAAACACCCACTTTACGAAAAATCAAGAGTTTTTAATTATACAAATCAAGCTAATATTTGCATAGACATATATGAAACGGTATTGATTCTTTCATGAAGGAACTAAACATTCATCGACTAGAACTTAGAACTCCATAAGATAAAAATTCATTTTATAACCGAAAACCACCCTGAATCAAACGGACTAATTGAAAGATTACATTTAACCCTATTAGAACAAATCAGATTACAAAGATTAACTTACAAGAAGGAGCACATCACCAATTTAATGTCATACGCACTAATCGCCTACAGCAATACGATCCATTCATCAAAAAATTTTAAACCTTAGAATTAACATTAGGACATTCAGATTCCCGCAACCCTAACGACATACATTATAACAAAGAAGTATATCAGCAATCTGCCAAAGACCACAAAGAGAAATTAAAAATAACTTACGATAAAGTAAACGATAAATTAGATAACGACAAACCCGCAACAAGAATACCGACGCAGATAAATTTTCAATAGGACAAACCGTGTACGAGACAAATTTCCAAAGTAAAAGACACAAAACGGCACGCAGAAACTTAGGCTCGTTTAAGATTATAAAAATATCAGACAAAAATATAGCCGTAGTAGACAACGGAAAGATAATAAAATACATTCATTTGAAAAACTTAAGACGCCCTGTAATTTCAGATAGACAGCCATCACCCTTACCGTCAATTTCCGCCCAGGTAGAACGGACAACGGCGTATTAATTGAAAACATAAAAAACAACCCCGGTATACTACCAATAAAATTGCAAAGTATGCAAAATACAATATATTACTGAACATTCGCACAAAAATTCGATTTAACGGAATTAAAACAAGAATCTCAAATAATCAACATAGAAGATAAATTTAATAGATTAATACCCACAGAACAAATTTCAAGACGAAAAAGAGGATTAGTTAACGGACTAGGTAACATAACAAAAGCTATCACAGGCAATTTAGATGACCAAGACGCAGAACGTTATGACAACGAATACAGCAGTTAATTGATAATCAAAACGATATAAAAACCATTGTTAGCAACCAAATATCTCTAACTCAATCAACTATAATAAAATTCAACGATACGTTAAGGAAGCTAGTAAGAAATCAAGATAGCATAGCCAATAGAATACAAACCCTTGAAACTAACATGCAAACTACCATGTTAGGAATGCGAGACTTAATTAGATTCAATACAATATTCACTGAAATAATATCAACGCTTACTTTAATCCAACAAATTTTAGCCACATTAGAAAATGCCGTGACATTTGCAAAATTAAATACATTACACTCTAGAATCATAGAACCAACTGACTTATTAAAGGAATTATTAAGAATTAGATCATTTATAACTAACAGTAAATTACCTTTTGATGTAATAGAATCAAACATTCTCATATTTGAAAAAATAGCTATAGTGAAAGGTTATGTAAAGAATAACGAAATCACATTTTTAATAGAAATCCCAATAGTAGAAAATAACACTTACAATTATTATCATTTATTTGCCTTTTCAATGAAAATTACTAGCATATATCAAGTTATCATCCCCAAAACCAAGTTTCTATCCTTAAATGAACTAACATATGGTTACGCAAACGAAAAATGTAACGAAGTAACACCAAATCAATATTTATGCTAATCATTAATAACAACTATTCAGGAAGACAGCCCTTGCGAAGTACAATTACTAAAGTTTTCAAACCATTACGAGAACTGTAAACAAAACCCGTACAGATCACCAATATGAAAATTCAAAAAATTACCGAAAGCAAATGGATTGCCATATTTCCAACAGAAGTAATAGCAACCGCACATTGCAATCAAGACGAGAACAATCTAGCATTAACCGGAAGCAAAGTAATCACTTTTAAAGAAGACTGTTATTTAAAATTGAAGAACGAAATCATCAGAGTTTATCAAGACTCCACAGTAGCCAAGAAATTCGTCAATTTACCAGAATTACAATTTAAAATCACACCACCTGAAGATGAAGAAATAATCAAGAAACCCATGCAACTAGAACACCTAAACTTAGACGATCTCAACCACGCCATGAAACTAATGGACAATTATAAAGAACACTTAAGTGAGTTAAAAGTGCCGAAATTACACTACGATAATATAAGCGTTTGGACAATTGCATTAGTCATTTTAATTATATTATTAATCATGTATGTATTTTACAAAATGTATCCTATGTATAAGAATAAAGAGAAAAATTTTAGACATAAGGAGACGAAGGCAATAAAGAAACAATAGATGTACCCTTAGGGACATTGAATTTTAAACAATGGATTTTTAAAAAATTAAGCAAAGAATACCTTAATTTTTCATTTACGTCGGGAGGATTAATGTATCCCCCAATCTATATATGTATAATAAAATAGAATTTAATAGGAATTATTAGAAATTGTTAAAGAAACTTAAGTATATGCAACAATGTAAATTCAAGGATAAATCAGAAAGGTTATTAACAGTTCCCAAGCAAGTTGTGAGAATGCAATACATTGTATTCCAGACAGATTGTGATACTGCAGGTGCAGGTCACAGACGGTTAAGAAACCGCGATTACTTAGAAATTAGGATTGTTACATTGTATAATGAATAAAGTTAAGAAATAAGCAGACATGAGCTCTGCAAGTTTCCACAGACATGTGAGGGCAGCGACAACGTATATACCCCGGAAACCCCAAGACCATCAGTCAGACTTGAGTATTTCAGCTTTAACATTGCTGTTTACTTAGGCTACTCACCCTAATATTAATTCAATTATTATTTTTTTTTGACTTAGTTTAATTTAAATCAAGTTGTCAAAATTCCATTGTAATTTCTGTATAAGAAATAAAAATTGTTACAAGAAGTTTTTAAAAAGTCCGCTCACAAGGCCCGAAACGTAACTCATCCTGTATTTTATGCCAACGGCATATGTATAATTTAATTCTCTATCGAATACTATTATACTTACTATAGCTAGCTATTCACGTTTCCATTGAAAATGTACATTTTCGGATTGCAAACTGATTTTTTATTTATTTTTTATCTATCAAAAATTCCGTAGTCACCTATGGAATTTTGTTATTTTGACAAGTCAGCATAATTATAATAGTTCTCCGTTATCCATTTACGTCATATAGTAATAGTTTGTGATATCTATTCTTCTTATCAGTCAATATGAAGGTTTTTCGAAAAGAAGAACGCATCGACAGATTTTTATTCTTGGACAATGTCAGCAAAACTGTTAACTGGCATCACGAGTTTCTGCTGAAAGATTCCCTAAACACAAATCATCCAGATGAGCGTATTTTTATAAGCTGGCCCAATGTATACAAACAGGGAATGTTTAGTATGAAAAACCCAACAAAATAAAACCTGTGACGTGACAGAAAACGAAGACAGTGAATTCGCGGTTATTGCCTCTGTAATAGAAGATCTTTATAAAGGTCAAAACCAGTGGCGTAACTACACCCCTGCCAGCCCCCGCTATGCGGGGGGGCCCCAAGTGCAAGAAGGCCCAAACGATAATAAACTCAACTTATTCATCTTCAACGTATTTGGCAGGTAAGAAACGGTCAAGAAAATATTGCAGATAATTCAGAAACCGCAGGTTAACGAACGTTTTCTTGATGTTACTACTAGGAACTGCTGAAATACAAGAAATAATAATTAAGATAGATACTGAACACCACCTGCAGCCTGCATCCTTTCTTCTTTCTATCCGTTCTGTCCTATTTTGTAAGGGTTAATAAACAGATGAAAGAGACTGTAAACTTTAATAACAAAGATGTCTATATTATTCTTAAGTGATAAGTTGTATAAAGTGGTAAAGCATTATTAAACGACGTATAGTAGGGTTAGTTTGGTTTGTGGGATTTTAAATAGGAATAAAAGGGCTATTGTCTGTACAGTACAGATTCACAGGATGGCAGGTAGCTTAGTAACCTTCGCTTTCTAGAAATATAATACTAGAAAGAAATTCATTTTGTGGTTTCTAGTCAGCTGGTTGCAACGTATTTGCATTAGCTGCATTATATATAACGGAAAGGAAGTAAAAAGCATTCCAGTACGTTTTACTCAATAGTGTTGTGTTCGTATTACAGGAGGTCTTTCATATTTAAACGTAAGTATTTATATCTATTTTTATTAAACTACTATTGATTTGATCATAGTTGAAGTCGCGCTGAGAAATACATATAAATAAATCTTTAAGCATTCAATAAAAATCATTTATATTTTGTTAATTAAAGCATTTAAAGCAAAGTATGTATGTGTTATTTGTAATTTCAAAAGGCTTTTAAATAATTATTACTTATCTAATTACATTATAATTAATTTCATTCAAAATTGCAGGAAATAATATACAATGAGCACTACAAGCGGCGCTGCAAAAACGAAAAGGAAACTATTGGAAGAATCAAAGAGCAAGATTCCAAAATAAGTTCCTTTTTACTTCTAAAGAGTCCGAAAACAAGAACAATCTATGAAAGAAATTGGGCTTTCGACAGTAGCATCTACTAGTTCCGCTACAGACGAACAGCAGTCGTCAACAATTTTAAAAACTCTCACCCAGGGCGCAAGTACATCACATAATGACGGCCGCGATAGAAATTTGGAACTAGATACCACTACAATTACAGAGGTAAATGTGAGTAGTACTTTTTCACTTAATGAACTATCTATGGATCTGACGAAAGAATATCCACTATTAAAACAAGAAACTGAATTTTGGAAAAATGTTTTACACAGACTTTTCAATGTTACTTTAACACTATCCCAGCGCATGCTGTCATTTCGAGGACATAGAGAAGGTTTTTCTGATTCAAAAGACAGTTACAACGGTAATTTCTTAAGTTTAGTTCATTTAATTAGTAACTATGATCCTATATTACAAAAAGTGCTTGAACGACCCAAAGGTTCAATTAAATATCTTTCCCCAAAAATTCAAAACGATATTATTAATACTTTAAGCGCACACTTAAAAATATTTTATTAAATAAAATTAGATCCGCTCCTTTTTCTCAATCATAATAGACACTACACAGGATATAACTAAGATTGATCAATTAAGTAAAATTGTAAGATATATTGATTTTAAAAAGACAGCTTGGGAGAGGTAACCAAAATAGATATTTGTGAAACTTTTGTGGGTTTTACAAAAGTAGAGTCCCAATCTGCTGAAGGACTATGTAATACTATATTAAGCAATTTAACCAACATGCAATTAGATATAAATAAATGTAGAGGGCAGGGCTACGATGGAGCTAACGTTATGAGCGGTACGTATTCTGGCGTGCAAAGAGAATTTTAAACATAGAGCCTGCAGCCTTATATATGCACTGTAGTGCCCATAACTTAAATCTAGTCATAAATGATGCCGTTAAAGGTATAAAAGAAATAGAATCGTTTTTCTACTTTTAGAAAACATATATACATTTTTGCTAATAGTATAGTAAGATGGAATTGGCTTTCTGTTTTTAAAGAAAATTTCACACAATTGAAACGCTTAAATCCGACACGTTGGGCGGATCGAGTAAAATCTTTAGCTGCCATAAGAATTCGGTATAAAGATATAGTAATGTCTCTTAATAAAATTATTATGATATCAAAAAACAGATGAACGAAATGACGCAAAGCAAATATTAACTAGCATGGATAATTTTAATTTTATTTTTTAAGTGTTTTTAAGTCAAATTCTAGAAGAGCTTAACAAGCTCTCACAAACTGCTCAGAGTGAAAAGGCGAATATTAATCAGATAACTCTCTTATTTCAAAAACTTTAAAATTTTTCAAGGAAACAAGAAATAACTATTCCAACATCAAGGAGGAAGCAGCGAAAGTTGCAGGGCAATGGAATATTAAACCGGAATTTATAAAAAAGGCAACCAAAAATAAAAAGCATTACGATGAATTATCCAATGATTATCGATTTAATGATGAAGAATTTAAATTTAAAATAAATGTATTTTATCGCGTAATGGATATTATAATTTCACAGCTGTCGAATCGTTTTAAATCGCTTTTTCATGTAAACGAAAAGTTTAATTTCTTAGAACCTAATGTATTTTTGAATTTAACTGCAGACGATATTTTATCTAAGGCAAAACAATTGCAAAAATTTTACTACAAAGATTTAAATGATGCTATAGGTATAGAACTTACTACACTCAAAAATAATAGACTTATTTGTGATGAATTAAAAATGTTAACGGTATCTTACAATTTTAGAATATCTAGTACTTTCCAAATCTACAGGTTCTAGCAGTTTTCCAAACACCATAACAGCCTTAATGTTATACCTAACTTTACCCGTTAGCGTTGCAAGTGCGAGAGATCTTTCTCAAAATTAAAAATTATTAAAAATTATCTTAGGAACCGCACTTCACAAGATAGATTAGACGATTTATCCTCTTAGCAGTAGAACATGACACTGCCAAAATATGAATATAGAGGATACAATAAACGCGTTTGCAGCAAAACATGCAAGAAAAACAAAATTTTGAATTTGATTTGGAATGTCTGCTAGCTCATAGGTTTTTTACTGTATCAAATTTTTAGGTGTAAATAATTTTGTGCGGCGTATAAATATGTAGATTTAATATTAATTAACTTATAAGTTTGAATTTATGTAATTTGGTTTTATAATTAATAAAGCACTTGATTAATATAGTATATGTATTTAATTCTATACTGCTTCCTTCTCTACATGTACTATAATTTAAAAATATGGCTAAATATAAGCCAGTAAAAGTAATACATTTTAAAGAGAGCCCACTTTAAAATTTTTGCGGGGGGGCCCAAAAATCGTAGTTACGCCACTGGTCAAAACCAAATATCAAAAAACCACAACATTGGCCAAACAAGCATCTCAAGAATTCTTAATAAACATTCTTTCCATGATTATATAATCTAACTTCACCAAGAACTTTCCGAAAACTTTTTAAGAAATGAGTTATATGTTGTATGTGGACGTTAGACAAAGTGACAGAAAATGAAAACTTTTTAATTTTGTTCTATTTAGTGACGAATGTACATTTCCCAGCAATGGATCCAGTAATAGGCGGAATTTTCATTGTTATTCTGATTCCAACCCGTATCAATTTAGAATGATTATTAATCAACACAGATAATCAGTTAACATGCGAGGCAGAATAATGGGCCCATGTGTAATTGATTTTTATTTTTTTGAAGAACACTTAAATGAAACATTGTTTTTGGATTTTTTGATAAATCAGCCTCCAATCTTATTACAAGACATTCCGTTAGACATAAGAGCAAGGATGTGGCTTCAAATGGATGGAGCTCCCGCACATTTCCATCGTGATGTCCGAGAATATGTAAATGTTCAGTTCTAAAATGGGTGGATTGGAAGAAATGGTTTTCAGAATTGGCTTCCAAAATCACCCGAATCGACTTCACCAGATTTCTTTTTATGGGGATATGTAAAAGGAATCGTTTATAATACACCTGCTACAACACCAGATGATATGAAGGAGCGCATCAGAGAAGCTTTTGGAAACATAAGCGCACAAATGTTGGAAAATGTTGCTGAAGGTTTTAAAAAGAGGATACATTTGTGTTTACAGTTAGATAGTCGTCATTTTGAACACTTATTATAAACTATTATTGTTTGTTGTACCTATTTTCACCATTCTTTTATATTCATTCTTATTTGTTTAAACTATTAGTTATTATTTAAAAATTGCCAATCTTATCTTTCTACCGTCAATATTCCATAGGTGACAAGACTATGGAATTTTTAATATCTAATAAATTTGTAAAAATCAATTTGCATCAATGTGCGTTTTCAATGGAAACGTGAACAGTTAGCTATAGAAAAGTATAATAGTATTCGATAGAAAATTAAATTTTATATCTACTGTTAGCATAAAGTACAGGGTGTTCTATTTAAATTAAACAATTTGTTATAATACCGTTCAGAACTTGCGATTATTTACTAATGATTTTCGTACACCCTGTATACATTAGTCAATGTTTCACAAGTGCTAGACAAAACTTGATCAATTACTAAACCCCAAGTCAAATGTGGTTAAAAAACCAAAAGTGATGTTGAAAATTTAATTGTTAAAATTGTTGCTATATTTTCACAAAATACAAAATATTTGAATAACCGTAAGTTTTATGCTTCGGAAACCAAACGAAATTCGCTTTTATTTTGATAGATGAAACTGAATAATAAAATAATATACAGGGTGTCCATTTAAAAAATACAATTTTTGATACGTTTTGTGTTTCTTGGACATACAGTATATTACAAAAATAATATTAAAATGTAGCTACACTAGGCCCCTATCCATCCCAAATTGCAAACTTCTTTCAAATCAAGCGATTTAGTCATAATGCTACGTGGCATATAACCTGAATAATCCTGAATAACGCAGAGTAAATGTTATGCACTTTATTGATATCTATTTTATCGTTTATAGGAATGAACTCCTTGTTAATATAAAACGATTTTATGAACAACCTGGTCTTATAATTGAGTTCACTGTCTAAGATGATGGTATCGAACAAAGGGGTATGTTTAGTTGCATACACATGTGAAGCACATTTATAGAAGTTTTTTCGATAATCACTTTTATGTTGGGTTAAATGATTCCATAACCATTGGCTCGTTTGTTCAATGTAACTATTATTACAGTTACATGTGATCTTGTAAACGATGTTACCCTTTAACAATTTTGGAGTGCAATCCTTCAATTTCGTGAATAAACTCTGGATAGAATTCTTATATTCATAGACGATAGTCACCTTAGGATGTAGAGTGCACGACGGTATAACAACGAAGAAATGTTTACCCTCCCCTCCCTCTTTTTCTCTAACACTTTCCTACTTGAATGAGATAAATGAATTTACCAAAATTTGTATAATGGCCAAAAAAATATATACACTTCACAGCTTTACAACCTTTATAATGTGATTCGCTATTCAAAAATAAACCCCTGAATCAAAGTAACAATATAAATCTGTTTGTCCTCAAATTATAACTCCCTTAAATCAGTTCAAGCCAGCAAAAATAACACTGTATACTACTGGAAGTACCTTTTGAACGTTCAAACGACCTTCTTTCTCTGTACGTAATTTTTAAAAGTTTTTTGATGACCCTTTACATAAATATTTCAATATATGCAAAAATGTAAATATTCAAAATGAAAATAATGCCTTATGCTATTAAAGAATGTTCTCATTTCTGACCTGTGTTTTCCTTGCGTGTTTCCAATTCTTGGAACTGCTGCTGCTTGCGGGTGTCCAATACCCCTGGATTGTTTTCAGTTAAGCTCTCTTGTTTATTGCGCAGTACAGCTCGGCCAAACGCCCACTTTAACCGTTAATTGATTTTCTTAATTAATTTCTCTGTTCAATGCTCAGATGCTTATGTAGACCAATGTTTAGACGAATACTTAAATGATTATGTAGTGGTTTCTGTATTGGATATTTAGATCTAGTCGACCATTTAGGGCTCTAAGTTATTAAATACTAAAATTATGTTTAATTAAAGATTTTAACTTCCATTTCAAAGTCAACGGTAAACTTCTATCGTATACTTGCACTAGTATTGTTATTTAAAATTTTTTTATCACGGCTTTCACTAAAATTATAATTATTTAATTTACTATTTTCACTTTGCGTGATATTGTAATTAGAACTGGTACAAAGCGTGCCTTGGTTGAGGAAAGGCTGATTCTTTATTAAATTCGGGT
Source organism: Platerodrilus igneus (assembly GCA_036346225.1). Classification (NCBI taxonomy): domain Eukaryota; kingdom Metazoa; phylum Arthropoda; class Insecta; order Coleoptera; family Lycidae; genus Platerodrilus; species Platerodrilus igneus. The sequence goes on along the minus strand of JARFIW010000787.1, from coordinate 6,301,886 downwards.
CCTATATAAAGGATCCTCCTCTTCACCTATATGATTGGTTTCCCGAGTTTACGTTGTTGATTGAAGCGTCGCACTTTGCCTTATCATGCAGGCCTTCGGACTTTCTATAAAGTTACCACCCAAATTCTCGTCAAAATGCTTAGTACATCACGTAGACATTTAGTTTTGTGTAGTGAATTGTTCTGAATATAATATCTTTGTACCTTTTTCAAGTTACGTCCGCTTGTTTGTATAGCAATTTATTCAAACTTTCCGTTGAATTTATCACGTAGCCAAACGTATGTTCTCTTGTTTCGTTCCCCTAATCTGTTGAATTTTATTCGAATTTTCTGATGTTTACAATTAAGGGATCACGTAGTCAAATCATTATGATGACGTAAATTGAATGCGTTTATTCACTCCCTGCGTTTATGAAACATATTTGTTTTGGATGGGATTTTTTATTGCGAGTATGCATGATTATTTCCTTACACTAATGCGTATTTATTTCAATAAGACTCGTTGCGTTTAAGATGTTAATCATGCGTATTTATTTTCGACTTTATTCTTGCATTGTTGTTTTAAAATGAATTGTGTGGCGTGCAAGTTATTTATCATACTAAATGTGATTTGATTTTTGAAGAATGAGCTTCCTTTCATTAATTAAAGTTAGTTTTGATTTATATACAGTGTGTTTGATATTAGCTTTTTACTTGATTGACGAATTGCGTACCTTTTATGATAAAATTGTTTGGTTTTCTGGACTTTAGTGCATGGAGTATACAATCCTTATGTTTCTATATACTCCCAATATATATATATATATATATATATATATGTATATATATATATATATATATGATATATATATATATATATATATATATTGCTATAACATCGTTGCAATAACTCGGTGCCCTCCTTTTTATTCAAAATAATTTTTTTTTATATCAATTTTAACTGTAATGCCTCGGCTAGTTCAGTTAACCACGCACGAAGCTTGCGACGATACGACAACAAAGAATTCTTAATCTCCATTTTTATCTCTACTTCCTGTGTATTTGAGCTAACGACAATTAACCACAATTTATATAATGTTCTCAATATATACAATGTACAAAACGTTTATAATGTTGTTGAATAAAACCCCTTTTACAAAATTGAATTGATTTCTTCCAAAAATTATAATTCCCTTTAATTGATCAAAACTCCAGCAAAAATCGCCCTTTTTATTATTACTTGAAGCCCTATCAACGTTCATCAATCTTCCTTAAATTTTTACGTAAATTATAACGTATGCCAAAACGATTTTTGTTGACCCTCACATAAATTTTCGTGAATGCAATATTGTTAAATATTCAGAAATAAAATTATTAATGCAAGAAAACATTTACAATGGCTAACCTGTTGTCCCTTTTTAGCGTGTCTCGTTTCCCCAATTTAGATCAGTTTCTGCTCCAGTTATTTCCAGGTATATCTTCTCTTGCTTCACGTATATTCCTTATTTGCTGGTTCAGCTTCAGTTTATAGTTACTCCTTGAGTTACCCAAATAGGATTTAAAAAATCTGCGGCAGGTGGATTCTTTAGGTATTTATTTAAATACTCCAGGTCGGATCCAGAAATGATTTTGATAAACTTATTGAACTTCTCACGGTCGGGTCCAGAAATTGTTTGGATATACTTGTTCAACTTCTCCAGGTCGGATCCAGAAATTGTTTGGAGTCCCTTATTCAACTTCTCCAGGTCGGATCCAGAAACTGTTTGGAGTCCCTTGTTCAACTTCTCCAGGTCGGATCCAGATATTGTTTGGAGTCGTTTTAGAGGCTTAAACAACGAACCTTGTTTAATTATTCACTTATTTAACTATCACTACATTTAAATTATTAATTATAAAATCACTTGCAATTATTTCACGTAAATATTTTATATCAGGTGATGTGGACCGTGCGCCTTCATTAGAGTCAAACTGATTTGTTTATCAAAACCTGCGGTATTTAAAGAAAACGCCTATTTGTTTGTAATTGATGGGTCAGCGTATGTTCGTTGATTACCGCCTTGTACCTTGCTTTTCACATGCCGGCTTGGGTATTCCTATGAAATTTCCATGTATAACGAAGTTCAGACGCTCTTCATTGCACGTAGGATTTCAGATTATTTGTATAAATTAGTTGGAATTTAACATCTTTCATAGTCTTTTAAATCACGTACGCTTTGTTTGTACAGCAAATTTGTTGAACTTTGCTTTATCCTCATGCTGTTATTATTTTCAAATTATTAAGGTGTTGGATTTACATACTTTTTGGTCACGTAGCTTTGTATTTATTGATGTACGAAATTATATGCGTTTATCTGTTTTACGCATTGACAAACCTGCTCATTTAAATGGAATTCCTTGTATAATAATGATGCATTATTTACGCTTATTGTTTTATAGCTTCTGTCCATGTGGTTTTATGATTTGCAAGGTTTATTTAGCTGAATCTTTACGAATACTCTTCCTTTCTTTGAATATAATTATAATTATAGTGTATATACAGGGCGTTGGTATTTACCTTTTTGCCTAATCATCGAATTTCGTATTTTGTCTTGGTAAAATGTCTACTTCTCTGGACTCTCACGATGTTTATATAAAGTGTACTATCCTAGTGACCCTATATGCCCCTAAATGACCCTATTATCATAGCAATATATATCATCATTAGGTTTTCAGTTTTAGAAAGTTGGATGCGTATTTCCATTGTTTTCTATTTCGAGCTAACCTACACATTTCCTTGAAATTCCTACAGCCTACATCATTCACTATCTGTGTACAATAGTTTAATCTAGGTCTACGTCTACCTCTCTTTTTCCTCTTCTCTGCTTCTAACATATGCTTCGCTATTCCCTCATACTTTAGCATGTATCCTGCCATTCTGCCTCTCCTATTTTTTACTGTTTTCCACATATTTCTTTCTTCCAATACCATTTCTAGTTCTTTTTTTGTTTTCAACTTTATCTAACCATGATATCTTCATCATACGTCTGTGGCACCACATTTGAAAGGCTTCTACCTTTTTCCTGTCCGCTTCTTCTGTTGTCCACTTTTCACAGCTATACAGTGCTATGCTTCACACATATGCTTTCAGCAAATTTTCCTTGTTTCTATGCTTATTGTCTTCGAACATAGTAGCTGCTTTTTCTTGTTAAATAAAGCACGGCTAGGGCTAATCTTTTTATATCTTTCCCACTTTTCTCCTTCTATTGTTCTCTAAAAGAATACTCTATTGTATCGATATTTGATGGTATGTGAAGGGGGTTAAGCAACTTGATGGCTACCAAGGTCCCCCACCACATAGACACATGTCGAATCATTAGTTTTTCTATTACTCCTTTTGCACAATCAGCATTTGTTGAGAATATAACCAAACAACACTTGTAGTAGTATACAGTAATCTTCAGATTTAAATACAATTACTTTTGTCATCTTCAGATTTTCCGTACTATAACTGGTTGTACGCGTGCCTCCCATGCTTTCTATTCTGAGCTATAAATAAAGCAATTTATATGTTAAACCTTACTACCTATTCTATAAAACTAACTGAACCTAATGGCCATAATTAAAAAATCCAATGTTAATTAGAAATTTTGGCTGGTTAAGCGTGACGATCGTGAGATTTTTAATATCTAAGCATCGAAAACTAGATAACATAGTAGCAATCATCGGCGGCTGGTCGTATGAGGCAAGTGAACCGCCGCCTCACCTTTAATTTTATATATCTTCTTTTCAATCATAAAGAAAAATTCTATTACAACTTGTACAAACGTCTTCTAAACAATTTTTGGTCAAATATATCATAATTCGATTAATAATCAATATTATATAATGAACGTTTGTAATACAAAATTCATTTCTTAATTCGTGCACGATTTCTGCCAATACAAATTCATCTGAGGCGTTATAAAGTGCGCCACACTTATTTGACCATCTCCATGCATCCAAAGCTACATTATACGCGAGCGCGATGCGTCCTAGCGGTTATCTCTATACATCAACCAACACTTTATACTCGGATACTGAGGCTCTCTCATCGTTGCCTCTCGGATCTTTGTAATCATAATAACGACAGCAGCAGCTGCGGGATGGCTGGATACTTAAAGGAAGTTAGTCACATAGACATGGTTAGTCAGTCAATGATCGGTAGGGACGATGAATGTCGGACTTTGTAATAGTTGTTAAACTGCACAAAAAGTCGAAAATCAAACATATGTGAATGTTAAATATATAATTTTCTATTATTACAAGAGCTTAAACTTAGGTACTAGTGCAACCATTAACCCCGTAGTGGTTCCATAGTTTTTAACAGCTGACGTTGACAAGTTGGAATTATTTGTTGGTTTCATTTTAAATTATTGTATTGTTTGAAAGCTGTGTTTTGTAAAAACCTAGTTGGGTTAATTCTTCAATAGTGAATTGATAAATCGGGTTAACATTTGTACGTTTGATGCTTTATGCTTTTGGAATGTTTTCGGCGTGCCAGAAATTTAACAGAGTTACCTAATGGGCGCGGAACAACATCTGAGCAAGAGATATTTAAAAAATACAACATTCTGTATTACGAAATTTTAGACTGCATTAGTCTGCAACTTAATACACGGTTTTCGGATCTTAATAGCTTAGAATTTCTCACTTTCTTTGATCACTCTAAGTATGAATTCTATACTACCAAATTTCCTAAAAAATCTCTGCAATCTCTATTTGAGACTTATCCAAATATTTTTGATAGGGATAGACTTATTAATGAACTTTGTGTTTTTATAGAGACGAGCAGTTTAAAAATTCAGATTTATATACAACCCTTAAAATACTTTCTTGTGACTTTGCTGATATATTTTGCCAGATTCAAAAAGTTCTACAATTAATTTTAACGATTCCTGCTACAAGTGTATCAGTTGAAAGAAATTTCTAGTGTCTAAAACGCATAAAGTCATACTTAAGAAATACGATGAGTCAAGAGCGGCTTAGTGGATTAAGTTTAATGTCTATAGAAAAGGAACTATTATGCGAATTAAGTAAAAATCCAGATTTTTATGAAAATGTAATCGATAAATTTGCAAAACTGAAAGACCGTAGAATACATTTGACTTATCAAACTTAATTTGCTTGTAGTTAATAGTATAGCTATGCAAACTAAGGCTATTAGAACCACTTTTGTAAGCTTTTCGTTTCAATAATTACTCTTGATTCCCAATGAATTCAAGGAATAATAAGAAAAAGCACCTCTTAGATAACCTAGAGATTCATTTATATTAAATGTAGAGTATCTAAATAGACTCATTTTGAGCCTCACCTCTTGTTCAGGTCACGAGCCGCCACTGGTAGCAATGCTTTGAAAAAACATCGTTTTATAGTAAAACCTAAATTGTTCTAACCGTAATAGCTTAAAAATGCACATTTATAACATAGTTTTAATTAAAGGACCAGGTTACATAAAAATACTTTTCAGATTTTTACTAAATACACTTAATTCAGTGATAGGCTTTAGCATGTTGCGCTATTCGCAGCCTCTAATGGATTAAGGTAAACAAAAGAACTATTGATAATTAAACCACATATATACAATACTGCACCAATCATTTATCGTCTTTCGTTTTCTATTTTCAAACTGTTAAATATCCCAGAAAAAATATCAAAGACAGGAAACAGCTAAAGTATCTTTGTCAACGAAATCACCAAGACTTCTGAGAGCTTAAGAAATTGTTCATGTTATCGCCACTAGAGCGTGTTCCATTCAGACCAAGAGGGAGACAACCACAATAGCCGCGAGCTTTAAATTTCAGCATTCGTCAGTTTCAGTCGGACTAATTGTTGCGAGTGGTTTGTCTTATCCGGGCGTGCATTTGCACAATTTTCGTAAAATTCAGAACGTCTGAAAAATTTACAGTAAACTAAACGGTTTCGAAACACTATTGTATTAAGTTAATTAACTTATTCTAAAACAACGGAGTAGTTAAACCTAGCAGTGCTGAAATTCGTAATTGTTATCAGTAATTTGAGTATTTTCAAAATTTGATTCGAATCAGCAACATCTTGACGTAAGTTTTTCTTTTTGAGTGAACTTTGTAGCAAGTAGAGTCGTTAATTTGTCGTTTTGTTTGAGTCACTATTAAATTCTTACTAAAAATAAATAAAAATTAGAAAATGTGAATTAATAAACCGTATACAAGAAGTGAAAACTGTGATGTGAAGGATTAAAGGATTACCCTTGAGAGTAATTCGTCGCGACGCGACGGTGTTATTTACCGACGGCGACATTATGGTGACTTTAATGCCTTGTAGTTACCTGAATCATCATTCATCGTGGTGCCCTATCTTGGGCAAAATGTGCGAAGCAAAGGTATTGAAAAATCAATTGCTTAAAGATATCTATTTAGTTATCAATGCATATAAATCAACTTTAATATTTAATAATAAAATTATATTCTCCTGTTCAAAGCATCTTGCAACTATCAATATAAGACACTGTTTGTAAATAGCTCAAATTCTTTAAAAAATTCGCTAACTACCGACGGGCTTGTAAGAAATGCTTTAGAACGGAGAAGTTTTCTAGGAAAGATTTTTATATTACAAAATAAGAAAGATATTTGTATTTCTTTAATTACTGAAGACGGTTTTCGTCTTTGAAATTCTTTTTTTAATACTATACGGGTGTCCATTCTCAAAATTAAACAAGCAATTAACACGTGAATTCAATTCTTGTAGTATTTTTATAATAAATAAATAAATATTAAGTAAAGAAAAACTGCAATGAGGTAAAACAAATTATAGTAAATATTCAAATAACCCCGTCTATGTACGTGGGCCACTCATAAAATTCACATAAATATGAAGTTATGTAAATCGCTTTATTGCTTCTTAAAATCTTTTTCGCAGCTATATACTTTTGCATTCAATGAATCCAATCTTCAAAACAATTATTTCGCTCCGAAGAAGGTGCCTTCGAAACAAGTGAGCCAAATGCTTTAACGGCTTCTTCAAGAAAGGCTCGCCATGCATTTTATTTTTGGTACAGAGTGGCCCATTTAAAACGCAACTCTATATTGAAAGTATACTCTGTTTGCAGGTATGTTAGGGTAATCCATACAACACGTTTTGTTACCATCAGGTGTATAGAGGATGAGGCATAAACAAAATCTGGGCGCCGTAGAACGTTTAATTTAATAGTTGCGTAACCATCCGTTAGTAAGGGTGTTCAATGCGATATTCAAACAAACAGTGTGCGTTTATCATTGGGCATTACTTTTCAACGAAATCCTATGCAGCTATTCGTGAACTGTTTGCAAATGCATTTGAAAGTGTTGATCCACCAATTAATAGCACCAGTTCACGGATTATTTACAAATTACGAAGAGAGTTCGCTATACAAAACAAACAAAAAATCGAAAATCGATAAAATTAACCGCAGACACACTGCAAGACATTCGGCAAAGTGTGACGGAAAATTCAGCTCTATCGACAAGAAAGCGAGTTCCACGAATAGGTGTGAGTAGAACAACGCTGCAAACGGGTTTAGGTCAATTGAAGATGCGTCCCTACCGCATTTCGGTGCAGCATGAACTGAAAATCCCGGATGTACCAAAGCGTCTCGCGTTCTCACGCTGGTTGCTTCGTTTAACTGTCAATATGCTGCAAAAATATTCTTTAGCAATGAAGCATGGTTATATCTCGTGGTGCATACGTAAAGTCCCAGAATTACTGCCTTTGTTCTGCTACGAATCCTCATGCGTGCCGAACATCCTGAAAAGGTCGGAGTATGGTGCGTCATTTCTCGACGTCGGATCGTTGGACCAATTTTCTTTACAACTACCGTCAATTCAGAAGTGTACTAGGACATCAAGTTTCTGTCTTTGCTGAAGATCATTGAACGCGACTGCATACTTCAACAGGATGGAGCTGCGGCTTATACTGCGAACGCATCGATAGCACATCTTTGTGAATTTTTTGGTGAAGGGTTAGTATCTAAAGGCCTGTGTTCACCCCGCAGTCCCAACCTAACTCCGTGGGACTTTTTTGTGGGGACACTTAAAAAATAAAGTTTTTGCAGTAGCTTCCAGAAATATAGAGGAATTAAAAGCTCGAATTGTTGCAAAAATTAGCGCAATAACTAGTATACATTAAAACGCGTGTTTAGAAACATACTTCGACGTGCTTGTCGCTGTCGAGATGAGGCAGGTGGACAGGAAACTTGCAACATTTATTGTAATATATAGTAAAATTAATTCTATTTAGCAACAACTTATTTTATTTTGTATTGAACCACTAACAACTATATTAGTTGCGTTTTAAATGGGTCACTCTGTATATCACAATAAGAAAAAGTCATTGGGCGAATATGGACAACCAGGCATTATTCAATGTTGTTACTGGTCAAAAACTCGACACTTCTTTGTCTTGTGTGCGTGCTTGCATTGTATGATTCGCTAGATTATTCTCGATATTCTTTTAATGCAACAGTTGCAATGTAATTTTTTTCGAAACGCTTCGTGAACGCATCACTTTTGTCGGTTTAAGTACATTTTGAAACACCCATACAGGTGATTGATGTTTATTTTCAAACTCGCATGATTAAACACATGATTTGTGACCTGTTACTATGTTATATACAAAATTTGAACGACCATCTTTGATTTTTTATCATTTCCTTGCACTATTTAGCAATGCCTGCCTTAGAATATCTTTCAAATTGCGAAGGATCGTGCAAAATTGTATGAATTTGTGTGACCGCAATTTTTCTATGCTTCTATCTCTTTATGCCATATTCTGATCTGCTAAAGTTATTGTACACAAATCATCGATATTCTTCAAGACAAAAGAAGTGCATGGACGACCTTCACGAATATCATTAAGCCTTAATCTTTTACGCTTCTGCGAAACATTTGTAAACCAAGTTTTAGATTGTACTTCATCTCCAAATAACGAACTAAGTTTTCCAAACATTACTGTAGTGTTATATGGTTTAGAAATTTATAAAAAGTAATCACTATAAAATCACAAGTCGAAATTTCATTTTTACATACAAAAACTATTTTATTAAATTTTGTTGTAACTTAACTGCTAGGTTTGAAAGGGATTGTCAACTGATTTATAGGTTAAGTGTTAAATTTCCGTAATATACGGTTGGGGAAAGAGAAATCCAAATCCATTATTTTTTTGGTAGATGGCTGTGGTGATCAATATCTCGTAAAGTATCGATCAAACAATTTCAGATTTATGCTCGTTGTCAGGGTGATATTTCACACTAAAAAATTATTTTGCTGTTTTTTTTGTTTATCCAGTTGTAAGTTACAGGGTGTTAAAAATGGAAGTCAACAAAGAGAAAATTCCGTTCAGTTTTCATTTTTTCTTTGATAAAGGCGAAAATGCAAGCCAGACGGCTGAAATTGTAAATGGTGTTTATGATCCCGAAACTGTAACAGCTAGTTACGTGCAATTTTGGTTTCGTCAATTCCGTTCAGGTATTTTTGATGTTAAAGAGATGCACCTCGCACAGGCAGGCCCGTCGTCACAAATGTCGATAAAATCACAGAAACAAACGAAGTTGACCGGCATGTTAGTAGTCTTAGCATCGCCCAGGAGCTAAAGATCGGCCATAAAACAGTTTTAAACCATATTGACCAGAAACGGCCAGAATTGGCCGACAGAAGAGGTTGTGTTCCATCAGAACAACGCCAGGACACACACGTCTGTAGTGACTCGCCGGAAACTCTGAGAGCTTGGTTGGGAAGTTTTAATGCATGCACCATATAGTCCGGACTTGGCACCAAGCGATTACCACCTTTTTCTCGCATTGCAAAACTTCCTGAGTGATAAGCAGTTGGCATCAAGAGAAGATTGTAAAAACCGATTGCTAGAGTTTTTCACCGAGACTTCTATGAGAGGGGCGTTATGAAGCTACCTTTAAAATGGCAACAAATTATAGAACAACACGGTGTATGTTTAACCCAAATCGGACAATCCGAAACATGTTAAATAAAGTCTTGAAGTGCACGCAAAAATAATGGATTTCTTTTTCCCCAACCTTTTATAATAATTGCAGAACGCTGGCAATATGAAGTGTACTAGATTACCCCAATTTCAGCAAAGATCCTTGTATAAAATGACTTAACAAATGCAGAAGGAGAGCATGCCGCCGAGGACAGTTTTGCACTTTGTTCACTATTCCGGTTCTTGGAGTTTCAATGGAGCGCAGACATGCATTTGATTAAAATTTTTTGGAGGAATTAAAATATTTTTAAATTTTTGCGACGTTGCAATCCTCTTAACACCTGAAGCCCCAAGAATTTTGCCCATCTAAATTTAACTCGACTGCTTTTTAGATACTCAAGAATGTATTATAACGACATGTCGATTGGACATGTGGGTCGAGTGACATTAAAATACGTGTGATGGGTATCTAAAAAAGGCTATAGAAGTCGAGTTATATCTAGATGTGCAAAATTCATGAAGTTTAGGTGTTAAACACGGTTCTAACTTTCAAAAAGGTTTGGAATCCACAGGAAATTCCAAGGCAAATGTATGTTAGCTCCGGGAACCGGGATACTGAGCAATGTGCAAAACTATCCTGGTTAGCTTGTTCTCCTTCCACTAACAAATAATGTCGAATTTTAAAAAGGGCAAATCAGATTTATGAACTGTCAAATTTTATAGTAGCATTTTACATTTGTTGGATAACGTTGTTGCCTATGGTATTGTATTATTAGATAACAAGTAATCCGTCCGCAAATCTTTTTGTATATTTATCTGATTGCAAAATGTTGATATTTGATCCGGAAAAAGTTAGGAATTATTCCACAATGCGATCTACATTTCTTTAAATTTTAGAAATCTCGTTAATAATTGTGAGCTTTAGCAACTTGGAGGTTTGTAAAGATTTTAAAAATTTCTAAAACTGATTTAACTATTCACTGAACAACAAATTTTAAATTTTGTTGTTTCCTAATGTGCGGTGGGTGTTTCTTATATGATTTTTCCCGCTGATTGTGAATGTGTAAACTGAATTTTTTTAACTTCCACCACCCTTCAAAAGCTGAGTTATTCATATTTTTATAGTGGAACGTTTTATTATAATGTTTACATTATGCATATCACGTCGCTATCGAATCCCAATTTTTTTGCATGTGATTTTCGTCTGTATGGTATGTATCTCTGAAGCAGCCTTGATTAGGTTCTAATAATAATCTGTGGGCATTGATGTTTATTTTCAAACTCGCATGATTAAACACATGATTTGTGACCTGTTACTATGTTATATACAAAATTTGAACGACCATCTTTGATTTTTTATCATTTCCTTGCACTATTTAGCAATGCCTGCCTTAGAATATCTTTCAAATTGCGAAGGATCGTGCAAAATTGTATGAATTTGTGTGACCGCAATTTTTCTATGCTTCTATCTCTTTATGCCATATTCTGATCTGCTAAAGTTATTGTACACAAATCATCGATATTCTTCAAGACAAAAGAAGTGCATGGACGACCTTCACGAATATCATTAAGCCTTAATCTTTTACGCTTCTGCGAAACATTTGTAAACCAAGTTTTAGATTGTACTTCATCTCCAAATAACGAACTAAGTTTTCCAAACATTACTGTAGTGTTATATGGTTTAGAAATTTATAAAAAGTAATCACTATAAAATCACAAGTCGAAATTTCATTTTTACATACAAAAACTATTTTATTAAATTTTGTTGTAACTTAACTGCTAGGTTTGAAAGGGATTGTCAACTGATTTATAGGTTAAGTGTTAAATTTCCGTAATATACGGTTGGGGAAAGAGAAATCCAAATCCATTATTTTTTTGGTAGATGGCTGTGGTGATCAATATCTCGTAAAGTATCGATCAAACAATTTCAGATTTATGCTCGTTGTCAGGGTGATATTTCACACTAAAAAATTATTTTGCTGTTTTTTTTGTTTATCCAGTTGTAAGTTACAGGGTGTTAAAAATGGAAGTCAACAAAGAGAAAATTCCGTTCAGTTTTCATTTTTTCTTTGATAAAGGCGAAAATGCAAGCCAGACGGCTGAAATTGTAAATGGTGTTTATGATCCCGAAACTGTAACAGCTAGTTACGTGCAATTTTGGTTTCGTCAATTCCGTTCAGGTATTTTTGATGTTAAAGAGATGCACCTCGCACAGGCAGGCCCGTCGTCACAAATGTCGATAAAATCACAGAAACAAACGAAGTTGACCGGCATGTTAGTAGTCGTAGCATCGCCCAGGAGCTAAAGATCGGCCATAAAACAGTTTTAAACCATATTGACCAGAAACGGCCAGAATTGGCCGACAGAAGAGGTTGTGTTCCATCAGAACAACGCCAGGACACACACGTCTGTAGTGACTCGCCGGAAACTCTGAGAGCTTGGTTGGGAAGTTTTAATGCATGCACCATATAGTCCGGACTTGGCACCAAGCGATTACCACCTTTTTCTCGCATTGCAAAACTTCCTGAGTGATAAGCAGTTGGCATCAAGAGAAGATTGTAAAAACCGATTGCTAGAGTTTTTCACCGAGACTTCTATGAGAGGGGCGTTATGAAGCTACCTTTAAAATGGCAACAAATTATAGAACAACACGGTGTATGTTTAACCCAAATCGGACAATCCGAAACATGTTAAATAAAGTCTTGAAGTGCACGCAAAATAATGGATTTCTTTTTCCCCAACCTTTATAATAATTGCAGAACGCTGGCAATATGAAGTGTACTAGATTACCCCAATTTCAGCAAAGATCCTTGTATAAAATGACTTAACAAATGCAGAAGGAGAGCATGCCGCCGAGGACAGTTTTGCACTTTGTTCACTATTCCGGTTCTTGAGTTTCAATGGAGCGCAGACATGCATTTGATTAAAATTTTTGGAGGAATTAAAATATTTTTAAATTTTTGCGACGTTGCAATCCTCTTAACACCTGAAGCCCCAAGAATTTTGCCCATCTAAATTTAACTCGACTGCTTTTTAGATACTCAAGAATGTATTATAACGACATGTCGATTGGACATGTGGGTCGAGTGACATTAAAATACGTGTGATGGGTATCTAAAAAAGGCTATAGAAGTCGAGTTATATCTAGATGTGCAAAATTCATGAAGTTTAGGTGTTAAACACGGTTCTAACTTTCAAAAAGGTTTGGAATCCACAGGAAATTCCAAGGCAAATGTATGTTAGCTCCGGGAACCGGGATACTGAGCAATGTGCAAAACTATCCTGGTTAGCTTGTTCTCCTTCCACTAACAAATAATGTCGAATTTTAAAAAGGGCAAATCAGATTTATGAACTGTCAAATTTTATAGTAGCATTTTACATTTGTTGGATAACGTTGTTGCCTATGGTATTGTATTATTAGATAACAAGTAATCCGTCCGCAAATCTTTTTGTATATTTATCTGATTGCAAAATGTTGATATTTGATCCGGAAAAAGTTAGGAATTATTCCACAATGCGATCTACATTTCTTTAAATTTTAGAAATCTCGTTAATAATTGTGAGCTTTAGCAACTTGGAGGTTTGTAAAGATTTTAAAAATTTCTAAAACTGATTTAACTATTCACTGAACAACAAATTTTAAATTTTGTTGTTTCCTAATGTGCGGTGGGTGTTTCTTATATGATTTTTCCCGCTGATTGTGAATGTGTAAACTGAATTTTTTTAACTTCCACCACCCTTCAAAAGCTGAGTTATTCATATTTTTATAGTGGAACGTTTTATTATAATGTTTACATTATGCATATCACGTCGCTATCGAATCCCAATTTTTTTTGCATGTGATTTTCGTCTGTATGGTATGTATCTCTGAAGCAGCCTTGATTAGGTTCTAATAATAATCTGTGGGCATTGTGGGGTTTTACTTCTCTAAATATCGATTTTCACTATACATATTGTCTTTGTGAAACCTTTCGCCATGCTCGTCATTCATTGACCCTAGGTTTGCCGGGAAAAAGTCCAAATGCAATTGGAGTAAATGAATCTTCAAAACCATGGTGCAACCGATATCGCTGTTTGTGGAAATTAAAAAATTCACAATTTGTTCGTAAGTTTTTGCTTTTGTATTTCCCAGGAAATTGGAACGCCTCGGTCAGTTTTTAATCGAATACACTAAATGCTGTGACCAATTTGTGGCCCAATAAAAACTCCTCCTTTTATTTTTGCCTCGCTTTGTCTAGGAAACTTCTCTCTCAGATATTGAAATCCTTTGCCATCTTTATTTAAAGATTTGACACAATTTATCATCCGTCCCGGTTTATGTTTAGGTGTGGTAGTAGAACTTCCTTTGTATCAACGAAAGGAGGATTTGTAACTTTTTTTCTCCATCAACTAGGTGTTCATTCATATGTACTGTGTGGGCAATAGGAATAGAGGGGTACGAATTTCCTATGTGGAGAAGAGCTCTCTTCAAGCTTAGAGTAGATGAATCAATAAATAGTATTCACTCATTAGTTTGTATTTATATCCTAATGCATTCATTAGTCCAGGAATCTCACGATGTAAAAAATGAAAAAAAATTTGTTCACGTCTCCTATACATGGAAATATGCGTACCACTCTGTAACAGATTCCAAGCTTGCAACCTCGAGCCCAACATATCGGTTTGAACTTTGTACAAATTTGAATCTCGTACGAATCCGTTAAGCTCATCTTGTGAAAGTGGAGTACCTATATCAAGTGGTTGGAAGGATTCGAGTCTTCTTCCATATGTTCAACAATATTATGTTCAGCAATATTCAGAGCATCGTCAAGTGTATATGATTCTGGTCTAAGAACGGATTGCAGATTTGGTTACTGTACTTTCACTTCAATGAAATTTTAGATAGATTCGTTAAACAAAAACAGCAATCTGTAACATGATCTATAGGTTTTCTCTACACCATAGGCGGTGCAAACCGCATTGATTTGCGGGTGCCGTTCAACCATCCTCTTAAATTTACAGCACCCGTTGCGTAAATGATATGCGGCGCCCACGGTTTATCTTGCTTTCCTAGTTTACATCGAAAATAATGCTCATAAGCTTTTTTGAGTAAACTCGCCACATACGCAACAAAATGTATTCGTTTGATTTACACTTTGCAACATTCTATAAAGTTTATCCGCAAAATATACTGTACATTAAAATATTATTGCTTCATTTGTATTTTATATCTGTTTATAGACGCGTTAGTATATCAACTGCTGCTCATCCTGTCCGCGGCGCTTATATATCTTAAGGCAACCTTTCGAGCGATTTTTAGAACCTTCTCCAGACGTTGTTTAGATTCCAATGATGAGTGAACACCCACCGAATTACGTTCGGTACAATGCGATACAACATACGCCATGTTTAACGAATATCTTAATATCTGAGGGTGATACGAAGATTCTGTGTGCAGAGTTTGTTTTCGCCACTCAAAATACATAAAAAGTACCCATCAGACATCAGAAAACAAAAATCGCGTTGGTCTGCGTTATAATATAAAGAATCAATATAAAAACAATAAACTTTTTCTTTTTTAAATGAATTACTATTTGAGGATTGTACAACGTTCAATAACCTGATAAGCACTACATTCTTGTTTTGTTGTAATACAAAGAATCAAAACAGTAAGGTCATTCTCAGAGCATGTATTGTCTATATTCTAACAACTTTAAAATACGTATGCCAGTACGCGCACTACCTCCATCGCTTCTTACACTTCCCTACTACTGGTTTTGGGTTGTTCTAGATCATCCAAAATCTGGATTTTCATTTTGAAATGTAACCAACCATCTTAATTATGTCTCATGTGCCAACTTTTATTACATCACGCGTATTATTTTTAATTGTGCTAAAAGCAATTTTGTACGCACCTCTATAAGACTAATTTTACAACACTCAGTACAACTTTTTATTTTTAGAAACCTTGATGTTTGGTCTCTGGGATTTTCTCGTGAAGATTTCATGTCTGGTGAAATTTTAATCCTTAACCTTGTTCCGAAAAATAGTCTACTAAAAAAAATCCACTGAAAAAACCTTTGAAAATATTTAACTTGATCACTATGGCTAATTATATTTTGTAAAATTCCTGGTGCTTAACCTAACCTCTTTTAACTAGCGTTAGTAACAAACTATAGATTATTCATATACGTGAGAAAACTACCAAATCTTATTTTTCAAGGTTGTTGGTCTAATCATCGGATGCAAATTTCATTAGTCAGATGCAATAGCCACTTTTTTACTAAGCTAAACCAAGCTTTGGCCAGAGAATTGGAAATATTAATTAGTCGTAATAGATAACAGTTATTCACCGAGCCATTGCAGTTTTCATTTCTTTACTTATTTTTGCCATCTTACATTTATTGAATTTTTGAAGCTTCTTTACAAATGGCATCTTATACTTTGACGGACGATGCCGAAGATACTCCTAAACACCGGAAAGTTATTTACGGCAATAGAGTTCCTTTACACTTATTGCAATAGCACACAACACAATGTACGTATTATTTTCCACCCTGTCGTTACCGATGGTTTTAATTTTCTTAACCACGTCGTCTTAAGATACAATTAGATCTGACTCCAATTGCCACAAGTTCTCAGAATAACCAATCGCGCAGTTTTTCTCTAAATCCACGGGACGTAAACCCTGACATCAGGGTTTTCTTCTTTGGATAAAGACCATCCAATCTGTATTGCTTTTTAGTGAAAGTCATCTGATTAAAATTGTTTCATCTCTGGTATTCGTGTTTATATTACTGTGAAAACCCTCTCTGAGTATTGTGACTCAAGTACAGTGAACTGTATTAATGAGAATGTGATAGAAAATATCAAATTATTATCTTATCTTCCTATTTCTTTTCTTTGTCAGGCTAGCTCAACAGAAATTATACTGTGGAATTTTTAAAAATGAAATGAAACACGGAAATCTCAAAATACATCTATGCATTCAAAACCATTTTTCTTTCATACAAAAGAAGTTATAAAACAGTTTACAGCTTAAGTTCATATTAGAAAATTATTCCTAATAGTTACTTAAAAATAATCCCTAACTAATCTTTATTAACAGTTACACAATTCAAACCTCTTCTCTGTGAGTTATCAAAATTCACATTAATTTTGCAGTGGATTCGATCCTTTATTACTACACGCTTGTGAGTGTAATTGGCCAATGACGCTGCACAGATCATTTAGTAAAAGGTCAAAATGCTTCGAACTCTGACTTCAAAGGTTGCTGGTAATTATCCGCTTCACAAAAAATTTTAAAAGATTAAGAACTTATTCCAATTTAAAGCATCAACTCTGCATATTCGATTTACTCAAAAAAAAATGGATAATGAATCGCCGAATACTGAATCTTTCAATGAATTCTGAATGTGAATTACTTCCGTTTATATACAAAATATTCTCAATACGTCATATTCGAGAGTTTTCCCGATTTATTTCAAATGATTAGTCACTTTGAGTAATGTAATATTTACCCGAATGTCGCGTTTTAATGGGCTAATTAGTATAAAGCAATAATTTATATATATCGTAAAACGTGTGGTCTATTTTTTTCTAATGCACGAAGTTAATGGTTCGCGGTCTCTTTTGTAATACGTAAAGCTATTAAACCACTTCTTATCTTATCTTTCATTTATTTTAATAGCCGCGTGAGTTCCTTGAATCGAAGCGCTTTTCATTTGCGGAAAGTAGATAGCTATTTAATGACTTTTAAAAACATTTCTTAGTACAAATAGTGTATTCGAAAATTCTAGAAATAAAATGTTTTCCATTCCGAAAGGACCTGCACCTTGAAGAAGTTCTAGATTACTGGAACGGTGGAATGACCTGCACGTTCCAGTGACCTAAAGAACCAAACTACAGGTCCAACCAAAGTATAGGGTTTTAGTGAGAAACCAGAGTAAGACAAGTCCCGTAAGAGGACACCACATTACCTCCCAAGTACACAGCGTACTTAAATTGTTATTACAGATGATGGCATCCCCTGGAGTAAAAAATTCCTGAGTTAAAATAGTCCCCCATTCGGATCTCCGGGAGGGGACTACTTCGGGGGATGTGTTCGGAAAGCATAGAAGAGGTGTCGTGACCATTCTGCGAGTCAGAGCGTGGAATGTAAGAACTATGAAGCAAGTTGATATGCTAGAGAGCTTGAAAATTGAAATGTATAGGATAGCAGTAGACATAGTAGAGATCAGCGAAGTTTGATGGCCGGGGGAGGATTAGAATCTAAACCGGTAAATACAGTAATAATACAAGTATACATGCCCACCTCTAGCTACAGTGAGGAATAGGTAGAGGCAATCTGCAAAGATATCGAAGACATACTATGATGCGTAAAAGAACATGAAAATTTAATAATTACGGGGATTTTAATGCAGTGGTAGGTGAGGGTGATACGAAGATTCTGTGTGCAGAGTTTGTTTTCGCCACTCAAAATACATAAAAAGTACCCATCAGACATCAGAAAACAAAAATCGCGTTGGTCTGCGTTATAATATAAAGAATCAATATAAAAACAATAAACTTTTTCTTTTTTAAATGAATTACTATTTGAGGATTGTACAACGTTCAATAACCTGATAAGCACTACATTCTTGTTTTGTTGTAATACAAAGAATCAAAACAGTAAGGTCATTCTCAGAGCATGTATTGTCTATATTCTAACAACTTTAAAATACGTATGCCAGTACGCGCACTACCTCCATCGCTTCTTACACTTCCCTACTACTGGTTTTGGGTTGTTCTAGATCATCCAAAATCTGGATTTTCATTTTGAAATGTAACCAACCATCTTAATTATGTCTCATGTGCCAACTTTTATTACATCACGCGTATTATTTTTAATTGTGCTAAAAGCAATTTTGTACGCACCTCTATAAGACTAATTTTACAACACTCAGTACAACTTTTATTTTTAGAAACCTTGATGTTTGGTCTCTGGGATTTTCTCGTGAAGATTTCATGTCTGGTGAAATTTTAATCCTTAACCTTGTTCCGAAAAATAGTCTACTAAAAAAAATCCACTGAAAAAACCTTTGAAAATATTTAACTTGATCACTATGGCTAATTATATTTTGTAAAATTCCTGGTGCTTAACCTAACCTCTTTTAACTAGCGTTAGTAACAAACTATAGATTATTCATATACGTGAGAAAACTACCAAATCTTATTTTTCAAGGTTGTTGGTCTAATCATCGGATGCAAATTTCATTAGTCAGATGCAATAGCCACTTTTTTACTAAGCTAAACCAAGCTTTGGCCAGAGAATTGGAAATATTAATTAGTCGTAATAGATAACAGTTATTCACCGAGCCATTGCAGTTTTCATTTCTTTACTTATTTTTGCCATCTTACATTTATTGAATTTTTGAAGCTTCTTTACAAATGGCATCTTATACTTTGACGGACGATGCCGAAGATACTCCTAAACACCGGAAAGTTATTTACGGCAATAGAGTTCCTTTACACTTATTGCAATAGCACACAACACAATGTACGTATTATTTTCCACCCTGTCGTTACCGATGGTTTTAATTTTCTTAACCACGTCGTCTTAAGATACAATTAGATCTGACTCCAATTGCCACAAGTTCTCAGAATAACCAATCGCGCAGTTTTTCTCTAAATCCACGGGACGTAAACCCTGACATCAGGGTTTTCTTCTTTGGATAAAGACCATCCAATCTGTATTGCTTTTAGTGAAAGTCATCTGATTAAAATTGTTTCATCTCTGGTATTCGTGTTTATATTACTGTGAAAACCCTCTCTGAGTATTGTGACTCAAGTACAGTGAACTGTATTAATGAGAATGTGATAGAAAATATCAAATTATTATCTTATCTTCCTATTTCTTTTCTTTGTCAGGCTAGCTCAACAGAAATTATACTGTGGAATTTTTAAAAATGAAATGAAACACGGAAATCTCAA
Organism: Platerodrilus igneus; assembly: GCA_036346225.1. Classification (NCBI taxonomy): domain Eukaryota; kingdom Metazoa; phylum Arthropoda; class Insecta; order Coleoptera; family Lycidae; genus Platerodrilus; species Platerodrilus igneus. The sequence continues at coordinate 6,281,994 of JARFIW010000787.1, read as the reverse complement.
AATACATCTATGCATTCAAAACCATTTTTCTTTCATACAAAAGAAGTTATAAAACAGTTTACAGCTTAAGTTCATATTAGAAAATTATTCCTAATAGTTACTTAAAAATAATCCCTAACTAATCTTTATTAACAGTTACACAATTCAAACCTCTTCTCTGTGAGTTATCAAAATTCACATTAATTTTGCAGTGGATTCGATCCTTTATTACTACACGCTTGTGAGTGTAATTGGCCAATGACGCTGCACAGATCATTTAGTAAAAGGTCAAAATGCTTCGAACTCTGACTTCAAAGGTTGCTGGTAATTATCCGCTTCACAAAAAAAATTTTTAAAAGATTAAGAACTTATTCCAATTTAAAGCATCAACTCTGCATATTCGATTTACTCAAAAAAAAATGGATAATGAATCGCCGAATACTGAATCTTTCAATGAATTCTGAATGTGAATTACTTCCGTTTATATACAAAATATTCTCAATACGTCATATTCGAGAGTTTTCCCGATTTATTTCAAATGATTAGTCACTTTGAGTAATGTAATATTTACCCGAATGTCGCGTTTTAATGGGCTAATTAGTATAAAGCAATAATTTATATATATCGTAAAACGTGTGGTCTATTTTTTTCTAATGCACGAAGTTAATGGTTCGCGGTCTCTTTTGTAATACGTAAAGCTATTAAACCACTTCTTATCTTATCTTTCATTTATTTTAATAGCCGCGTGAGTTCCTTGAATCGAAGCGCTTTTCATTTGCGGAAAGTAGATAGCTATTTAATGACTTTTAAAAACATTTCTTAGTACAAATAGTGTATTCGAAAATTCTAGAAATAAAATGTTTTCCATTCCGAAAGGACCTGCACCTTGAAGAAGTTCTAGATTACTGGAACGGTGGAATGACCTGCACGTTCCAGTGACCTAAAGAACCAAACTACAGGTCCAACCAAAGTATAGGGTTTTAGTGAGAAACCAGAGTAAGACAAGTCCCCGTAAGAGGACACCACATTACCTCCCAAGTACACAGCGTACTTAAATTGTTATTACAGATGATGGCATCCCCTGGAGTAAAAAATTCCTGAGTTAAAATAGTCCCCCATTCGGATCTCCGGGAGGGGACTACTTCGGGGGATGTGTTCGGAAAGCATAGAAGAGGTGTCGTGACCATTCTGCGAGTCAGAGCGTGGAATGTAAGAACTATGAAGCAAGTTGATATGCTAGAGAGCTTGAAAATTGAAATGTATAGGATAGCAGTAGACATAGTAGAGATCAGCGAAGTTTGATGGCCGGGGGGGAGGATTAGAATCTAAACCGGTAAATACAGTAATAATACAAGTATACATGCCCACCTCTAGCTACAGTGAGGAATAGGTAGAGGCAATCTGCAAAGATATCGAAGACATACTATGATGCGTAAAAGAACATGAAAATTTAATAATTACGGGGGATTTTAATGCAGTGGTAGGTGAGGGTACGGAAGGAGCGGCAGTAGGTTTATTTGGTTTAGGCACGATAAATAACAGGGGAAATGGATGGTGGAATTTTACGACAGGAACAATTTAACCATCACAAACACATTATTTCAACATCATGGTAGAAGACGATACACGTGGAAGATGCCAAGGGATATATGAAGATATGAAAAATATTAAATTCTTGTTAGACAACGGCTTAGGAATCAAGTAAAAGGGTGTAGAAACTACCAAGAAGCAGATATAGACACTGACCACAACACCGTAATTATGATGGCCGCTGTTAAATTTAAAAATTTTAAAAAACGGAACGGAAAAAGGCACTTTGACTTTGAGAAACTAAAAGATAAAGCTTTCCACAAAATATTTGACAAAAATGAATTGCTGAAAGATATCGGGAAAATGTCTTATACTAACGAAGTAGAAACAGAATGGAATAACATTAAATCCAGCTTAGGCATGGCGGCCAGAGATATTCTGGGGGTATACACAAAAAGAAAATAAGAAACCATGGATAACAAATGATATCCTGAATCTAATAGAAGAAAGACAAAAATACAAAAATCGATCAAACGAAACAGGAAAACGGGGGATACAAAGCCATAAAATGGAAAATTATTCGCAGATGCAAGGAAGCTATAGAACAATGGATTGATGAAAGGTGCAAAGAGGTACAAACTAAAATGGAAATAGGAAAGACAGACGAAACATACAAACTAATTAGAATGAATTTTAGGGATATAAAACCATACAGCAAAAAAATAAGGGACACGGGAGGAAACGTCATTATAGAATATGTAAAGAAAGTGGATAGAAGGCAAGAATATATAGGGAATTTATATGCAGGAGAAGAACTTACAGCGTTAGATCAAGAATCAGAAATAGAAAACGATGACGGGATATCCTATACTTAGAGATGAGCTTGAATTAGCATTAAAACGTCTGAAAAATGGTAAGGCACCGGGTCAGATAAGGTGCAAGCGGAAACTCTAAAAGCTGCTGGACAAGCAGTAACAGAACGACTCTTCCAAATTGTAAGCTATATGTATGAGACAGGCAAGATACCCAAAGATTTAAAACGTAACATCATAGTCACTATACCAAAAAAGAGAGGCTTGGATAGATGTGAAAATATTCGAACAATAAGTTTGACAGCTGACGTGTCAAAAATATTAACTAGAATTGTACACAAAGACGAATGGAAAAACGAGCTGAAGAAGTACTAGGAGTTGATCAATTTGGGTTCAGACTAAACAGGGAAACACGGGAGGCTATTTTAGTTCTGAGGATGATAATGGAGGAAACTATAGAAGAAGGAGTATATAAGGTTTGTAGATGCGGAAAAAGCATTCGACAATGGAAAATGGAAAAAAGTTCGAAATACTCGAAAAGATTTGTAATGAGTTTTAGAGCTAAACGGATATTACATAGCTTATACAAAGAACAAACAGTGGTAATAGAATTAGAGCAGGAACGTAGACAAGTAAATATTAAGAAAGGGGCGAAACAGGGATGTACCCTATCCCCATTAATTTTGAACTTGTACATCGAAGAGGGAATGAATACTGTCAAATGCAAGAAGACATTTGGAATTATTATGCAGGGACAAAAGATTGATATACCTAGATTTGCAGATGCTATAGCGGTATTAGCATCTAGCAAGGAAGAGTTAGAAGCAGCTTTTAATGAAATGGAAACAGTTCTAACAGAGAGATACGGTATGAAAATTCATAAAAAGAAAACTAATGTACTAGTATGCAAAGGAGTGGAAAATAAATTAAAAACCAGAAAACAAATAGGTAACGAGAACTTACAAGAGGTTAAGGATTTCTGCTACCTAGGAAGTCAAATAACGCAAGATGGGAAGAGCGCAAAAGATATAAAACAAAGATTAGTATAAGGTCGTGCTACGTTTAACAAGAAAAAGCAATTATCGTGTTCAAAGACAACACACACAGAAACAAGGAAAAGATTGCTTAAAACGTATGTGTGGAGCCAGCACTGTACGGTTGTGAAACGTGGACAGTAAGAGAAGCGGACAGGTAAAAGATAGAAGTCTTGGAAGTGTGGTGCTACAGACGTATGATGATGATATCATGGAAAAACAAAGTTAAGAACAAAGAGGTACTAGAAAGGATAGGAGAAGAAAGAAGTATGTGGAAAACAGTAAAGAATAGGAGAGATAGGGTGATAGGCCATATACTAAGTGCGGAATATATTAGAAGCAGAGGTAGGAAAAAATAGAGGTAGAGGTTAGATTATTGCACACGGATAGTGAAAGATGTAGGACGTGGGAATTTTAGGGAAATGTTCAGGCTAGCTCAGAATAGAAATCAATGGAGGTACGCGTCCATCCAATTCGAAGATGGAAACCTAATGACGAAAAAAATAACTGTATTTAAACCTGATGATTATTACAAGCAACTACGGGTATTGTTTTGGCAATACTCTCAACTATTGTTAATTGTGCGAAAGGATTTACTGGAAAACTATTAATTCGGCAAATGTCTAAGTGATGGTGGATCCTTGCTTGCCACAGGCTGTTTAACCCCCTTCACATACCACTGACTTCTGGTGAAGTAGTGCATATAATTAGGAAAAAGCAGAAAGGGAACCAAGCTGTATCTAGGCTGTGGGAATTTCAGGGAACGGTGTAGGCTAGCTCAGAATAGAAATGAGTGAAGACACGCGTCCAACCATGACGAAAAAATAAGCGCAGAAAAAAATCATTGCAATTAAATGGTAGCCGCAGACTGCTTAACCCCCTTCACATACTACTGAATATCGGGTAAGTAGGGTATATATTTATAAACAATAGAAGGGGAACAGAACTGCATCTAATAAGAAAGAGCAGCGGCTATGTTCTAAAACAACAAACATAGAAACAAGAAGAAAATTGTTGAAAACATATGTGTGGAATACAGCACAGTACGTCTATGAAATAGGGGCAGTAGGATAAGCAGACAGAGAAACGGTAGAAGCCTTTTGGAATGTTGTGCTTCAGATGTATGAAGATGATTGCATGGACAGACAAAGTTAATAACAAAGAGGTCATAGAAATAGTAAGGGAATAAACATAACTGTGAAAATAAATAAAATAGGAGAAATAAAACGGCAGGATAGGTTCTAAGGCATTTTTGGGGGATAGTGAGGGATATATTACAAGCAGAGATAGGAAAAAAGAGGTAGAGGTAGACCTATATCAAAGTTTTGCACACAGATAGTGAGTATGCCGACTGTGCAAATTTCAGGAAATGTGTAGGTTGACACAGAATGGGAAACAATGAGGGTACGCGTCTATCCAGTTCCAGGACTAAAGACCTGTTGATGATGAAAATGTTTTGTTTGACACTCTTAAAATGAATTTAATTAGATAATAAAAGCTCACAATTACGATCTTTGTGCTTTGTAAATGCAATAAGATTTGTTTTTAGGGTGAATGCAGCGAATATTATACACACGGAGAATATGTTTGGTATTTGATTTCTGGTTTTAAACATTTTATACACGGAAAATTAACTAGTACTTTTAATGATGGCCTCGCTCTTGTGTTTTATGCATACAATAAATTGATATAGTTTTTACGCGGATGTATTAAATTGATATTATTTTATACAATGAAAATAAATGACTTGTGTAATTACATTTGCATTCCAGCAGGGTACATATTTTAGTATTTTTAAACGCGTTTTAAGGTATCTCAAGGGTAATTATTTATAAGTTAGTTTGAAAATTGGGCTTTTAAGTTTATATCCGTTTCACACTCTGCAATAAATGCAATGCACGGAACATAGTTAATAAGAGCTTTTTTGCACTTCATCAAATAATTACGCTTGATATTTATACAGGGTAGAGAAATTAAATATTGGGAAATTTTAATTTTTCCCGTTTTCTTCATTTTGGGCGGGTTTTTCAGAGAATTTGACGTTTGGTGACCTCTCGTAACCTTTTCATCTCGTCAATCTAAAATGAAAGAAAAACATGGAAGCGCCTAATTTTTTGAAAACAGGTTGCCAAAAATGTACAAAATTTCGCATATAGGCATATAAGGATACCGGATTTTTTTGCTATTTGCACTGCTGCCAGATTAACAGTTTTTTCGAAATTGTAAGTACCTTTGGTTTTTAATTCAACATCCTGTATACTGTTACAATTTTGAAATCTGCCCTTCAATACGAATTCAACCACATGCGATACCATATGTAAATGAAAACTAAATTCAGCTAAATTATAAGATATCAATTGAAAAATTACCAAAATGTTGTAAGGAAATTGATTCACAACAAACAAGTAAATAGTACCTACAAAAACTTTATACCTAATCAAGTGTTCAAAATGTGTTCCTTTTGTAATTCGACTGTACCCTAATTGATGGTAAAATCTGTCTACTGCATTTCTCTAGGATTCTCTAGAAATTAACTGAGATTCACCGATAATTCGTTGCTGTAACTTTTGCAAGATTTGCGGATTTAATTTTATAAACCGTATTTTTTAGGTATCCTCGATAAAAGTCTTTAGGATTGAAATCCGGTGAACGTGGAGGCCATTCAGCACTTCCTCGTTTACTTGCTGATTCAAAATTGGCTCCAAATAAGTTTCTTAATGCATTTACAATGTCGTTTTTAAGTAGTGTTCGTACTTATCCGACATTAAATTTCCTGTGATCAAGAAAGACCCACTATACCCACTATACCCGACCATACATTTAACTTTTGTTGTCTTTGGGTGTGGCTATACGTCACTCAAATACCTTAGATTATTTTGCCACACTGTAAAGGTTGTTTCGTCAGAAAAACATATCTTGTTAATGAAATTCCCATCAATTACGATTTTTTTCATCATTGTCTCACTGAATTTTAATCTATAGTCGAAGTCATCTTCACTTACTTCTTGCATGCAATAGGTGAATTTTGTACGGTTTGCATGAATTTTTTGTAATACATTTAAGATTGAAAAATCACTTTATATTAGATACTTAGTTCTGCATGATGCATGTGAATCCCCAGTAAAGCTCTGCATAATTTACAAAGTTTTGTTACCATTCATTACAGACTTTGATCAACCTGTTCGATTTCTATGTTTTACGCTCCGACTTTCTTCAAAGCACTTCAGTTTTTTGTAATGTTGACTTATGAATAGAAGATCGATTGCGGAAATTATTATTAAAAAAAGTCTGCTACTTTACATAAGATCTTGTTTTATCAACATAGTCTCTCACTATCAAAAGAGTAATTTGCTCTTGTTCATTAAAAACCATCTTAGAGAACCAACTCTTAAAAACGCGTCAAACTACTGACAGTTTCGGTTAACAGTTTAGGAAAATATCAATACGTATCAAAATCACAGCCTACTACAATCAACCACTTCAAATCTAGTTTCTACTGAAAGATTTATTTATTAATGACTTCTTTAACTACTTCAAATCTTAAGTGTGACATCTGGTTGAACTCGTATTCAAAGGTAGATTTCAAAGTTAAAACAATATATAGGGTGTTGTATTTAAAATACCAAAGTGAACCATGCTTTTGGAAAAACGATCAATCTAGCAACAGTATAAATAACAAAACGAAAATTACCATATCCTTGAACCCCACATGCCAAATTTTGCACATCTTTGATGATCCGTTTACGAGAAAATTTGGCGTTTACAGACCTTCCTTCCCCTTTATATACCTAAAGAGTGTTAACGTAAACAGTAAATATCTACCGTGTTCTTGCTTATTACACTATAGTTCGTTCGTTTTAGGATGGCGTCAAACCTAGTAATAAAGTGTTGGCAACTGTATGCAAATGAATACCTAGAATTTCGCTTGAACTATACTAATATTTAACATATAAAGTTTGGCAGTTCTGTACAGTACCGACACCAATTCTTGCTAATGGAAATATTCGTGTATCTTTCATTAAATATATTAGAATTTATACTAACAGTGGTAATGTAACATTTTATCCAGTTGCGACATCATCCTAAAGCTAAAGCGATAAGACCATAAAATAGATTGATAAATCAAAAAAAGTTTTATATTATTAAAGTTTTATTGAATATGCTATCACAAAGTGATAGGTTAAATTAGTCCTGAACATTTCTACCTCACTGATACAACCGGTTCTCCCCTTTTTAATTTTTATAGATAAACTAACAAGATAAACCTCTCACGCGAAGCTTTTTTATGTGTTATGTTATGCCTATAGTCTGCTACAACCTGTATAATACATGCATGCACCCATATACAGACCATGCATGAGCTTATACTTGCACACTCGCACGTACACACGCACTGGCGCATGCACACCTACCAACAACACAAACATGCACTCATTTATCTACACACGCACACGCACATGTTCGCATGTACATAAGCGCACGGCCGCACATACCCACACACACGCATGTACATGAACCCACTACATATACGGATACGTGCACTCGCACACACAAGGGTGCATCCATGCGCATTCAAAGAAAAAGAACAAAACCCCGTTTGTACCCTACTTCACAGCTTCATTTGTTATCGTATCTATCCAACTAACTTCATGTTCTGTAACATCACATTTCAAAATTTCTAACCCTCTTTCCTCTTCTTTGTTTATATTCCAGGTTTTACATCTGTAAACAATCACACTTCAGCCACATGTATTTAATGTCCTTTTATTAACTTGTGTTTATTTTTTACTATCTCATCGTTGCCTTTGTTCAAAAGCTTTTTTAGCCAAAGTATCCTACTTTTTATATCTTCCTTACTACAAGTGTCGTTTTCTATTTTGCTATCTAAATAACAGGAATTTGTTACTTCCTGTATAGTATTATTCCCGATTTTAACTTTACTTTCTTCTTACTTTCTTTTTTTTTCTCTCATTTCATTATTATAGTTTTGCTTTCATTAATATTTATGTGATAATCTCTTATGAGTATTTTGTTCTCATACTAATTATACTATTCTTAAATCCCTTTCAATTTCTGCTAAATACTACTGTATCGTTTGCAAACGTATGCATTCGAACTATTTTTTCCATATCTTAATTTCAACTTTAAGCGCCTTATTTATATTTTTGCTCAACCAGTGTCCAAACATTTCCGTCTAGCGCCCGCTTCTACGTTAGCTTGTATTTTGTCATTATTTATTTATTGTAATCACAGTCTTTTATTTCTAATATTAATTGTAAATTATTGTTATGTCGTTTAAACATCACTGACCCTTAAATGCGCTATTTTAATCTCCGCCAGCAAGGCCTTCTCTGGTCCTGTTACGGCATTCCGTACAGACAAGAAAGAAAAGTAAAGTAAGCAATGAAAAACGCCCACATCGAATACCACCACAAAAAAAGGAATCTAAAGAAAGCTTTGGTAGCTACGGAGTAGGGTGGGTTATACAGAAATAAAAATGATACCTCAAGAAAAGAATTTTATTTACAATCCACTAATTAAGAAAACATCTTACAAAAAAAGAAACCAACCTGCATAGAAAACAACATTTATCCAAAACATATCACGCAGGATTTACACATTACTAAAATCTACACAAAATAATAAATACATTCCTGACTACTTCAAACTAATTGTAATACTTAATCCTAATATGTATATTAACAGAAATTAAAAAAATTATGGTGAATTGCTTTCAGTCGCTTGTTTAATCCAATTTTACATCTTTGATATCAAAATAGTCATAAAACCATTGTTTACGAGTAACTCTTGGTAAGTAAATACAAAAAAAATATTAAAGAGTAAACTACAACAATGATGGAAAAAACCATCTACACACGAAATGCATTTCGCTGCAGCTGTAAAAAAAATTACGTAAAAACATCACATTTAAATAATAGTGCACTCTAAATTTTTATATAGAACATTTTTACGGTCAGTCAATGCAAATCTTAATCTCTAAATAAATACCTAAACAGTAACAGCCATCGTCAATAGCACACTCCGACTATCCGAGTGAAGCAAGACCAATTTCAACACTTCAAGTGTGCGATGAGTAACCTGAAAAAGTCAGACCCAATTCTTACCGATGCAAGTCATCAAAGCGACGCAGAGAAGAAACAGTAATCTCCAGAGCTGGACATATGGTGCTGCTCCTATGTTAACTCGACCACAAGGATTATCGTGCTCCTTACATTTTACGTTAGTATGAGTTTTGAATGGAACCAACAATCATTTTGGTATTACTTCACTGAATATCGAAAATATTGTCACACAAATTTATTTATCTCCAATCAAAATTGCAATATTTTGGCACTGTTTTTCATTAAATAAAAGTTTACATAAATAACAAATTGGCAGACATCGTTATCGTCGTGTATTAAACATTATATCAATGACACTTCATACCTATATCACAAACAACTCGTCGGAGTATTTTTTCTTATCACTAACAACATGAGTGAAGTTCGAACTAGCAAAGCAGACAGGACAGCAAGCTGCACATTAAAATTGTTGAATTATCAAATCAGAAATGAGTAACATCAGTAGTCGCCAGACAATAACCCAAAACAACCGATTAAAAGTTTCCAGTTCACATTAAATATTATCAACCTAAATGTAGTACCATCGTCGCAGATATGAGAATGCGTACGTTATTCCCAGCTTTCAACAAACCGAAAATTTTTACTAAACATTACCCAATCATATTCCTCTTTATTGAAGGACAGAATATTTCTAATTTTACATAAGCCAAACGAAGGAACGATTTTTAGAAATAATCATCCTAGGTAACTCTTAGAACATCACTTATTATTATCTCCATAAAAGTTCTGTTCTATTCTCGCGAGAAAGACGTGCATAATCATAATGGAAAACCTACGTTCACCTCTTGTTCCGTACAACAGGTTGTAAGACTCCAGGCAACACGAAAATACCTCAATGGGTGTAACTAAATAATGAATATCTGCCATCAAGCTTGTGCAATCATTGAATATGTGTAGGATTGGTGGTCTAACTTTCCGCATAAAAATTACAGAAATTTAAGGTATCAATTAATAATCCGTATAAAGATAAGCGAAGCGAAAATAACCTTGCAGAAACATGTACGTCACATTGTAATATCTTTGAAAACAAATGTTCTAATGATAAAATGCCAGATTTTCGATGCTATATCAAAATAGGATTTAGGACAGATTTGAAGTATTTAAATTTATAACTGGATTTTTTAATAAAAATCCTACAGGGTGACGGATAAGCAATCGTTTAAATTGAGCAGGCGGTTGGAATTTTTAATGAATTCTCGCAAATAAACCTGAATACAGTAAAGAATATACAATTTAATTACGTACGAACGAAAATATTTCTAGCCATAAAAGCAATGTGGGTATAACCTTTCCCCAGTGTCTCCATTTTGAAATTGGTCTAATAATAATATTGTTTTCTAAGTGCGATAATCTTTCTTAAAACCAAATTCGTTACTCTCAAATTTCCTTATTTCTAACCTCTGTCGATTAAGTATTAGTGCATGTATCACACACAGGTGCCCTACACACGCACATGCCCGTACTCTCACACATGTGTACACTCTGATGCACTCGCTCACCCAAACATACGCACACATACAAAATATTAAGATGTATCTTTTTGACATAAGTTAAGATTTAAAATTTTGCGATTATAAACTAAGTTAGCCGAAGCACGACAGGGTTATTTCTAAAAATTTACCGGTGGTTGCATAATTGAAGACTTTCTGGGTGCTATGAAAATTTGATTTTTATGTGATTAATGATGGCGTGTGTAACTTAATGAAAGATTTCTTCCATGTATACAATTGACCTACCAGCATCTTCTTTATGTGTCACATTGTTACCCTTAAGACGAACGGGCCAGTATGAAAAGAACAAAATCAGTAACGGAATACTGGGCCGAATTACAGGATAACAAAGGAAGGGAGAGACAGAGAAAGAAAACCAATACCGCGCTAAACACATTCGGAGGTTGGTGGGGTCTTCAGAACGAAACACACGAACCAATTCTCCTTTTTCTTAGAACATTTGTTCGTAACTTATTTTAATGGTATCGAAACCAAACTTGTGTATTACACTTCACGACAGCATCAAGATTTTTTTTGTTAAACCGCCTGGTTATGTTTATAGTTAACAAAATAGTATAGCGGTGAAGAAACAAGTCACAATTTTTATGTAAACCACGCATTTTTATATGATAAACACGAGATACACTCTATATAGAATTTTTTTACCAGATTGCAAAACCTACACACGACATTCAGTAAATTCTTATCAAACAGAAAGTGTAATATATACATGTGGACTTGTGAATTAAATAAAGGAAGAGCAACGTTGGTTGCCTAGTTGAACTATCTTGAAATATAAAAGTGTAGCGAACCCGTATATTCAAATAAGTAGAATTTTAATGACTTTTAAATTAAAAATGCATTAAATTTACAGATACGAAATGGAGCGTAACAGTATACACATTTTCGCAAAATATACTAACACAGCTCCAACTGTCATAACATAAACGTTTTTGTGTTCCTAAATTCCATCAACTAGCACATCAGTTCCAAGGTATGCTTGAAGCATAAAGTTTTGTATTCTATTACTAAAATCATGTATTCTAGTTACACTAGCAAGAAAACTTTGCTAAAAAGCACATTAAATGTTGGCAATCAAAAAATTCTTTGATTTAATTAAATTTAGGATAAATGTTTTAAAATTCATGTGCACCTTTGATCAAGATACCTTTTGGTGCAGTATTAGAAACCAATATTAGTATTTTATTACTACTGGAATTTTGAAGTTGTAGCAAAATTAACACTTTTCCGTTTTTTTCAGGTGAAAAGAGCTCGCACTGATGCTACTCCGGATTCTACAGACACTGATCGGTGAGTTTTAACTAATAATACTTGTATGAAATATTATATTATGATTTCTAAAATTAGGTTTATTCGAACATTTCAGATGGTGGCAAATTGAAAGTCAATCGTTTTAAACTGTATTCAAGTAAAAAATTATTATTTAACCCACATTCATTTTTTTATATATTATTTTGTTGTTAGGTTCTGAGGTTACATGCGTACCAAGGTTACCTCTATAAACAAAAATATAAGCACGAGCAATGGTTTACGTATGGATAAATTGAAAATTTGTGTTTAATGTTTTGTTAATTATCCATTATAATTGTGGAATTTGAGTTATTGTTCATGACGATGCTTTTTAATTTGTAGGCTTGATAGCCTTCGTTGTCAATTATTTTTGTGTTGCACCTTTAGGTCATATTCATAACTAATCTATGACTCTGGGATGGAGAAAGGTGAAGGAAGTTACACGAAATCCCATGTAATAGAAAGAGAATAACTTTCTATTACACTGTAACGGCGTTTAGTCTACCTGTGACCGGAATAATTACATCGAAATGTAAGCGAGGTGTTTGTACACGAAAGATGATTGATAGGCCTCTGCGGACGGTGGACTTCATTAACAGGTACAAGAGTTTGCAATTAAGAGTTTTACTAAGCTTACAATAGGTACATTCGAGATATTATTTGCATATTCTGGTATGTTCTTGAAATATTAGAACAATTCAATAAGATATAAATTGTCGTGATGCGTGTTAGTTAGTTGAATTCTAATTGAAGCTTTGATTACAACATAAATTCTAATTTATAGTTTTGAAAGTCGTGATATGAAATAAATTAACGATACATACTGTTTAAGTTAAATTGTCCTATGTGATATAAATTATTATAGTGATCGATATAAATTAATTATTGTACATCGATATAAGTAATTAGAAAGATAGCATCGAAGTTTTAGAAGTTAGTGTTTGTAACCTTGGCGATTAGTCAGAAATAAATTGTTGCGAGTGCTTTAAGAAAATTTCATCGTAGCTACGAGTTATTGAAAAGTCTTGTATAATCAGTAATCAGTAAAAAACTGTTGTTTGTGTATTAGAGTTTTCGTGCAGTACGAATAACGTTGAGTGCGATACAACATATTTGCAAAGGTTAGATGTTTGTGTGTAGTATAAGATTTAGGTACCTTGCATGTAGGATTAAGAATTCTCATTATTTTGTACATATGACTACAGCTCTTCGAATGGTAAAACCAACATAGACATGCGAGGTAACAAATTACTGCAAAATTCTCACATAAATCCGAATTTGTTTTATGTTTTGTTTTACATACGAGCACGTTGAATTAGTCAACCTTTGTTTTTTCAAATTTTTCTGGTGTTGGGGTTTCCCAAGGTGTAAAGCGTACACCCTCATATAAAATTTTACAAGTGATCCTCTATTCTTAAATTGGTACCAATTGTACTATTTTCTACCATTTCTTTTGTATCTGCGAAACACTGGTTGATTTTTCTAGAAAAATGATCTATATTTATAAAAAAGGGGGAATAGTTAACATTTTTAGTCCTTCGTAAGTCAATTGTGCAAGTAAGTATTTCTCTTCACGGCTGTAGTCTTGATACCTACGTTAACTTGTATTCCTTGGTTTTTAAAGGTTTTTTTTTATAATAATACCCAATATCTTATTAAATTTAATTTAATTTTAAAATATTGAATGCGTATTTTTAGTGAGGAACTAAACTGATATGTCCCCGAAAGAGAGCAGCAGCTCTTTCGGTACTTAGCGTGCAGCATTGCATTCTAAGATGCACTACTGCGATGTGGAAGGCAACGGGTAACCACCTCATTACTTTACATGTACATAGCTTACCAAGGTTTTTTAAAATGATGTTATCTTCTGAGGTAAACAATTCTGGAGTTAAAATAGTCCTCCATTTGGTTCTCCGGAAGGGGACTACTTCGGAAGTTGTGATTGGCAAGTTCAATAAGAAGAAAAGTAGAACCGGGAACTTCTTACGTGTCGGGGTGTGAAATGTTAGAAGCAGGCGGCTCCGTGGCGTAGTTGGTATGTGTGTGACTACTACGCCCAAGGTCCCGTGTTCGTATCCCGACACGGTCCGCTTTAATAAAAATACACCCTTGTTCGGATGAGAGGTAAAATGGAGGTCCCGTGTGTGAGTGTTGTCACGCACGTTAAAGATCCCTTGCTTGGAGCAGCAAGGGTTCGGCAAAATTCCAAATTTTCCAGGGAAAAAAACTCGCTTCCTGGCCAATGTAGTATCTTCGGGTGGAGCATTGGAAAACCAACATGAAAGGAATGTTAGAAACGGCGACTCTGTGGCGTAGTTCGTATGCTCAAAATGTCGGGTTCGAATGCCGACATGATCCATTTGAAAAATGTTAAGCGAACATTTTTTACAAAAATACGCCCTGGTTCGGATGAGAGGTAAAATGAAGGTCCCGTGTATAAGTGTTGCCGCGCACGTTAAAGATCCATACCTTGCTTGGAACAGCAAGGGTTCGGCAAAATTCAAAATTTTTCAAGTAATGAAACTCGCTTTCTGGCCAATATACTACCTTTGGGTGGAGCATTGTAGAATCAAATGTAGGCAACGTTAGAAGCAGAAAACAAGTAGGTAAGCTAGGGAATATGAAAATTGCAATGGATATGTTTGCATTAGACATAGTAGAGGTGGCCAGCAGCTGGAGATTTTTGGAGCGGAGATTTTAAGGTTTATACGGGATTGGAGGAAAGAAATTCGATTGTGAGGATAGTTCCGCTGAAAATTTTGAGACATTGTGTAGAAAACTACTTACAAAAGACCGTAGGAGTACTAATGGTAAGATTAAAATGCAAACCGGTAAATAGGGTAGTAATACAAGTTTACATGTCCACCTCTAGCTACAGTGAGGAAAAGGTGCAAGCAAATTATAAATATATCGAAAGCATACTAAGATTCGTAAAAGAACATGAAAATTTAATAATTAAGGGATATTTTAATGCAGTTGTACAGAGGGTACGGAAGGAGCGACTGTAGACTTGTTTTCTTTAGACGCGAGAAACGACAGGGTAAATAAGCCTATGAAATTTTGCAATAAAAACATACACATCATTTCAACATTATGCTAGAGAACGATGCACGTGGAAGATGCCATGAGACATAGTGATATATCAAATAGATTACGTTTTTGTTACGGGTTAGTAATCATGTAGAAGACTGTTAAACCTACCCAGAAGCAGATATAGACACTAACAACAACACAGTAATTATGAAAATCGCGCGTAAATTTAAAGTTTGAAAAAAAAGAAACGGAAAAGGGCACTTTGACTTTGAGAAACTAAAAGATAAAGATACGTACAAACGATTTTAGAAAAAGTCAAACGAATCACTGAAAGACATCGGGAAATTTTCTTATACTAAGGAACTAGAAGCAGAATAAGATAACGTTAAATCAAGCTTAGACAATGCGACCGGAGGTATACAAAGGTATAAACAAAAAGAAAATAAGAAACCGTGAGTGATAAAGGATATTCTGACTTTAATAGAAGAAAGCGAAAATACAAAAACAGATCAGACGATGCAGAGAAACAGAGATTCAAAACAAAAACAAAAATGGGAAATTATTCGAAAATGCAGGAAAGCTAAAGAATAATAGATCCAGGGAAAAGTGCAAAGAGGAGGTACAAACTACGATAGAAATAGGAAAGACAGACGATGCATAAAACTAATTAGAAGGAATTTTAGAGATATAAAGCTGTATAGTAGAAATATAAGCGGTGCGGAGAAGGACGCCATTATATAGAGAAAGTGATAAATGACATATAGGGAAGTTATACGTGGGACCGGATCTAGAAGCACTAATACGGGAATCAGATACTAAAAAGTACGACTTGGGATATACTATACCTAGAAATGAGTTAGAACTAGCAGTAAGGAACCTGAAAAATAATAAGACGCGAGTATAGATAGAGTGCAAGCAGAAACTATAAAATACGCTGGACAAGCCGTAACAGAACACTTCTTCCAACTTGAAGCTATATGTATCAGACTGGTAAGATACCCAAAGATTTCAAATATAACACCATAGTCTCTATACCAAAAACGAGTGATATGCTTAGATTGCAGATGATATAGTGGTATTAGCAACTAGCAGGTAAGAGTTAGAAACAGTTCTTGATGAAATTGAAACAGTACTAATAGAAAGATACGGTATGAAAATCAATAAAAATAAAACTAAAGCACTAATATGTAAAGGAGGGGAAAATAAGTCAAAAACCAGAATAAAAATAGGAAATGAGAATTTAGAAAAGATTAAGTATTTCTGCTACCTAGGAAGTAAAATAACGCAAGAAAAGAAAAGTGCAAAAGTTATAAAATAAAGATTAGCATAAAGCCGTGCCCCATTTAACATGAAAAAGCGACTACTATGTTCGCAGTCACAAAACAGAAACAAAGAAATGATTACTAAAAACATATGTGTGGAGCACGGCACTGTATGGCTGTGAAGCCTGGACAGTAGGAGAAGTGGACAGGGAAAAATACAAGCCTTTGAAATGTGGTGCTATAGACGTATAATGAAGATACCATGGACAAACAAAGTTATGAAAAATGGGGTACTACAATTGGAGGTGAAATAAAAAATATGTGGAAGACAGTAAAGAAAACAGGAGAGATAGGATGATAGGAAACATTCTAAAGAATGGTGGAATAGTGCAGGATATATTGCAAACCGAAAAAGGAAAATTACAGGTAGAAATAGATGGATAAAAGTACATTAGACTATTGCACACAGATAGTAAAAGATGTAGAATGTGGGCATTTCAGAGAAATGTGTAGCTTAGCTTAGAATTGGAAACAGTGGATGTGGAGATACGCGTCCAACCAGTTCCAGCACTGGAAACTTAACGATGACTACTATAGCAAGTTCCGTGTTTTCTTTTATTTGTCTCAATTTGTAACTGGAAGTTTTATACAACAAATAAAACAATAGAGAAATAAAAGCCATCGCGATTAAGCAACTTGTAGCACGTATACACCTCCTATTGGTAGTAGCATAGTCTCACAATCCCACCATACTTCGGGAAGTCATCCTTATTCGAATTCGGAGGAAGGATGGAAGTCACTAGAGATGGTAGAAAAAAGAGAGAAAGTAGTAAACCAACCAAAAGGAAGGATTCTCTGCGAAACTAGATGTCGGAAATGGCAAGGTTCTAACTAAATTGGTAGGCACTGACGTAAATACTGAGAATTTTGGTCTGCAGAATCATTCACTCAGGCTCGGATCATCCGAAAGACTTAGATGATGTAGTTAGTGTTTGGAAGCAGGGTGCAAAATACTAAGGACGGAATTTCAAAAAGTACTAACGCAGCTAAAGTTATATCTATAGAAAAATCAATTCGCATAAAAATTATTTAGATATGATCGTGGGATAGTGCAAATGATTAGTTTGTCGAAAGTCATGACGTATTTTTGTAACAATGACGATTGTTCGTTTTTAGTAGCACTAAGGTTGTATATGTTTATGTTATTGTTTTTATCATTAAACTGTCAAAAGTTTTGAGGTAATATTTTTTGCAAAAAATAAAACAATTAATTTTGTTGTTTGTAAATTTTACAACAAGCTGAAAATGTAAAATCAAACTTTGTCCTTCCGCCATATTTTATTGTTCTACTTCAGAAAAGGAAAAACGCCTATCAAGCTTGCCAAAAGTTCTGTGAAGTTTTCGGTGATAATGCTTTATAAGAACGTCAGTGCCAACAATGGTTCACAAAATTCTGTGCTGGTAACTTTAATCTTAAAATGCTCCTCGGTCGAGATGGCCAACCGAAGTTGACAACGATCAAATAAAGACACTAACGGAGTTAAACCAGCGTTACACAACACGTAAGATTGCCGAAAGATGGAATATTCATCATTCAACCGTCCATGGAGTTTATTTGACGGTACGCATCAACATCTCCGATATGTTCATTAACCGAGAAGAAAACGATCCTCTTTTGAAGCGCTTAATACTAGTGATAAAAAATGGATTGTTTATAAGAAAGTGGTTCGCAAACGATCTTGGACTCGATCTTGTAATCTTCCTCAAGCTACATAGAAAGATATTCTCTCACTGTGATGGGATTTTAAAGGGGTTGTGTATTTCGATGCTATAGAAAGCAAAATCATTAATTCAGAGGTGTACTGTCTACAATTAAAATTGTGGAATGTATGCAAGCAGATAGGCTACCTTCGTACAGGCACAAAAAACCCGTTTTTCGTATGGGATTTAACATAGGAAAATTTAAGAACGATTCAGGTCATTTTTGTACTAACTATAAGAATTCTCATAAGTGGGTGAATGCTACAAAAGGAGGATCTTCCTCGTGTTGTCCAGCTCTGCACGGTTCCTAACCAACCTAGATTAGCTCTACTGTTTTAAAATACTTTTTTTACTTTCACTCCTAAAAAATAGGTAACCTCACCACTAAAATTTTTGAGATAGTTCTTGGCGCCTATCGACTCCATGCGACTTTTATGTTCTCAACTTTATAATTTTTTACCCTAAGACCAACTCCTAACAGTTTCATAAGCCCTAAACCCAATTTTATAACTTTCATTTTTAAACATTCTTTTAGCGTGTAAGCATTTCGTGACCTACAATTCTTCGAGAAGTAAGAAACCGATATTAATTTTAACCTTAGACCACCCTTATCGAAGTACAACCCCTAAACCCGAGTTACCTAACATTTTCTTACTGTAAAACGTTTAATTGGTTCAATTTTGTTTTAGGTCCAAATCCGACATTACTTTTAGTCTAGAATCAACCCCTAGCTGCTTTATATACCCGGGCGCGCGGTCGGGCATGCGGACGGCATGCGGGCGGGAGGGGTTATTTTGGTGTATTACTAAGTCAGCAAAATTTATATTTATTAAAAATTAAAACAATGCTGTGTGTATATAATTATATTAATGACCAGGAAGATCTTGTTGTAATTTGCAAATGATATTTATCGTATGTATAATGCTGGTTTAATTACATACCCATTAATGATTCATTTAACGTATTTTTCATATAGGTAATAAATGAACATTGCTATATTTTCAACTACCATATTTAAGTAACTTTCAAGGTTATCGTGCCGTAGGCGCCGACCTAACCTAAGTATTTTACTTCGAACAATGCCAGAACTAACCTAAACTAACCGGGAGAGTCGTCTAACTTAACCGGGAGAAATTGGAGCTAACCTTAGATGGAATGTGGGCGGTGAAACGTGGTCGGTGGACGGTGGGAGATGGTACGTGGAAAATGTTAGGTGTGCGGTGGGAGGTGAGTGGTGGGATGCCTGACTTAAGTTTGTTGATTAAAAAAAATTATCACGTATTCAATTACTGGATAGAAAAGAAGATAGAAAAGGAACTTCTTCACGTAAATTTAGAAATAAGAATTAAAGTGGTTCAGTTAGAACAGCCAGCAGTAAATATAAAGAATTTGCAGGCGTGTGTTGCTATGTTTTGAAGTATTGGAGTGGAGAATGGAAATAAAGATGCATATTGTTTGCTACATGGTTTGTTACATTATTACTTCATATTCATATCATTAAACCAAAACCATTAAAATTTACCAGATTGGTTTAACATAAATTTTGTTTATCTCAGTGTGACTTGAAAATAATCACGTAACCACATTTTCTATACCTAAACTATACTTTATTGTAACGTATTTTTTTTCTAGTTACAGCTAGCCCAATAAAATAATAATAAAACAGCTATATTTTAAAGCATTTAATTTGTGAATTATCAACCAATAAAGATTAATGTATAATGTTCGTAATAACACATAGATTCTAGAAAATATATACTCTGAAGTTTGTTACCAAGCGCTGTCAACTTGATAATCGGCACTTTATTCCCAGCGTCCAAGAGTGCAAGTCGCTTTTTGTAGACGAGATAAAGTCAAGATGGCCCGGCTAAAACACGTGGCGTCTAATAAAGTCAAGAAGAAAACGTAAAGAACAATAGATTCTTACGGTCTAGAGGTTGAGCCTAACAGCGGTCGCGTGGGCACGAGTTTTGATTAGCCTCGCTTCACATAAGTTAGTTGATCCCTACAGGCCTGAGAATATGGAACGATTATAGGACATCATTTAAGACAGTTGGTATATATTAATACAATAAATTATACTAATATTTTTCACCTTAGTGCAATATCTTACGGACATATCTACAACAACAATTTTCGATATTAAATTATAATAAATCTTCGTCGCAGTAAAATTTTAAGCAAGCAGTTATGGTTTCGTTCTATTTAATTAACTATGCAGTAAAGCAATTGTTTATTCTACAAAGAATCCCAATACTCCAAACTTACCGATGACTAATATCAACTGGATACTACGCTGGAAAGGTACAACAGCTGACGTCAAGGTTTTGCACTTGCAATTCATTTGGATGCACGTGAGTGTTTGAAACTTTCCATAGCTTTGAAACTATAGTAAATTATTATGAAATATCCTACGTTGATTATTAGAGTAATGAAAATATAAAGTAGTTTTTTGAAGTTAGTAACAACAACGAATAAGTATCTAGTTTGTCAGTTGTTTGTACACGCATTCAATCAATGTGTTTTAAGATATTTAGAATGACAGCTTATGTCAGATAAAAAAATAGTATAGATTCTATTTTCTGATCTAGACGCCAGATGCAGTCTTGGTTTAATTTTACATTTTGTTTAAAGACATTCAGGTCATGTAAAAGCTCTTTCATTGGTGTAGAAATTCGCGTGTTTTTTTAGTAGATTACAGTTAAATTTGAGTATTTGCATTTTACAATCGCTGCTTTTTGACGATCAATCTTTGTTGTAATAGTCAATGAAGTACTTCAATGATTAAAGAAAAATAAAATTATGTGTTATGAACAAATAATATATTACATGTTTATTTAACTAATTCTTATAAAAATGATCCATTTATATATATCTATTTTGAATGTTAAATTTCACTAAAATTTTTTATAAAAAATATGACAAGAACATAATCCTATATATTGCAGTCACCTGTATATAATCAAACTTTTATATAAATAGAATTCCTTTTGTTTCTTTTGAAAGACGTTTTATTATTCAACATTTAAATAAAAAAAAAAAAAGGAAACTAGAGCAAGTCCTCATTAAGTAAAAAGGGTGTGTAATGAAACTAAATTCGTTTAATATATTACAGATGTTTAAATTCACTTATTCTATTTTTGGCATATGCTATTGAGGACACAAATAGTGTCCATGTGGTGTTTTTATTTGTTCACAGGTAAAGCTGAGACATCTGTTTGACATCTGGTGGTTGAAGTTTTGGTAAGTGTGACCGAAAGAGTGAAATTCAAGTTTTATGGCTATGTTAGTGGTGTTAAGATAAGGTTTCCGCATTCCCCTTATACAAACACAGTTAAATTTTGTTGGCAATTGTATTAAAAAATACGGTGGCGCTTATTAAAGGTATTTTTGGTCTATTATTCACCCATGACCCATGCTCATGATCTACCCAGAGCTAACACTCTACTAGCCGTTTAAACCTTAAGAGTTTTTCTTTGACTAAAGCCATTTTCCATCCGACATTACCTTGGGCTTAAAAATAAAAAGAAGAAATTCTCGACCTAGTGATATCAGATTAATGTACAGAAAGTAGAGAGGTTTGGTATATAGCTGATAGTCACGAGGATAAAGGGTAATAAACTTACATAAAGTTTAATTACCATTTTACATTACATTATAATTATAACCTGATTATGCAAATTTTCTCACTCAATGAAACCAAATGTAAACAACGAATTTCTACCTAATTTTCTACGACACTCGAACCATCTTCAAAGGAATTCAGCAAAACAAAGAGCATCGCGCCCACCATATGTATCCACCCGTATTTTATAACGCTGATATCCAAAACCAGGTACAATTGGTTTCACCAAACGTTCAGCTTACAATTGGAAATCCCCTGGCAATGCTATTACACTTTCTCACAAAATAACAATACAGTTCTTTAAAAATGGTTTTAATTGTTTGGTATTAGAATGCGTCAAAGTATTTGCTTGTAAAAATTGTAGAAGTTCAAGACGTATTTTCTCAGATTCTTCAATAATTTCTATTGTTCCAATACGTTCCACCAGAATACTAAAAGTACGTTGAGTAATAATCAGTTTTAGTCAACTTTTCTAACAAAGAGAAATTCATAAACTAAATGGCTTGACTTCGTACTACTTCTGTCGTGACAAGTCATAAGATCGAACTTCACTTTAAAAGCATAAAAAGCTTTTTCATATTTGAAATAACGTGAACTGCATTACTTGTATCACCAAAAAATAACTGTAAAACAAAAATAATCTACAACACTACAACACTATATCGCTTAACCGGACTTCGAAACCACACTCGTTTTTATAAGGGAAAGCAATTCTATTCCGTTCCAGCAGGGAAAGCGGGTACAATAATAATGAATTCCTTCACATCGTAACTTTTCTCGAAAACGTCCATGTATAGATAATCAAATCACACTTAAACAATCATTTGTCAATCAGAGAACCAGAAAAAACTAACTGAATTGAAAAGTCCTTCGGTAAACTCGTACATTAAAATCTATTATATTATTTTATCAAGCGAAACTACGACCAAACGAGATACGAAATATATACAACCAATATCACGGAAATCATGAAGAACGCGAAGGATGGTTTGTCTAACTCCCCGCATTGAAAGTATGGAAACGTAACTACTAATTAATAATTCATATTAAGTAAGGTGTAGAGATAAGCAAACCAGACATTTTAATGGATCGGAGTTTGTGATTGAAAATAATCGTGATTAAACACGTACATAAACTCAATGTAAATATTTATGAAAGCGAACGTTATTGATAACAGAAACCCACATTGATGATGCTATAACAATGTAGGATAGATTTAAGTATTTAAATTAATTTGAAGTAATTAAATAGCAACCTCAAATTGCAATAGAAATCGTTAATAAATATTCAAATGAATTTAATTAAAATAGGGGATGTGAAAATTTAATTAAGTAACAACAGAAATATTGCAATGCACAAACTGCACGTAACAAATCTATGTAAAAAATAATTTTTAAATTTAAAAATGCGTCATGATTTTCCGACAATCTGATACATTATGTAAGCTAACGAACTGAATATATGAATGCGGAAATCTACTTTCAGACTTGCAACGAGTAAATTAGTAATATTTACAGCGAAAGAAGTATCAAGGGGAAGTACAGAAATTTGAACCTTTAGTGTGTAGAGCCATCGCTTAAAAATATTGACTAAAATAATATATAACGAAATATTGAATAAAACAGGGGCTAGTTTAGCAGTTCAGTTTCCAAACTGATCTGCTAAACTATTCTCTGTTTTATTCGATATCTTAAATCCATTTAGGAAAAATAGTTACACCAGATGGATTCATGGAATTTTTTATTTCATTCATATGGGACTCGCAATACATTCTGAATCAGAACGCTAATAATAGTAAGCCAATAAGCGTATGATTCATTACCCTGTTGTATTTTTTCTTTACTACCACGTTGCTGTCTTTCTATACATTTGTTAACTTTTCATAAATACAGAATACAGCCTAAGATATTTTTGCTTACTTAAATAAAATTCCTTAATTTGGTTAAAGCGCAAATTCCTAGCATTAGTCAAATCTGTCAGACTGGTTTCTAGCTCACTATTAAATTTTGTTTTATTGCTTCCAGATCAAACATTGTCCACGCCTTTCCGGTCATTCTTTAATAAAAAGATGTAAATGTGAACAGTGCCGAAATATTACGGACTAAGGTCAGTCTCTTGACACGCCTGTTTCATGTGACAGAGACATCAAACTGAACCGAAGCATCGCAGGTATAAATTTTGAAATCTGTGCAATTAAGCGCAGTACACGAATATTTCTTCAAACATATGACATCAGTACTTACTGCTTTTGGAATAAATAAAATCATACGATAGAAAAGCATACTTTGCGTAAGCGACTTTAACTTGCATTAAATATTTCGACATACAAAACTATATGCTAAATGCCTGTTATAAAAAAGCTTTAAAATTATGTGCTTTCGTTATACCTGAAGAAATGACATTCTTTCTTTAGAATTTTTTTACATTAGGATATTCGACCCCTGAGCTTTTCTGCAATCAAACTGTAGCACAATTAAAACACGAGTGACTCCATGATTATACTTTGTTTGTAGTTTACAATATTTCATTTCTGTACGACTGAAGTGCCTAAAGAATAGTCAAATAACGTATTATTTATAGGTTTATATCGGCCTTCATATAATAATGTGTGAACTTTTTTTTATATATTATAATATATTAAAGCCATTCTGAACGGACCTGCACCTTGACGACGTTCTAAAATACTAGAACACGTAGAATGGCTTGCGCGTTTCAATGAGCTAAAGAGCCGAACTATAGGTTTAACCAAATTAGTGGGGTCTTTAGTGAGGAACCAGACTAAGACAGGTCCCCGAAAAAGGACAGCAGCATTTTCGGTACTTAGAGTGGCAGAGACCATAGGGGTCGGTATGACATTCTAAGACACACTACTGCGATGTGGAAGGCAACGGGAAACCACCACATTACCTCCCAAGTACACTGCGTACAGAAATTGTTAGTAAGATGATGGCATCCTCTGGGGTAAAAAATTCCGGAGGTAAAATAGTCCCCCATTCGGATCTCCGGGAGGGAACTACTTCGGGGGATGTGATCCGAAAGAATAGAAAAATATCCGTGAACATTCTGCGAGTCGGAGCGTGGAATGTTAGAAATATGAAACAAGTAGGTAAGCTAGAAAATATGAAACTCGAAATGGATAGGTTACCACTAGACATAGTAGGAATTAGCGAAGTCCGCTGGCCAGAGACGGGGATTTTTGGAGTGGAGACTTCAGGATAATTCATACAGGATCAAAGGAAGGAAATTCGGATGTGGGGATAGTTATGCGAGAAAAGATAGGACGTCGCGTAGAAAACTACTTGCAAAAGAACGAAAGAATACTCATGGTTAGATTTGAATCTAAACCAGTAAATACAGTAATAATACAAGTATACATGCCCTCCTCTAGCTACAGTGAGGAAGAGGTAGAGGGGATCTACAAAGGTATCGAAGACATACTAAGATACGTAAATGGACATAAAAATTTAATAATTACAGGGGATTTTAATGCAGTGGTAGGTGAGGGTAGGGAAGGAGCGATAGTAGGTTTATTTGGTTTAGGCACGAGAAATGACAGGGAAAATAGGCCGGTAGAATTTTGCGATAAGAAATACTTAACCATCACAAATACATTATTTCAACATCATGCTAGAAGACGATACACGTGCAAGATGCCAGGAGTTATAGAAAGATATCAAATAGATTACATTATTGTTAGACAACGGTTTAGAAATCAAGTAAAGGACTGTAGAAGCTACCCGGAAGCAGATGTAGACACTGATCACAACATCGTAATTATGAGGGCCGCACTTAAATTTAAAAATCTGAAAAAGAGGAACGGAAAAAGGCACTTTGACTTTGAGAAGCAAAAAGATAAAGATATCCACGAAAGATTTGAAAAAAAGTCAAATGATTTGCTGAAAGATATCGGGAAAGTTTGTGATACTAAGGAAGTAGAAACACAATGGAATAATATTAAATCCAGCTTAGACATGGCGGCCAGAGATATTCTGGGGTATACACAAAATGAAAATAAGCAACCATGGATAACAAAGGATATCCTGAATTTAATAGAAGAAGAAAATACAAAAATAGATCAGACGAAACAGGAAAACAGAGATACAAAGCCATAAAATGGGAAATTATTCGCAAATGCAGGAAAGCTAAAGAACAATGGATTGATGAAAAGTGCAACGAGGCACAAATTAAGATGGAAATAGGAAAGACAGACAAAGCATATAAACTAATTAGAATGAATTTTAGGGATATAAAATTATATAGCAAAAATATAAGGGATGCGGGAGGAAATGTCATTATAGAAAATGTAGAGAAAGTTGCTAGATTGCAGGAGTATATAGGGAATTTATATTCAGGGGAAGAGTTAACAGCATTAGAACAGGAATCACACATTGAAAATGATGACCTGGGATATCCTATACATAGAGATGAGTTTGAATTAGCATTAAAGAGTCTGAAAAATGGAAAGGCGCCGGGTACAGATAAGGTGCAAGCAGAAACACTAAAAGCCGCTGGACAAGCAGTAACAGAACGTCTCTTCCGACTTGTAAGCTATATGTATGAGACAGGCGAGATACCCAAAAATTTCAAACCTAACATCATAGTAACTATACCAAAAAAAAAGAGGCGCCGATAGGTGTGAAAATTTTCGAACAATAAGCTTGACCAGTACACGTTTCAAAAATATTAACTAGAATTGTACAAAGACGAATGGAAAAACGAGCTGAAGAAATACTGGGAGAAGATCAATTTGGGTTTAGGCGAAACAGGGGAACACGAGAGTCTATTTTAGCTTTGAGGGTGATAATGGAGAAAACAATAGAGAAGGGGGAAAGCGTATATATAGGGTTTGTAGATCTGGTAAAGGCATTTGTCAATGTAAAATGGAAAAAATGCTCGAAATACTCAAAAAGATTGGAATGACTTTTAGTGATAGACGGATAGTACATAGCTTATACAAAGAGCAAACAACGGTAATAGTATTAGAGCAAGAAAGTAAAGAAGTAAATATTAGGAAAGGAGTGAGACAGGGATGTGCCTTATCTCAATTAATTTTTAACTTGTACATAGAAGAGGCAATGAATACTGTCAAATGCAGGAAGACATTTGGAATTAATATGCAGGGATAAAGGATTGATATACTTAGATTTGCAGATGATATAGCGGTATTAGCATCTAGCAAAGAAGAGTTAGAATCTGTTCTTAATGAAATGGAAACAGTACTAACGGAGAGATGTGGTATGAAAATTAACAAAGATAAAACTAAAGTTTTAGTGTGCAAAAGAGGGGTAAATAAATCAAAAACTAGAATACAAATAGGTAACGAGAACTAACAAGAGGTTAAAGATTTCTGCTACCTAGGAAGTCATATAACGCAAGATGGAAAAAGCACAAAAGATATAAAACAAAGATTAGCACAAGGTCGTGCTACATTTAACAAGAAAAAGCAACTACTGTGTTCAAAGACCACAAACATAAAAACAAGGAAAAGATTGCTTAAAACGTATGTGTGGAGCACAGCACTGTAAGGCTGTGAAGTCTGGACAGTAGGAGAAGCGGACAAGAAAAATGCAGAAAGAAGCCTTTGAAATGTGGTGCTACAGACGTATGATGAAGATACCATGGACAGACAAAGTTAAGAACAAAGAGGTACTAGAAATGGTAGGGGAAGAAAGAACTATGTGGAAAACAGTAAAAAATAGGAGAAGTAGGATGATAGGCCACATACTAAGACATGAGGGAATAGTACGGAATATATTAGAAGCAGAGATAGGAAAAAAGAGAAGTAGAGGTAGACCTAGGTTAGACTATTGCACACAGATAGTGAAAGATGTAGGCTGTGAGAATTTCAATGAAATGTGTAGGCTAGCACAGAATAGAAATCAATGGACGTACGCTTCCAACCAGTCGCAAGATGGAAAAACTAATGACAAAAATAATAGCTGTACTTAAACATGGTGATTATTATAAACAATTACAGATATTGGTTTTGCAATACTCTCAACTAATGTTAATTGTGCGAAAGGATTTACTTGAAAACTATTAATACGGCAAATGGCTAAGTGTTGGGGGATCCTTGGCAGACACAGACTGCTTAACCCCCTTCACATACCTTACATGTGATTTTTCCAATGTTCCGCCCGAAGGTACTACATTGGCCAGGAAGCGAGTTTTTTTTACCAGTCGCAAGATGGAAAAACTAATGACAAAAATAATAGCTGTACTTAAACATGGTGATTATTATAAACAATTACAGATATTGGTTTTGCAATACTCTCAACTAATGTTAATTGTGCGAAAGGATTTACTTGAAAACTATTAATACGGCAAATGGCTAAGTGTTGGGGGATCCTTGGCAGACACAGACTGCTTAACCCCCTTCACATACCTTACATGTGATTTTTCCAATGTTCCACCCGAAGGTACTACATTGGCCAGGAAGCGAGTTTTTTTTACCTGGAAAATTTGGAATTTTGCCGAACCCTTGTTATTCCAAGCAAGGTAGGGATCTTTAACGTGCGTGACAACACTTACACACGGGACTTCCATTTTACCTCTCATCCAAACGAGGGTGTATTTTTGTGAAAAATGCTCGCCTAACATTTTTCAAGCGGACCGTGTCGGGATTCGAACCCGGGACCTTGGGCGTAGTAGTTACACACATACCACTACATCACGGAGCCGTTTCCTCTTCACATACCACTGAATCTCGGTGAAATAGGGCATATAATTAGAAAACAATATAAGGGAAGCGAGCTGTATATCGGCTGTTGTGAGAATTTCAGGGAACGGTATAAGCTAGCTCTCAAAACATAAATAAGGTGAGGTACAAGTCCAACCAGTTTCAAGATGTAAAACCCAATGACGAAAAAATAAGTGCTCTTAAATCTGATGATTATTATAAACAACTACAGGTGTTGGTTGTGAAATATTTTCAACTAGTGTTGATTGTGCGAAAAGATAAATTGGAAAACTATTATTTCGACAAGGTTCAGGTGCTGGAGGAACTTCGCAGTCAAAGGCTGCCCCCCCCTACATACCACTGAATATCGGGGAAATAGGGTATATAACTGTAAAATAGTAGAAGGTGACCGAACTGCATCAAACAAGAAACAACAGCTGCGATGTTCAAAGACAACGAACATAGATACAAGAAGAAAACTGTTCAAAGCATAGTGTGGAGCACGGCACAGTACAGTACATCTATGAAATAGGGCAGTAGGAAAAGCAGACAGAAGAGATAGAAACCTTCTGGAATGTTGTACTTCTTATGTATGAGGATGGTAGCATGGACAGACAAAGTTAATAACAAATAGGTTGTAGAAATAGTAGAGGAATAAAGATATCTGTGGGAAATGAAAAAAATAGGAGAAATAGAAGGACAGAATACGTTCTAAGGCATTTCTGGGGAATAGTACGGGATATACTATAAGCAGAGGTAGACTTTCGCACACAGATAGTGATAGATGCAGACTGCAAATTTCAGGGAAATGTATAGGTTGGTTCAGACTAGGAAACAATGAGGGTACGCGTCCAACCAGTTCTAGGACTGAAGACCTTATGATGATGATGATGAATATATTAAAGAATATATTAAAGATATTACAAAAATATTACACTTCAAAGTTTTGATACAATTAAGAAGGATTAAAATTATTTTGTACGTTACGACGATATGGGGTTCGATCGCCTTGTGGATTAAGAACGCTTTCTTCGGTTACGGCTTTTACAGTTGAATCGTCATATCGTAACCAGGGTGTGTAACCTATGTGATATGCATCGGTTAAGTAGTGACCTTTCGTTGTCTCTTTGCCTCCATGGTAAACTACTGCAAATAATTTATATTGCTTTTTGTTAGTAGTGCAACGCGTTGTTGATGATAGTAATTTAAGATCGATGTTTAAGTCAATTGGGAAATCTATTGACTATTGTTTTAGAGCACCGATTTAATTTGAAGGCAAAGCATTTAAGGTGTAGCACAAGTACAACTGGAAGCTCTTGCCATAAGACTTGTTCCCATGTTTCAATTTGTCTTCAACAATCTTACGTCTTGAAGTTGATTTTTGGAAACTAAGGCCTTGAGTGCTTTGTATATTGTTGTAGCTTTCTCTATATGTAGCTGTAATGTAAAAAATTTCTGTATATTTTCTGTAATTGAGTCATCTGCTCTATTTATTCTGGTGCATAGTGATCCACTAAATATATCGCTGATGGGAGTATGTCTTGTTCTGGTATAGCGTGTGGTTGGGTTTTTATTTTTGGGTCTTATCCCTTGCTTTTCCTCATCTAGCTCAATATTTATCGGTATAATATCTTCGACTGCCTGGTAATTGTCAATCGACTTTAATAGTTCTAGTATTTCATCATTTAAACCAGTAAGTAGGCAACCCAGAAATTCTTCGGCATCTTCTTGACGTCCTTTTTCTACGAAAGCGTCGTTACGAGTACCATAAAGTAATTTGTGTATCCAAAATGGTTCAAATGGTTTGTCGTAGTTAATAATTGTGTTGTATTCCTTTTTCTGATTTTTGTTTGAATGCCGTCTATATTTGGGCGTTGCAGGAATATCATTAAACTGCAAGACAAATTATACCATGCTTTCAATTGTGGGTGTACTGATTTTTGTTTTGAAGGCAAACGGCATGTATTGGGAAAGGATTTTTAATAAACTGCAAACAGGTGGACATGCTAAAATCACTTATAATATTGAATATATATAGCAGTAATTGTTTCGGTTAAATAAACCTCGAGGTTTCAAGTCTATAATTCTATTTTCAAAGGTGTGAGCTGCTAGATATTCTTTCAATTGATTTAAATTTGGATCGTTTAGATGACTTCAATGGTTCTGTTAATAAGAGTGATTGCGTTGGTGATTTTGTCGATCTCTTAAATGAATTAGTTTCTAGTTTTGGTATGTTATTCCCAAAACTGTAATGAAATGCAAGGTATTCTTCGTCACCTTTGTTGTTAGACGAGTTTGCCCATGAGTTATGTGGTGTTAATTTTTGAGATTCGCCATTGTTATTCTTGTTAAGCTCGTTCACAATTTTAATGTCATGTTCGTGGTTTGTCTGTAGTTCACGTAATAGACATTTCCTTTTAGGGGTGTTTACTTTAGTGTTGGTTGGATTCGTGTGGTATTGGGTGGTATTGTTTGGATATTCTGACTCATTGTTTGATGGGCCAGGGCAAGTAGAAAAATAGGTTTGGATGGGAATTGAGTATTTTGGGGAATAAAGATTAGGTATGTAGTTGGGTTTGTTGTTGCAAGATTGATTTTTGAATGTGAATTTATCTATTTTTGTGGTCGTAAATATTTCGTCAAGTGAATGCGTGGAAGGAAAAGTTCCTAAGAAAGAGGTGGCGTTGCCTCTTTGAATGGCAATGCTGATGTTTTGGATGAGAAATGAGGTGTACCTTGGGTCGTTATTTTCAACGGATTTATTTTTGCCCATTTCTTTAATAAATTTCAAACCTATAGGACCGAAAACACCCGAAGTTCCAATTGCTATCGGTACAAAAATATAGTTGTTTTCTAATTGTAGAAGTGCATCTGACGTGTGAAGGGGCCCAAGTATCAATGCACGTGTCCCATACAACCGGTTTACCACATTTCCAGGGGATAAGCGTCATACTGTCTGGACGTTTACCATCATCCCGACTGGTGCCTGGTTCTAAATAACATGGACTTTGGGTTGTGGACAGACTGCGTTTTATTAAATTGTTAACTGATGAATGGAGGGAGAAACGACCGGCACTTAGCTTGCAGCTTGGGCCATGTCTGCCGAAAGCGTCCACAGTGGTATCACAGCGACAGCGATGAGGGACGCAAATTTGACAGCCTAGTTGAAAGCCGTGGCAATGCGGAAGCTTTCGTTGTCTAACAGTGTATCTAGTGATGCTGTTGGCAGGACATTAAGCCATGCGCCTGATTCTTTTATAGAGGTTGCATTGAGACGAGCTTTATCTGGAAGAGACTCCATTTTTTTAAGCAGATAATCTTTTTCGATATTGATTAGCGGGATGTCCCAATGTTTTTGATGACATTTGTCTACGTCGTTTAGTAAAAGATTTGTTTTGTTGGACCAAATACTTTCAGTTTCTAGTATTAAAGGATCTTTTTCGCTGAAGGAGGTAGGATGGAGTCAATTAGCCACTTTGAATAATATGAAGAGGATAGGAAAGTTGGAAGGGCAAGGGAGGTAATTGATCGTATTCCTAGTCCTCCTTTAGAGATTGGTAGAGTAGCCTGATTACAACTATTTGAGTTCAAACTAATGTTTGTTAAGGACTCTAACAAAAGACGAGTTGTGTTATCAAAATCGGATAGAGCGGTTTTGTGGTGCCATCTTAAACAACATCTGAGGAGATATGTTAGTTTGGGGATAAATAAGCAATTTTTCAAAAGTTAAATGCGATGTGTGATGGTAGCAAAGATAAGCGAGAACACATTTTATTGAAGAATTCTAATTTATCGTTGAATATTGATCGAAAAGGTTCATCTGATAGTGGGGCACATAGTAAGAAAAGTTTTGATTTTGATAGAATTTTAATATTTGGTACGATTTGGTTGAATTTAATTATGATGTTTGGATTTTGTGATTCTAAGAAGAATAATTCGCATTTGTTGAAATTTAGTTCAAGGCCTAAATTCTTCGTCTTTTATTATAGATTTAAAAGCCTTATAAACTGATTTGTAGTCACCGCCTAAAGAGCCGCCGTCGAGGTACCAACTATTAAATTCTGTTTTTATGTTTCTTATTAACTTATTTACTGATAAACAGAATAGAACTGGGGCTAGAGGGTCCCCTTGCTGGACACCTCTTTCAGAGGAGAGATGACATGTTGATCGAACATAAGGTATGAAGTAAATCCATAACACTGATATATAAAATGGTAGAATTTAGGTAGCATATCTTTAACAGTATTGAGTAGATGATTACGGTGAATGACATTGAAAGCGTTCTTGAAGTCTAATTTAATAAAAATTTTATTTTCAGGATTGGGATGTTCAGAAATGAAACGTTTTGCGGCATGTGAGACAGCTTCGCAACATCCTTTTGTTCCAAAGTCAAATTGATGTGGACAAAGGTAGTTCCCTAGTCTTTCAACAATTTTATGAGAGATAACTTTGAAAATTAGACGGCGGTAAACTGTGCCTATGACGATTGGTCTGATGCCTCCGGTGTTTTTAGTAAGGGCACAGAGTGATGCACCAAATAAAATTGGACGAATGTTGCTATGTCCTTTGTTGTTTATAATGAAAACGCATAGTTTATATAGAGATTTTAATGTCTTCCCAGATGGGCCTGCACTGTAACTGGTCAGGTCTTGTAAATGAGAGGGTCTTAAACAGTCTATACCACCAGCGGAACTTGTTCTAAAATTTTTGATGGCGATAGACATGTCCTTTGTAGTGATAGAAATTGGAGTAGTCTCTGATTTTGTTGGTGTATATGAGTTTGTGGTCAGAGATAGGGGGTGTTTAGATTTTAATTGTGAGAAGGTGTCATTGTTGAAGTTCGCAAACTTCTCATCGGAAGCTAAGATTTTAATTGCTGAAGATAGGTCACCGTCAGAAACTTAGTTTATAACTAATTTAATTTAATTTTATTTCTTTGTGACAGTTTTGTTAAAGGGCGCGACTCTGAACTTACCTTGTCTATGTTTATTGAATTTTTTAGATTTTTTTTTATAATAGTCGATATAGACAATTTGTTGTCGGTTTTCTCTGTGGGTATGCTAAGGGTTTTAAAAGGGAATAACAATAGGTTCTCCCAAGAGCAAGTTGAGTAGGAATTAATGCATTCTGCGATTAAGTCTTTTAAGGTTGAGGCACATGTAACTCTGGCAGCTTTCGGTATTCTTCGAATAATTCGAACGTTAGTTTTTAGGTTAGATAATTTTAAATGAAAGGGTTGTTGACCATCTTCTGCTTCCTTGACAATATCTTCCATTGTAAAAATAATTTTTTCTTCTAATGTATCTTTTTTTGTGAATTTTTAAGTTGTGAATATTGATTCCTTTTCCATTAAGAAAGCTTTTGTTGCATAGTCTACAATTGCAATTTTCTTGTGTGCTATTGTTTAGTTCGTCCTTCATCGGGATTCTTGTTTTAATTCTTTTCTTTTACTTTGCATTTAGGATTTAGCACTTTATAAGGTGACGGGTTGTATGAAAATTATATGTCAGATTGATGTTTAGTTTACCATTGAAATTCTTTAAAACTGAGTTGAGGAAGGCCAGTTTCTTTTTGGTTTTAATGTTTATTATATCGTTTTATGAGCACTGAACGCGCGTATTACTTTTATTTATTATTAGTTATTGCATTTTATGGTCGCTCGTTAGTATGGGCACGAATGTGTGAACTACTTTCTGCGTCAGGTTTATGTATCGTGCATGCATAAATATACAACGTGTACAAACGTTTGTGCATTTTCCTACACTAAAACAGAGGGAAATTAGTTAGGAGGGGTGCATAAGCGGTAGCCTACCACCCGACGCCATTCACCAAACCCATTTCTGATTTGTGCATCGTAGGTGAACAACTCTGTACAGTATAGAAATGCTTATGCATGCTAAACTATTATATAAATAAATTTGAAAGGGGGAAGGGGGGCTATAAAATAAGACAGCTTGCTCACTAAATCGGTACCCTATTTTCTAGAGGCACACATTTCTGTATTGCACGTGCTCAAAAGTCCGTATATAAATATTTTCTGTACTTTCTCATATTAAAATATGCAAACATTAATTGGAGGGTTACAGATGTCGTACTCCCACATCATAACAATTTCAGATTTTTTGCATCAATCGTTTGTGGATCGTAAATGCACAAAGATTTGTGCACTTTCTCAAACTTACATAAAGAAAGGCACACTTACGAGCGACAAAAATGACAAGACACTCTACCTTGGTTTAAATTTCACATGGAAAAGCAGATTCAAACTTACTGATACATATCAGTATTCAGATTTAATGATCTTTCGAAATCAATGAACGATAGTTTAATTATCTCTATCAACTATTTATACAAAACCAGCTGACCTAACGGCACCTATTTCTTAACTACGTTCCTACAATCTTAACAAATGCTGTTAATCGCCTTTAAAACATTCTTTAAAGAGCTGTTTTAAAATTCTTTCAAAGACCAGAATGTTCTGGATAAAGATGACCAAACAAATGCACGATTGTGCTTTGTGCACGAATATGTTTATATGTTTTAAGATATACTAATCTCTAGGGACAGGTTCTTAAATTCTTAAAAGATAAAATCTCACCTGATGTATGCCGGTGGTTACCGGTATAAATATCTTTGAATTGTGGATACCTGAAAACGATTGTATACCAGTCTTTAAGATGGTAATTTCTTCCACTCGTGTATGTAAGGATTCATGAGCTTAATTGTACTACATATTTTATATAAACACTTTTTATATTTATACGGAATTAGTTAGATGGAATAGCATTTATGAATTAAAAAAATTAACATTAAAAAATCAAGTTTAAAAGCTAATAGTGACAGTATTTTCCTGATTAAAACTTCTGTAGTTATGTTATAATTAGAAATAAAAAGCATAAAACTCTGAGAACAGAATTGAGCGTCTTATTGTATGTGGGTCAAATTTCTTGCAGACAATGTAACATTCCATTTTGCCTAAGACAAATTATCATGTTCAAGTAAATTTTTCAGTGTTACTTTAGCTGCTTCTTTCTTGTCTAAGTTTATTCCACACAACACTTCTGAATTTGCTTAAATATAAATAAATTAAAATAGCACAAATCATTTAGGCTAAGGTGTAAGTTGCTTTTATTTCATTAGTAGTGTTGTTATCCATACATAACACGGGTGGATTTGGATTCTATAAATTCTACTTATTATTCCAGTTTTTGTACCGTTTTCTTTCTTTATCTTGGTTATACCTGTATGCTGACCGGATGTTTGATTTTGTCCATTTGGCTTTCTGATTTATGATAATCTGGCAGCATGTTGTCTTTCCTAATTTTCTAAACACGAGGCCGTTGAAGGAAGTACATTGAACTCATTTTTGCACTAAAAATGGGTTTAAGGCGCCACGCCACGGAGGATTACGTTTTCTTTGTTTCTTTCAAGCACTTGGTCTGGTGTTATTTTAAATCCTGAATCAACGTGATTTAAAGGCACCACGGATAATTGTGTTTTCGTTTCTTTCGCTCCAGCGCTTGGTCTGATGTTATTTTAAGTCCCAAATTAAAGTGATTTAAAGGCAAAATGTATAAAGTACTAGGTTGTCTACAAACTCTCAACCAATCAGCGACTGCGCGGGAATTGCGTCATCCTGTTTGCCAATTTAAAATGTTTGTTATAAATTTCATAGGAGCAATGATTGTTATTTGATTTAAAACTTTTAAATTGAGAAATTTGTATTAGTTAAGGACGTAGAAATACATGTTTTGTTATGTATATTTCAGTTAAACTTTTTTAGGCTAATGTATACTAAATTACTAAATAATAAATATTTATATGTATAATATGAATATAACTTCATGTTAGCATCAAATGTAGGTGGCGTTGGGATTATCAAATAACGTAAAAATTTTGTAATGAGTCCAAAATCCGTCAATTGAATACAGAAAAAGAAAAAGCAAATAGATTGCCTGGAACTTTCTTAGTTTTGGCTACATGTTCCAAAAGCAGACTGTTAACTATTTGCGTCTATTTTTCTTTTCGACCCGTTTCGAAGACACGGGCAGAGTTGTTGGTAATTCGGTCAAGGGAAACAGTAATAGTGATCATCATCATTAGGTCTTTAGTCCAGCAACTGGTTAGACGCGTACCCTCATAGTTTCCTATTCTGAACTAACCATCACATTTCCCTGAAATTTGCACAGTCTGCATCTATCGCTATCTACATGCGAAAGTCCGATCTCGGTCTACCTCTATCTCTTTTTTCCTATCTTTGATTGTAATATATTCCGTATTATTCCCCACAAATGCCTTAGAACGTATCCTGTCCTTCTATTTCTCCTATTTTTCTTTTGTTTTCCACAGATATCTTTATTCCTCTACTATTTCTATAACCTATTTGTTATTAACTTTGTCTGTCCATACATCTGAAGCACAACATTCCAGAAGACTTCTATCTCTTTCTGTCTGCTTTTCCTACTATCACTATTTCATAGACGTACTGTGATGTGCTCCACACATATGCTTTATACAATTTTCTTCTTGTCTCTATGTTCTTTGTCTTTGAACATAGCGGCTGTTCTTTCCTGTTTGATGCAGTTCGGTCATCTTCTATAGTTTTAAAATTATATACCCTATTTCCCCGATATTCAGTGGCAAGCGTGTGACTACTACGTCCAAGGTCCCGGGTTCGGTTCCCGACACGGTCCGCTTGAAAAATGTTAGGCTAGCATTTTTCACAAAAATAAGCCCTCCTTCGGATGAGACGTAAAATGGAGATCCCGTGTGTGTGTTGTCACTTACGTTAAAAATCCCTACCTTGCTTGCAACAGCAAGAGATCGGCAAAATTCAAAATTTTCAAGTAAAAAAAAACTCGCTTCCTGGCCAATGTAGTACCTTCGGGTGGGGCATTGGAAAATCACATATAAGGTATGTGAAGGGGGGTAAGCAGCCATTAGCTGCCAAGTTCCCCAACCACTTGAACCTTTGTCGAATTAATAGTTTTTCCAATATATCCTTTCGCACAATCAACGTTAGTTGAAAATTTTTCACAACCAACACCTGTAGTTGTTTATAATAATCATCAGATTTAAGTGCACTTAATTTATTTTCGTCATTAGGTTTTACTTTATGAAACTGGCTGAACGTGTACCTCAACTTATTTATATTCTGAGCTAGCCTACACAGTTCTTGGAAATTCTCACAGCTGCCTATATACAGCTCGATTCCTCTTCTATTGTTTTCTAATTACATGCCCCATTTCACCGATATTCGGTGGTATGTAGTGGTCTGGCCAATGTACTACGAATCCCAAGGTCCTGGGTTCAAATCCCGACACGGCCGACTGTTTGAAAAATGACAGGTGAGTTTTTTTCACAAAAATTACGCCCTCGTTTGGATGAGAGGTTAAATGGAGGTCCCGTGTGTGTGTGTTGTCACGCACGTAAAAGATCCCTACCTTGCCTGAAACGGCAAGGGTCCGGCAAAATTGTAAATTTTCAGGCAACAAAGACTCGCCTCCTGGCCATTGTAGTACCTTCTGGAGCATTGGAAATATAAATGCACGGTATGTTAAGGGGAGGTGGCGTAGTGGTATGTGTGTGACTACTACGCCCAAGATCCCGGGTTCGAATCCCAACACGGTCCGCTTGAAAAATGTTAGGCGAGTATTTTTCACAAAAATACACCCTCGTTTAGAAGAGAGATAAAATTAAGGTCCCGTGTGTGAGTGTTGTCACGCACGTCAAAGATCCTTACCTTGCTCGGAATAGCAATAGTTCGGCAAAATTTTAAATTTTCCAGGTAAAAAAACTCGCTTCCTGGCCAATGTAGTACCTTCGGGTGAGGCATTGGAAAATCACTTGTAAGGTATGTGAAGGGGAGGCGGCTCCGTGACGTATTGGTATGTTTGTGACTACTACGCCTAAGGTCCCGGGTTCGAATCCCAACACGATCCGCTTGAAAAATGTTAGGCGAGCATTTTTCACAAAAATACACCCTCTTCCGGATGAGAGGTAAAATGAAGATCCCGTGTGTGTGTTGTCACGCACGTTAAAGATCACTACCTTGCTTGGAACCGCATAGGTTCGGCAAAATTCCAAATTTTCCAGGTAAAAAAAATTTCGTGCCTAGTCAATGTAGTACCTTCGGGTGGAGCATTGGAAATGTAAATACACGGTATGTGAAGGGGTGGCGTCGCCGTGGATCAATGTAGTAAGCGTAGGACTATGGATCCCAAGGTCTTGGTTTCGAATCACGACACGACCGACTGCTTAAATAGTGGCAGAGAGCTTTTTTCACTAAAATTACGCCCTCGTTCAGATGAGAGGTTAAACGGAGGTCCCGTGTGTGAGTGTTGTCACGCATGTTAAAGATCCCTACCATACCTGGAACTGCAAGGGTTCGGCAAAATTCTAAATTTCCAGGCAACAAAAAACTTGCCCTCCTGGCCAATGTAGTACCTTCGGTTGGAGCAATGGAAAATCACATGTTAGGTATGTGAAGGGGGTATGTGCTTATAGACTCCCTATATATTCTTGCCATCTAATCAATTTCTCTACATTTTCTATAATGACGTTTCCTCGCGCATCCCTTATATTTTTGTTATACGGTTTTATATCCCTAAAATTCATTCTAATTAATTTGTATGTTTCGTCTGTCTGTCCTACTTCCATCTTAGTTTGTACCTCTTTGCACTTTTCATCAATCCATGTAATAGTGATGGTACTGTTAAAATAAATTAGCAATTATATAATATATTTCAAAAATTTTAATTCATCCTCAAAATCTTGAGCTTATTTTCCGTAAAAAACTTATCTTCCCTCTAACACTTCCTAACCCTTTCTCTACAGATTTCTGACGTATTTGGAAAACAAAAGACAAGTACATTTTTTCCAATCTCCTTGAGCTTTTTCGAATTACGTCTACAATAATAGCTACACTGATAATTTTTCCGCCTTGCATGTGCAAGAGAATAATCTTTTTATATCTACATAGTAACTGTATGTAACTTTTTTGTTACACCTGAAAATACAATTGCAAAATCATACCTTGGTGAAAAATAATGCACTAAACAAATGGAGTTTACTTGAATAATATATTTAAAATGATGTTTAATGTCTTGAAAATATTACATTTGTCACACGACAAAAATATTGTAACGAAAACTTTACTTGCCAAAAAACAGCTCTTTATTTTGAAACCGATTATACAAGCCTCTTCAACAAGTCGTAGTTACAGTGGAATTTGCAAAAAACTCTCCCATCAATTTATTTTGGAACAAGGATTACTTTAATAAACTACGATGCTATCTTTTTAACTACTTAATAGCGAAGCACTATTATTAATTACTCAAGCACTAATTATTAATTTATATAATCACTACGGTAATTTATATCACATACGTATAACTATCAAAGCTTTAAATTAGAAGTGTAATCAAAGTTTCTTTCGCAACACATATAAAAGTTTCAAATAGAACTAAACTTCAAAACCCCTTAACGGGTATTTATGTCCATTAGATTGCTCTAGTTATTTCAAGAACATACCAGAAATTATGCAAATCGCATTCTCTATTGTAATCTAAATAACTCTTAAACGCAAAACCCTTGTACCTGTCAATCAGCTCTCTCTGAAGATGTCACGCCAAAGGGTCCCTACCAATTTTGTTTTCTGTACAGATGCTTCTTTTAGATTCTAATGTAATTATTCTGGTTGAAGGTTGACCAATCAGCGCTGCACTCTTAAAGCTGTTCGGTTCCATAACACTCTGTTACCCGGATGTAGGAAGTTCCTGTGGCGGAAATGACAGTTGAAACCATTTCTGCAGTTTCCATGTTGATAGAGGGAGCAATTAACACTTTTCATAACAGGCGCAGTACCTATTGAATCGTAACCACACACCAATATCTGGAGTCCGGTTTTTCAAAACAGTACCTTTAG
Organism: Platerodrilus igneus; assembly: GCA_036346225.1. Classification (NCBI taxonomy): domain Eukaryota; kingdom Metazoa; phylum Arthropoda; class Insecta; order Coleoptera; family Lycidae; genus Platerodrilus; species Platerodrilus igneus. The sequence continues at coordinate 6,241,409 of JARFIW010000787.1, read as the reverse complement.
CATATTTCGTACCACCCTCAGTCCAACCCATTGAGTCTACGTCTTTTCTCCAAGTTCGATCATCTGGACGTCGAGGTCCACTAACGCCTTCCTCAGGTTCTGGTATTTCGACTTACTAGAAGGCTGTTACTTAGTCATCAAGCAGTAGATGCGCCGATATGACTTTTAGCCGTTTGGTCTTTCAGCCCTCTGGTTGTTGCCGACGAAGTTGATTCAGACCAGCAAATTTATTTTTATACATCTGAGCAATCCTCAGGGACATCTCAAGGTCTGTCGCTACGCAAAGTGCCGGGTAGTATTCACATGGCACACTAAATAGATCACCTTCAGTCTCTTCTGTGACTCCAAATATCGCTTTGCTTGTGCCGCTGTAGAGTGACATCAGACCTTCGTTCATCCTCGCGAGCGTAACTGCTTGTTCATATTACTGCTTGTCATTCTTCGGCATTACCAGCGTCGCTACTATAGTAGGGTACTAACTGGTTAATGTGCACCGCTGTTGTTCTTCCTATTGGAAGCTTTCGAATTCAATATACCACGTCTTTGGTCCTTTTTACAACTTCGTACGAACCCTCTCAATGTTTTTGTAACTTTGGCGACAGGCCACCTCCCTTCGTGAGGGATTGTATATGTAGACGCCGTCGAACCTCTTGGAAACCAGACTCCCGCTGCTTGACGTCATATTATTTCTAACATCACCATGGATCTCGTGCATCTTACGCTAGATCTTCTTGACGTTGCTCTCACCGACGATGTCTTCTCTGGATTTACAGCCAAACTCAAAATCACACGGTAGACGTATCTCGCGTTCCAGCATAGCACATGCAGGTGTCTGGCCAGTGCTCTCATGAACCGATAACCGATAGACCAATACGTGTAGATGTAAATATTTGTCATCGATTGAGAGTGCAATGGTATTGTTCGAGTTTTTCTAATCCCCAGAAACCGGTAAATTTCTTGAAATACGTTGACTTAAGAATTAGACCCTGATCGGCGTGCAACTCCACAGGAACTGCAAAACGATAGAATAGTTTCCTTACCAGCACGTCAGTGACGATTGTAGCTTTTTGATTTGGGATAGCGTACGCTTCGGTTCACTTTGTAAAATAGCCCATGGCTACCAAGATGTACTTATTCTTGGAGTAGGTTTCAGGAAATGGAACTGTAATATCGATTTTCTCTCTCTCAAAGGGGTTCTTCTCGTTTACTTCATTGTGGTCTTACGATTTCCCTATGGTACACACAGCTGACACTTGCGGTATAACTCTTTTACATCGTCCTTGCAGCCTACCCACTAAAATCTTGCTTGGACTTTCTACAGAATCTTGTTAACGCCAAAGTGGTTTCATTATGCAGATGTCTTAAAACTTCCAACACTCGGCTTTAAGGAACAACCACGTCAAGCGTACTCACGAATTCATCTTCATTATCCAAGTATCGCACCGAGATCCCATTCGCTACTCTCAGGGAGTTCCATTGTGTACAGTACGACTTCAGGGTTCTACGCAACCGGCTAATGACCTGCTAGGATGGACGTTCTTCTCACCAAGATCTTTGTCATTATTCTGCTTTGTTTACAATTATAGAGGCTGTCTATCGTCATGGAGCACTTTAGTCCGACCAACAAGATCTCATTTTACCCGCGTGACGCGCACACCCGTTTTCGAGGCAGAATCTGTGCGGTTCGATTTTTGCCCCGTTTTTTCTATCTTCTCTAATAATTTCTGGTCCTCATGTACTTTCTTACGTCATTTATATCGGTTCTACCTGTGTCTAAATCCGCGATTCTGGCGTCGTGGCCTTTTTTCTCGGACTGCTGATCATGCAGTATCCGTCGAATCGCCTCCACCACGGTTTTTTGGCTCCGCTCTCTCCAGAAGGTCTTAGCTTGTCACGGATTAAATGTGTCGCTTGCTTTGTAGTGCTTACTTGATCTCCTTGTCGCGCATTCTATCAATGAAAGTTTTCAGTGCCACCAACTCTAGAAAGCTATCTGGTGCTGTCGAGCAGGCTAATCTGACCAAGCAAGCAATATCTTCTTTAAGCTTTTGCAAATTTTTGTTAACGTTTTTGTGACGGTTTTTCACTTGAGCATGATACACTGCTACAGAAAAAATTCGCCATACCTCATTTTCAGCCTTGATATTAACCTCTGTAGCTTCTTTGGTTATCGTCTGGTATGGTTTGCAGAATATTGAAGACCTCATCACGTAACGCGACAATCAACCCCGTTAGCTCTTGCGGCAGCCTCGAATTGCTTGAAATGTCCGCCACGGTGACTTTCCATCAAAGGCAGGTGGTTTTACTCTGAACCTTGACGTCAATTCCCATTCCACAACATCCTTAAATTTTGGAGCGCGGTGTTGTATTACCGACACTGAAGAATGCTTTGGGAATTAATCTTTTCTTCCATCCTCAGTAACCCTTCCTTTATTTTACACGAAGTGTAAAAATTTTGTTGAAAATCCCGCTTCCAGCTCAGCGAGTTTTCTAATCAATCCTCTGTATACGTTGTTTCCAATTTCTGTAGGGCAACGGAAAATTTGCTTCCAACTTTTCTGCGATTGTAGTTTCCTGTATAAACTCTTCTCTTAGTTGGCTGTGGTATTAGTCTAATCTTTGTTCTACTGCTTATACGTTCTTATTTAACTTTTCTGTGAGAATTTTACGATGGCTTTCTGTCATTTTTCTGTAGAACTTGCGTCCCTTGCTTCCAATTTCGCTGCTAGGCCCGCAGCGTTTCGGTTCTGTTTAGCATTTCCCTTTAAATCGGCGGAATTTGCAGCCAAGCTTTCCGCAACGCTTAACTTGAACTTTTTTAAGAACAAAAGAATTTTGTTGCCCATTTCGTTTTTTTTTGGCTGAGTGACGGGCATGCCAATAAGAATTGTTCAAAAATGTTTAATCCCACTACTTGACACCAGTGTACCGATTGCAAAACAATAGTTCTTTATTTTCAAACTAATTATACAAGCCTTTTCAACAACTCGTAGTTACAATGGAAATTGCTAAAAGTTCTCACAACAATTTATTTTCGAACTAATCACTAACAATACAAGTGTGATCTTCTAAAACTACGATGTTATGTTCCTAATTACTTAATATCGAAGCACTATAATTAACTATCCAAGCACTAACTATTATTTTATATAGTTAGCGCAGTAATGTATATCAATAGTAATTTATATGAACAGTAATTTATATCACATATGTACAACTATCAATGCTTTAAATTAGAACTGTAATCAAAGCTTCCATCGGAACACATATCTTAATGCTTCAATTAGAGCTGAACTTCAAACCCCATTAGCGGCTACTTATACCTATTAAATTGCACTAGTTATTTGAAGAACATACCAGAAATTATGCAAATCGCATTCTCTATTGTAATCTAAATAACTCTTGAACGCAAAGTCTTTGTACCTGTCAATCAACTATCTCTCTGAAGATGTCACACCATAGGATCCCTACCAATTTTGTTTTGTGTATAGATGCTTCCTTTAGATTCTAATGTAATTATTCTGGTTGAAGTCAGACCAATCGGCACTACACTCTTAAAGCTATTCGGTCGCACCACACTCTGTGACCCGGATGTCCTATTATAATCTAAATAACACTTAAAAGCAAAACCCTTGTACCTATGACACGCAGTATGGCAGTCGATGCTGAACTTGAATTTATGTAGGCTACCTATTATGTTATACATCTTGGTTTAAAAGCACCACGGATGAGTACGTTTTTTTTTCCCTCGAGCATTTGGTGTGATATTATTTCAAATTGTTACCTTAACTTTTTGAAATAGCGAGATTTTGCATTAAATTGCAACTACCTTAATTAAAAACGCTAATATAAACCCTTGTATGTTATTCTCAAATTATACAAGCTTATCAAGTTCAATGAATACGTGTTAAACCGTCCTGTATAAAAATTTTCCTTAGTACGTGGAATATATCCTAAACAGTTTATAAATTCTTTGAAAAATGCTATAGCTAAACAACTATAAGCTCGCCTTATCGATTATTTGTAACACATTCTAACAGCTGCTTGTTATGTCCAATAGTTATTCGTTGAAAGTAGCAAACATTTTGCTTCTAATAGGTTCTTATTAAAACATCTCTAATACAAAATACTGCAATGGTTTGTGATCTACTCGTTTACTGTGAAATCCTATTTTGTTATTTGCAGACGTTCGAGCTCACTCAAGTTTTATGGGTCATAAAATCGTTCCTTCTAATTAAGCCATTCGTGCTATCTTTGTAGCGTGGATCGATAATAATACAAACATTTATTCTTTTCTTAGTCAGACAACTAATTTACTTGGTTGCATAACTAGCGGTGATGTTTTAAAATATATTTTGCTTTTCCATTCTATCAACAAAATTCAAAGGAATTAATTATCGTATTTTGCTTTCTTTATTGCTTGCATTCTTAGAATGTTTCGCTGTTGTCGTTTGGTATCAAATGCTATGAGACTAGTGTTATTTAGGGGTATATAAGATCACAGGTGAGGTATACTTCATGTGAACATAATAAAAATAAAGAAACTCACACTTGAAGCACAGAAAGTACATAATTCGGCCATTAGGCAAAAAGTAAATTTTAACCACCTTGTATAAAATCAAAACCACAATTAATAAAAGGCAGCTCAGTCTGCAATAAATTAAAAACATTAATAAAAAAAAAAATTTGGAAGTCATTCAATACATTTCTAAACATTTAAAACATTCTCAAGCACCAAAGTAAAAATCGCCTAGTGTAAAATAAAAGAACGCTCATTCTGTAATAGCTGAAACACATTTAGTAGAATAAATAATTCTGAGCGCAACCCAATTTATTTTAGAAACATTTAAAGCATTCATAAACTAATAAATACAAATTAGGCATATTTAAACGTGAAACAAATCTCTTTAAAACTCGACGCAGTGTGTATGGAATGGAAAGCAATAAAACGCATACTCAAACTTTTGATTTACAAGCATATTTCATAACGCAACAAGGTATAAATATTAAGGGTAAAGCCTACGTGATGTTTGAAATGTAAATCGCCACTTTTAAAGGAAACCCAACGTAGGTAAACAAAATATGGAACCTTTAGTTTTGGATGTACGTGCAGAATTACAACTACGTGATGTTAAAAGGTACAAAGTTCTATTTGGTAACGAAATCCATAACATAAAGCTTATTGTCTACGTGATTTTTGGAGCGTCTGAGTAATGCATAAAGTAAGCAACTCGAAGTAAAACGCAACCGGCTGCATGATAACGCAGTGCAACGCCTCTGCCATGGACGAATAACAAGATAGCGGGTGGTCAACCAATAACAGCACGTGAGGCGACTTGTCTATATAATGCATCAAAACTGATTACAAAGATTAATTCCATAACTGAAGTACGAACTGTACCAGTTTTAATAAAAGTATTACGTAGATATCAACTTAGTGAAGTTAATATTAAAAATTATGAGTGAAAGTCACATTAATTAAAATTTCAAGTGAAGAAAACTGTATAAGTGCGTGTCTAAACATACGAGTGTATAAAAATCTGCCGTTGACTTAAAACGGCTGCAAGTAAGTACGGAAGTAGAACTCAACACAATACTTCAACACTCCAATTAAGCACGAAAGTAAAACTCAAAACAATAGATCAATACTCCAATACTAAATACAATAAATGGGAAAACTCTAAATTAAGAGATTACAAGTAAAGCTATAAGCAACACGTTCATTCGAAACCACTCATTAAGCTGCAGAAAAACAATTTGAAGCATTGGGGTGCACGTAGAGCTGCAGGTCAACACCCACTAAACTAGCAACTGATTTGAAACAGAAAACTCCTGTGGGAATCATTCGGAAGAATACCAGGTTAGAATTAAATTTTCAATTAATAGCATAAGTTTTATTTTAAATATTTGAACCTATATGTACTTACATATTTTCTGTAAAGGGTCATCAAAATTTTATGATACGTGGAAAATACGTTAAAAGAAAGGGAAATGTTCATTGAACGTTCAACGAAGTATTGAACATAATACATAATTATTTTTGCTGGCTTTAATTGCTTAAAAAGGGTTATAAATTATGGTAATGAACTAATTCAATATTTATTTTAATTTTCGTAGAAGACTTAACATTCTATTGCTGGGAAAGGTGTTATGTTACTTACTTATATTACTTACTTTTCGTAGAAGACTTAACATTCTATTGCTGGGAATGGTGTTATGCTACTTACTTTTTACTTACTTTTGCCTTTCTGAAATGGTATAAATATAAGTTCAACTTTGGAAAGACTCTCCCTTACTTATTTCATCTTATGTCGACTCTTCTGTAGTCACGATTTTAAAATGCGTTTTGTACATAGTTTGCTAGTATAGTTAACTTGGTGGTACCAGCAACCTGCCGTAGACAAATGCAACCGCATTTCCTCACCCTAAGATGATACCAGAAAGAAACCGATCAGGCTACAGTGAATTTTTCTGTTTACTTTATTTGTGTTGCTGTTTTGGAAGATAGACACTTCTTTTTTGGTTGATTTCGCACTAAATTACAAACTATACGTTAGCAAACGCACCTAAAGCATATGTTACTGTATTATTTCTTGTACATATTTAGGGCTGGATCATGTTGTAAGTATGGTTGTATTTAGATAATAAGATTTTATTCTCGATATTTTAAAATGTTTAGGTTTATACTGTACTATATGTAAATTGACGCTATAACGAGCGATTACGTAAATGTGTTTTGACGTTTGTAAATATTCTTTTGGGACTGTATGTTCTACTTACACTTTTTACTGAGGTTTCCAATTTTATCTTTCTATATCACCCACCCCATGCTACGATATTTTTAAACTAACCCGACCTGTAATTTTTTTGGAGTTCGATTTTACCAGTCTGTCAGTGTTTTTGTTGCGGTATTCGGTGTAGGCGATTTTCTCTACTTACTTTGCTGCCTTCTTTCTTCTCTGCATGGAATACCGCAACAAAATCCCCAGATCAAGGTGTCAGCAAAAGTTTGCTTATAAAACTACAATTTAGCTTTATACATAAATTTCTGGAAATACATATCTGAACACTATTTTTATCATTGATTCGGAATGCATCCTGGATTTATACGTTTTGTTTACTTGTAGCCACTTGTAGCCCCATACTGATGTAAGATCTTATTAGTCAAGATTTTATTTCCTGAAGGAGCATAAAATTCTACCAGTTTATATTTGTTTGGTAAGAAGACTTTGGGATTTCACATTAGGGCTTCTGTTACTTTAACAATAGTAAGTTAAATGGAGTAACACTTGTTACTAGTTAGTTACTTTACACACTGGAATGTTTTATTTCCGTTTCTAACTAGGCACACATGTCAAATGTGAAAAATATTGTCTCGGATACAATAAGTTATACTATACAGTTATTTGTAAAATTAATCACTTTGTTAATTGAGTTATATTTAGTTAACCTTAAAAAATCTTTAAAATATTGTAATGACAAGTTTAAACGATGCAAGATAGAGATTTCATGAAATATTTCATCAAGTATTACCTTGGTCATTTGGTTTCAATAATTTTAGGAAGATATAAATCTTTAGATTGTTATTATTTAATGTACATTTAAAGATTTTATTGTATTTTACGGAGACAAAATTGTAGAAGTCACAACTTTTACTTTAAGATTATTGCACAAAGCTTGATTATAATCAAGTGATAAAAAATATTGAAAAATCTCAATTCCTAGAATACAAGAACGAGTGTAATGGCATGCGTGTTACAGTGAGTTAAAGAACACATTAGTGGGGCCTTTAGTGAGGAACTAGACTAAGACAGGTCCTCCAAAGAGGGCAAAAGCTCTTTCGGTATACTTGGAGTAACAGAGGCCATAGGGGTCAATATGGCATTCTAGGGCACACTAGTGCGATGTGGAAGGCAACGGAAAACCACCACATTACCTCCCAAGTACACTGCGTACATAAATTGTTATGTAAGATGATGGCAAACCTCTGGGTTAAAAGATTCCGCAGTTAAAATAGTCCCCATTAGAATCTTCGGAAAGGGACTATTTCGGATGATATGAGCGGAAAGCTTGAAAGAAAAGCCCGGAACATTTTGCGAGTCGGAGCGTGGAATATCAGAAGCATGAAGCAAGCAGGTAAGCTAGGCAATTTGAAAATTGAAATGTTTAGTGACCAAAGGCGGGTGATTTTTGAAGAGAAGACTTTGGGGGTAATTCATACAGAAGCCGAAGAAAGAAATGTGGATGTTAGATGTTAGATTAGAATCTAAACCGGTATATACAGTAATAACACAAGTAAACATGCCTAACTTTAGCAACAGTAAGGAAGAGGTAGGAGCGATCTACAAAGATATCGAAGACATAAGAAGATCCTTACTGGACATGAAACTGAGATTTTGATGCAGTGGTAGCTGAGGGTAAAGAAGGGGCAGTAGTAAGTCTATTTGGTTTAGCCACGAGAAATAACCTGGTAAAATTTTGTGACAAAACGATCTAACTATCACAAACACACTATTTCAACAATTTCAACGGTTTAGGCATCAAGTAAAAGACTGTAGAAGCTACCCAGAAGCAGATATACACTCTGAATACGACACCGTAATAATAAAGGCCACGCTTAAATTTAAAAATTTGGAAAAGAAGAACTGAAAAAGACACTTCGACTTTGAGAAACTAAAAGATATCCACAAAAGATTTGAGAAAGGTCAAATGAGTTGCTGGAAAACTTCGGGTAAATTTCTTATATTAAGGATGGAATAACATTAAATCTAGCTTAGACATGGCGGTTAGAGATAATCTGGGGTATAAACAAAAAGAAAATAAGAAACCAAAGGATATTATGAATGTAATAGAAGAAAGATGAAAATACAAAAATAGACTAGACGAAGCATAAAAGCAAAGATACAAAACCATAAAATAGGAAATTATTCGTAAATGCAGGAAAGCTAAAGAACAATGGATTGGTGAAAAGTGAAAAGAAATACAAACTAAGATGAAAATAAGAAAGACAAATGAAGCATACAAACTTAGTAAAATGAACTTTAGAGATATAACACATATATCAAAAACATAAGGGACGCGAAAGGAGTTACAATTATAGAAAATGTAGAGAAGGTGGTTAGATGGCAAAAATGTATAAGCAATTTATATCCGGACTTCGAACTAGACACGCTAAAACGGGAATCAGATATTGAAAAGGTTGACTTGGAATATGCTATACTTTTAGATGAATTTGAATTAGTATTAATCAGTTTGAAAAATAATAAGGCACCCGGTATAGACAAGGTGCGAGTAGAAACTCTAAAAGCCGCTGGACAAGCAGTAACAAAACGTCTGTTCCAACTTGTAAACTATATATATGAGACAGGCGAGATTTCCATAGATTTCAAACGTAACATCATAGTCACTATGCCAAAATAGGAAGGAGCGGTTAGATGCGAAAGTTTTCGAATAATAATTATAGCAGCACACGTATCAAAAATATTAACTAGAATTGTGCAAGGACGGATGGAAAAACGGGCTGAAGAAATACTTGGAGATCAATTTCGGTTTAAGAGAAACGGGAACACGGGAGGCTATTTTAGTTCTGAGGGTAGTAATGGAAAAAACAATAGAAAAATGAGAAAGCGTGTATATAAGATTAGTAGGTCTGGAAAAAGCATTCGACAATCTAAAATGGAAAAAATGAAGGGACAGACGATTGATATGCTTAGATTTTTAGCTGATATAGCGGTATTAGCATCTAGCAAGGAAAAGTTGGAACCGCTTTAAAGGACTGGAAACAATACCAACAGAGATACGGTATGAAAATCAACAAAAATAAAACTAAAGTATGTAAAGGATGAAAAATAAATCAAAAACCAGAATACAAGTAGGAAAATAGGAAAGGAGAACTTACAAGAGGTTAAGAACATCTGCTACCTAGGAAACGAAATAACGCAAAATGGGAAAAGTGCAAAAGATATAAAGCAGAGATTAGTACAAGTTCTAGCTGCATTTAATAAGAAAAAGCAATCGAAATGTGGTGCTACAGGCGTATGATGAGAATATCGTGGACAGACAAAGTTAAGAACAAAAAGGTACTAGATATGGTAGGGGAAGAAAGAACTATGTGTAAAAAATAGGAGAGATATGACAGGATATCTCCTAAGGCTTGAGGAACTAGTGCAGAATATATTACAAGCACAGATAGGAAGAAATAGAGGTAAAGGTAAACCTAGGTTATACTACTGCACACAGATGGTTAAAGCTGTAGGTTGTGGGAATGTCAGTGAAATGTCTAGGTTAGCTGAGAATAGAAATCAATGGAGGTACGTGTCCAACCAGTTCCAAGACGGAAAACCTAATGATGAAAAAATTATTGGACTTAGGCCTGATGATTATACTACAGATGCTGGTTTTGCATTATATTCTCAATAAATGTTGATCGTGCAAAAGGATGAATTGGAAATCTATTAATTCAATAAATATTTAAGCGCTTGGTGATCTTGGTAGCCTCAGGTTGCTTAACTCCCGTCGGATACCATTGAATATCGGTGAAAGAGGATAAATATTTAGAACAGAATAGAAAGGGAGCCGTGCTGTATCTAACAGGGGAGAGGCTGCTGTGTTCGAAGACAACAAACGTAGAATCAAGAAAAAAATTGATGAAAGCATATGTGTGGAGCACAGCATTGTACGGTTATGAAATGGGCACAGTAGAAGAAGCAGACAGGAAAATTGTTGAAGCCTTTTGAAATGTGGTGTTTCATATGTATGATGGTGAAAGCATATACATACTAAGTTAATAACAAAGAGGTTCTAGATATAGTAGGGAAGAAAGATATCTGTGAAGAAAGAAGAAATAGGAGAAATAGAAGGATTGGACACGTTCTAAGGCATTGGGTATTAGTGCGGGATATATTACAAGCAGAGATAGGAAAAAAAAGAGGAAGAGGTACACTTACACAGACCATTGCACCCAGATAGTGAAAGATGTAGACTATGGGAATTTCAGGGAAATGTGTAGGTTAGCTCAGAATAGAAATCAATGGAGGTACGTGTCCAACTAGTTCCAAGACGAAAAACCTATTGATGAAAAAGATAATTGGACTTAGGTATGATGATTATATTATAGATGGTGGTTTTGCAATATTCTCAATAAATGTTGATTGTGCAAAATGATGAATTGGAAAACTATTATCAAGCGCTTGGGGATCTTGGTAGCCTCAGGTTGCTTAACCCCCGTCGGATACCATTGAATATCGGTGAAAGAGGATAAATATTTAGAACAGAATAGTAAGGGAGCCGTGCTGTATCTAAGAGGAGAGAAGCTGCTGTGTTTGAAGACAACAAACGTAGAAACCAGAAATAAATTTGTTGAAAGCATATGTGTGGAGCACAGCATTGTACGGCTATGAATTGGAGACAGTAAAAGAAGAAGACAGGAAAATGTTGAAGCCTTTAGAAATGTGGTGTTTCAGATGTTTGATGGTGAAAGCATATACATACTAAGTTAATAACAAAGAGGTTCTGGAAATAGTAGGGAAGAAAGATATCTGTGAAGAAAAAAGAAATAGGAGAAATGGAACGACAGGACACGTTCTAAGGCATTGGGTACTAGTGTGGGATATATTACAAGCAGAGATAGGAAAAAGAGAGGTAGAGGTAGACTTAGACTATTGCGCCCAGAGAAATATGTAGGCTGTGGGGATTTCAGGGAAATGTGTAGGTTAGCTCAGAACAGTAAACAATGGATGTACGCTTCTAACCATTTCTAGGATTGAAGACGTAATGATGATTATTAGGATTCAAATCTTTACCAATTTCTTTAAATGACATTATGAAGCGCGCCACAGCTTCTTCTTTATTTTTTTCACCAGTACACAAATGGAAATAATCTATCTGTAGATAATCTCTAAGTTCTTTAATGATGAAAAGAACTGCGTAGGGATGGATTCGGGCCGAGCCGGGCCGGGCTTTTAGATGCGGCCCGGCCCGGCCCGAAATAATTTGCTCCGGCTCGGCCCGGCGGCCCGGCCCGAACCAAAACGCATCGGCCCGGCTTGAGGCCCGGCTTGAATTTCGGGCCGGGCTTCGGGCCGAAATGTAACTAAAACCTTAAGTGATGTATAGATTTTTCAACATCCAAATGGAACGTATCGTTTGTTAATATATGTATTTTCAGTTGTATATAAATACTTCTTTACTATTATTATGTTTTTCTACAAAAGTTGAATATATCAATCTTAATAAATTATAGTTTATAGTATCATTTTAACCTCGAAGAATCTCAAAGGTATTTGGAGATGATGCACTCTTGCACAGGCAATCCAAAATAGAAGGTGGTTTGCGTCAAACTTCAACCTTAAGTAACAAAATGCATTTTAGAATTCATGTACTACTACTAGTATATAGTAAAATATTTCAAGGAAAGTATTCAAAATTTGACTGAACATTGTTTCCTCATATTCTAAACAAAGAACGTTGCCAATTTCCATTTTACAGATTGCTGGTGTATAGGTCTACATTTCGAGAATGTGCTAGCATCCGTTTAGAGAATTGATTATTCAAGTCTCTCGTATCAGGTAGACATTACTTTGTTGTCTATGAATATTTTTTTGTCGCATGCTTTACTGGAAATTTTAATTATTATGACAAAAAAAAATGCCGCAACATAGAATATTATTTAGTATCTACATTTTAATTTTCTATATCCATTTGTTATTTAAAGCTATAAAAAGCTAATCGCATTGTATTCGGTATGGTGTTCAACAAAAGATACATTCAAATAATTAAATCTAATTAAGCTGTTTTTTTTGTAATCGGCCAGTATAAAATATTTTTACATATACAGAGTGGTTTCGATTTATTCATAAATAATCTTTAGTGCGAGGCCACAATAATAAATTAATTAATAAGTATAATACAATAAACCAGCTCAATTAACATACGTTGCAATACTTCTTCAGATTAATTAAATATAACACGGACGATTTCTATTTCAAAGTTCTTGAAAAGTGGAAAGAAGTGAATATTACTTATCGGAAAAAAAATCGAAATTCACAAATCGGTTTAAACCAAATCATTTTCGTTTTCGATTTATTTCCATTATGACACACTTACCAATATGTGTGTAACTGTACCTGGGTAATATATTAAGAAGAACGTTAATTATAATTTTGTTTAAGAGGCACCTAAAGAAATCATTAAATGAAATTTTTACTAAATCAATAAATTGTATATTTCGTTATATAAACTTCGGGCCGGCCCGAATAGCCCGAAAGCCCGAAAAGCTTGAGCAGTCTGGCCCGGCCCGGCCGCCCGACACGTGCTTGGCCCGGCTTGGGCCCGAAAATTGACCGGCCCGGCCCGAAGCCCGGCTTGATATTCGGGCCGGGCTTCGGGCCGGCGGCCCAAGCCCGGGCCCGTGGCCATCCCTAGAACTGCGTTTGCCATGACTCAGAATAAAGTAGAGCAGGCAAAAATTACGAAACGCGTTATAAATTTTGGCAAAAAATCCGTCAGTGTACGCTTTTTATGTATAGATCTCCTACATTACTGTTTTTTTTCAACTAAAGTTTCGATTATCAAGTAGAATTATTGTCTTTCATAAGTACTTCAAATATATACCTAGAAACACATTAACGTTGAATTATTCCATAATCCGGATTTTTCGATAATCTGAACTCGGTCGGTTTTAATTAGCCTAAATTAAGGATGTTGTACAGTATTTGTATACTAGCCCAATGCGTTCAAAAATTAATAAAAATCAGCTGACTGATACTTATGACCCGTTTATTAAACAGGATTATATCACAATCAATAATCTTGCATTTGGTAATAATATTCGTAAGATCTAGAGAACACCCATGCATGTAGGCAGATAATGAAGATCTGAAAAATGCTGGTCTATTATAAACCTTTAAACAACCCATAAACAATACCATGTGAACGATACAGGACATCTATAATAATGTCACATATCGCCTTAACAAGAATAAAAGAAGTAATTGGTTGTCTCGAACCTCTATAAAACAGCTTGAATCATATTTATTTTTTAGCAAAGTTATAGATATACTAATAATATATTTATTTGGTTTTTCGGATTTGTGCAGAGATAAATTGTCTTTTGAAGCACTGTTGCAAATCCATACATTTTTAAAGAGCCATTGCCATAATTATATCCACCAAGAAGCCAAACAACTAGTTTTACAGTGAGTCTAAAATTGTGATGAATCCTGTAATCTAGAAGCCGTACTATAATAGAAGTCGGACCTTGGCTTTAAGAAAGTCACGAATGAGAATCTACACTCAATATGACAAACTAGTGCTATGGTAAGTGTGCCAGTAGCTGACATGTTAAGCAGTTTTTGCCTAAGAATTTGGCACATATTTCAGAATTTCTGTACTTTTAAGTAAACCTTTGTAAGGTGATAAATTAAATCTTTTGCTATTAAATACAAAAAACAATCAAATAATCTCTACATGTAGTTGTTCCAACACTTGACACCAATAAAATCAAATGTTCCTAAGTATGACATCCTTTGTACTTATAGTTGACACAAAATAGTTTTGATACATAATAATTGTTTAGAATATAATTAAGTAATTAAGTAATAGTAGTGACAAATAAACCTCGAGGTATGATGGTGTTGGAAATATAATTAAGAAAAACAAGAAAACTCCCATCATTAAGGGCTGCTGTATTTTTCCATGTTCTCTACATAAAAAACGCCTCTGGAATTTATGGCTTTTGGAGGAGCTACAATTTCAATGACATCGTCATCATCATACCAAATGACGTCTTTAACATCAGGCCAGCGCCACTATTTCCTTGCACTTTTAGACATTGTACTAACAAAATATTCTCTTTCTTTAGAAGTAATTACCTGTCCACGGAAATATTTTCCTTCATAGAGCACTATAACATAATCTCGTGTTTTTGGTTTTTTCCGTGGTATTTCCATACTTGATTTGCTTACATCTACATAAAAATTTTCCTTTTCGTCATCAGATAATAAACTTTCAGATTCTGATGATGAAGTCATATCTCTTACTAGACTACATTTTTTTGGATTTTTCCTAGCCTGTAATAATGATCTAATTTTACGCCTTCGTTTACGTTCAAGCTTTTTTCCTCAATCTTTGCTTTTTTTCGGCCTTCTTCCTTTTATATTCTTACCATATTTTACTTGTAATAACACTTGGTAGTTTCTCTTTCTTTGTCTTATTGAAATTTTTTGGTTTGGCTTCTGGCCAAAAAATTGCTTTTTTAAATGGACTTGGAATATCCTCGGATATACTTTGTGTTTTATCGTCACTAGTATTGGTTTTTATAGGCGTTTATTTTTTTCATTAATAGTTTTCATTTGTTTGGAATTTTCTATTTTTTCTAATAGTTCTGACAGCATGCTTAGTATTTGCCTCATATTTAGAAATATTTAATGCTTTAGGTTTGACTATTTGCATATCTAAAATGTTTACTTTCATTTTTTATCGATTTCAAGTTTATTGCTACATGTGGCTATAGAAATTTGATCCAGCTTTTTAGTATTAATTTCATTTTTGTAATTATTTGCCTGTAATGGAACTACTACATTTGTACATTTGTAGTACCAATTTGAGTAGACTCTGATGCTGTTGTAATTATTTCTGTCAAAATGTTAAAATTACAAAATGATGTCCCAGTTTCGAGGTCTGCGACAACAGTAACGATAGCATCGTTATTTTGATCCGAAGCATCGTCTTGAACGTTCTCCACGTCAATTAGTTGTAGTTGAACGTTTGTGTTGTTAAAAAGTAACTCTGCTTCATTAATAATGTTTTGAGTATGTCTTGTTGATAAATCAAAATTACTTGACTGCTCAATTTTTTTCCATACATCAAATAAAGATTTGTCACATATACGGCTAGTCCATTGATTTTCAGCAATCTGTTCCTTAAATTGTTGTAGCGTATTCTAGTCTATGAAGGATTCAAAAAAAGATATGTATTTTTTGGCCATGTAAAGGTGGTCACTGACAGAAGATTTTGAAGTGGTGCCACACTCTGCATTAATGTGTGGAAAAAATCGTTAACTACTTGAGGAATCCATGGGTATAGTCCACACCTACAAAAACCATTTTGTAACACTATAGGCGTCACTCTATCTTCTATTGCAATCGAGAGTAGTATAGCAAAGTCAGTATTCTTTAAAACTTGATATTGATTTGCAGTCCTCCAAACATTAACTTGTTCTTTCCATCCAGATTTAAGTGTTCGAAATACAGTCACATCCATAGGCTGTACCAAGTGTGTTGCATTCGGATACAAAGCAATCAAAAAGATTTCTTTTTTGATACAAAAGTTACTTAAATGAGAGGATAGATGAGACACATGACCATCAACAAAGAAAATTTCTTTTGCCCAATGATAGAATACATTGGCAATTTAGCTATAAAAATTATCACAAGTCATCCATCCACTTTCTGATATGCCAATA
Source organism: Platerodrilus igneus (assembly GCA_036346225.1). NCBI lineage: Eukaryota > Metazoa > Arthropoda > Insecta > Coleoptera > Lycidae > Platerodrilus > Platerodrilus igneus. The sequence goes on along the minus strand of JARFIW010000787.1, from coordinate 6,224,947 downwards.
CTCTAGTATTTTGGAACACTTGCGGAATGGTCTGATGGAATTCTTTTGTAGCGGATATAATCATTGGAGGTGCTAAAGTCCCAGCCGAGTGTCCACTAACAAGAATTGTAAGACATTCTTTCTCATTACTGTTTACTGTTGCATATACCGTTTTTTCACCTCTGTGTGCTGGAACTTTGTTACCCTGATTCATCAGCATTAAATATACGATTAGGATCAAAAAGTATATCACTACAACTTTTTGTGCCAAAAAATCAACGACTTCTAAAAACCACTTTTGCAGCTGAGCCTTAGTTACAGATGATCTAGTCATGGTAAAATTTTGTGGGGTTGGTAAGGCTAATCTCAGGATGCCTCCGAAGAAAACTTTCATACCACAATCTTCCAGGAACAATGTTTTTAAAATTTTTATTCAATTCTTTTGAAAGCTTGGTAACGCTTGACAAAAAATTGTCTTTGGAAATAGGGAACCCAGCTTTTGCCATATCAAAAACCCATCTGGCCAACAAATATTCCTCTTCAGTGGAAAGTATAGTAGCAGGTCCCATATTTCTGGACTTAATTTTTCCCCTTAAATTTATAAAAGATTTGTTCGGGATACATTAAATGTTTTTGAACCAGTTTTTATCAGCATTCCACTTCGTACAGCTTTAAGAGCTTCTCGCATTGCACCGTCCGGATATTGCAGAATCTTTTTTGATACCATTTCTGCAAGGAAATCGCATTAAATTAAACAATATTTTATCTTCAAACAATTAAAAATGTAGATACAGTTGAAAGTGTCATAGCTAGATACATCATACACTTATAGGTGACACCGGGTGTCATCTATAGGAATCTGAATGTGAAATTAAATTTTATAGACAGACAAGCAAATTTATAATAGACCATGTTAAAATAAGACAACCATATCGAAATTTCACAGTATTCCAATACCTGACACCCATGTCATGTACTGGATCAATTTGAAACATTCTGTTCCTATAGATGACACCCCAATAATTTGTAAATTTATAGGTTATATACATCATTTTACAAAAAAATCATGTTTTAGATATAATAAACCAATCACAAAAACAACTGCTGGTATTAGTAGATGGATGACAGGGGAATCACCGCCACATTTGCACCAGCATCCACATTTGCACCCGCATCCGGACCAAAAAGTTTTCTTCGACTAACCATTATCATCTTTCGAGATAAATATATCTTGTTTGGTATCAATTAATATTAGATTTTTCTCAGCTACCCGTATTTCTAGGAATTTTTTAGATAGCATCACCCCCCAGGGGGCTACCCTCATTTTAAGATTTTTTTACCGCTAACATTCTGAACCAAATAGTTTTCTTCGACTAACCATTTTTCATCTTTCGAGATAAACCTATCTTGTTTGGTATCAATTAATATTAGAATTTTCTCAGCTACCCGAATCTTTAAGAATTTTTCAGATAGCATCACCCCCAAGGGAGCTACCCTCATTTTAAGATTTCTTACCTGTAGCTACTTTTGAGCGTTCTTATAAATTTTTTTAGTCATGCGATACATTAAATTAGCTTAGAATTTTACGCAGAATCCGAATCTGTAAGTAGATTTGAAATCGGACCACGCCCTGCAAAGTTAGACCCTTTTAAAGCTCTCAAACCTCTAAATTTTGCTCTTTGCTTTATAAGCAAAACTAACAAATAGTTTTCCTCGTCTAACCAATGCATCTTTTGAGATAAACCTATCTTGTTTGGTATCAATTAATATTAGAATTTTCTCAGCTATCTGAATTTCTAGGAATTTTTAGATAGCTCCATTCCCCAGGGAGCTACCCGAATTTTAAGATTTTTTTTATTAATGTCGATTTCTAATCAGCTATCCTTTTTAATATCTACAATCCTTTAACCAAACACGTAGCAGTATTAACATAAATAAATTAAGCACGCAAAAATTTAATAATTTATTTTATCTGATTTACAGTTTAATAAACTAATTGCAATTTTTACAAAGTATAACATTTATCTTCTTCGTTTAACCAAATCCAAGCAGGTTAAAGTAACCTGTAACAAAAAATAGAAATTAATGTGTTGTTTAAAAAAGACCTATAACAAAAAGAGATTAATGTAAAAAAGAGGAGACGTGTTTTCGGTCAATAAGACATATTGTTGTTAATCTAACAATATGAGAATAATGTAAAAACATTCCAATGTAATGTGTTTTTAATATATAAATGGGAAGGTCGACTTTTACGTAATCATCGCTCCGAATTACATGTGAAAGCTGTATATAATTTCTTTTAAAAGTGTATATCTTCTCCAAACAAATACGGTTATTACAGTAGGAAAGTACGCTAAATGCGAGTCAATTAATAGCAATTTAATATTGCTTACTGGCGTACCTTAATTAGGTTGCTGTACTATTAGGAATGATGTACTTTTTGTTGTCCTCGCCCGACAAACTGATTTTATTAATTAATTGGGTATAAAGTTTGTGTTTACATGGTTTCGTTTAAGACCTCGTACATATTTTCCGGATTACTAGAAGACGTTATAACCATACTTTTTGTGTTAAAGGATTTCACATTGGTAGTCTCTTCTCCCATTTTGGTGTAAACGCCGTAGAGTTCGCAATAGACTTTTATTGCTGTATGTTGTATTTTTTTTTTATTAAGTAATCGAATAAATCGTTCCTTCTGCTTCCAAAGAAACTCGGACACTCCATCGCCGACACTGGCATTCTTTATGCGATAGCTAGCCATACGGATGTTAAACGCTGTGCTAACCATTTCTACACTATCGTCGTTAGTAGCGGTAACTGATGCATTTTTGTTTGTTGCTCCGTAGATGACCAGGGTATGCAGACTTTAACACCTCCATGTCGCACACTTTACACATAATTCGTCGTTGTTTCGTACAAGACCCTTTAACAGCTGGCGGAGCTGAACGTTTACTGCTTAATGAGATACCGTGTTGTTTTTCCTTGTGTCGCTGTAAGCTATTCTTGTAAAAGCGATACTGCAAAACCCACAGTTTAAGTACTTTGCTGCCGACGGATGTATAAGCTTAACCGTGGACGATGTTACACCACGACATTTGTTCTGGTGCTGTTTGAGAGCATCCCTCCTGGTAAAGTAGACGTGACAGGGCTCGCATTTAAAAACGTTTAGTACAAAACAAAATCCGCACTATAAGACTTTGGTTAAACTTGTAATCGAACTAACTTATAACTAAAAAGCTTAATCTAGCGTACCTGATTTATGTTCCTTATAGAATGCATACCGAAGGTTTCAGAAGACGACCGAACGATGTTGAGGATTCAACGGGCTGCTCGTCCAATACATTTAGCGCCAATGCATGCACCTGGTTCGCATCGTCGATGGTGCGAATGCCGTTAGTAGAAACATCGGAAACGTCTTCCATGTTATACGGATCGCGTGCATATTAAAAATCCAAAAGGGTGATAGAACACGCACACAAATTGTGTGCAAGTCGTGCTGTAGAAGATGCAGTGCTACTATAACCAAAAACTTAATAAAAACACTTTAAACCATTATTAAGGAAATACCAACTTGTTGTCTACAGGATACTTACTAATAAAGCAATTTAATTTTAAATAACTTCTACGTCATATTTTAGAAAATGGTAAGCTTGAATATTTTCTAAATGAATCACCAAGCGAAAGTATATGCTTAGCGGTACTAAAATTAACCATTAATTTCCCATTTTTACGACCGTGGTTAATTATAGATTAAAATTTAATTTGTTCACGTTCGACCTTCTCGTAAACTAACATATTTTATAGTAACAATGCACTGTATAATACATGCATACCCCTTCGCCGCGCTATTGCTATTCTTGTTGAATCCAACTATCCTATGGGCTTCCACACATTAACACCTAACGTATCTTTCCTACTAGTTGTTAAACAAAAACTACCGGCATCGCCATGTTCGTATGTGGATGTACGCAGATGTTTGTAGATGTGCACGAGAATATGTCATATACATTAATCAGTCTAAGCTATTTTATTTAGTCCGCGAAAACTGCTATTCTTCTGAACCACAATTAATAATCGCCTTTATATGTTTAACATTTCTACCATTACCCAATGACTGGTGCTACGTACATGGAAACTTTAATTTCTTATTGGAAAGAATCCTTATTCTCCCGCGCACTGTTGCGTAGCTGCATGCCCAACCCTTTTGGGAATATATGCTCGTTATAGGTTGTAGCACCCGCGGTTTTACTTAACTACACTTCGTGAGACCCCTTTAATCTTTTTAATCGCGTCTTTCTCGCCTGCAGGGTAGCTCCCTTGGGGGTGATGCTATCTGAAAAATTCCTAAAGATTCGGGTAGCTGAGAAAATTCTAATATTAATTGATACCAAACAAGATAGGTTTATCTCGAAAGATGAAAAATGGTTAGTCGAAGAAAACTATTTGGTTCAGAATGTTGGCGGTAAAAAAATCTTAAAATGAGGGTAGCTCCTGGGGGTGATGCTATCTAAAAAATCCTAGAAATTCGTGTAGCTGAGAAAAATCTAATATTAATTGATACCAAACAAGATATATTTATCTCGAAAGATGAAAATGGTTAGTCGAAGAAAACTTTTTGGTCCAGATGCGGGTGCAAATGTGGATGCTGGTGCAAATGTGGCGGTGATTCCCCTGTCATCCATCTACTGGTATTAATCTTTAAAATCCAAAAAAATGCTTAATTTGAACACCTACCTGGTTATTGTTTACAGCAAAATTTGATTAAAACGAAGGGTATATAAATAACTGTCACTTAACAAAAGTAAATGAGAACAGTCAATGCAATGTTGCCATGTCTAAAAGGCTTTATATATTTGGCAGGAACTGCTAAAATTAGTTGAACTTACAAATTATATAATATATAGACCTACTTCTTAATAAAATGAAATATAGTCATCGGTGTCATCAATACGTACAGGGTCAGCTAGTGGGACAATTACATTATTAGGATTAGATAACCAATCTTATTCCAAAAATTGTTTTCGATAAGCTTTGTTTAAGATAGAAAAGGCAACAAAATTCAAAATATATTATAATACAAACGAAGATAAGGTACGGTATCTAATCGCGTACCCGCCTAAAGGCGTACTAGGTTCCTCAGAAACTAGAAACGAAATAACATTATTAACTTTTTAATTTACATTGTAAATTAATTAATATTTCGCCTACCTTTCTAAATTATTGCATATTAGTAAGCTAAATAACAGATAATTATTCGTTTATCTCAGGGTTGTACGTCGTGGATGGGGGATTGTCTATTTAATTCATCTTTTTGTAATGATTTTTTGTAAGAGTGGCTATACATATGAGCACGGATGCGTATGAGCTAAGTCGAGAACGAAACGTATGTCGAGCGATGCGGCGTGCGATATGATTCTGTGTGTGCCTACTATTACACCTGAAAATCAATGGGGTTAGATGAGCAGCAATAAACTATAGCTATTGATGAAAATGTAAGTGTACTAGCTGAGCAAGGACAGCGCGCGTGCTCATTTTGATGTACCGCCAACAATCGCATCGGACCGAGATCGAACGTTTCACTGCCTGAGGCAAGTTGCCGCGACTCGAAAACAGGTTCATTAGTGAATACTCATTCCTCCTGGGGTTGCCTCATACGTATTCTTGCTCATATGTAGCCGCTATTATACTCACGGAACACATAAGGTATAATATTAGAGATTTGAATTGGAATTAACAAGTAAACACTCCACTGCATAGTTTATAACGCACTCCCGCACACGTCGATCAAGATAGCTGGTTCAATTGAGTCTCATGCGGTTGCTTTTCCTGCAACTTCATCATCCACGGCCCCCTTCGTTGCGCGTTCTAATTTTTCGAGAGAAGAACATGTTTGTTCCACGACCCATACGAACCGACTTCACAACACGATTACATGATACTAAAGGGATACTCTCCCTAAAACATTGCCGGGGATTCCTAGACTACATTTATTGTGCATAATATCCTAATTTCAAAAACCATATTACACAACTATGTGTAATATACCTAAATTAATTCATCATAAATTCCCCAAAATAATTATTTAGTAGAATCTTTGTGAAACGGTTTTGGCGCATAACAATCGCGGCAAAGCTTGAAAAGAAGAATGAAAAACTCTGTTTGTACAACACTTGATATATATGGAAAACTTGTATTCTCATAATGTTTTTAAGCGCCACTTGGTTTTTAAACTGTTGCAATCTTTACGATACCCGAAACGGACTAAGTAGCCATCTGATCGTCAGGTCACTTTAACCTAGGCGCACAAGGGTTTTATTTGTTGCCGCACAAAATTAGTCTGAGAGTATGAGACGTTATATTTAAAACTAACACCTAAGTTTCACCATAAAAACTTAAATTCAAAATTACATTTTTTTAAACATTGTATGTTTATAAATGCATACAAATTTTTTTAATATTTTCAAAGTATTTTTTACTAAAGCAAATTGACCAATGATGCTGCATTAATGAGAAATTTCTTATTCCTACGTGGCAGGTTAGGTTCATTTCGTTTACACAAGAATTTCTACCTTTGATCATAAGTACCAAAGTTCTAGAACATAATTAGATAAGATAATAATAACTTTCAAAGATATTTTCAAAGAGAAAGATACGTCAATAATTTATGATTTGCAGCATCAATTAGATAAAATAAGATCTCATAGATATTTTAAGAGAGAAAAACAAATGCATATCCGTTTATGGTTTGAAATACTAATTCGATAACCTAACGTCTCAAAGGTAATTTCAAGGAGAAATATAGATACATAACAAGTTATGTTTTAGAATATTAATTAGATAGGATAAAGGTTGGAGACAATTTCAAAGAGAAAGATAAATAAGTAGCCATTTATGGTTTATAATACTAATCAGGTAAGATAAAATATAATAGATATTTTCAAAGAGAAAGACAATAAATAACAATTTGTGGTTCAGAGGCACTACCCTGGGCAAGGCTTGTATATAGATAAAATAAATGGACTTCCGAGGGAATAAAATAATTTCCTAAGATCCTGGAAAAGGATCTTTTCTCATGTCCTCCAGAAGGAGAAGTTTTTCCACCAAATGTAGTTGAGACTTTTTAGTTCTGGTTAGTCATAATTCTAATATTTTTTACAAACCCAAATCACCATAGAAATTCTTCAAGTCTGACAATGAATCTATCAACATCCTACATTAAAAACTCAAAAGCTAACAACTCTTGATAACGGGAAACCTAATTGATAATATATATTCCATCGCAATGCATAATATTTGCCATAAAACAAGCATGTTTGAAATGTATTATATTATTTTTGAAGCAAGTATTTCAATAAATAGATATCAAATTGACGGTTATATCCAAAATACAATAGATCTTTGTACTTTGTTAATTATAAAATCTTAGGTTTTCACGTTATCAAAATAGAATAGATTTATAAAATATTTAACGTTAATAATAATAATGGGGTAAAAGATTCTGGAGCTAAAATAATCTCCATTCGGATCTCCGGGAGAAGACTGCTTAGGAGGATGTGATCGACAGGTATAAAAGTAGAGCAGCGAACATTTTGCGAGTCTGAGCGTGGAATGTCAAAACCATGAAGCAAGTAGGTAAGCTAGAGAATCTGAAAATTGAAATAGACACGTTAGCATTAGATATAGTAGGAATCAGCGAAGTTCGATGCCCATAGGCGGGGAATTTTTGGAGCGGAGACTTTAGGGTAATTCATTCAGGATCATAGGAAGGAAATTCGGGTGTGGGGATAGTTGTGCGAAAAAAGATAGGACAACGTGTAGAAAATTACGTACAAAAGAATCTTATGGCTAGATTAAAATCTAAATCGCTAAATACAGTAATAATATAAGTATACATGTCCACCTCTAGCTACAGTGAGGAGGAGGTAGAAGTGATCTATACATATTTCGAAGACATACTGAGATTCGTAAAAGGACATGAAAGTTTAATAACTACGGGAGATTTTAATGCAGGGGTAGGCGAGGGCAGAGAAGGAACGGTAGTAGGTTTATTTAGTCTCTAAAAGCCGCTGGACAAGCAGTAACAGAACGTATGTATGAGACAGGCGAGATACCCAAAGATTTCAAACATAGCACCATAATCACTATACCAAAAAGAAAGGTGCGGATAGATGTGAAAACTTTCAAACAATAAATTTGACAGCACACCTGTCCAAAATATTAACTTTGCACAAAGACTGATGGAAAACCGGGCTGAAGAAATACTAGGAGAAAATCAATTTGGGTTTAGGCGAAGCAGTGGAAAATGGCAAGCCATTTTAGCCTTACGGGTGTTAATGTTCGACATACTCAAAAATATTGGAATGAGTTATAGGGATAGACGAATAGAGCATAACTTATACAAATAGCAAACAGCAGTAATAGAATTTGAGCAGGAACGTAGATAAGTAAATATTATGAAAGGAGTGAGACAGGGATTTGCCCTGTCCCAGTTAATTTTTAACTTGTACATGGAAGAAACAATAAATACTGTCAAATGCAGAAATACATTTGGAATTATTATGCAGGAACAAACGATTGATATGCTTAGATTTGCACATGATATAGCGGTATTAGCATCTAGCAAGGAAGAGTTAGAAGCAGATCTTAATGAAATGGAAACAGTACTAACAGAAGGATACGGTATGAAAATTAACAAAAATAAAACTAAAGTATTAGTATGAAAAGGAGGGGTAAATAATTCAAAGATCAGAATACAAATAGGGAACTTACAAGAGGTTAAAGATTTCTGCTACCTAGGAAGCCAAATAACACAAGAAGGGAAAAGTGCAGAGGATATAAAACAACGATTAGCACAAGGCCTTGCTGAACTTAACAAGACATAAAACATATATGTGGAACGCAGCACTGTACGGCTGTAAAACGTGGAGAGTGGAAGAAGTGGACAGGAGAAATTTGAAATGTGGTACTACAGACGTATGATGAGGCATGGACATACAAAGTTAAGAACAAAGAAATTCTCGAAATGGTAGAGGAAGAAAGAAATATGTGAAAAACAGGTTAAAAAATGAGAAGATAGGATTATAGGACACACACTAAGGCATTATGAATATTGCGTAATATATTAGAAGCAGAGAAAGGAAAAAAGAGAGGTAAATGTAGACCTAGATTAAACTATTGCACGCAGATAGTGAAAGATGTAGGCTATGGGAATTTCAGGGAAATGTGTAGGTTAGCTTAGAATAGAAAACAATGTAGGAACACGTCTATCAAGTTTTAGGATTGAAGACCTATTGATGATGATGAATAATAATAGTAATCGCAGATTTACGACTAACTCGAAATAAGTTCGAAGTACCTTAAATTTTATAACTGAATATTTAATAATATTCTACGGAACGTTAGTTTAAAAATGCGAGGCAGTCGGAATTTCTAATACAGCAAAATATCCGTAATAACAGTACTGGATATGCCATTTTAAATTAACTATGCGCCAAATTATTTAATTACAGTGACGGAACGTAACAATTTTAATACGATGTAATAGTTGATGTCTTACCGTTGTTCTTTATACATTTTATTCTTATTTTACGCTGCCTTTTTACTCATCTTGGCTTTTTTCCCTGAATATCGTTGGCATGTGTGTGCAGTTTTAGCTAGATGCTAGAAAAGCATAAGTTATAGTGGTGCAATGGAACGTTTTAATATGTCCGTATGGTTTCCATAATATTAAATGATTAATTGCCATACTTAAAATTTTTCCAATTTAATTTAATATGATATTCTTCGTAAAAGATGACAGATTTTTTTCAAACTTTATGGTATAATTTTGCGCACAAAACGTGTATATAAATTGATAACACACTACAGCGAATCTAGTCGTACATTTTGTTTTACACTATTAAGTCAAAATTATGGGCGAGGCTTAAAACATTTTTTATTATATTCATATATTGTAGTGATGTGTGAAAAATAAATCTGTAAAATTGTACGCTCTTAAGTCGACATTTATGGTATAATATTGCATACAATTACAACCATTTGTATTGGAATAACGATGGTCCTATATAAATCAAAGACAACTGGGGATGGCAACATCACAATTTCATGATGGATGTGGGTTCAAACGGTTCAAAATATAATTATGTCATCAGCATGTCTTTCTAAGGGGCTTATAACGCCAGTTTGGGGTCTTGGGACAAGAGATTTAGCTACTAGGTTACTTTGTTCGGCTTTTGTATCGTTTCAATTCTTTGTTGTTCAGGCTATAGTTCACGACACAATGTGATTTGTCTAAAATACAGTAAAAACTATTTTTATTAAACAATTTAACAGCAAATATGTATATTCATTCCCAAAAATGATTAACATAAATTGATCTAACGTTAACAAAAAACTAAGTTTAAAATTTTAGATGGAGCCGTTTTTTCCTAAAATTTTTTAATGAAGGGTTAAAAGAAAAACGTTCAAGACATTTCTAAAATATATTACCGTTTTCAACTTTGATAATTCCGCACACTCCATTAGTTGATGTAGGCAAAGGAAAACTAAGTTTGCAATTTTTGAACGAATGTAATGACAGTTACAAAAACTCCACTGTTGACTACACCACGACTATGGTCTAAACTATCTGAAAATCACCACTTAAGAGTACGAAAAACTAGTATTAGCAAGAAAGTTTAGATTTTAATATTTAATTATTGCGAATTATGATTTTTGTCTTTATTGACCATTATGATGTCAATATATAATATATATTGAAGTGATAAGGGATCATGAGAGCTCATTCAAACCCAAATTCTACAAGTGAAGCCCACTAAAATATAAAAGAAGCCGGAAAGAATACAAATTTCCAAAAATTCATGGTTAAACCCTGTATAATACAAGCTTAATTTTTAGCCATTAACGTACAAGCGAAAACCCTAATTACGTGCATGTAAATAATTACCCTGTATAATATAAGCCTATTGTAAATACATAGCAGTTAATGTGCAGTAGCGAAAAACATAATTCCGTGTTTTTAAATAATCACTGTAAAATAAATACAAAGCCATTCGCTTGTTCTTAAAAGCCACAATTTATATCAATAATACAGCCGTGTAAGCAGTATATGTAAAAATAATTATTCTGGAGATACCTTAAAACGCATTAAAAGCGAACCTTATGAAAATCGATAAATTTTAAGCATAAATACAAAGCCATTTATATTGATTTATTAGCATAAAATACATTTCCCGTTGCATATAAAACATTTGTTCTATATAGCATAAGAACTATATCATTCTTGTTAAAAATAATGCTTTAATCTTAATAAATGTGTATTAAAACACGTTTTACTGTGAAAACCAATCGTTTATAACAATTATGAAGATGCGGGTCTTTCTGCATGTGCAAAATCCGTTGATAAAGCAATCAAATCTTAAATTAATTACCCTCTGTATAACGTAAGAACATTTTAAATAAAACATGTTCACGAATTTTCGAGTGGAATTGAGAAGAAGTGCGTCCTCTGTACTTGGAACTTAAATAGCTAATAAATAAATAAACATATATTTTATTAATCCGTCGAAACATTAAAAAACCCATAAAAATCGATAAGAATTATTTATTATCTTTTGCAGTCACTAACCATTAACCCTATATGTTGGACGAGTACGTCTAGCGCACGTCACTAATAAGTGGATCGCGCTAATGAGGTAATAAAACGATGCATTTCCAGAAACTTGCATCAGTCTTTGGAATAATATTTCGTACGGAGCTCGAAAATTTTAGAAAGGAGATAATTTTTGTATATAAACGGGAACTTTTATTAAAGAAAAATCAATTGATAAATTTGCGTCAACCAAGCAATATGTAAAGAAATTCGAATAAATTCATTTAAATCGCGAACATGTTATTTTGAAATATGCATTACGCATTCCGTAAATAATTATTAAGATGTAACAATAAAAAAGTATATTTTAAACCTAACTTGCAGAGATAACATGAATTTGGAAGTTATTAAATGTAATTATTGTAATACACAATGAAGAGGGAAAATTCTTCGGTACAGTGCTACTTTAAATCAATTTAAAATAAAACCAAGAAGGAAGATTTAAACGAATATGCTTGATTTTGTAAACTGGGATTTGAACGACAATTTAAAATAAAACCAAGAAGCAGAAGATATTTATTACTGTCAATTACGAATTGGAGAAGCACTTTGGGGATTTTGCAAGTATAACTTTTAGATTTATTTTGTTTGTAACTGATATTTGAGTATTTGTCATTTAAGTTAAGGTAGAATACGTCGTAATTATATAATTTTATTTTTATAAGGGTATATTTACCAGGAAAGTTTGTATTCGGAGTAGTTCGAAACACTATGACCTTTTAATAGATTATTTGGCCAAACAAACCTTACAAACGTGGTAATCAAAACCAGGTAAACTATCCAAAAGAGAAGAGATTTTAGTTGTGTAAATTTAGACCTGAATAAGGCGATGAACATTTTGATAATTAAGTAAATAAGTATTTCTTAGAAATAAATTGATGTTCGAAAGAAACTATTCTGTAATTGTTCTATATGCTTTTGTATGAGAGAAAATATTTTATACTGTACAGATGTTTGTTTTGATACTGCTGTGTTGGATTTCATTTTGTAAACTCCAGCATTTCCGTTGAGGTAATCAGACAAAGTAAATAATTTCAAATTTTACAATTTGCTGTATCTGTATCACAGCATTAGCGATGCCTAACGCTGGCTGTTGTCATAACAATAATAATTAAATGAAACAACGAAAATCCAACATTATACTTATAATAACTTCAAAGAATTGTTATTAAACAATTCTTCAAATAATAGTAATTGCTACATCCACAAACATCCTTCTTCAACACATTATTCAAAAAGGTTACTTACATACAAGGATTAAAATCTACAAATGAAGATTACATATTTAGTCTAAAACACTTCATAGCTACTAGATACTAATAGATTCTATACTATCTCTCTTTTGTAATTAGTATTTTGACTTTCCTTATTTAAGTCACACTATGTACAAAATTTTAGAAATATTTATGATTGATTTTAATAATCTTTCTTACCTCCGTATAAAAATGTAACTGACAAGGTGCTTTACTAAAACCTTGTGTAATAATCAAATTAAATCGGATTCAACCTCAAAAAATCTGAAATTACCCATTTGCAAGAAAACATCTATATGCCATAGTTTTACGCAATTTAACCTACTTAAAATAAACATAGCAAACAAAATTTCCATCAAAATATTTTAAAACAATGGTATACTTGCGTTTCAGCATTTAATTATGCTGCGATTCATAAATTCGTCCATCCTCAAATTATATATCTGCCTCCATATACATGTTCTTTCTTCCCTTCTTTTAAAAGTAATTTACCAATAAATGCTTTTAAAAACCAAATTGTATCCATTTATTTTTAAACTTCTAAACTCACACGGGAACTTTCTTCATTAACTACGTTAAACCAACTTCATTATTTCATTTACAATCTGAGTTGTTCATATTTTAATAAAAATTACTTTGGACGTCGATCGTTATACTTCATAGCTTTAAAACGCATTATTCTTGACAAATATTTTAACGTGAACTTAAACTTTATTCATTGACCAAAAGATCATTTGTAATTGACCGACAGAAATACAATTGGTAATTAACCCCGTTGTGATTATTTCGCTGGTTTATATAATATCAAGGTTCGTACGTCATGAAATTTGGAAAATTGATTGATAAACTTCTAGGTCAGCCGATTTATAAGGCTGACGTAATTTTGTCGAAAATGTTGTTAGTTGATACATCACGTTATCTAAATTGGCTGTCAGTTTCAATTTATTTAGTTGTAAAAATAGTATTTTAATTGGTGTAGGTTAAAGAATTAATGTAAAATACTAATAGTTGAGCTTGTTATCGCGGTACCTTATCTGATATATGGGTCGTAAAAACGCTTACAGTCACGCTAATTGAAATGTCCATTCATATAGTTTGTTGCCTGTCACGTTTGTGGTTTAACTTGATTTATGGATTTCATTGGTTATCTTCGCACCTTGTGTTTGAATTTTAGACATTTAAAGAATCTAGAAAATGAAGTATTTTCGATTTAAAATACAGACGTCTAGCATTAAAAATGCACGAAATGGAGTGAAAATGTTTTAATGAAGTACTCGTTTAAAATGCTATTTGTTGCAGGATTTTAGAAACGTGTTTTTAACCTACATAATATGCTCTATTCTTTTTAGAACGCGTTTTAAATAATGTTTTGAGCAGCTCGAATATTTGTGTTTTAATTACTACTTTTTACTTAAAAGGGGTATTTACGGATTTGTACTTACCCACTTTTTACAGATACGGGAATAATATTCAAAGTGTGTCTAGACTGAAAAGAAGTATTTAGAATATTGGAAAAATTTGTTTGTTTCTCGGGTTCTGGGGTGTTGCACGTCGCGTTTTTACACATTATTTCCATTAACCTCGGTATGTACGAATTCTAAATAACAAAATCTATCACAATCTGTAAAAATATACAGGGTGTCCGATTTAAATTAAAAAAGTTGAGTGTATTTCCAGTTAAACCGGAAATACATTATTAACAGAAAAAATCCCATTAGATTCATTTTACCTCATTGTGCTTACCTGCAAAGTTTCATGAATATCGTTTTCATTTTAAAGATATTTACTTGACTGCCAGTCCAGTATATATGTGTATGTGAGAGTGTGTATGTGTGTGTTTCTATACATATCTATATACATATATATATATATATATATATATATATATTGATGTGATAAAGAGTTCACGAGAGGTAATGGAACCCCAAATTCTATAAATAAAATCCACCCAAATAAAAGGAAACCGGAAAAATTTAAATTTCCGAATATTTATGTTTCACTCTGTATTGAAATAAGCATATTGCATGTACAAAGCCATTAAATTCATTTCGCTTTAATAAGAACCATATTTCCCGTGTATGAAACAAATCTTATTGCATGTTCTTTCAAAGTATTAGATAGTTTCCGTGTGTGTAAATAATCATTCTAAGAGATAAAAACAAAGTCAGTTAATACATCCGTGTGAAAACACTATCAATTTGTTCCATTCATAAAGCGCTTATAAACGAAGCCCTCATCAAAAATGCCAGAAATAAATTAGATTTAAGTCATTCATTTCATTTTTCATAAAAATACACCTTCCGTGCATATAATATTAGTTTTATTTATCGTAAAAATACATTTATTGCGTTTGCAAAGCATACTTACATTCTTTCAAAATACTAAATTGACTCCCGTCTCTAGATCATTTAACTTAATTTTAAGAGTTTCAAACACAACATTATTCTAGAATCTTTTTTATTAATAAGAAAATACGTCAAATACTAAGAAGTATTTTAAAAGTCATAAAAAACTAATTATGAATAACTGCACTATTTGAGGAGCTCGAGCGAACGTTAAAATGCAATAAAAATATATAGAGATTATTTTTATAGCCTTACGCAACAAGATTAAAGGAAACAGCATATGAACTTCATGCATTAGACAAGGACCGACAAATCCTTGCCATGCTCGTAAATGAAATCGTTCGCGGTAGTTTGACACTAGTTGGAGTACAAAGCGCGCTATTCTTGTTAAAATTACACCACCTAGGTGACTAATTCTTCCAATTAAACCTGGAATCGTATAGAAAAAAGTGACGTAGTTAAAATTTTTATATATAAGCTGGAACTTTATTCGATATTTATTCATTCATAAATTCGCAATTCATTTTAAGACGTCGAACATGTTACTTTGATTAAAGTTGTTCATTAAGTATGCGGCACGAATACAGTGTTTGATATTCAAGAACTTAAAGTGAAGAATTAATTCTTAGAGCGTAACTCTGCATAAATATGGAACATAATTATTTTGTAAAACACTACGAGAATTGAACAATCTTCGACATATATAATCTTGATGCAAAAGAATAGGCTGTGATAATCAATTAAAGATAGAAAATCTACTTTGAAGACTAATATTCTAAATGGAAATGTAAAATAATATGGATTTTTTGTAAACTGGTATTTGATCGTCAATTTAAAATAAAACTAGGAAGGATGTAATACCGTTGAAGGTAACGAAAAGAATATTTGGATAAGCGCTCTTTAACAAATAGCCATAAGTATAGAATTTTGGATTTCTTTGTTTGTTAATTGATAATATTTGAATATTCTATAATTTGAAGTTAGAATAAGCCTTAATCCTATAATTTTTGTAAGCTGATAATTACCAGGAAATTTTGAGGTTGAAGTTCGACAAATTTTGACCTTTAATAAATTATCTGTCAACAGCTATTGGCCAATCACCTTTACAAGTGTTGTAATAAAAGATAGGTGAATTATCCAGGTAGAAATTAAAGAGAATTTTGTAATATTCAACAAGGATTAGGCAAGAATTATTTTTAAGTAACTTGTAGGAATTCTTATCTGTATGAAATTAAGCTGTGAACTGTTTTATAAATTCTTTTGTATGAAAGAAAAATTTTGAATGTATAGATAATTCTTGAGAATGCTGTGTTTTATTTTATTTTGTAAATTCCATAGTATAACTTCCGTTGAGCTTGCCAGGCAAAGAAAAGTAGAAAGCTAAGAAAAGCATTTTTTTATTTTCTTATGGTGTCCTTACGCAAACTCCAAAAAATTTGTAAACCGGGGCGAACACATTTTTGTAAAAGGTATTGCGTTGCTTTAGTACACCAACCCTAATTGCTTACCAAGTTTCAAGAACGCAGGTATACAGAAGCTAAGAAAAGAATTTTTTAATTTTCTTATGGGGTCTTACGCAAATTCCAAAAAATTTGTGAACCGGGGCGAACACATTTTGGTAAAAGGTTTGTGTCGTTTGAGTACACCAACCCTAATTGCCTGCCAAGTTTCAAGAGCGCAGGCTTTACAGAAGCTCAGAAAAGAATTTTTTAATTTTCTTATTGTGTCTTTACGCAAATTCCAAAAAATTTGTGAACCGGGGAGAACACATTTTGGTAAAAGGTTTGTGTCGTTTAAGTACACCAACCCTAATTGCCTGCCAAGTTTCAAGAGCGCAGGCTTTACAGAAGCTCAGAAAAGAATTTTTTAATTTTCTTATGGTGTCTTTACGCAAATTCCAAAAAATTTGTGACCGGGGCGAACACGTTTTGGTAAAAGGTTTGTGTCGTTTAAGTACACCAACCCTAATTGCCTGCCAAGTTTCAAGAGCGCAGGCTTTACAGAAGCTCAGAAAAGAATTTTTTAATTTTCTAATGGTGTCTTTACGCAAATTCCAAAAAATTTGAGAATCGCGGCGAACACGTTTCGGTAAAAGGTATGTGTCGTTTAAGTACACCAACCCTAATTGTCTACCAAGTTTCAAGACCGCAGGTCTTACAGAAGCTAAGAAAAGAATTTTTTTATTTTTTTATGGTGTCCTTACGCAAACTAAAAAAATTTGTAAACCGGGGCGAACACGTTTTTGTAAAAGGTGTTTCGTTGCTTTAGTACACCAACCCCAATTGCTTACCAAGTTTCAAGAACGCAGGTTTTACAGAAGCTAAGAAAAGAATTTTTTAATTTTCTTATGGTGTACTTACGCAAATTCCAAAAAATTTGTGAACAGGGGCGAACACGTTTTGGTAAAAGGTATTTTGTTGCTTTAGTACACCAACCCTAAATGCCTACCAAGTTTCAAGAGTGCCGGTCATACAGTAGCTAGGAAAATAATTTTTTAATTTTCTAATTCTGTCCTTACGCGAATTCCAAAAAATTTGTGGATAGGGGTGATTCGGTAAAGGGTATGGGTCGTTTAAGTACACCAACCCTAATTGCCTACCAAGTTTCAAGAGCGCAGCTCTTACAGAAGCTCAGAAAAGAATTTTTAAATTTTCTTATGGTGTCCTTACGCAAATTCCAAAAAATTTGTGAACCGGGGCGACCACGTTTCTGCAAAAGGTATTGTGTTGCTTTAGTGCGCCAACCCTAAATGTCTACCAAGTTTCAAGAGCGCAGGTCTTACAGAAGCTAAGAAAAGAATTTTGTAATTTTCTTATGGTGTCCTTACGCAAATTTCTAAAAATTTGTGAACCATGGCGAACACGTTTCTGTAAAAGGTATTGTGTTACTTTAGTACACCAACCCTAATTGTCTACCAAGTTTCAAGAGCGCATGTGTTACTTACAGAAGATAAGAAAAGAATTTTTTAGTTTTCTTATGGTGTCCTTACGCAAATTTCAAAAAATTGTGAACCATGGCAAACACGTTTCGGTAAAAGTTATGTGTTGTTTGAGTATACCTACCATATCTGTCTAACAAGTTTTAAGAGCGCAGGTTTTACACAAGTTAAGAAAATTCCATGTATTTCAATTTAGAAGAGCAACTGCTTAAAATATACACGTACGAATAATATAGGGATCTCAAAGTTATTTAGTTTCAATCACCCTTAGATTTAAAATGAGTAAAAATAATTGGGTTAATATAAGAAACATAATTGAACAATCGGAATGCTTGTTCAGTTCAGTTGGCGTGGTTTTGTAGTGATGGAGATTGGTAGGCGTATCCATATTTAGCGGCCTGTAGATAGTGACCGCTACCTTCACTATCGTAATTACTAATATTAGTAATCGCACAAGGCAAATTGATTTTTAAATGCTCAACGTAATTGAAATTTAGGTTTATGTATGGTTGCATACGTGATTTAGATGTGTATATCTTTCCAATTGTAAACACGCGTCCAGGTGACACTATTGGTTAGCGCACCGTCCGCGTAAGCGGAAGATACAGATTAAAATCCTATCCGAAACCTTGTATTTCTTTTTTTTTAATTTTTAGCTCGTTTTGAAATTATCTTTTAGGCTTTGCATAAAAGTCTAAGTTATTGTTTCATCTTAGCGCCTAATTAACTGTATACATGGTTGATCGAGGCTAAGATTTTATAGGTAGTTGGAGTGGGGAAACACGGGAAATTATGAGAAAAAATTGCTAGAAGGTCATTAGAAGTAACAACCATTCTTAGTGAAAAGCAACTGAACTTTTGTTTATTTAATAATTTTACGGAAAACTTTAACGACTCAACAAAAGAGATATTAAAATAACCCTCTGGTAAATTGCAAGTATGAAGTAGTTCCCGCTAATAATTTAAATCACTCGCGGAATAGATCAATAACAAAGTACAAATGATTACAAGGTTATTAATTATGTAGTACTAGAACTAATCTTTAACTTGTCCAAATTTTGATTTAATAAAATAAAAAACAAAATAAAAATAATATAATAAAACAAGAATGGTAGGTGGGCTCGCATAGAATAGTACAACTAGGAGGTCCGTCGCGTTATGTGACAAAACAACCATAACAAATTGATCAAGATTAGGTCTCGTGCTTTTAATTGTTCACTGGGCCAAAATTTTAAAAATATCGCTATTCACGGATTTTATGCTGAACGAACATCTTGAAATTTAAACAGCTTAACCGAAATACTTGTTTTTGTTTTATTAAGCTTGTATAACGCACCTACATTACGCATCTGTGCAGAAAATTAAATAAATCGAAAGATTTTTGAAATGATTATCAATTAATTTTTTTATGTGAGAAACGGATACGTATTTTTGCAGTTGGAGGATAGTTAAAGAGCAGTACAAGACTACCTGTGAACTAAACAAAAACTTTCGAAACCGACATCTTTAAGCTCTATTTAGGGTGGTCTGAAGAATTCACAGTATATGCTTTTTGCTGTTGCAAGTAGATAATAAAGGCAGAAAAGTTATAAGCAAAATAAATTTGGTAATGACGAAATAAAAATTTTACACCCAAGAGAAGTTTTTTCAATTGACAAAGTTTAGAATAAATCTGCTGCTTTCTTGTAATTCAACTTCCATAAATTATATTAGCAAAGTAGAAGTAACTTGTCACGCATTGGCAATTGCTATCTAAAATATCCTTTTCAATAATTATTGCTTGTGGATGGAGCTGTAGCGATGCTAAAGTTTAGAGATAGCTACTAGTTGCATGTATCGAAGTTTATTTACAAGGAATATTAATAGTTAGCAATGTTAACAAATAATAACCAATTGCAAATGAAACCAATACAGTTATTAGAGCTATGGGAGATACAATGAGTAGAGGAGTAGGCCGATCCTGGGACAGAGCCACCGATCCTCCCGAGCCACCGATCCTCCCGATTTCATATCTAACCTAGGTTTTTATATGTAACTTCCCATAAGGAGGATCTGCTAAGTCTTATTTTAAAGGGATTTCTTTCTTGTGGGTAGGGATTTCCTCCTTGTGGTGGTGGAATTTCCTCCTTGTGGGGGGGATTTTTCCTTGCTTCATTTTTATCCCCGACATCCCTAGCCTAAAAAATCGGTAACCTAACCCCTAAAATTTTCGAGATACCTATCGGCACCGCACGACCTATGTATTCCCACCTGTTTAATTTTTATCTCAACATCAGCCCTTATCGAGTTACAACCCCTAATTCTATAACTTTTTTATATATAAACAGTTTCTAATCGTGTATGGTAATACAAATTTAATTTTTCTTGGAAGTCCGAATCTACCATTAATTTAACTTTAGGCTAACTCTATTTAAAAATATTGGCGTAGGCAAAAAAAGTAGTACACATTCCTTTAAAACAATTTTATTTAATTATAAATATACAGTGTACACTTAACATCTATTTTCATATAGGTAAAATCACCACTTTCGGCTTTTAATTTTAACTATTTGCTTGTAAATTATTTGGAGATAGTAGAGAAGGAAGACAGCCAAGATAAAATAAAATCTTACACACGTGCTACATTAAAGCAGGTAGTACATATTTTACACAATCTGCAACACCATATTCTACTATTCCAAAAGAAATAGTCATTTCGGAATTGGGGTTGACAAATACACCTAACATTCGCCCAGAGGTTGTACGACAACGTGTAAATATTGGCAAACTCTATCCGTTTACGCTAAAGGAAATTGCCCCATTATGCACGCCATGCGCTATAAGTGTGTAGCATTTTCAAATGCTACGTTTGCAAAATAACCCCAATAATTACTTTTATTATGTAGTCATACATAACCCCTAATATATGCAACACACTTTACAATATCTATTACGCAGTTGGTATATTTAATCAGCTATAATAAATACATTAGGACATAATAATTATATCCCAACAATTGATTCAGTTGTTGTTTACAACATTTAATTAATATTCTTATGTGGTTTTATAAAAAAAATACATTATTACATTTATAATGTAGATATATAAATACATTCCTAATTTACATCCTTATGAAGTATTTGGTAATAAGTGCAGCCATCTGCCGTAAATATACGAAGTTACGAAGGTGTCATGGGATATGACAACTTGTTCTTAATCGGAAAAGCAGTCTCAGGTCAGCTCTTATCAAACGAACATGGCTCGTTTAGCTTCCTCTGATCTGAGGATCAGGATAGTAGAAAGAAGTGAGTGAAGCGTCGAGAATGATCCACGTGATTATTCCTTAGGGAATTAACAATACATTTTTCGGTACGTTAGTTCAGGATCCAATATTACTATTCGTTTAACATGCACACACTTGATTGTTAGCCTGGTTTTTGAAGAATCGTCGTGATATTTATGTACATCTAGCTTGGATGCTCGTAATTTCAACGTAGTACAATTGCTTGGTACAAGATTGCAAAATTTCACCTTGTTTGAATTAAATAAATGGATTAATTATCTGCGAAGAGGCATGGTCGAAGTCCGATCAGCCATAATTCGCTACACAAACAGCACGTAATCGATACATAAATCTGGTTGGAATAACAGGTGTTCAACTAGATTCTTAAGGTGCGTACTCTTTATAGTTTTATTCGAAAGATGTCACTTGTCAACTTCGTTTTGTTTACATTCTAACAATGGCATTATAAAACCTAATTTGGCTATAAATATTTCATGAAATTTAAGTGAATTTAAAAAAATTAGAAACAGGGCGTATTTCGCATTGATTATGTAATTTGATAATATTGATCAATACATTTAAACATAACCCTAGTTCTAGCTTAATTAATTATAACTTGCTATAACAGCTATCAAGTAAATTTTTATATTGTTCACCTCTTATTATGATTAAAGCTTATTTGTTTACAACATTCCATACTTTAAAATATATTAATATATAACTTGTATAAATCATACAGCTTATTTAATTTCTGACTAAATATATTTTTGCTTCTTTTGTCATCTGATTAAGAAACGTTACTCAATTTATTTACTATATCAATGTATTTAAAATCTATAAATCTATAAATAATAATCGTTGCATTTTATTAGAATCAAATGTTAAGGTTTAGCATTAACGTGAAACTTAAAATCAAGAGAGTTATATTTTCATTTTATATATATTTAAAGAAAGTTAGGTTACTATTGCACAAACATTTTTAAATACCTGAATTATAAATACGTTCAATTTTTACTATAACATATACATTTGTTAAAGCATATTATACTACATTATACTTTTCAAAGAAACCTAGAACACTTTTATTTAAACAAAAAGGTATACAATCTTTCAGTATAAAGGTATTTACAATATCATGTTATTTTGAAATATTATGGAGGAGCAAACTGCTGCCTCATATGTTATAATCTTGTAATTTATTTCAGGTATCTCAGCGTTGTAGTCAACTGCTGGGTTCTACATTCCCATTTTTTCTTAATGTAGTGGCGCTCATTATTTTGTTAATTTTTTTATTATCAAGTCCCACTCCTGAACCATTGCTTTCTACCGCTTATAGTAAAGTCTAGAGCATAGCATCGGTAATATCCAATCACCATGAAAAAGGTTTTTGGGTTAAAAGTGGGAGAAAAAGACAGCTGGAATTAGAGGAAATGGGTGCAAAAAGGCGAAAGTGGGACTATTTGGAAAAACTGCGACAATACGCGAACAATACAACATCCTATTAGAGAAAATTAGGAAGAATTAAAAGATTATTTTATGGGCCGATGGACCGACTTAGATACATTCGGGTTCTACATGCTGTATGCATTTGTGGTTAGTAAGAAAAACTCTCTTAGTTATGTAGGTGTCCTTGCGGAAAAGGATGGTAATAAATTCGTATACTTTTTAATGGTTATTCTAAAAACGTAGTTATCAAAATAGCAGATAACATAGACGAACTAAGGAATGTGGGTTTCGTAACCTTGGTGTACACCACACGCAAAGGTGTTCCGCTAAACATTGTATATTTGCCTAATAAAGAACCTTTCGGGTCATTTAAATCCGAGGGTGTTACAACCTATAACGACCATATATTCCTTAAGGTGGTGGACATGCAACTACGCAACAGTGAGTGGGAGAATAAGGATTCTCTCCAATACCGACAAGAAGAAGTCGATCAAGCTAACAAGATACGTATGCAGGATATAGTGGGAGAGCCGCGATTAACAGATTGTCACAAGCTGCAAGAATTACACGAAGGAATGGATCTGGTTGTCGGTGGAATCAAAGACTTTAAATATAGAGGCAAACTTCAGCACATTTTGCAATTCGAAAACCTAGACGGTCTCTATGTATCAAACTATTGGTTAGAAAAGGAGATAGAGGACTTGGGTGTCGATTTAAATTTCAAGCTGCGAATAAAATTAGATAAAATTAAAACCACTCCTAACAAACATATAGAAAGGAGTGTTTTCTGTGTATAACTTTGTATTAAAATTAAGTTTAAATGTCTCCATGCTTGGTATTAAATATTTTTAAATTTTGTTATGCATAATGTCAGAATAAAAATTTAGAATAGTATTACATTGCTCTTTATTTATAAAAAGCTATGACGTCACCACGACCTTGGAAAAGTAGCCGAAACTAGGTAACCGAGAGCATAGCGAAGTGGTGATTTTACCTATATGAAAATAAATGTTAAATGTACACTGTATATTTATAATTAAATAAAATTGTTTTAAAGGAATGTGTACTACTTCTTTTGCTTACACCAATTTTTTAAATCGATTTGACCTAAGGTTAAATTAATGGTAGATTCGAATTTCTAAGAAAAATTAGATTGGTATTACCATACACGATTAGAAACTGTTTATAAATAAAAAAAGTTATAAAATTGAGGGTTGAAACTCGATAAGGGTTGATGTTAAGATAAAAATTAAAAAGGTGGGAATACAAAGGTCGTGCGGTGCCGATAGGCACTGAGAGGTATCTCGAAAATGTTATTGGTTAGGTTACCGATTTTTTAGGGTAGGAATGGTGGGGGTAAAAATAAAACAAAGAAGAAATCCCCCCACTAGGAGGAAATATCACCCCCACAAGGAAGAAATCCCTTTAAAATAAGATTTAGCAGATCCTCTTTATGGGAATTTACATGTAAAAACCTATGTTAGATATGAATCGGGAAGGATCGGTGGCTCTGTCCCAGGATCGGCCTATTACTCTACTACAATGCATTTTAATTAACCCATTAACGCCCATTGATATACAGGGTGTTTTGAAACATCGTTTAAAGATTTTAAAGGCATGTAGTACGATCGAAAATAAGGTTGAAAGTCATAATAAACACATGTCCACAAATTAACTGTTTACGAGATAACAGTCGTTTTGTATTGTCTGGTTTTACAAAACTAAAGCAGCGGACAGGCTGTGTTTAATGGAAGATAAAATTCTACTTTTACATCTGCGAATGTAAAATATGAACGTCCTTCGACCCTACGATGGATAGTTGGATTTTGTGTTATGTTATGAAAAAGCAAAAAGTTCGAATGTAAAATAAACGTTCTACAAAGTAGGTAGAAATTTTTATGGTTAATAAATTAAGTCCGAAGACGCTTTTGAAAGTATTGGAATTTTGTTGGTCCAGTTCGTGCGTATGACAAAAACGCATAGAAGTTAGCATGGTCCAGTCCAAGGGTCACGCAGCTGTTCCTATTCTGTGGAACATATGGATTTGACGTTACTTGTTTTCTGAAAATGTATGTATAAACACCTGCCCAAACATGTTGTTAAGACAACATGTAAAGAACACCTGCAGAGCCAAGGTAAGAGATTAAATTATTCTTGCATCATGTCTACATTTGGCGATCTTTAATACCAGGCTGCTTCAGAAAATATTTTTGTAACTATCTATTTTGACAAATCCATTTCGCATATTAAAAAGAGACCTTAGTAAATTTTTGTTGACAATATTAGTTCAATACAATTACAGACTTGGTGGCGCCCTGTTTAAACCCCCTGTTTTGAAGAGAATCTAGCCCTAGTAATAAAATAATGCTTTGTAAAAACAGCGACGACCAATCCTCATAAGCTCTGCCTAAGGAATAGACCCCTAGCATAGTCGGAAGATAATTGCTTTCCATCATTTTAAGGGAATCCTTTCTTAAAGGTTACTGGTCACATTTGGGGATATCAAAATAACCCCCTACCAGAGAGAAATCGTTATACACTAGATTTTTCAGATAACCTCGGATACTAAAATCCAAAGGGTTTAGATAGGTAAGTTAAGCAATGGGACCTGCTCGCCCTATCCATCATCCAGGAAATTCATTGTTAAGATGTTCCCTAAGAGCAAAGTGTGGTGGAGCTCCAGCTTGCATAAACCATAGGTTCAGTCTTAGATTTAAGGTAAATCTTTCAAAAGTTCAGGTAAAGTATTTTCCAAGAACTCGAGGTATGCAAGACCGAAGGCGGCTCCGTGGTGTAGATGGTGTGTGTGTGACTACTATGCCCAAGCTCCTGGGTTCGAATCTCGACACGGTCCGCTTGAAAAATGTTAGGCGAGCATTTTTCACAAAAATACACCCTCGTTCGGATGAGAGGTAAAATGGAGGTCCGTGTGTGAGTGTTGTCACGCACTTTAAAGATCCCTACCTTGCTTGGAACAGCAAGGGTTCGGCAAAATTCCAAATTTTCCAAGTAAAAAAAAACTCGCTTCCTGGCCAATGTAGTACCTTCGGGTGGAGCATTGGAAAATCACATGTAAGGTATGCAAGACCTGTTAAGCGTTGTAGCAAAACAATCGGTCATATCAACCGTTCGCCAATCATGGCTAACCAGATATTTAGAGAGAAACGTTGCTGGTGTCTGGCTTCAACGATAGCATGAGGATTCTCGTCACACCAAACGTGATTGTTGTGAAAATTAAGTATTCCATTTTTAGTAAAATCATCTTCATCAGTGAAAAGAATGTTATCAGCGAAATCTTACCGATCAGCAGCTGTTCGCAAAAACCACCCACAGAAAGTCATTCTCGCTTGATAATCCGGAGCAGTAAGGGCTTGTATCCGTTGGATATGGTAGGGATATAGGAATTGCTCATGAAGAGTTCTCCAAACAAGATAGCTGCTTACACCCACTTGAACAAATTTTTCTAAGACTAGTTTCGGGATTTTCATCAATAATATTCAACATTCCATCTTCTATTTGTGGAGTGCATGTTATTCTCTGCCGTCCAGTATCATAAGACCGCTTCTCAAACGAACCAGTTTCTCTTAGGCGTTGAAACACCGTCTGAAACATCACATACGAAGGCAGTTGGCGATCAGAATACGTTTCAGCATAGAAACGACGTGCTTGTAAAGAGTTCCCATTAGCACGACCGTACATGAACACCATATCGCTCATTTCAGCATTAGAATGCACAACCATTGTAATTGCTACAAATTGCACAAAACGTCAAATTAAACTGTCATAAAACAAAAGCTGATAAGCACCTGTTTACTAGGATATGTTATCGCTTACTTATTTATTGTCTCGTAGACAGTTAATTTGTAGGCATATGCTTATTATGACTTTTAATCTTATTTTCGTTCGTACTACATGCCCTTAAAATTTTTAAACGATATTTCAAAACACTCTGTATATACCGTGTGTTGACTAGGACACCCGATCATAGGGATCTAACATATATAATGAGACATATGTGATTTCCTGCTTCTCAAATTATTTTACAAAAACATTCTTCAAATAAACGTCTTAGGGCACATTTTACAATTAGCAACATTTTTTTGAAACCTTACTAACGTCGGGAATTAGACCAAAAATTGTTAAAATTTGACTGAAAAATTATAGTGGCCGTGGAATTGTAACAAATAATAAAACAAATGCTAAACGATGTCACAATGATTTCTATCAGTTTTCCTGCTCCTGTCATATTTTCTTTGAAAATAATGGCCAATAGTAACACGGTCAGTGAAAATAATCAGCTTTTAAAGCCGTTTTATCGTAGAAATAGTTTAAGGGAGCTGCGTGACCTAATTGCCGTTTTTTTAGCCTGAAAGACTAATTCCGTCAATATCAACAATTCAAAGTATTGTACAAAATCAAGAGTTTTGCGGTTTATCGTTCCGTGCAAAATTTGCAAAACCAAGAATTTAAATATCGAACCCGTACCTGTGGAAGAAGTTGAGAACGCAATAGAAATGAATATGTTGGCTGTGGTAGCGAACGATCACATAACGGGTATAAGAGAAATTAGGTGTGTACTGGGGATTTACCGCACTACAGCTTTTAAAATACTTAAGAAATGCAGACTTAAGTGTTTTAAATTTGCAATTCATCAAGAAATATTTGAAGAAGACAAAATTAATCGAATTTTTTTTGTGAAACCATTATGGATATGGCTAATAATAATAGAAATTTTATGAAATAATATTCGGTATAAATGGAAAGCCAAATAGGCAAACCGTTCGATATTGGAATGAATACCATTAACATTCGTTTGGTTTCAAATAATAATTCCCAATACAGAGGAACAGTTAATATTTGACTTGGAATGTTGAGAGCTAACCTGATAGTACCTTTTTTCATTGTTGAAAAACTGTGTGGCGCAAAATTATTCGGAGCTTCTCCAAACCAAAATAGGACCTGCAATTGCACGTTGCAAATGAAAACGTTTTTTAGTTTCCACAAGACTGCTGTCCCTCTCATTTTACAAACAAAATTTAATTATTTCTAACTTTTCCGAATTCTTGAATAAGACCCAGTACATTTGACCATCTCGGTCGCCTGATTTGTCTCCTAATGACTTTTCAGCTGGAGTCATTTAAAAAAATTATTTGCACAAAACGAGACATTCCAACTGGGTTCTTTAAAACAAAAAGTCATTGAAGAATGTGCTAATGTTTCTGACCTGATATTAACTAATATGCGGCGCAATTTTTATGATAGGTTGGGTTTGTTTAGCTAATAGGGGAGATTTATTCGAGCACCTAATTTAAAATAATTTTCTTTTTATTAACTTTAGTGCTTAAGTGATAAGTTCCATCGTAGTTCTATTTGTATAGTTGTATTTGATATTTCTGGCTATGAAATAAATTTCTATAATCATGATGTTTACTGGTGATGATATCTTGATAGCCATCCCCCACTCCCCCTCCCAGTTAACTACTGAATATCAGAGAAATAGGGTGTATTTTTAGAAAACAATAGAAAAAAGAGAATGCGTGTGTATATAGGGTTTGTCGATCTGGAAAAAGCATTCAACAATGTAAAATAGGAAAATATGTTCCAAATACTCAAAAAAGAATTGGAATGAGTTATAGGGATAGACAGATAGTACATAGGTTATACGAAGAGCAAACAGCTGTAATAGAATTAGAGCATGAGAGTAGCAAAGTAAATATTTGGATAGGCGCGAGACAGAGATGTGCGCTATCTCCGTTAAAAGTCAAATGGGAAAAGTGCAAAAGATATAAAACAATGATTCGCGTAAGGCCGTGCTACACTTAGCAAGAAAAAGCAAGCTGCCATGTTCGAAGACAACAAACATTGAAACAAGGAAAAAGTCGCCGAAAGCATGTGTGTGGAGCACAGCACTGTTTGACTGTAAAACGTGGACAGTAGGAAAAGCGGACAAGACAATGATGCAACCGCTTGAAATGTCGTGCTACAGACCTTGTAACATTAATTTTTACTATATAAAAAAAGGCTAATATAAATATAAAATGTATTCAAATTTACACTGGATTAGAGTTCCCTGGGGCGTCAAATGCGTCTCAAATTTTAAAGTTAACACTTACCCCGTGGTTATCCTAATACCGATGCGTCTTTCAACTCAGGGTGGTGTTCAAATGTTCCCTTGTTTGGTTGGCGGTAGCTCTCCTATCGATGAAGCGCCGGTATTTCAAATAACGGTAAAGGAATAAGGAACGAAAAGGAAATGGACTACTCCGTCGACTTTCGGACCTCTATCAAACACGTCTATACTCGAGGAAGGTTGGTAATAGTCTGCTTGTTTCGACGCATCCGCTGCCATGAGCCATCGTCACCTCTCCAAGATAGGTTAATGTTCTGACGCAACCGTCTTCTAATAAAATTCAGAGACTGTCGGCTACAGTAGCAATATGAAAGTTGATCCGCAATATTCATTTCCTGATGTTGATTTCGACTAGTTTTGAAGACAATATACTATGTGAGCTGAGGAAGAAGTATGGTACTCTTTGAATGTTTTATCAACTCGGATATCCTGAAACACATCAATGAGGAAACAATACGATATATCGTCAACGTAAAAAACGATGCAACTTTTGAACGTGACATTCATGAATTGAAATGCTCCTAGGAGTTCTTATGCTGTCCAGATAACGCAAACTTCCATCCGAACGGTTATACTGGACAACTGATGAAGATTTGGGCATCAAAATTGTGCAAGATGGTTTATCTAGAAACCGATTGACAAAGATGAAATGAATCTTGCACTTTGCAAACAACGACGAATTGGGTAAAGACATTGTTATAAGGTTCGTCCACTTATCGAAAAGGCATATAAAGCATTCCAACAGTTCCCATAATGTTTATTGGTCGATGAGATGATAAATACTATGGGCATCACGGTCTCTGAAACAATTTATACGTGGAAATCCAACACGATTCGGCTATAAGTTTTGGGCATTATGCCGATCCGACGGATTTTATTTCAAATTTATTCCCTATACGGGAAGAGAGACAAAACTCAACCTGGGTTGACACTAGGATCCCGTGTCGTAACGGAATTGTTATCCTGTGTAGCAGAACCAAACGATCATACTTATATTATAAAATATTTTATACCTCATAATATCTGTTGTCGTTTCACTTTGCTTATTTTTCTCCTTATATTATGTTGAAAACCTATTCTAAATTTGATACTTAAATAGGTAAAACATTTTGGTTTTTCTAAATTTCTTTATGCTTTTGTTAATTTGTTCAGATATTTTCGTTATGATGACTTTGATTTCTCTTCGGTGCAATATACCTATAATTGTTATTTTTTACTCCCTAGATATTCAAAGTATCTCACTAACTTCTTTAATATTTTTCCCGTTGATAATATTTCTACCCCCCTCCCCCCTTCAATTATGTTTATTATATCTGGCATGAATAACACAATAAATCTTTAGAACTCGCCGGAACTGATATTGAGATGTTGAGTTGATGCTTTTCAAATACATTAAAACATGGTGCTCGACAATCATGTCTATTTTGCAAAAAGTCAATATTTGCATTTGCAATAACAGGAAATTTGTATTTCTTGTGTTTTCACTCTGAAGTTTTCACTCGTTATCCTATTCCGTTTCCTCTTCTCCTTTTTCTTTATTTCTAACCTAGGAATTTCATTATATTTTTTTCTTTTTTTTTGGTCTAACATATGGATGACACGCCGTGGCTTTTTTATACCGCTCTTGATTATGGTGGCGTGAATTTAGGGTATATACCTTTCTCCTATCGATGTTTGATGTCTTTGTCTTAGAATGTTGTCTTTATCTTGGAATACCTTTATCTTGGGGTTATCTTTGAAAATTATCCTGGGATTTTATCTGTATCTTGGAGTTTCCTTTGGGAATTATCTCGAGATTTTACCTTTATTCCGGGATTATCTTTGAGAATTATGTTGGGATTTACCTTTATCTGGGGATTATCTTTGGGAAGTATCTGAGAATTTTACCTCTACTTTAAGCTTGTTTTTGGAAATTATGTTTTTGGTCTTATTATTGAACAAAGTTTTTTGGAATTTTAATTGACTGATATTTTGAAACCAAGATTTGTATAATCTGGGCGAAAGGTAGAAATTCAAAAACAGAACCTAACTGGCTGTAGCTTTATAATTATGTTAGCACAGTCAGGGAAAATTATTGAAAAAATTTGTTTGATTCAGATGCCAAATAGGCATGGTAAGAATTGGATACTTAACTGGTTTTTTGTAAATATCTTATGCAGAATGTTTTATATATTGAAATGTTTATATTTAAGAAAATTGAAAAGTAGCTAGTTAAACTAAGTTATATCTTAAAATTTAGAATACAATTTAGAACTGTAAGGTACTGGGTTAAGGAAAGTCTCTTGCTTGCCGTAAAAATGTGTTGCTAGCTGAAATTGCGGTAAAAAATAACTTTGTGCAATATAAATTAGTTGATACTTCTCCTTTTCTTCCTCATTTAGTGCGGTTTGTTTTAAGAAAAATCAGGTAGCCCTTAAAAAGATTTATTTAGTTATTAAGGGTTCTAGATTATAAGAAGTTGGCCGGATTTTGGTGGCCAAGATGACTTTTTTGTATTTTTGTGCGATTGCTACGTGTTAAATAGATCAACCCGTAACATGCCTTTTTATTTATTGGTTATTCGATTATCCACTTCTTATATTTATATCTATTGTATAAAAGTAAAGAAATCTCTTCCGTTTACTAAACTCGGTCCAGATTATTTTATAGTATATTGGTTACATTGTAATGATAGAATGATTTTAATATGTATAAATACGTTTAGATACCCTCGTTATTGAAGTGGCGAAGTTATCTATTCTAATTGGTTGTGACTTCAGCCGATTTGAATAAACCAATTCCGGAAGTGACAAATAAGTGCTGGTATAATGGGAGTAATTACGTGAAACACTTCAACACGGAAATTGACGGAAGTAACTGTGTTTCCGGTGAGGTCGTTATTGTGTGTTTCTCGCTCCAACCTTTCTTTCCTTTTTCCTTTAGAGCACTACCGCTAATACTGACAGACAGGTAATAACGTCATCAAATCTGCTGAAAACCAGATCTCCGAGAAGTTGGTACTATCAGAAGTCATGAATCGTAAGTGATAAAGCTTTTATAATTTTGTATATATAGGTTTGCACAATTGAACATTAATAGTCAATTAAGTAAAAAAGGGAGTCGTAGCAAGGTGTTGTCAACAGTTGTTCCAGGTTCAAGTACACGTTCTCAACTTTGTTTCGCACCTTGATTTTTATCCAAAAATATAATTGATCTATAACCGAGGTATTTAGGATCAAAACCGAATAAGTCACATTTTTGGAGAAACTATGATTTTTTCGCATAGGAATCAGAAAGTTGGTTACTTTAAGCCTGTCCACAATTCAAGTTTCAAAACTGATCAATTTCCTGTATATATTATAAGTTGACGCTTTGTATCAAAAGAGAACATGTCGCATGTTACTCGAAAACAGTAGTACCAGAAACAAATGAATACAAAAATAATTAATAATCACAATATACATATATCTGGAAGAACCAAAAAAAACAATTCTTAAAATGGCGAGCTGCCGTTTTTATGCACCTACCCCCTATTTTAATTAACGAAAAAAGGAAAAGAAATTACAACTCTAAAAATAACAGCTCTAAATCATCATCTTAAATATAAAATTAAATATATAAAATCGTTACAATAACAATATCAATAATAACTATCATCTCACATACAGATAATCATTTTAAAACTACAAGGTGTAGTCATCCAACAAAACTGAAATATACTGGTTTGACCAGTTTATAGAGCCCATATAAAGAAATAGTGGATAAACATTCACCCACGTGTCGATGATGGTGAACCTATCATATCTTCCTTAGAACCAGAGCGGGGCCGCGGGGCCTAGGATCGCGTAATTTGTGCCATATAAAAAGGGGCGGCAATCGCCTCATCGATTAGGTTCAAGGTAGCAGGTAGTCCTATCCGCCGAAAGAAGCTATAAAGAGTGTAGTCACAGATTAGACCCTTCACGAAAGAAAGTATATATTTTTTTAAAAAATTAAAAGTACTCACCACACAGTGTGTGCACGAAAAGTTCGTAAATACGGAAACGTCAATTTCTCGCAGTCGTATATCGAAACGGAAATGAATATTAAATCGTTTAGTAACATGAATTCGTTTTCATGCCGGCGTTATCAGACCAAGGTGTGAGTAGCAATTCGAAACACGCTTTATCAAATAATACCATACCTTATTTCAACGAGTTTCTAGGATGAAGTAATATACGAAATAATTATACGCTATAAGAATATGGGCAAAACCGACACACACCTAAAACGTGGTACCGACTATCTGACTGTAGAACAGCTTTTCGTTTTAAAATAAATAAACTTAAATGCAAATATTTGGAAGCGTACTTATTGTGGGAAGGTAAAATATACAGGATGTTGTTGGAGTATTGAAACAGATTCTACGTGACTGAATAATGTAAGACAAAGAAGGGTGTGTTTTAGTTTACCGTCGAAAGTGAACTTAACAAACTGATGTATTCTACATGTTCGTCGTTTAGAAAAAATTAAGTTAGCAAAGTATTTGGATTAAAAAATAGAATTGCAAACAATGAGAAAGTTGCAGAAATTGAAAGCTGACGGATTCTTCGATAAGGCAACGGAAACCGGTGGGGGGGGGCTCACTATGGTTTGTAGATACCATATCTAACTTTTGTACTAAACATACTAAACCAAATACTGTACTTACTAAATCTTTACTGCACTGGTACTGAATATCCTAATCAGTACTGAACTTATACTGAACCGAAAAAACGTGCAAATTTAAAATTTATTTTTATTTCAAAAAGAACCATTATAAAATAAACACAAAGTAAACAAGCATGGATAAGTTTCTTAATTGGTAACTCATCCGTGTGTCAAGTTGGATGCACCCATATATAGAATTAAAAAAAGTTTACATTGAGGGTTAATACCTCGTTAGTACCGAACAATTACAAAAGTTATATACAATTTAAAGGGGTCATCCAACTTGACGTTAAGTTAGATGTAACTACTTGAACGGATTGGAATTTTTAAAACTGCTTTCACCAATCGTTAGAACTCTCAATATCTAAAAGTTTATCGTTGGTACTCAAAAATTACAAAAGTTATAAACAAGTCAAGTTAGATGGCCTATTTAAATGTTTAAACATTTGTACTTTTTTGGTACTATGAATTTTTGGATTTTGTGTGCGTTATCGAGGTAGAATAGGCCAAGACAATTTTTAAAAATTGCAAACCGTCCATCTATTTTGACATCAAATTGGATGACCTATTTCAATTATTTATAATTTTCGTATTTTTTGGGTACTAACGAGAAAATCTTACAATTTGATGTACCCCGAGATGTACCCTAACGAAGAACTAACGATTGGCGAGTACCGAGGTGGATACTTTTTTGGAATTTTTGATATGGGTTCATCCAATTTGCCGCACAAGCTGGCGTTTCAGTCGAAAGCAGAGTGTTTGAGTTCTTTATATATTGCTTCAGTTCTTAGTTTGTCGTTTTTTTCCCAGGGTAAACGGATCGTTGCTATTTAAAAACACTGGTCCATAAAATATGAATTTACTTTCAACAAAATGGATATCAGGTGTTTTAGGTCATACATATCTATCCATATCATATTTTAGAAACATTAACGTGGCACGGTTCGTTTGAGTATCAGTTATTCTGCCAATATACCACCTAATATCATAAATAACTGCATAATAATTATCGGGGGAATTTGTCCCTCTATTTGTACCTCTACATTCTGAAAACTTGATAGTTGTTGCCGAAGTAGTTGAGTATTTGAAGCCGAACTTGAAGTAGATGCAACAGAAATTAAATCTGTGGTTTAACTTTCTACATTTAACATTAAATCTGAAATATCGTTTACTTGTGAATGTGATAAAGTATTTATAATTTCTACATAAGATGAAATAGAGGTTAACTGAGGATTTTGCAACTTTAATAAGGTGTCAAGAGTACAAATTTTGACTTCTTTACGTTCTAATTTTTCCGCAAAATGCTTTCTATTATGTTTAATAAAATTTGATAAGTCCAGTAGGGTTTAGACTTTGTATATTGTTTGTTACTTTTACATTTGTGTTACAAAATAGGCAGGTAACATATCCTACAACAAGACTGTTGGTGCTTGTTGAAGTCTCGGTTAAACTCATAAATACATTAACATTTAAATTCCGCTTCTTCATATTCTCTCAGATATCTTTAGTAAACTTGTTATTTTGCATCTACCATTGTTTACACACTCGTTTAATTTCACTTCTTTTGTGTTTAAATCGAATGATGAAATTATATTTTCCGAATCGCTTGTTAATTTTCCAAATCCTCCTTCTTCAGATTCCTTTTTCGGATAGCTGACTGTGTGTTTGACGACCTTTTTGATAATTTTTTGACAACCTCCATTTTGTTGGGATTTATTTTGATTTAGATTTTGATATTCTTTCCAAATGTTTGTGAGCGAGCAGTTTACGATGCCTGCATACAATTTTGAAATGTTGTCAATTGTTACAATTGTAATTTCCAAAATATTTTTTCATTTCGTCTTCATCTTCAAAGTTTATTATTTTAGTTAACTCGTTTATAGCAAAATTTTCCAAATCATCCATGTCGTCATTGATCATATAACTCAACTCAAAAATAATTATTGGAGAGAACCGGAAAACTAAACTGACTTGCTATTTGTCCATATGGCAATATTGTGCATATCTGTAGTGTTGTCGCGAAAAGTGTTGAGGCAAAAATAGAGTTGAGGGTTCAACTTAAGTTTGTAGTAGAAAGGTTTTACTACTAAGACGTAATAATCGAAAGTGTACATGTGCGAGGATAGTGTGGAGGCGAAAATAGTGTTGAGGTTTCAACTTAGGTTAGAAATCGAATTGTTTCACTACTAAGACAAAATAATCGAAAGAGTACATGTGCGTAGATAGTGTTGAGGCGAAAATAGTGTAAGGTTACAATTTAGGTTAGAAGTCGAAATGTTTTACTACTTAGAGAGAATTATCGATTCGGTAGGTACATGTGCGAAAATAGTGTTGAGGCGAAAATAGTGTTAAAGTTTCAACTTAGGTTAGAAGTTGAATTGTTTTACTACTAAGATCAAATAATCGAAAGAGTACATGTACGTAGATGGTGTTGAGTCGAAAATAGTGTTGAGGTTTCAACTTAGGTTAGAAGTCGAATTGTTTTACTACTAAGAGAAAATAATCGAAAGAGTACATGTGGGTAGATAGTGTTGAGGCGAAAATAGTATTAGGTTACAATTTAAGTTCGAAGTCAAAATGTTTTACTATTTAGAGAGAGAATTGTCGATTTGGTAGGTACATGTGCGAAAATAGTGTTGAGGCGAAAATAGTGTTAAGGTTTCAACTTAGGTTAGAAGTTGAATTGTTCTACTACTAAGACAAAATAATCGAAAGAGTACATGTACGTAGATAGTGTTAAGGCGAAAATAGTGTTAGGTTTCAAGTTAAGTTAAAAGTCGAAATGTTTTAGTACTAAGAGGGAATATCGATTCGGTACATGTGCGAAAATAGTGTTGAGGCAAAAATAGTGTTGAGATCTCTATTTAGGTTAGTACTGAAATGTTTTGCTACTGTGACCAGAGTCGAACGGGTACATGTGCGAAAATAGTGTTGATGTTTCAACTTACGTTAGAAGTCGATATGTATTACTACTAAGACCTAATAATCGAAAGTGTACATGTGCGAGGATAGTGTGGAGGCAAAAATATTGTTGATGTTTGAACTTGGGTTAGATGTCGAATTATTTTACTTACTGATGGATTCGAACCGAACCGAACCGAACCTTGCCCTAGGTTCGATTCGGTTCGGAAACTTTTTAGTCCGGTTCGGTTCGAAAAAATATATTCCGGTTCGGTTCGGTTCGGTTCGAAAAAAACAAACCGAACCTCGAACCGAACCGAACCGGTTCGACATTTTGATATTTTAAACAACTAGTGCGTTCAACTACAACAATTTAAATGTTTAATATAGTTTTTATATTTAGTAGTAGCTACTTTCAAATAAACCCAACATTAATTTGCTTTAGATTTTAGTAGCATAAGTCATATTAATACTATTTGTCCATGTTTGATTTTTCAATACGTACTCTCTTTAACAAAGCGTAATTACAATTAGGTTAATAGTGAAAGCCACCTCTAAAATTGAAAATGTGTTAATTATTGATGATTTTTACTAATGTCATACTTTTATTTTAGTTTTAGTTAGTATAAAAAGAGCATCAAGACAATAAAGTGTTGCTGATTTCTTATACAGTACAAACAAAAAGCTGTTTGTCAAGTTATCTTTATTATTATTTCTTTTAAAAGACAATATCAGAAGGTTCTCGAAAAGAATCGTAAATCTACCTCAAACAGCGTTTACGTTATTCATAATAAAACAAGTTGAAAATGCAAGGCATTGTCGCAACGAACTTCCAAATGTAGACTTACTTTAAAACAATTTAAAGAAATTAAAATTATTATGTTGTAATAATTATAAGTATTCAGATAAAATACAAAAATTTATAAACAACAAAAGAGACATTTTAAAATATTTTATTTTATTGAATAAATATTTTAAAAGCTATATGTGTGTGTGTATGTATGTATGTATGTATGTGTGTTTGTGTGTGTGTGTGTGTAAATAAGGGGGCATCATATTTCGATTCAGTTTTTCAGAGGATTCTAAATATGTATCGCACATTAATTTTGGACCTATTTGAAATTTTGATAAAATTAATTCCCCGGGAGGGTCGGGTATCCGTGGTCAGATTTTGTGGGGGGTGCCATATTTCGACTCAGCTATGTTAGGGGAGTCCAAATATGTATCGCACATTAATTTTGGACCTATTTGAAATTTTAATTTTCCCGACGAAATATCGCAGGGGCACGGCGTCCCCGTGGCCCGATTTCAACTGACATCAAAACTTAAGCTCAGGACACCGAGCTGAATCGATTGATGTATCACACATTGATGTCCGACCATTAGAAAGGCCTCTGACGGACAGACGGACAGACAGACGGACGACAAATCGATTTCATAAACGAACGAAGTTCGTTGATATAACAGTGTTTATGGCACGGGCATTGTCTGCTCATTATTTGCATTATACTGTGTTATTTTATGTCGGCATTGATTGAAAAGTTTATGCCGCTATGAGTCATAAACTTCAACCCTTGGTTTAGAGAGAAAGTTCGAGGTCATTCTTCTGGAGTATCGGCTACTTCTAAAGCCGTTAGTGGTAATAGCCACACTAAATAAATAGTAAATATTATGGTACCGTGCGTTTTATAACACCATTTGTTGAGCGATTATGTACAAAAGAAAAAGGAGATTAGTTTTTGCTACAAGGTCACATTTTTTAATATTAATAGAAAGCTGGTTTTCATAAAAAACTAAAAAATTCAAAATGATAGATTAGTAAATACCTACTTAATTAAGAATTAAATTGTTTCGTTTATTATGTAGTCTCTAGACCGTGACGTCGGCTTGTGTATGTTTAAGATAGTTTTCAACAGGACTTCTGTTCATTAAATATAATAAGCTTGTTTTTAAAACCAAATTTTCAAAATCATTTCGAGTTTCTTTAATATCTAATACTAGTTATAAACAAACAACAATTTGAAATAAGGAGCATTAAACAAATCGAACTAATGTAGAATTTTTTTATCTACAAATGTGCCTCGACGACAAAATTTATTAGATATGTAACACTAATACCTATTACATTTTTACCTATTGGCTTAAAACTCGATGACCATGTACATTAGAAAATCGTTCTATTTTTTATATGCTTGCGACTAGAGATTTTTAAAATGTGCTTTTGAGAGAAATTAAGATTGACATGTTTTAGTGAAAATTAAATTTTTAACTAAATTTTATTTAAAAAACCGAACCTTTCGAACCGAACCGGACCGAACCTTGAGCTAGGTTCGGTTCGGTTCGAAAAATTTGCCGGTCCGGTTCGAGGTTCGGTTCGAAAATAAAATGTCCGGTTCGGTTCGAAAAATCGAACCGAACCTCGAACCTGTTCGGTTCGTGTCCATCCCTATGCAACATTCACCTTATTCACCTGATTTGGCTCCTTATGACTTCCACCTATTTCCACGACTAGAAGTTTTCCTTGGGGACGATTTTCAACGGACGGAGAAGTAAAAACAGCTGCCGACAACTATTTTGGAACCCTTGAAGAATCGCTCTTTCGTGATTGCATAATGGGTTTGGAACATTGCTGGATGTAGTGTATTCAACTTGACGGAGATTATGTTGAAAAATAAACTATATTTTAAAAACAAATCTTTTCATTTTCCCTTTTGTTTCACGAACTTTTCAAACACCCTCGTAGATACAAAATATGCTACAGCTTTTCAGCTTTTCTCAAAATCGTGTAACTGTGACTTTTGCTCCGAGGCCTCAACTAGTAAATTTTTCGCCCACATACACAAATCAAACCTGTAAGACTGAATTTAGATAGTTTTTGCTGTATAGAATTATTGCAGTCATTTCAGAAATGTTGTTACTTTATAGATGTTTACATCATTTCGTGATTTATCCATCTTACTGAAAAATGTACAAATGTTTCTCGTATTTACATAAAACTGTCAATTGTGAAAAAATATGCTCCATATATAGTGATTCATATTTTATAATGGTGTTCTTAGATATTTTGCAGCAATTTCTTACAGAAATTGTTATTTATTGCAAATATCGAAAAAGATTGTAATCATAAATTAAATTTGAAATCGCCATAAATCTTTCTATTTTTTTATAAAATTTTAGCAATAGTGGGTGGTTATTAATTAATAGCAAATAGTTATCCGACAATCTAAGATTAGGTTTGTTACCCTTCTTGTAGGCAATGCCAATGTAAATCCATAAAGTATAACTGAGATGGATATAATAAAAAATATAAGAAACAAGCGTCGAGTGTGAATATAACATATCTTAAATGCCTACATGGTGGTTTTCTTTTTATTTGACACATATCCATTAGTTAAGTTAATGGATGTTTAACCAGAGAAATAAATTGCTATCCTAAAAGATTAAAATTTGATAAAACTACGAAAACTGTTGTAGATACAAGATAGTAGCCATCAATGATCGCGGTGCATAACTTGTTTGTAACACAAACATGTATTTTAAGGTAATGCGTATTACTACTATGTGACGTAACCGCAATTTCAGCCTATAATATTCAGTAGGTCCTCATTTAAACGTTAAATAATGTAAATTAATTATTATTGTGATTGAACAGTAAAGCAATAGCAATAAATTTGTCAAATAAAGCACCAACAAGGAGTTGCCTCAGGAGAGATTCTTTCAAGTGCAGATCGTGCATTTATTCTTCAGCCTGAAAGAACTCTTAACGTACACGTATTATAAGGAGCCACTCAGCCACTGGTTTGATTAAAATAGAAATCTGCGAAATGCGACAGGCAAAATGTAGTGCAGATGTTAATCAGACGTGTTGAAAAGCAGAAACTGATTATAACAAAGTACCTTATTTATTTATTCGAAAACATAATATTTGATGTCTAAATATGTTAGTAGGTACACTTTAATTCACGAATTTAAAAACTTTGAAATCGCTTAGGTTTATAATTCATCCAGCGTATGGTTTCTATTAGTAAGGCATTTGTAGTGATTGAGAAACGTATCCCTTTTTCACACCACATCAGCTATCCGGGAGGAACCTCTTCAGTTTCCTAAAATTCCCTTGGTATGCCACACTTCTCAAAAATCAGATTTTTCCAAGGTTTTCTGTTAGGAGCAACATTTTACCACAATTATTTTCTGACATGGACTGGACCTCCGTTTTACCCTGATCCCTACCATCAAGCTTATTTCTCGATTGCATTCATGCATTGATTATGAGCTAGCCCTATTCCTCACCTCCTAAGTCATAGTTGCCCTTTTGTAGATTTTGGTTACAATAAAACCGTGTGTATTTGAATCATTCAATGCTGCCCTGAAACTTACATTGGTCAGAAGAAGTTTTCCTTGAATTAGAATTTAATCGATCCTTTGCCAACCCAAGCAACGTTAGGATCTTTAACATGCGCGAGAATACGCATTTAGCCGCCGCCACTCATCTCAGCGAGGACGTATTTTTCTGAAAAATGCTTAACTGATATTTTCCAGACGGCCCGTGTAGAAAATCGATCCCGGAATCTTGAAATTAGTTTTAACGCGCAAATCAACCAGTCCTCGACTACTGACGAATTTTTTAATCGACTGGCTTGTTACGTTTACCTTACGATGGTCAGTTAAAATTTACACCCTTTTGCTCCATTATTCTTATTCATTTACGTAGATTCTGCTAAGATCCTTCAACAACACCCGGTATATTAGACCTTACTACAATAAAATACGCTTCTAGTAATTTTCAATTTCAAATCTATTTGTTTTAAAATGGAAAGTTTATTCTATAAATTAACCGGGAACTCGGTGTGCATTGCGGTGGCGTGTGGTTGCTTTCTTTATTGTTTCAATCGGAAACTCGTTGAAATGACAATGAGGTATTGAACTATCCGATAAAACCGTGTTTCAAGTTTCCTAATCGCGTTTCATAACAATAATATTACTTTGAGCTCTGGTTATTAGTTAAACAAAATTAATATTCACTTTCTTTTCGATATACACAACTAAAACATTTGTTGTATTTTTGGTATTCTAGCTTCTTCCTTCGGGAGACTTAGCGACCCGTTAGATTGCCGCTCCTTTTTGGTATGGGAGGACATCGACACTACTTGGTCCCGAGCCCCTCTGTACCGGTCCGACATTAGGGCCAACCCTACGCTCTGAACTCGAGGGTGAGTGTTTTAGCCACCATTTTCTGAAATGGGTTTCAAGTACTTGATAAAACTGCCTATTTATAAGGTTCTTCTATTGCCAACTAAATTTTGTAGTGGTAAAACGATTCTCTTTACGTGAGATGACACGTATTGAAAATATTGTATTATATCCTGACCTCTTACGGTAATAATTTTATGTAGTTAACTTGAATCTCACGATGGTGATTTAGAACTATTGTTGGTGCTATAATTGTAAATTTTTGTTAACTTACGACCTCGTAGAGAAAACCTTATAGACTTAGTTTTATATTTACAATGCAAATTCAAAGCTGAGGTTTTTAGAGCTGTAATTTTTTTTTTGGGGAATTTAACATACGGGAGGGACCTGAAAACCACAGCTCGTCATTTTAGGGGGTAATTTCTTTTTCTTTAGCGTTCTACCTGATATGTGTATCTCGTGGGTATTGATTTTGTTTTGGTTATAATGCACTGTTATGTCTCCTCAAAATGTCACTTAGATTAATTATAAGTATGTTTAATTTCTTATTTTTATTTCAGGCTTCCCTTTAATTATAATTTTTTTTGTATTTATAATACCCCGCCGACTCACCGACGGAGCCCGGAAATTTTTTTTTGTTTTCCTTCTTTGTCTTTTAGGCTGTGTAAATGTACGTAGCAGGCTGCGCGATTTACGTCTCAGAGAGCGTATTACGCCTTTTGACTGAACAGTGTTCGTTTTAATACTAGGAATAAGAGATTTCATAATCCAAAAAGGAACGCCTTTTTCCCATCATTAATTTAATTAGGTTACTACATGCAAAGTTTTTGGTTCCGGGTTCAAGCTAACTGAGATGGAGAACTCGCAATTTATCAATTTATTCGTTTAAGCACGCAGCACTAATTTTCGCAGGTTAAAGGAGTGAGTGGTTATCGCGCTTAGCCAATGGGAATCGTGTTTATAATGGGAACAACAACGATTTAATGAGAAACGCGCGTTTTAAAGGGAACTTTACCGTCGACTACAGCGAGTGCGCGTTAATTTGAGGAAGTGTATCCGTGAAATCCCTTACCTATACCGTACCTAACCTCCGCAAGTATCTATTTCCTAAGAGTGTCTAGTAATTAAAAATGTTTAAAATTGGCTCTTTTCTCTGTAGTAATAAATTGTTTACCGATTGCATCATGCATATTTTATACTTAACCTGTAACTATTACCCAAACTAATAAAATATCAATTTTACCATCGGACGAAAAAACATCTTTCAACTACGCATTTAAATAATACGTTCCTTGTAAAATCTTTATGGGTTTTGACACTTTAGAATATACTGCTAGCGACCCCTAGTGATTTATTTGTACACTTTAACTAACCTATTGCATAATACATTGGAATAATACAAAATGCCCATTTCCTTATTTATCAAAGCAATTACTAATAATTAATTGTGGATGAAATTGTGGTTTTGTGAATATTTAACGAGATTTGCGCCTACTTGAACAATAATTTTATATCAATGACTTTGGCTTGACTCTAATGTTCCGTTGCCGAAAAAATGTTTTTTTCTACATTAAAGTTTCGTTTAGATAAGTTTCATTAGGACACACGTATTAACTTTTAAGACATTTATCTTGTAGTGATTTTCGCTAATTTATTTAATATTACGACTTACTGCTGAAACAATTTTTTATTTAAACTTATGAAAACTTCTTTGTCGAATATTCCGTTTACATATTCATTATATTAATCTAGCGTTTCAAATTTTTATTTGTCGAGTCGTAAATAAAAACTCGTAAATCGATTTTTTTACAGATCTTTCCGTAAATTAAATTTAAGCTTTTATAAGTAACAGCTAATTTACGTATGTCTTCATTAATTTTTCGCTCTATCTAAACACGTTTTTATGGTTCATATTAAAAATGTCGATCTGTATTAATTATTTGAATTGGTAACTAAAAACTTTATCTTAGAAGCAAAAAAAGGTTCTAACCTCGTTTAATTAATAAATAAACATAGATAACACTCTTTATTAAC
Source organism: Platerodrilus igneus (assembly GCA_036346225.1). NCBI lineage: Eukaryota > Metazoa > Arthropoda > Insecta > Coleoptera > Lycidae > Platerodrilus > Platerodrilus igneus. The sequence continues at coordinate 6,181,150 of JARFIW010000787.1, read as the reverse complement.
TGCAATATCTATTTTTAACTTAATTTCTTCTATCATTAATGATACCAATATGAATTATGTGCATATAAGGCTAGATAAAATCACCTGTGCTATTTTAAAATTGAAAATGCAACCAAATCATTTCTTATCTAATACAATTAAGAGTTTCTCTCAAAAACTAACTTCTAAGTATACCTTACGTAAATTATATCACATAGGACCTGCGTTAATGTATAAATTACACGATTTTAATTGTACGTTATGCCTCTGTAGCATTGATTTCCACAGTTGCTAATACAAAAAATCCGTTTAATATGTTTTCTTTCGCATATATTTCAATCATTGGTTACAACTTACGTTATCAATTGTTTTATATCATAAGAGACATTAATACATTTTTCTGTGTTTATGAGGGGTTGTCGCTTTTGTCGTTTCAACGTGCAATGTGTTGCTGATTTGGCCTGCGCGCTGATCCTATGAATCAACGTAGGGATGCAAGGACTACATTCCCATTTCTGCCTGGTTCCTGATGCTGTTTATATGAACGAGCACGTGGCATGAGCAAAAAACCCCTTTTTAGGATCCTACAGGATCGCCTTTCTCTTATGGGAGTCTCTTTCTGTTATTATATTTGTAGGAGGGGCGGTATACCGTGCCATGTGTAAGACCTCCGAACCAAATTTTTACATTATCTTTACTTTAAATATTTTTTAAGACATTATTTTATCTTATTATTAGGTTAATTCATAAATGTTTTGGGTTTATCTTTCTCTTTGAAGTTATCTTGGATATCTTATCTTATGTTATTAATATATGACCATAAATGATTGGTTAGTTATCTTTTCTTCAGTTTACTTTGCCGGGTTAACTTTTTGAACCACAAACGGTTTATTTTTGAGTTTATCTTATCTAAACAATACTTTGAACCATAAATGGTTGGGTATTTGTCTTTTTCTCTAGAATTTTTTTTGATATGTTACTTTATCTTACCGTTGCTGCAAAGCAAATAAACTGCCTGTTTCTTTCTCTTTCCAAAATTCCTCTGAGAAATTACATTATCTATTTGATGTTCCAAACCTTTGGTATATATAACCAAGAACATTTTTCAAGCGGTCAGTGTCGGGATTCGAACCCGGGATCTTGGTAATAATATCTTTGCTACAGCTGTTAATGGGTTTCTGTCTGTTTGAGTAATTTACAATGATTTCGTTTCCTTTCGATTCGTGTGAATGTTTACAAATACACTTTCCTAGGCTTTATAATTTACTGAAATTTAACTAATTTAAATTAATAAATGCTTTTCTATTTACGAATGTATGCTTAAATGACGCATTCGCGTATATAACGCCATAAAATTATCCAAAACAAAAGAACCATTTTAATACGAATTTACAGACTAACATTCCAAAAATGATAGACGCTAGTAACAACCCAATCCTTTCTTTTTTTAGGTTGGGTAATAACTAAAATATTCAAAGACTTACCGCAAATTTTGTTCTTTTCACAATATCTCGCAATCTAAGAAGTAAATGTAAAATTTTCTTTATGATTTTTTAAGCATTGTATTTCTCAACTCTGCACCAATTTGACCATATCATTTTTTGTGATGCTGTTCGGGGATTCAAACCACCTGTATACTGCTGAACTCATGGCGTTTGCAATGATTCGTCTCGCACTTTTTATTATTTTTCTCTAAAGAACGGTGATCTAAAAATTCTCATTAAGAAGCAATAAATAGTCCGCAAATTTCTATTTCTAAATATTCGTTTATAACCATTTCACATTATAAATATTTTATAGCCTCTAAACTAAGATCATCCGCATCAGTTATTATTTTAGCTGGAACATATAACGTGCAGCAAAGTAATTGGTGTTTGTCGTGAGTTTAAGTGCTATTTTACAACCGCCTTGCAAACAGCTTGACTTGAAAAGATTTAAGATTAAACTGTTTCTTTATTTCTTGATTTTACATCTGGACGTCATGATTGTATCGTCTGATATATTAGGAACGAAAATCAAAATACTTATGGGAAAGAATATCTAATAAATAAGCGTTAACATGTTGCATTTCCAGTTTATTCGCATTATATGCAGCTCCTAGTGGTGGTATAGAATTTAAAATCAACATAAGTTAGATTTAAAACGATAAGTTCATAAGCTTTCCTATTTTAATGGAGCAGAAATAAATGTATATATCTCTTCTATTAACAAATGTATCTATCAAGACCGCAGTTGCCTTTAGGTCGTTCTGTCGAAAACGCTAAATTTTTCGCGCCTTAGATTGACAAAAAAATTGTTTTCAAGTTTTTTAGCGACAATGGTTTGATTTCTATACCTTAAAAAACCGTTCGGAATGGACCTGCACCTTGAAGTTCTAGACCACTAACTAGAACGAGGTGAATGGCTTACGTGTTCCAGTGGGGTCTTAGTTAGAAACCAGGGTACGACAGGTCCCTGAAAAAGCACAGCAGCTCTTTCGGTATCTAGATTGGCAGAGACCATAAGGGTCGGTATGGAATTCGAAGACATACTACTGCGAGATGGAAGGCAACCGCAAACCACCACATTACCTCCCAAGTACATAACGTACTTAAATTGTTATTAAAGATGATGGCATCCTCTGGAGTACAAAATTTCAGAGTTAGAATAGTTTCCCATTCGGATTTCCGGGAGGGGGCTATTTCGAAGGATGTGATCGGAAAGTTAAAAAGAAGAACCGGGAAGATTTTGCGTGCCAGAGCGTGTAATATTAGAAGTATGAAGCAAGTAGGTAAACAAGAGAACATGAAAATTGAAATGGGTAGGTTAGCATTAGACATAGTAAGGATTACCGAAGTTCGGTGACGCGGTATTTTTTGATCGGAGATTTTAGGGTAAATCATACAGGATCACAGGAAGGAAATTCGGGTGTGGGGATTGTTATGCGAAAAAAGCTATGGCACTATGTAGAAAACTACTTACAAAAGAACGAAGGAGTACTCATGGTTAGGTAAGAATCTAAACCGGTAAATACAGTAATAATACAAGTATTCATGCCCACCTCTAGCTACAGTAAGGAAGAGGGAGAGGCGATCTACAAATATATTGAAGACTTACTAAAATGCGTAAAAGGACATGGAAATTTAATAATTAGGGGAGGATTTTAATGCAGTGGTAGGTGAGGGTAGAGAAGGAGCGGTAGTAGGTTTATTTGGTTTAGGCACGAGAAACGACAGGGGAAATAGGATGGTAGAATTTTGCGACAAGAATAATTTAAGCATCACAAACACATTATTTCAACATCATGCTAGAAGACGATATACGTGGAAAATGACAGGAGATATAGGCATATATCAAATTGATTACATTCTTGTTAAACAACGGTTTAGGAATAAAGTAAAAGACTGTAGAAGCTACCCAGAAGCAGATATAGACACTGGCCACAACATCGTAATTATGAAGACCGCACTTAAATTTGAAACTTTGAAAAAAAGAAACGGAAAAAGGTACTTTGACTTTGAGAAACTAAAAGATAAAGATATTCAAGTAAGATTCGAAAAAAAGTCAAATGAATTGTTGAAATATATCGGAAAAATATATGATACTAAGGAAGTAGAAACAGAATGGAATAACATTAAATCCATCCTAGACATGGGGTATACACAAAAAGAAAATAAGAAACTATGGATAACAAAGGCTATCCTGAATCTAATAGAAGTAAGACGAAAATACAAAAATAGATCAGACAAACAGGAAAACAGAGATGCAAAGTCATAAAATGGGAAATTATTGGCACATGCAAGAAAGCTAAAGAACAATGGATGGATGAAAAGTGCAAAGAGGTACAAACTAAGATGGAAGTAGGAAAAACAGATGAGGCATACAAACTAATTAGAATGATTTTCGGGATATACAACCGTATAGCAAAAATATAAAGGACGCTGAAGGAAACGTCATTATAGAAAATGTAAAGAATGTGGGTATATGGCAAGAATATATAGGGAATCTATATGCAGGAGAGGAACTAACAGCATTAGAACAGGAATCAGACATTGAAAATGATGAGTTGGGATATCCTATACTTAGAGATGAGTTTGAATTATCATTAAAGGGACTGAAAAATGGTTAGGCACCGGGTACAGATAAGGTGCAAACAGAAACTCTAAAAGCCGCTGGACAAGCAGTAACAAAACGTCTCTTCCAACTTGTAAGCTATATGTATGAGACAGGCGAGATACCCAAAGATTCCAAACGTAACATTATAGTAACTATAAACCACAAAAGAGAGGCGCGGATAGATGTGAAAATTTTCGAACAATAAGTTTGACAGCACACGTGTCAAAAATATTAACTAAAATTGTATAAAGATGAATGGAAAAACTAGCTGAAGAAATACTAGGAGAAGATCAATTTGAGTTTAGGCGTAACATGGGAACACGGGAGGCTATTTTAGCTCTGAGAGTGATAATGGAGAAAACAATAGAAAAACAGGAGAGCGTGTATATAGGGTTTGCAGATCTGGAAAAAGCATTCGACAATGTAAAATGGAAAAAAATGTTCGAAATACTCAAAAAGATTGGAATGAGTTATAGGGATAGACGAATAGTACATAGCTTATACAAAGAACAAACATCAGTAATAGAATTAGAGCAGGAACGTAGAGAAGTATACATTAGGAAAGAGGTGAGACAGGGATGTGCGCTATCCCCATTAATTTTTAACTTGTACATTGAAGAGGCAATAAATACTGTCAAATGCAGGAAGACATTTGGAATTAATATACAGGTACAAAAAATTGATATGCTTAGATTTGCAGATGGTATAACGGTATTAGTATCTAACAAGGAATAGTTAGAAGCTGCTCTTAATGAAATGGAAACGGTTCTAACAGAGAGATATGGTATTGTAAAATATTGCGATGAATTTCGAATAGCTCTGTGGTAGAGAGAAGTGGACTGTATATAAAATTTAAGTGATAATTTAACAAGCAACATATAATTAATGGTTGTAATCAGTTCAAGCATTTACTAAAAGCACTCACCTGTTGTTCACGAAGCCGTGTCAACGACAAAAACGATGTAAACAAAAACTACTCTTCTCTTTGGCGGGTATAGCGAAGCACATTTATGACGATAGCGGTGTTCTAAAGAAAAGCGGTTCATTTAATTAATTTGTTCTACGCAGAACATGTAAAACAGCGATGCGGTCTGTTTGAACGACAAATCGATACTCTGGCTTCGTGGATTTTCCAGTTAATACCGTTCTTGCACATGCGGAATAACAACGTTTATCACTCGCGACACTTGTTAGCGCGTACTTCAAGTAAAACCATGGAAATTTTACACTAACAAATTTATATATACCGAGGCGAACGTAAATAATCAACAAACTCAATAGAAAATAAAATTCAGCTGTAATTATTTACAATATAAACGGAACATACCGCCCACCAAAATGCAAGGCATTTTAAGGAAAAAATAATTATAAGGCGGAGGGGCGGAATGAAAAAGCGAAAAAGGAAAAGGAAAGATTTACAAAAACAAAAGGAAAAAATAAGAATTCTTTTTTTACATTGAGGACAAAGGGCAGAGCTTTGACCCGGTAATAGAAAAGGGACCAGCGGAGTCGACGCCCAAACATAAAAAGGGTTTGACTTGAGTAACTCGATATGAAGGCGGGTTTCCCATGGAAAGTTGCAATGCGACCGAATTGGTCTTCCAGCATGTTAGACAGTGACTCAAAATACGACGGATGAATTGCCTTCCAGAAATAATCCAGAAGTGCTGACTGACGAGAAAATGGACCCTTTGAGCACCCGCGTGGAAGTATTTTAAATGAACGTAAGTAACATACATATCAGTGAATCGACTTTTGCTGGGTAACAAAGCGGGAAATTTACGGTCAGAGGACAAAGGCGCGGAAGCCAGGCGATCTCCGGCGCGCAAGAGTCCATCACGAATAAAGGGTGACAATTTGCGAAAACTCTTTTTTAAAGGGGATCCAGAATGAATAGCCTCAAGCTCGATAGCAAAATAAGATTGTTGAGTATACGCAAGCAAAGGGATCAAAGCATTGTGCAACTCAGAAGATGACAAAGGTCCGGAGTACTTTTCGAGTGGGTGACGTAGATTATGACGAAAACGGAAAATCCAAGCAACAATGCGAGTAATAAATGGAAAGGAAAAGTGATTTTCTAGAATTGATTGAATACAAGAGGATGTTACGACAGCGGATAAAACAATAGAGCGTTGTTCAGTGAGAACTTCAGGAATATCTAAAGGCGGAATATATAGACGGTAGTTTGCGAAAGACCGATATAAAGTTGGTGAAGCCGCCCACCATAACGAACATTGACACAAACCGGCATGGAGTAAACCACGTGACCCGACATCGGCAGGATTCTCGGAGGAGCGGATGTGATGCCAAGAGGCGCAAGACGTGTTTTCCTGAATGTAAGCTAAACGATTGGCGACGAAAGTCTTCCAACGCTGTGGCGGGGAACGAATCCACAAAAGTACTACAATGGAGTCACACCAACAGTAAATTTTATAAAAAGTAAGGTTCGAATCAAAGGTTTTGAGGACAAAGATTAATAATTTGGATGCCAGTGTAGCGGCCAACAATTCGAGACGGGGTAAAGAGATTGTACGAAGAGGTGTGACCTTAGACTTAGTGCAAACTAAGCGAACCTCAACGGCGGAAGGGTAACAACACGAAAATAAACAACAGCACAGTAGCCACGTTCGGAAGCGTCAGCAAAGCAGTGAACTTCGCACGTAGTAAACTGTGGCGGGATAAGCAAGCGGGTAAAGCGAAATCCGAAAGAAGCGGTAACTCATGCAAGTATCTCTCCCACAAACCGTGGAGGTCGGTGGGAGGGAGCATCTCATTCTAATTTTAACAACCATTAACGTTGAATTAAGTGTTTTGCCAGAAAAGTAAGAGGATAAAAGTCCCATGCGGTCGAAAATAGGGCTAAGTTAGAAAGTAGGTTGCGTTTGGTACAGCAGGTACTTGGTGGCTGAACTAAAAAAAAAAATTATCTGAAGTGGGATTCCATTGAAAACCTAAAACTTTTAAAGGTTGAGTATTAGGATCCTCAAAGGAGCGGGGTTGCGCGAATTGCTGGGGAGCGGAAAGATCTGTTAACAATTCAGGATGGTTACTTGACCATTTATGAAGTTCGAAACCACCAAGTTTTAAAAGAGCAGTTAGTTGATTACGTAGAGCAAAGGTTGATTCAATAGAATCTCCACCAGTAGCGATGTCATCAATATAAGTATGGTGACGAAGTGCGAAAGCGGCTAACGGATAAGAATTCCCTTCGTCCATGGCCAACTGCTGAAGCGTGCGTATGGCAAGAAAGGGAACACAATTGATTCCATACGTAACGGTATTTAATTTAAAATCCTGAATGGGCTCCTCAGGGGAGAAGCGCCAAACAATTCGTTGATAGTCACACTGAGCAGGATTTACAAGAATTTGTCTATACATCTGACGAATATCGGCAGTGACAACATAGGAATGTAAACGAAATTGTAACAAAATTGCGGTAATATCGGGTTGCAACTTCGGGCCAACAAACAAGTGATCTTTTAAGGACGATTGAGGCAGAGTTTTAGCGGAAGCGTTGAAAACAACTCGTAATTTCGTACTTACGCTTTCAGGTTTCACAACGCAATGATGCGGGATGTAATAAGAAAAGTCCAAATGAGACCCAATAACGATAGATTGCATATGTTGAGTATCAAGATATTCACGCATAAACGAAACGTATTGTTCGTAAACACGAGGTTGCTTGAGTAGACGATTTTCTAAAGCAACAAATCGGTGTAAGACAAGATCACGGCTACATGGAAAAAATGACTCCTGATCTCTAAACGGCAATGAGACGACATAGCGACCTTGTTCATTGCGGCGAAATGTATCAATAAAATGTTTTTCAACAAGAGTTTCTTCAGACGTAAAAGGGTGAGCGGCGGGGACAGCTTTGACTTTCCAGAATTTTGCGACAATATCTTCTAATGGGGAAGTAGAATCTGTCATACAAAACAAGCTAGTTATTTCAGAAGCGGGCGAGGAAGGTATGTTTCTCATTAAAACATCTGAAAATGGTATTAATAGCAACAGGTTGATTGCTATCACCCTGGATGCGACTGTCTAATAACACTTGGGGGAAAATTTCCGCGCCAAGTAAGAAATCAATGGGTCCAGATTGAGCAAATAGCGGATCAGCTAGCTTGAGGTTAGCCAGTGTTACGTGCCGAAAATCGGCACTAGACATTTTTAGTTTAGTTTTGTTGTGCGGGAGTTTCGTGCCATAAATTTGAAAGACTTGTGGCGCGTGTATTTCCGTCACGTCAGAAGTGCGTTGCGCGGAGATTCGCGTCAACGCGTGTGGGGAAAAAGTGGGAGTTTCCGAAAGACGCTGGTAAGTGGGCCTTTGCCTTGAACATCGAGAAGAAAGGTTGGTTTTGGTATCGTATCGTATCTTATCTTTAGTATGTAGATTCCCTTTCTTGCTTATCTTGTTTATCGTTCCTTATAACCTGTTCCTGTCATTACCTCTACATAGAAAGAAGAAGCCGAAATTTGGAAGCAACCTGGCCGAACCGCAGTCCACGCATGAGAACAATCTTTAAATAATCCGGAAGGGAGCCCTGCAGTAGCTAGCCTGAAGCAATCCCGAAGGACGCTATGCGAACTATCTTTAAATAATACGGAAGGGAGCCACGAGCAACCCTGAAGGGAGTGATTCTGTAGGAAGCGGTACCTATTCATGTGAGTATTCCGTTTTTATATTACCTTTATAAATTTTGAATATTTCTTCATTACGTGTAATAATTTGCATATTGTGTGACGTCATTGACAGATGGGCGCGCTAATTTCCATATTATAGATTAGCTTTACCAACTGCCGTTGTGTCGTGTATACCGCGTCGACGGTAATGTAAGAAACACGCGTAAATGTAACACCAGATGATTGAAATGTTGTAAAGAAATTTTAGAAGAAGGTAAATTTTCACAAATTTTGGGAAGTACTACAGCTTGAAAATTAATAATCGGTGAATAAACACCTATTGGTTTGAGCGAAACGGCGACAACGCCATGCTGAGCAGCAGAGCGCATGGAACCTAAACCACTAACGGTAAGAGAATGTGGAGTAGTACGAAAACCTAAACGTTTCACTTTACTTTGCGAAATAAAAGAATTCATGCTGCCCGAATCGAGTAAACCGCGTAATTGCTGTAAAGAACCAGAGCAATCAGCAATTTCCACTTGAACGGTGAAAAGTAAAACAACTGAAGGTTTAGCTAAAGAATTAAACAAAACGACATTCGGAGTTGACGGACCACTACAGCTAAACGAATTCGATGACTCCTCAGACGCACGAGGAGCGGAAGGCTTGTAGCCGTCTTGAATAGCGGGAGTAGTGCGGTGATACCTTATAGGCGGCGGTGTGCGGGCTCAAGCGAGCCTGGTTATTAGCAGCGAAAGCGGGTTGATACGAAACGCGATCGAAGTGCAATAACGAATGATGACGTTGATTGCATTGGCGGCATGAAAAAGTAGACTGGCATTTATTTAAATTGTGAGAATTGCTAAAGCAATTAATACAAAGATGTTGGTTTTTTGCAAAGTTGTAGAGGTATTGTGACGAATATTACGATATTTTTCACGAAGTTTTGTGTATGCAAGAGCGTAATTGGCTTCTGTAGGGTCAAAGTTTTTAGTGGCTAAAAGTGCGGAATCTTTTAGTGCTGATTGAAGATACGAAAATTTACGTCCGACAAATCGTTATTAAGATGAACTAGACTATCAAAACGATCAATAAAACTTTCAAACAGACAACTTTCTCCATCAAACGTAGGTAGCGTTAGCGGGGGAAGTGATACTTTCGACTTTAAAGTATCTAGCGGCGGGACACATCAGCCCGAGGCGAAGATTGGCTGGTAAACAGCTTGAAATAGAGCGCTTTTATTTTAAAGTAGTTGTTATCAAAGCGTTTACATATAGCGTCTTCCATTTCAAATTGTTTATCAGCGTTACCGACGGAAGAAATTGCACTTACTATCCAATTATGATGTGTTAAGAAATTTTCTCTAACGGTTTGCAGAGATTCATACAGTGCCCTAAATAAATCTAAAAAGGCTGCTTCGACTGTACATTTTTGAGCGATTTCAAACATTTCCTCTAGCGAATTGATTGCCATATTACGTAGAAACCCATTACGTTTCAATTTTTCTGCCATGGTTAAAAATAAATACAAAAGCGGATGAAATACGAACAAGAACTTGACGATTTATAATAGCCTAGCGGCGATAACAAATACGTAAGCCTATTGCAAAGTAGATAACAAATGCTCGTAAACAACTCAACGATACAAATTATGCTAATTAAAAGTGCCAATGCTTTGATGAGCGGTATGATTAATTAAATGAGTTTGTTTACTCAAATCCGGCGAGAAGTTACTTAATGTGAAATATTGCGATGAATTTCGAATAGCTCTGTGGTAGAGAGAAGTGGACTATATATAAAATTTAAGTGATAATTTAACAAACAACATATAATTAATGGTTTTAATCAGTTCAAGCGTTTACTAAAAGCATTCACCTGTTGTTCACGAAGCCGTGTCAACGACAAAAACGATGTAAACAAAAAACTACTCTTCTCTTTAGCGGGTGTTGCGAAGCACATTTATGACGATAGCGGTGTTCTGAAGAAAAGCGGTTCATTTAATTAATTTATTCTGCGAGGAACATGTAAAACAGCAATGCGGTTTGTTTGAACGACACATCGATACTCCGGCTTCGTGGATTTTCCAGTTAGTACTGTTCTTGCACATG